>CM077081.1:110421853-111621853 GCA_039513925.1 Platanthera zijinensis
GGTTGAGTTCTCTTCCAAGAGGTTCAATCACTACTTGGAACATTTTAATTGAAAAATTTCTTTCTCGTTATTTCCCCCCCCCCCCCCGCTAAAACTGCTAAGCTTCGAAATGATATAACTTCATACTCTCAAATTGATTCTGAGACCCTCTATGACACTTGGGAGAGGTTCAAAGAACTTTTGAGAAGATGCCCACATCATGCTCTGCCTGTATGGTTGCAGGTCCAGACATTTTATAATGGGCTAAATCAAGAAACTAAGCAAATGATAGATGCCGCTTCCGCTAGTTCTTTAGACCGCAAAACTCCGGAAGCCGCTCTTGAGCTTATCGATGACATGGCGATGAACACTTATCAGTGGAATTTGTCTAGGTCTCGCCCATCTAAACCTGCAGGTATATATGAAGTGGATTCGGTGACGCAACTGGCGATGCAAGTGGAAATGCTCAACAAGATCTCGGAGATGACTGCTCCCTCCGCCGCTAAGGTATATGAAAATGCTGCTGCTGCCGAGCAGGCGGATTATCTGGGGAACATACCCAGGCCTGCTCAAAATAATTCTGCCAATAATTTTTCTGCTTTTTCGAATTTTTCTTCTCCTCCTGGTTTTAATGCTGCTACGAATTCTTATCATCCTGGATGGCGTAACCATCCTAATTTTTCTTGGAGTAATAATGCTAACGTAGTACGCCCACCGCACGATTTTACACCACCACCACCACCACAACAAAATTTTCAAAAACCTTCCCCTTTGGAAGAGATCCTCGCTAAGTATATAAGCTCGAACGATGCTACTATTAGAAACTTAACGGGATCAATGAAAAGTTTAGAAAATCAGGTCGGCCAACTCGCCAAGGCTTTTTATGAGAGACCACCTGGAACTCTTCCCTCGAACACTGAGCCTAACCCAAGGGAGCACGCAAATGCGATTTCCCTTCGGAGCGGTAAGGTTGTTAACGAGCCCACCTCAAGGGAAGAGACAAGGGTGATTGTCCCTCCTGTGTTTACCCCCACGGAAACTGACAACTTAGATCTTGAAAAAGAAAAATCTACATTTGAAAAAGAAAAGGATAGCTCTATTATTTCTGATTCTGAAAAAGACAAAAATGGTTTTCAAAATGATGCTCCAATTGTTCTAAAAGAATTTCCACACCTCCTTATCCGGCTAGAATTAGGAAGGAAAATTAGACGATCAATACAAACGCTTCCTTGAAATGTTCAAACAAATTCACATTAATTTGCCATTTCACGAAGCGATTAGTCAAATGCCTAAGTATGCGAAGTATCTTAAGGATTTATTAACGAACAAGACGAAATTGGAAAATTTATCACATGTCACGTTAAATGAAGAATGCTCGGCGGTTGTTAAGAATTCTAATCTGCCTAAAAAGATAAATGACCCGGGTAGTTTTTCCATTCTGTGCGTCTTTGGTGATCTGTTCGTTAAACACGCCTTAGCGGATCTAGGAGCAAGCATCAATTTGATGCCTTTTTCACTATTTAAGAAGTTAGGATTGGGCACTCTGAGCCCTACAAGAATGAGTATCCAATTAGCTGATAGGTCTATTAAGTATCCACTAGGTATCGTTGAGGACGTGCTAGTAAAGGTCGACAAATTCATCTTCCGGTGGATTTTGTCATTCTTGATATTGAAGAGGACGTCGAGGTTCCTCTTATCCTTGGACGACCATTTCTGGCCACCTCTCGAGCAGTTATAGACGTCAGTAACGGAAAGTTGTTTTTGCGTGTGGGAGATGATGAGGTCACATTTTCAATCAATCAATCCATGAAAAATTCTTTAAAAAATGATGACTCATGTTTTTTCCTTGATGTTTTAAATGAAGACTCCTCTCTTTCTCTTTCAAATATTTCTTCCAATGATTTTTCTTCCTCTTTTTCTGATGTTTCTACAAATGTTTTTGAGGACACGGTTATGTCCGCACAAGCCAATTTTGCAAATGAACCAGTGTTTAGACAAAAAAATTATGAAAAACTTATTTTTGAAAATGAAAAAGTTTTAAAGAATTCCTACGAGGAACCACCCAACTTAGAACTCAAAACCCTTCCCGAACATCTCAAATATGCCTTTCTTGAACAAAATTCCAAATTATCCGTTATAATCTCGGCTTTGCTTTCTCAATCCGAAAACGATCAATTGATCGAAGTACTACAAAAGCATCACCGAGCCATAGCGTGGCAAATTTCCGATATTCCTGGCATAAGCCCTTCCTTTTGTACCCACAAAATATTTTTTGAAAATAATCCTAAGGGTGTAGTTCAACCACAACGTCGTCTTAATCCGAATATGAAAGAGGTTGTAAAGGGAGAGGTGCTTAAGTTATTAGATGCGGGGATAATCTATCCTATTTCCTATAGTCAGTGGGTAAGTCCAGTTCAGGTTGTTCCTAAGAAGGGTGGGATCACGGTAGTAACAAATGAAAATAATGATTTAATTCCAACTAGGACGGTAACGGGATGGAGGATGTGCATCAACTACCGCAAATTAAATGATGCCACTCGTAAAGATCACTTCCCCCTCCCCTTTATCGATCAAATTTTAGAACGTTTGTCCGGGCACAACTTTTATTGCTTCCTCGACGGTCTTTCGGGATACTTTCAAATCCCTATTGCACCCGAAGACCAAGAGAAGACGACATTCACTTGCCCCTTCGGAACTTTTGCTTATCGTAGAATGCCTTTCGGATTATGCAACGCACCCGCTACCTTTCAGCGGTGTATGCTTGCTATTTTTGATAAATACGTAGAGAATATTATGGAAATATTTATGGACGATTTTTCTGTTTTTGGCGACTCATTTAATTTATGTTTAACGAATTTAAGAAAAGTTTTAAAACGCTGCGAAGAAACGAATCTAGTTCTAAATTGGGAGAAGTGCCACTTTATGGTACGTGAAGGCTTAGTCCTTGGCCACAACATTTCCGCTAGGGGAATTGAAGTGGACAAGGCAAAAATTGAAGTAATTGAAAAGTTGCCGCCGCCTACAAATATTAAAGCGATTAGAAGTTTTTTAGGGCATGCGGGTTTTTATCGACGATTCATTAAGGACTTTTCAAAAATTACTAAGCCTCTCACCCACCTTCTTGAAAAAGACACTCCCTTCGTTTTTGATGAATCTTGTCTCGCTGCGTTTGAATTAATTAAATCAAGGATTATAAATGCTCCTATTATGATCGCCCCAGTTTGGGATTTACCTTTTGAAATTATGCGCGACGCGAGTAATCATGCGGTCGGTGCTGTTCTAGGACAACGAATTGCTAAGAACTTTCATCCGATTTTCTATGCTAGTAAAACTCTAACTTCTGCTCAAGAAAATTACACCACGACGGAGAAAGAACTCTTAGCTATCATTTTTGCTTTTGATAAATTCCGACCCTACATCACCCTTTCTAAGGTTATCGTTTTTACGGATCATTCCGCGTTGAAGTACCTCCTTTCTAAACTGGATGCCAAGCCGCGTCTTATCCATTGGATCCTCTTACTTCAAGAATTCGACTTGGAGATTCGGGATAAGAAAGGAGCGGAAAACTTAGCAGCTGATCATCTCTCTCGTCTTGAAAATCCCAATCTAGATAGTTTAAATGAAACTTTTATTAATGACTCTTTTCGGATGAGTGTCTTTTTAATATTTCTTCATCTCCTACCCCCTGGTTTGCCGATCTGGCCAATTATCTTGTGGCCCGGGTCCTTCCAAAAGAATACTCCACTCACCAAAAGAAGAAATTCTTTTCGGAGTTGAAGTATTATTTTTGGGAAGAACCATTTCTATTTCGCATTTGTGCGGACCAGGTGGTAAGGAGATGTGTTTCGCGGGAAGAGGGTCACCAAATTTTAAAACATGTTCATGAAGGTCCGACTGGCGGGCACTATCAAGCTAACCGCACTGCACACAAAGTACTTAGTGCTGGCTTCTACTGGCCAAGCATATTTAAAGATGCACAAATCTTTGTGGGCGGGTGCGATCGATGCCAGCGGACTGGAAATCTCTCAAATAAAAATGAAATGGAACAAAACTACTTTCTCGAGTGCGAAGTTTTTGATCTATGGGGCATAGACTTTGTCGGCCCATTTCCCTCCAGCTTAGGAAATAAATATATTCTAGTCGCAGTCGATTATGTTTCTAGGTGGGCAGAGGCCCAAGCTTTACCAAGTAATGACGCGCGCGTGGTCATAAACTTCTTAAAAAAATTATTTTCTCGTTTTGGTCTTCCTCGAGCGATAGTTAGTGATAGGGGAAGTCATTTTTGCAACGCTCAACTCGCTAAAGCTTTAACAAAATATGGCGTTATGCATAAATTGTCAACTGCTTATCACCCCAAACTAACGGTCAGGTCGAGGTAGTTAATCGAGAACTTAAAAGAATTTTGGAAAAAACTGTTTCTACTTCTCGTAAGGATTGGTCCCTAAAATTAGACGATGCTCTTTGGGCCTATCGGACAGCGTACAAGACCGCCATCGGTTGTACTCCTTTTCGATTGGTCTATGGAAAATCGTGTCATCTTCGGTAGAAGTAGAGCATCGAGCGTATTGGGCGTTAAAGTTTTTTAATTTCGATCCGCATTCGGTCGGCGAGCATAAAAAATCAATTGAATGAACTCGATGAATGGAGAGCGTACGCATATGAAAATAACAAATTTATAAAGAACGCACAAAATTGTATCACCGATTAAGAACCTGCGCCATCCTAAAACGTTGTTAAAACAGGCGATCAGTTCTTCTTTTTAATTCACGCTTACGTCTCTTCCCTGGAAAGCTTAAATCTAGATGGTCTGGGACCGTTTACGGTTAAGGATGTTTTTCCTTACGACTGTGTTGCTTGCGCACCCGGAAAGGGGTGAATTTAAAGTTAATGGCCATAGACTTAACTCTATTTCTCTAATGATTCTGTGACTCCTGCAAAGGAGAATCTTCTTTTTGATTCTTAGTTTATTATTTTCTGATGGACATTTTTATTGCTGGACATTATTATTACTATTATGAAACTCTTTTATTTGGATTATTGTAATAAAAAACATTATCGGGCATCCGCCGCAGACTCTCTATTTTTTTCTCTTTTATTTTGCTCTTTCTACCGGAGGCCAATCAAGTCCATGATCGTGGTCGCCGCTCCGCCGCTGCTGATATCAGATGGATCAAATCAAACCTGCTGACGATCAAGTACTCTACAAAGCAAGCATGGGGGAGCGACATCCGCCTTCATCTCACGAACCCGGGGAAGTCCTGTTTTTATTTACTTATTTTCTGCATTTTTTTTCTTTTTTTTCTTCTTCTCTGTCCCCTTCTCTTTTTCTTTATGTTTTCTTTATTGAGGGCAATGAAGAATTTAAGCATGGGGGGGTCTAGTTCCTTTTGGCCTTTCTTTCTGTCTTTCTTCTTCCAAAAAGAAAAGAAATTTTTTTTTATATTAGTATAGTATTTTATGTTATGTCATCAAAATATAAAACCCAAAAAATTAGAAAAACAAAAAATCAAAAAAAAATTGTGCTAAAATCTATTTGAAAAACAAAACCTAAAATTATTTTCTATCTTTATTTTCATGTTGCTTCTAGTGAAGTGTAGGCCCATGCGGTTTCTTAGTTCTATATAGATTACTTTGAAAATGTTTTTCTAAACCTATCATTTTAACATAGTCTATTTCTACTAGTTTCTTTTTCTTAAATATAGGCATCCGGTTTTTAAGTTATAAGCTAGCAATGCGTAGTTATGTCTCTTTATTCGGTTAGTTGCTTACGAATGGTTACTAGGTATCATTAGTCCTTTTTCATTTGGCGGTAGTCTTTCGTGGTGTCTAGAACTTGTACCAAGCTACTCTCGAAGCATTTGCGCCGTTTTTTACGTTCTTTAGAAATGATTTAGGCCACCATTTGAATAGTTTGAGCTTTTCTTGCCCACCAAAAACAAAACCCTTGCAAAACAATTTTGGGCCTTTTCCTTATTTTCTTTTGTTTTTAGCTCCACCTTTCATTTCATCTTGTTCACCAAAGCCAAATATCTTTCCTATTTTTGCACTATAACTTTGAGCTTAAAAATTATTTTGTGGAGGGGTATTATTTTTGAGATGAATAGGAAATTTTCAAGCTTATTTTTGGAGCTTCCTTATCAATTGTTATTCAAAAAGGAAAAAAAATTGAGAAAGAAAAATGAAAAATGAAAATAAAAAAAAAGGGAATGCAAAAAGTTTATGTTTGGCCAAGTTTATAAAAGAAAAATACATGACCTTATGTTTGTTTTAGTTTGATTTGAAGTACTTATCATGTCTTATCTTTGTATTTTAAGCTCACCCTTGGTTTAGTGTTTAAGCCATCATGTTTATCTTTGTTTTCATTTCCTAATCATTCACCTAAACCAAGTCTTAACGCCTATTAGAAGCCCTAATGATCTTAGAATGTAAGTTCGCGTAGTGGAGAAAGTGTGAACGTACAAGCCTATGGCCACCATCATTGATGGATTTCTTTGGAGGTTATCTTGGAGTGTTTTAGGGTTAATGTTTATGTAGCAACCTAGTAGTTTGTTTATGCGCCGTTTATTTAGAACCTCTACTTTTGTTGTCCTTATTTTCATTTATTTTGGATGCCTTGCTTTTAAGATTTAGAAATTAGTAGACTTTTCTTATGTTTTAATGAGATTTTAGGATTCCACTTTCAAATTTTCTATTGTGCACTTCTCACCCCACTAGTTGATAATATGAATATTAGGATAGTTTAATTTTTCATGTTTTTTTTCTTAACTATGGAACTTAAAAAATATATATCTTTTGCTTTCTTTTTTTACTTCTCCCTAGTTTTTATTTCTATTTGCTTGAGGGCAAGCAAATTCCTAAGCATGGGGGAGTTTGATGACTAGTTTTAGTCATCGTTTTTGGGATAATTTAGTAGCCTAAAAGTCTATATTTATTTATATTTCATGCTTGTTATTCATGTTTTAATAAAATATAATTTCCTAGTTTAATTATCCGTTTTATGCATTTTTATGTTTAATTTTATGATGTTTATGTTCTAGGTTTAACTTGTGTTTTATTTGAATTTTTATTATTATTATTTATTATTATTATTATATTATGTTATGTTTGAATAATTATGTATTATGTTATGTTATGTTATGTTATGTTTTATTATATTATGTATTATGTTATTTATATGTTTTACGTTATGTATTTTGTTTTATGTATTTTCATTTGTATATAATCATTAACTAATGTTTTGTTTTGTTTCATGTGTAGGTGCAGCCCGGCCTCCTTTGCTAGCCCTTGGCCGAGCCCACCACCTCTTGCTTTCCCTCAATTTTTGGAGCAGCCCAACACAAGCTACCCGAGCCTACAAGTCCATAGCATGCAACCCATGAAGACTAAGAGCAGCCCTTTTTCAAGTAGCCGGCCCTCCATCAAGTGCAGCAGCCCGAGCCCATTAAGAGCAGCCCCCTACTCAAGCCAACCCGATTTCATCAATGGTGCAGCCCCCTTCCATGCAAAACCGAATTCAAGCAGCCCTCTTTCATTAAATGCCATGCATGAATATTTTCATGCATGCCTGGCCCTTTATTTCTCATGCACGCACTATGCCTTCCCTCTCTCTCCATTAATTTGCATGAATGAATCCTCCCCATGATGTGGTCTCGCCACTTCTTTCCCTCTCCCTTCTACAAGCTTCCATTCATCCCCCCTCTCTATTTTGTATTCTTATTTTATTTTATTTTCATTAAATGTTATACATGCATCATCCCTCTCTCTCTCCCCTCATTAAATACATCATGCATGAACATTCTTCCCCCATGGCCGGCCACCCTTGATCTCCCCCTTCTTCTAGATGCTTCCCTTTTCTCCTATAAAAGGAACCCAAGACCCATGCTTTGAAGTTAGTTCTTTTGGGAGTAAAGTTTAAGTTAAATTTGAGGTTGCAAGAGAGCAAGAGAGTTCTAGTACAAGTACTTTTTTTCATTGTTGTTCTAGTTTTCATTGTTGTAATTTTTCTTAGTAATATATTGTCATCTTTTTAATATTATTGTGTACCTCTTTTTTATTAATCAATGAAATCCTCTTCTCTTTATTTTGTTGTTTTCTTATCCAATATGCATAGCTAATTTCCTTGTAGCATTTGATCATGAGGATCCATGATTTGAGATGATAATTTTTCTTATTTTGTAATTTTATTTTTGCTAAAATTAGCTCGATCCTTCTTTGATTAATTTGTGTCGACTCCGTATTTCCGGTATACGGTAGTAGGCCTTGTTCTCATTTCATAGTAGTCGAGAGACTCGTGATTTGAAAGATCACTCAAAGAAGGAAGGAGTTGCACGCAACCCTAGAGATAGGATGACGTAAATCCTCCGGATTGGAGTCAAATCCAATAGTGCGGATCACCTCGATAATGCAACTTTAAGCTCCTTTGATTTGTAAAGAGATTCCGATCAAAGAGTTTATAAGTTAGGAGACCTAATGCTCTAGCGAGATTTTGTCTTAATATCGGATCTGTCACGGTCGAGTTAGTTTGCAATTGTAAAATTACATTTTTATTCCCTTCATCTCTTTTCATGGTGAATCATCGATCAAGTGCTATCATTTAATATAAGTTTTTTCGTCTCGCAAATTATCGTTTATTTTACTTTAAAAAAATTCTCAAATCCAACTATTTTCCGGTAGGATAATATTTCAAGCGTGAGTAGCAGTAATTGACAAACCCGCGTTAAATACGACCTTGATACTACAATTCGACAGGTACGCTTGCCTGTTCGGGTTTAGCCCATCACTAACCGCTGCGATTTCTCCCTGTTCGTGCGGCTTGTTTCCTAACCGCATAGTTTGTTTCCTAATCCGCGCGGCTTCCTGTTGTTTTCTCCTATGGCTCTTTATGATGCTTCTACTGCCACCACTCCTATCTCCAATATGGCTCCGCCTCTTCCTCCTACTCCTTCCGGGAACCTTGGCACCGTTTCCAAACTTGTCGGCTCCAACTACCCGGATTGGAGCGTCTCCTTCACCTTTCTCCTTCGCTCGCAACGCAAACGCCACCATCTCTTTAATGACCCTCCTCCTACCACTTCACCTCTCTTTGATGATTGCGATGCGAGTGACGTGCTTGTGCGTACTTGGCTTGCTAATAGCCTCTCCAATGAATGTCTTCCCGTCATCCGTCATGATGAGACGGTCAAGGCCGCCTGGCTTTATCTTGCCGCTCTGTACTCAAAGAGGGCTCAAACGTCCCACATCTATACGTTATGTGCGAACCTCTTTGCTCATCCTACCTTGTCTCCTACTGCTGCCTACCAACAAGTTCAGTCTCTCGGGGCTGAGATTCTTCAGAATCGCCCCTTTTCTGCGGATTTGGCTCAACAACACAAGCACTTCCAGGAGCTTCTTGTTGTGTGCTACCTTCTCCAGCTTCCTGATACTTATGATATAATTCGCCCACAAATTCTGGGTGAGGAGGAATCTCCTAGCTTAGATGCCACCGCTACCCGCATCGCTGCTGTCACCTCCCTCCTTCAGCGCCTGCTTCTGCCCGCTCTTTCTCCACCAGACAATTATGCTCACCAAACTCAGTGGAGTGGCTCTGGTAGCCGCAGTCACTAGTCTAGCGGACGTGCTCCTTCCCGCTACCTTTGCTCTCACTGTGGCTGCACCGGCCACACGGTGGATAGCAGCTGGATGAAGCATCCCCATCTTCGCCCCTCGGGTGACTCTTCCGCCTCTTCTTCCAATCTGTCTGCCTCCATGGTCACATCATCAGGTAGTGCCCACGTAGTGACTCAAAGTAAATGGCTTATCGACTCTGGTGTGACTAATCACATGACGGGCAATCCTCAGTGCTTCTCTCTCCTCGAACAGCATGATCGGTTGCCTCTTATCCTCATTGCAGACGGTTCTTGGGAGTGGTTCATGTTACTCCGTCTCTTCGCCTATTAGACACTCTCTATGTGCCCAAATTTCCGTGTAACTTATTTTCGATTACCTCTTTATATAAGCAGCTTCAGTGCTCTGTGACGTTTACTCCGACTTCTTGTTCTTTTCAGGATCCGAGCACCCAACAGACGAATGCTACTGGGACTGAGAGCGGCGGCCTCTACTTCCTCGACAACGTTTCTGCCTTGTCCGCCTTCTCCTCTTCTTATATGGATCTTCTCTAGTGGCATCTCTGCCTCGGTCATCCTCCTCCACAACTTATACATCAGCTTCTGCCCCACCTCCCACCTTCCAGTACTCCTCTCAACTACGACACTTGTCAGATTGGCAAGCACCACAGTTCCTCATTCTCGCCGAAGCAAGGTCGGGGCTCTACCCTTCCATTTGATCTAGTCCACTCCGATGTCTGTGGACCTGCTCCAACCCTCACCGTTGGCCGGGGTAGTTCTTATTTTGTTACTTTTATTGATGATTTTTCTAGATGTACTTGGGTGTATCTATTACGAGAACGCTATGAACTTTTGGATGTATGGATCTCTTTTTATCAGTTAATTAAAACTCAGTTTGGTGTTTGTATTAAAACTTTTCGCTCAGACAATGCTAAAGAATATCTGATTCATGTGTTTACCACTTTCTATGTGCAACATGGCATTATTCATCAAGCTAGCTGTGTTTATACCTCCCAGCAAAATGTGGTGGCGGAACACAAAAACTATCATCTCCTCGATATCGCTCGTACCTTAATGGCCTAGATGCATGTTCGTCGCTCCTATTGGGGCTATGCTGTTCTCCTTGCTTGCTATCTCATCAATCGCATTCCCTCCACGGTTCACCACGGGATAACCCCATTCTCCATTCTGTATCCGGGCAAGGAGCCTTCTCCTCTCCCTCTCCGAATCTTTGGGTGCATTGCCTTTGTCCATGCCCCATCTGCCACCCGTGATAATCTCTCCCCTCGCTCCACCAAATATGTCTTTCTGGGGTACTCCACCACTCAGAAAGGCTATTATTGCTTTGACCCCGTTCTTCGTAAGCAGTTCGTCTCTGCTGACGTCACCTTCTTCGAGAATGACTCCTACTTCTTGGATGACTCATCTCTCCCAAGCTTCTGATACTCCTATTTTTCCCTTCGTTCCCTCGTCTCCTACTTAGATCTTAACCCCTACACCGTCTCCATCCACTCCTCTCCCTCCACCTCTCTCTCCCTCTTCTCCACCACAATCTCCCTCATCTCCGCCGTCGTCGCTCTCTATTCGCGGGCCAGCTCTCTCTGCCACGGATGCTCCGGATGCCAAGGGACCCGCCGACCTGGATCTTCCTGTAGCTCTTCGCAAAGGGGTGTGGATGTGTACTCTACACCCCCTTGCTGTTGTTGTCTCATATGATCGCCTTACCTCTTCTCGCAGGGCCTTTCCACTGGATAGCTCTGCAACTGTCACACCCCGTTCCTACCAGGAGGCTCTTGCTATTCATCATTGGAAGATGGTCACGGATGAGGAAATGAAAAACCTAACTGAGCAGGGTACCTGGACTCTTGTTCCTCCTCCCTTCGATACTGATGTTGTTGGTTGTCGCTGGGTCTTTGTGGTCAAATTTGGCCCGGACGGCACTGTGGATCGTTATAAGGCCTGCCTTGGTTCTAAGGGCTTTACTTAGACCTATGAGGTTGATTACTTTGACACCTTCTCTCCCGTGGCTCGTCTCAGCACTATCCGGGTCCTACTCTTTGTGGCTGTCAATAGAGATTGGCCGATTTCCCAGCTGGATGTCAAAAATGCCTTCCTTTATGGTGATCTTTAGGAGGCCGTCTACATGGAGCAACCTCCTGGGTATGTTGCTCAGGGGGAGACACGAGTATGCCGGCTGAAGAAGGTAATCTATGGCCTCAAGCAGAGCCCTTGAGCTTGGTTTGACAAGTTCAGCGGCATCGTGGCGGTCGTTGGTTTTGTACGAAGCTATGTCGATCACTTGCTATTCATTCGCAAAACATCCTCAGGACGGGTGGTTCTTGCTGTGTATGTCGATGATATTCTTCTTACTGGCAATGACCAGGAATGGGTAGCCTTGACAAAGAGATATCTTCGTCAACATCTGGTCACAAAAGATATGGGCTCTTCGGGTACTTTATGGGGATCGAAATCTCTCGAAAGCCCAACTCCTTAGTCCTCTCCCAACATAAGTATGCTCTTGATCTATTAAAAGAGGCAGGATTGACTGGAGCCAAACCTGCCCGATGCCCCATGGATATTGGAGAAGACAAAACCAGGACAGATGATTCACCTCCTCTGTCAGATATTACGCGGTACAGGCGTCTGGTTGGTAAGCTCATATATCTCATAGTGACCAGGCCTGACATTTCCTATGTTGTGGGCAAGGTGAGTCAATTCATGCAAGCGCCTAGGGAGTGCCATCTACAGTCCGCCTTGCGGATCTTGGAGTATGTCAAAGCAGCGCCTGGGTAAGGATTACTTTTTCAGAAGAATGGTCATCTGAGGGTTGAAGCATACTCAGATGCGAGTTACGTTGATGACAAAGGGGATCGCAAGTCAACCTCGGGTTTTTGCACCTTTGTTGGGGGAAATCTGGTGAGCTTGAAGAGCAAAAAGCAGTCTATTATTTCCAGGTCCAGTGCAGAAGCAGAGTATCGTAGTATGACATCGATCACTTATGAGTTAAAGTGGTTATGGGCACTCATGATGGATTTACAAGAGGTCTACAACTATCCTCTACCTATGTTCTGTGATAACAAGGCTGCCATATACATCTCCAAAAATCCGGTCTTTCATGAAAGAACCAAGCACATTGAGGTCGACTATCATTTCATTCGTGAAGAGATTTTGAAGGAATAAATTTGCAATCCCTTCGTCACTTCTGATAAAGAGTTAACTGACATCTTCACCAAGCCAATATCCACCTCGTTTCTTCATATTTGCGACAAGCTGGGCATGATCGATATATATGCTCTAGCTTGAGGGGGAGTGTTGGAGTTAGTAACCGAGCGGTCTGGAGGCTTGTCTTGGCGGATTGAAGAACCCACGTTCTGGCGGTTTCCCTTCAGCAGTTTGGTTGCTGGGCTGTTATTGTCTGGAGTCCAAGCGGTCTAGCGGTTTGTCTCAGGCGGCTTGGAGACCGGGCGGTCTAGCGGTCTCCCATGGCGGCTTCTCTTTCTTTGGTGGTAGCCGAGCGGTTTGCCCTTCTCATCTAACCGCGCGGCTTGTGCGGTTTGTTTTTTGTATAGGCCCCTTGGTCCTGTAAATTTTTAGACACACATCTCTAATTTGTATTCTCTCTTCTCTGATGTAGGCGTACACGTTTGGACCGAAATATAATTACGGACGCACACGACTATCTCTCCACGAACTAAAGTCTACGCTCACACAATCGTTCTATGCTGCACCAAGTTATTATGTCCAATCAATTATACGCTAGCGTACGGGTAGCCAAACCACTTGGGACCGAATAGAGTCTATAGGCCAATATCCGTTCCGGCTAAAAGGACCAATATTGGATCCGACCGAGAGGTGTTGTACCAAAAGAGATCTACCGAATAAAACACGATTCAGAAAAGGTAGATCTCTCCCAACAAAAGAAAACGAGGGCTCGCCAAACCCTTTTACGAAAATTAAATTAACCAAGAAAAACGCAACTACAATGAAAGCTAACGACGACGTTTCAATGATTTCAAAATTAACGCTAGAAATTCCACCACAAGACTATCTAAAGAAAGGAACACACGGGAGTGGAAAAGTTCGTTACCCAACCGAAATGGATGATTCTGGTTCTCTCGGCGAGGATCGTTCTTCGACGTCTCCACCGGAGTCGCGCCGGTAGGAGAGAAACTCGCCCACCTTCGTCGCGTCACGCCGGAATTGGAAATCCACCACGAGGAGGTCTTCTAGATTTGGCAACAAATATATGTAAATATGGTAGGAGAGGGAAAATATGGTAGGTTCTAGGGATTAATATGGAAGGTGGTGGTTGATTTAGGAAGGGGATGAAGAGGGGGTCGGACTTGTTGGTGTTTGGGTTGGCGGCTAGGATTTTGTGGAAGATGGAGGGGCTCAGATTGTGATGAAGGGAGGAGGCCAGTTTTGGAGGGGGGTGGCCGGGTTGGTGAGGGGAGGAGGAGGAGGGGAAGTTGGAGGCCGGCGGCCAAAGAAGGAGAGGACTAGAGGATGGCCGAAATTTGCCTTGGAGAGGGAGAAGATTTCAATCTTGAAATTCGGTTTCTTCTTTCATTCATTCAATAATAAAAATATGAAACATACATCCCTATATATAGGCTACACCACTCAATCTCCACCATAGAAAATTAAACCACTCATGATGGCTATTTGCACCCATCATGACATAACAATTACAATAATTAAGAACATGAAATAAAAATAACAAATGATGGTTATAAACACCCATCACACATGAAATGAAAATAACATTGCGACATAAAATACCAAACATAGTAATGCATTATTAATTAATAATAATTTATTAATAATAATTATTATTAAATAATAATATATGGGTTTGCGTTCTGGACGGTTATTATGCCGACGCTCCGCATGGTCGTCTGCAAGCATGTCGTCGCCGTCCTCGAAATGTTGTGGGCCATCGTCTCCATCAATCCTCCCCCGCTCAAAAGCACTCATCACCGATGAGTTGGTCTGAGAGTACCGGTGCAAGAGAGCATCATCCACAAAAGACACGTAGCAGCGAATAACACCACTTGGAGAAGAGAGCACTTCAACCTGGAGTATCCTGTCATGCAAAATGTTGGTCCTGGGGACCCTTGAAAAAGCATTAGTCAATAAAGGAAGAAAAGTTTCAACATCAACTACCAACGTACCTCCAGTGAAGACCGAAGAAGAAAGCGATCCAAGCCCAAACTCACTACCCAAACCATGAGAGAACGAAGTGGAACCAAACGGACAGGCAGATAATTCAAGTGGTGGAGAAACATGCAGCGTTAAATCAGAAACATTAAAAATAGGGGTATTACCCCAATCAGTGGAAAACCTCAAAAGAAATGTGTGTTCTCCTAATTTCATTAATGTCCGCAAAAGGTGCAGCTCACCAACTCGCCCACTTTCTATAGTGCCCGAAAGCAACCGTTCAGGGACGAGACGCACCAAAACAAAATCGCCAATTATACTGTAAGATGCCCTTTTATGTAAGCTAGCAAGAAATGGATAAGGATTTTGTGACGTGGGCAGCGCTTCACTAAAGTGCTTACGTAAATAATATTCATGGCAAGCATAATCTTGCGCAAACGTACTTAGTGCATTCAGTGGTAACGGAATGACATAAGGCGGTACCAACGGAACTAAATCTGGTGGCGTCGATGGAATCTCGTCAGGAGGCACTATAAGCGGCCCTATCCTAAACGTATAATTCGATAAATGATTTTCTTTAAAATTTATGGAGGATAAAATTAGGATAAAGGAAATAGTCGCCACAGACATAAAATCTAAAACATCCGAGGGTGTGACCAACGATGGACTCGTAGGGTAATAGGCCGTCAAAGGGGACATGTCCAAAGGAGGAGCTAAGTCAATCTCAATGTCGAAACACGTGTTTAACGTCCAAGAAAGATCACCCGGTTGCAAGCCATTAAAGTCATATGAAAATTCAAACAATGGATTCGCCCTTACAAAAAATTTGTCCGACATGTCTACCAATTCATTAGATATATCATGTAATTCAGAATCAGTGGTCAGGTCTTAGGTCGACAACAATAATACGAGATCTGGGGGCACTAACGGGACCTCATCTGGGGGTACTGACAGAATGAACTCAGGGGGCACCGTAGAACTCCTGAAATTAATCGTACTACACTCATGCCCTAAAAGATCAGTACATCGAGTCAACGGGTCAGGGAGACGAGTCGGTAAAATCAAACCCAGGGTACAATCCAAAAAGTCGTCCAATAATGCAACTTCCTTGCTTACAATTTCTTCTGACACACTATCCAAGTTATTTAATTTAGAATCAATTATGGTCTCAGACAAGGGTAAAATTGAGCCTGACTGAAGCTTTAAATCAGGAACGTCAGATAAAGGTGTTTGCATCAAAGAAATATCGTTCGGGCTCATAACACTAAAATCATCCAAGGATAACTCGTTCACCCACGGTAAGTCTTCCCAATCAGTCGGAACGTCCAATATATCAGGATCATCAGAACAGTCCTCAAAATATCTCCGTCTAAGAGGAACCAGCTTGAGTCCGAACAGATCATCTCCTAAGTCATTACTAAGTAAACTCTCATCATCAGGTAAAATGCCTACCGATTCAGGTGTAATCTCAGCAGGAGTAACCGTAGGCTCCAAAATGTCGTCGACGGGGAGTGGAGATGATTCCTCAGTGGTGGAATCCTCATCCAGGTCACTAGGGTAACCAATATCCTCATCGTCGCTATAATCGTCAGGGATAATAGTCTCATTCTTAGTGATGGGCACACTCGTAACCACAACCTCAGACTCAATCATGCTAATAGGAACACTCTCACCCCGTGGGCTCATGACATTCCTAGCACTTACGTCTAACGACCTAGGGATAAAGGTCCTAAGTTTATCTTTCCTCTCATAGGTAGGTGTACTCGTGCTTGAGATAATCAGATCTTTGCGGGGTAAGTATCTAGCGTGAGGCTTATAATCATTCCTACAATCAGGAAACTGGGAACGACAGTAGGTAGGGTAATACTCATCCGTTAAGTAATTTTTCATAATCTGCCAACCTATACGTGGGTCGACGGAGGGCATTCCTAAACGTCTTTCCTCATTGAGCCAGAAGGTATGAGCTCGACCAAATAATTGCAGTCTCGCAACGGGAATCCTGTGAGGATCCACAATACAATATTGCTCAAAATAATGCTCCATGTCGTTCACCCAACATAGAAACACTTGCGGTCCTCCTAGTCCGTCATAGGTCGGAGCAGGAATTCTAACATGCCAAGATGAGTGTGGTGCAACTTGATTAGCCTTTAGTTCGCCAATCAACGCCTTAATCTCATCAATTACCGGGCAATGGAATGGTTTTCTAACGCTCCTATTGGAACCTAATGATTGTTCTCGGGAAACATTGACGTCGTAGGCCATATTATGATAATCGGAGAGAAAACTCGATCCGGAATTTGTGCGCATACAATGAGAAATGCCTCTGACCCAATTAAAATAAGTTTGTCGGAATTTTTCCCGCTTAAGCACAATGGTAATATTAATACAAAATAGATTTTCTTACTGAATAAAATATGAAGATTATTATTTAAATTTTTTTTCTGATTTTTTATTGCTGAAAATAAAATTTGGTCGGCTATTGGCAGACCACAAATTTTTATTATTTGGTAATTCTTATTAAAAATAAGAGGGATAAACTCTAGAATTTTATTCTTTTAAAATTGGAGAAATTTTTAAATTTTAAATTGGAAATTTGAAATTTTGGAATTTGAAAATTTTGAATTTTGAAATTTCTAAATTTGAAATTTGCAATTTGAAATTTGAAATTGGAAATTTGAAATTTGAAATTCGAAATTCGAAATTTGAATTTTGAATTTTGAAATTTGAAATTTTGAAATTTTGAAATTTGAAATTCGAAATTTGAATTTTAAATTTTGAAATTTGAAATTTGAAATTTGAAAATTTTAAATTTGAAATTTATATTTTCTTTAGCCTACCTAAAAATAGAAGGATGGTGCCGATTAGGAAATCGACAATAACCTCCCTCTGATACCAAATTGATGTAGGCGTACACGTTTGGACTGAAATATAATTACGGACGCACACGACTATCTCTCCACGAACTAAAGTCTACGCTCACACAATCGTTCTACGCTGCACCAAGTTATTATGTCCAATCAATTATACGCTAGCGTACGGGTAGCCAAACCACTTGGGACCGAATAGAGGCTATAGGCCAATATCCGTTCCGGCTAAAAGGACCAATATTGGATCCGACCGAGCGGTGTTGTACCAAAAGAGATCTACCAAATAAAACATGATTCAGAAAAGGTAGATCTCTCCCAACAAAAGAAAACGAGGGCTCGCCAAACCCTTTTACGAAAATTAAATCAACCAAGAAAAACGCAACTACAATGAAATCTAACCACGATGTTTCAAAGATTTCAAAATTAACGCTAGAAATTCCACCACAAGACTATCTAAAGAAAGGAACACACGAGAGTGGAAAAGTTCGTTACCCAACCGGAATGGATGATTCCGGTTCTCTCGGTGAGGATCGTTCTTCGACGACTCCACCGGAGTCGCGCCGGTAGGAGAGAAACTCGCCCGCCTTCGTTGCGTCACACCGGAATTGGAAATCCACCACGAGGAGGTCTTCTAGATTTGGCAACAAATATATGTAAATATGGTAGGAGAGGGAAAATATGGTAGGTTGTTGGGATTAATATGGAAGGTGGTGGTCGATTTAGGAAGGGGATGAAGAGGGGGTCGGACTTGTTGGTGTTTGGGTTGGCGGCTAGGATTTTGTGGAAGATGGAGGGGCTCGGATTGTGATGAAGGGAGGAGGCCTGTTTTGGAGGGTGGTGGCCGGGTTGGTGAGGGGACGAGGAGGAGGGGAAGTTGGAGGCCGGCGGCCAAAGAAGGAGAGGACTAGAGGATGGCCGAAATTTGCCTTGGAGAGGGAGAAGATTTCAATCTTGAAATTCGGTTTCTTCTTTCATTCATTCAATAATAAAAATATGAAACATACATGCCTATATATAGGCTACACCACTCAATCTCCACCATAGAAAATTAAACCACTCATGATGGCTATTTGCACCCATCATGACATAACAATTACAATAATTAAGAACATGAAATAAAAATAACAAATGATGGTTATAAACACCCATCACACATGAAATGAAAATAACATTGCGACATAAAATACCAAACATAGTAATGCATTATTAATTAATAATAATTTATTAATAATTATTATTATTAAATAATAATATATGGGTTTGCGTTCTGGACGGTTATTATGCCGACGCTCCGCATGGTCGTCTGCAAGCATGTCGTCGCCATCCTCGAAATGTTGTGGGCCATCGTCTCCATCAATCCTCCCCGCTCAAAAGCACTCATCACCGATGAGTTGGTCTGAGAGTACCGGTGCAAGAGAGCATCATCCACAAAGACACGTAGCAGCGAATAACACCACTTGAGAAGAGAGCACTTCAACCTGGAGTATCCTGTCATGCAAAATGTTGGTCCTGGGGACCTTGAAAAAGCATTAGTCAATAAAGGAAGAAAAGTTTCAACATCAACTACCAACGTACCTCCAGTGAAGACCGAAGAAGAAAGCGATCCAAGCCCAAACTCACTACCAAACCATGAGAGAACGAAGTGGAACCAAACGGACAGGCAGATAATTCAAGTGGTGGAGAAACATGCAGCGTTAAATCAGAAACATTAAAATAGGGTATTACCCCAATCAGTGGAAAACCTCAAAAGAAATGTGTGTTCTCCTAATTTCATTAATGTCCGCAAAAGGTGCAGCTCACCAACTCGCCCACTTTCTATAGTGCCCGAAAGCAACCGTTCATGGACGAGACGCACCAAAACAAAATCGCCAATTATACTGTAAGACGCCCTTTTATGTAAGCTAGCATGAAATGGATAAGGATTTTGTGACGTGGGCAGCGCTTCACTAAAGTGCTTACGTAAATAATGTTCATGGCAAGCATAATCTTGCGCAAACGTACTTAGTGCATTCAGTGGTAACGGAATGACATAAGGCGGTACCAATGGAACTAAATCTGGTGGCGTCGATGGAATCTCGTCAGGAGGCACTATAAGCGGCCCTATCCTAAACGTATAATTCGATAAATGATTTTCTTTAAAATTTATGGAGGATAAAATTAGGATAAAGGAAATAGTCGCCACAGACATAAAATCTAAAACATCCGAGGGTGTGACCAACGATGGACTCGTAGGGTAATAGGCCGTCAAAGGGGACATGTCCAAAGGAGGAGCTAAGTCATTCTCAATGTCGAAACACGTGTTTAACGTCCAAGAAAGATCACCCGGTTGCAAGCCATTAAAGTCATATGAAAATTCAAACAATGGATTCGCCCTTACAAAAAATTCGTCCCATAACAAATGATGGTTATAAACCACTCATGATGGCTATTTGCACCCATCATGACATAACAATTACAATAATTAAGAACATGAAATAAAAATAACAAATGATGGTTATAAACACCCATCACACATGAAATGAAAATAACATTGCGACATAAAATACCAAACATAGAAATGCATTATTAATTAATAATAATTTATTAATAATTATTATTATTAAATAATAATATATGGGTTTGCGTTCTGGACGGTTATTATGTCGACGCTCCGCATGGTCGTCCGCAAGCATGTCGTCGCCATCCTCGAAATGTTGTGGGTCGTCGTCTCCATCATTCTCTCCTCCATTCTATAAAAGGGAGGCCATAGCTTTGTAATAGATACCTTTTTCGGATAATAAAATTTCTGTTATACAACTTCCGGTTTGTTCTTGTTCATTTCCAACACTGTGCACATCAACTGCCTTTAGAGATATACTCTGACTCAGCTATTAAGATTGCAACACAGTTCTGCTTCTTACTACTCCAGGAAATGAGCCTTTTTCCAAGGAATTGGCAAGTCCTGGAAGTTCTTTTCCTTTCATCTTTGCTACCTGTAAAATCTGCATCTGAAAAACCAATTAACTCGTTATCATTACTTCTTGGGTGCCATAAGCCAAGATTTGGTGTACCTTTAAGGTATCTCAAAATCCGCTTTGCAGTAGCATAGTGAGATTCCTTACAGTTCACTTGGAATCTAGCACATACACATATTGAAAACATTATGTCAGGTCTCCTGACATTAAGGTAAAGTAAGGATCCAATTATTCTTCTGTACTTGGTTTCATCAAAAGGTTTACCTTTCTCATCCTTGTCCAGGGACATAGCTTAACCCATTGGAGTCCTCATAGAGGTCGCGTTCTCCATTCCGAATTTCTTAATTAGCTCTTTGGTGAACTTAGTCTGCGAGATGAAAATTCCATATTCACATTGTTTCACCTGAAGCCCTAAGAAATACTTCAGCTCTCCCATACTGCTCATTTCAAACTTTCCTTGCATAAGTTTTGAAAACTTCTTGCAGAGGTTGTCATCGGTAGAGCCAAAAATAATGTCGTCGACATAGATTTGCACTAGAAAATCTTGTCTTTTATTTCCCTAAGAAATAATGTCTTATCTATCTTTCCCCTTGTGAACTTGTTCTCAAGAAGAAAGCTAGACAGCGTCGAATACCAAGCTCGAGGATTTTGTTTCAGACCATATAAAGCTTTTTTGCAATAGGTAAACTTAATTAGGAAAGTTATAATCAATGAAACCTTGGGGTTGTTTTACATACACTTCTTCCTTTATGTCACCATTAAAGAAGGCGGACTTCACGTCCATCTGATAGAAGGTGAATCCCTTAAGTGCAGCATATGCTAGGAACAACCTGATTGCCTCCAGTATTGCCACTGGAGCGTAAGTTTGGTCGAAGTCGATTCCTTCTTCTTGCTTGTATCCTTTGGCAATGAGTCTGGACTTGTTCTTTATGATCGTTCCATCCTCGTCCATCTTGTTCCTATAGACCCACTTCGTCCCGATGACGTTCTTGCCTTTGGGTCTTGGGATAAGTGTCCATACTTTGCAGCGCTTGAACTGATTTATCTCTTCTTCCATAGCCATAATCCATGATACGTCCGAGTTTTCTTCTTCAAATTTCTTTGGTTTAACCTACGAGGGAAAACTCAAGTATAGATTTTGATTGGTAGTAGCTCTACGAGTTCTGACACCATCCCGGGGATCTCCGATGATTTGATCAATTGGGTGATCCTTTAGATGTCTGAGCTCTAGGTTTCTTGCATCTGGAGCTTCTTTAATCACAGGAGTGACTTCATCAACTTGAATGATTCCTTCATCTTGATCATCAACCTCTCCAATCAGGGTTAGAGTGGTGATCCTGATGTACTTTTCACCTTTCTCTTCAGTTGCTTCATCCAAGTGATGTACCTTCAACCTTGAACCTGCATCTTCAATGAACACACTAGAAGAGTTGCTTTGTAGCAAGCTCGTCTCATCAAATACAACATGTATAGATTCTTCAACCAGTAGGGTTTTCTTATTAAATATCCTATATGCCTTACTATGGCTATTATATCCTACGAAAATACCTTCAAATCTCTTTTCAATAAATTTGGTAGTATGATACTTACCATTGTTAAGAACAAAGCATTTACAGCCAAAGATTCTAAAATATGATACAATCAGCTTTTAGCTCTTTAGAAGTTCATAAGGTGTCTTATTATGGTTCTTATTGATGAGTGCTCGATTTTGCATGTGACATGTAGTGTTGACGGCTTCTGCCCAGAAGTACTTTGGTAGTGAGGCATCACTCAACATGGTCTTGCAGGCCTCTATGAGTGTTCTATTCCTTCTCTCAGCTACTCCATTTTGCTGAGGAGTTTGAGGAGAGGAAAACTCATGAAAGATACATAGGCTTTCACAAAATTCTATCATGGCCCCAGAATTGAATCCAGTTCCATTGTCACTTCTGATTTTGACTACGGAACAGTTGTATTCATTCTAGATCTGTCCGACAAAATTTGTAAAGACATCGAAGGTATCTGACTTGTGTTTCAAAAAGAACACCCACACATAGCGCGAGTAGTCATCAACGATAACCAACGTATAATCCTTACCTCCTAAACTTCTAACTTGCAGTGGACCGAACAAGTCCATATGAAGCAGGTGTAAACACCTGTTAGAGTGTTTGCCTATAATGCTTTTAAAAGTAACCCTTGTTTGCTTGCCTTTTACACATGGATGACAGGGTCTATCCTTAACACACTTAACATTCGGGGCATCACGTACTAAATTTCGAGAAAATAATTTATTAATAGTTTTAAAATTAATATGTGCTAATCTCTTGTGCCATTGGTCACCAAAAGACGTACTATATTTAGCTAAAAGACACACTGGTATAGAAGAGTCTATACAAATAAAATTTAAACAAAATATATTTCTACTGCGAGTACCTGATAAAATCATTTCCAAATTGTCAACGGACTTTATTAAGCACTTATCAGCAAGAAATTCAACTATGTATCCTTTATCGCATAGTTGACTTATGCTTATGAGATTGTGTTCCAATCCTTCAACATAAGCCAACTCCAAAAAGGATACACTACCGTTAAAGATCATACCATATCCTTTCATAATTCCTCTGTCAGAACCTCCAAAGATGAACTTTGGTCCGTTCACGACTGGAGAGTAATTCTAGAGAAGGCTTCTAGTCCTGGTCTTATGCCGAGAGAATCCACTATCCAAATACCAAATGGGATTTCTGGTGGCCTTTATACATACCTACAATTACAAATCAGTTTGCCTTAGGAACCCAAACTCGCTTGGGTCCTTGGTCTCTAGTTAGATTGCTCCCCCTACATGTATTAGCATTATGAGCGGTATTTCTCTTATTGTTAATCTGAGGGGTAACAGTTTCTGGGATTAAACCAACAATCGATGGCAAAGTGACCAATTCTGCTACAGTACCAACTGTCAAACCTATTGTATCTTTGCCTAACTCCCTCCTGCTTGGCTTTTGGGGAGTCTGGTCTAGCAGGGGTAGCATTCTTAGAGATAGAAGCTTCATGGTAAAGGCAATCACATGATTTCTTCTCCTTTATAGGCTTTTCAACAATAGGTTTTAGTTTTGGAGCCTTCTTGATGTTATGACCATGAACAAAAGGGTCATAGCTCTGAAGAGTGATCTCTTCATAAGGTGCCTTAAAGATACTTTCACCAAAGTTTTGAGGGCGAGTCCATCCTTGGTACCTTGACTTGGGCTCTACATAAGTAGGCCTAGTGAAGTGACCGTAGGAGGAGTCAAGATCAAACTTATTAGTCGGAAAGATACCTTTCTTAAATATAGTCTGATCTTGTGGAGTTTTCCCCTTTGCCATGGCCAAAGCCTTCTTGGACGCCTTATTCTTTTGCTGAGCCTTATTCCTCCTAAAAGATTTACTAGGAGCCTCAACATGGCCTAGTCAAGCACCCTTAGTCTGAGCAGAGAACTCAGCAACAAGAGGAAGAACCACCTTAGGCTTAGAGAAACCTTCAATAAGTTTCTTTTCAGATTCAAGTAACCCTTCCAATCCCTTGATGATTTCATCTTTCAGATAGAGGTGCTTGATAGCCTTATTAAACTCATCAACTACAGTATCTATGTCTTCTCTAAATGAGTCCATCTTAACGACTTCCTCTCTCAGAGAGCTTTCTACGGCCTTTAGAGACATAATCTCTTTTGTCTGATTTTTCACGACCTTTTGACATTTGTCGCAGGCCTTGATCAACTCCTTATACTGGGTCATGAGTTCAGACTCATCGTAAGAAGAGCTATCCTCATGATCATTATTAGAGACATAAGACTCAGAGAGAGGTTTGTGTGATTTTACCTTCCCAGTAAACTGGGGCTCTTCTTCTTCGTCAGTATGTGCCATGAGCCCAATGTAGGCTTCCTCCTCATCACTTGACTCAGATGAGTCAGTGTCTGTTGGGTATTTTATCCACAATGTACTTGATTTGAAGAAGCCCCTGAACCAGCTAAGGTGAATTAACAATGTATTTGACAATATTTCTTCAAGATTGTGCTTGCGGCTATTCTATGCAAAGTACACACCAATGTCAAGGTGCAGTGGGTTAATATACACGGGTCTGCGCAACGTAATCCCTCGTTGATCAGATCAGTGTGTTGACTCATGTGTGCTCTCTCTATTGGAGTGTACTTATTTTCAAGTACATGGTTGAGATAATTCAAGAGCAGAGGAGGAGCAAGGATGGGTAAAAGACCAAGTCATGGGAAGAAAGTAGAAAAATCAGCTAAGTAAGAATCGACGGGAATCACTAAGTGATTCTCGCCGATTCGACGGGAATCACTAGTGATTCCCGCCGAATCGTCGAGAATCACTCGCCGATTCCCGCCAACTTCATCCGGCTGATAGTTCACCTTCAAGAATTCTGCTAAGTCAGAATCGATGAGAATCATTAACTAATTCTTGCCGAATCGTCGAGAATGACTTTGCATTGTCGCCGATTCGTCGAGAATGGTCTTGATTCTCGCCGATTCCCTCTGGATGGCAAGCTTTTCAACTGAAACTCTACCAAGGATAATTCGACGAGAATCATGAGTGATTCCCGGCGACTTCGATGGGAATCACCAATGATTCCTGCCGAATTTGCCTTAGGCGATTTTTATCTAATCGTTGGACCGAACCAAGATAATGGGCACTGGTTAGACCGGGCTTAGGGTTTCTTCTTGTGGGGCCCACAATGGTCTTGTAGGGTTGATCTACAGTATATATACTCGCCTATTTTGAAGTTACGAAGGCATCAAACAGGAGAAACAAAAAAAAGGCATACGGCCGCCGAGCGTAACCTAGCGGATCGCGAATCATCTTCTGTCGTCGTCGCCGCTCGCGAAGTTATCGTTGCTGCCGATCACATCATCCAGGAACTTACCTTTTAGATTTAATTCCTTTCTAACAATGTGTTAGATAAGGTACTTCTAAAAACTCAGCTCCAAAGAGCTTACAACACAGATCCCTCAGGATCTCTCAGTCTCCTCCAAGAGTTACCTCAGGCATAAAGCCCTACCACTCAGAGCCAGCAAAGCACTTACTGCTCAGTGATCCACAGACCACCTATCTTAGACTTATCCTTAAGTCCTACAACTCAGGATAGGAGTATAGCCCTACCACTCAGAGAGAATGACTCCCCTACATTAGGCCAACAACCATACCACTTAGATCAAAGCTTGGATTCTATCTCAGACTTAGGCACAAGTCCTACAACTCAGGCACATAGGCCCTACCTCAGATCCACACAGGGATCCTACCTCAGATCTACAAAAGATCCTACACTCAGCCTTTATAAAATAGGCTTACATTCAGATCTGTTAAGATCCTACTTGATGAAGGGTTTGTTGATGATGATCTAACCCTAGAGAAATATTCTCTATGCCTTCTTCCTTCTGTCCTGAGAAAACTTAGTTCAGTTTTCTTCTTCACAGCTTCCAAAAAATGTTCTTCAAAAATTATTAGCTAGAACTGTGAAGTAAATGCAGTTAGGGTTTTTCTTTGCTGCTTCTTCTTTCTTAGAGATGCTTCTCTGAACTAGCTGTTGTAGTTCAAAATGACAACATCTATCTTCTTGAACTCTTATATCAGAAGTTTGAACTTGTTCTTCCAACTCTACAACAATGTCAGGAGGAAGAAGATGAATTCGAGAGCTTTTTCGAAAATCGATCAAAAAGTTATATTCTTCCTTCTAATCAGATTTCTTGTATTATCTTATGCCATCAAACGGATCTTTGAGCCATGGGCCTACTTGGATTTGGTAGCTGCAATCTTGCTTTTGCATTAAATGCAGTACAAAGGCATGTAGTGCCGTTTGTCGCATACTGTAGACTTCCTTCAATGATTTTTAATTTTGCTGACGTTAGCATCTGTGAACTTAGCCAATTCAAGAAATTTAGTATAGGCGTTGAGTGAAGTTATTTCGCTCAGTGCCAAAACACTTAGCAAAATATTATGCAACACCAGGCGTTGAGTGTGCTGACAATACTCAACAAATATAGACTTTGCATCTCTTAACTGAGTAGGCGTTGAGCGAACCTTCATCACTCAATGCATTTGGACTTAGCCGCTATTTTTGTTGAGGAAGCGTTGAGTGAATGACCTTTACACAATGCTTTTATCCTTAGACAAACTTGTTGTTGATAGTCGTTGAGTTCGTTGAGTGAGTCTTCATCACTCAATAGATACTTTACTTTTTTGTCATTTTGATGAGGCATTGAGTGAACTACCTTCACTTAACGCTTCAATACTTAGCTAATTTCTCTATTGAGTTGGCATTGAGTGAACTATCCTCACTCAACGCATTTGTACTTAGACAGATTTTTTGTCTACATCTACTGAGGCTTTGACTGAATCTTGTTCTATCGACGCTTTCTGAGCTTGGCATTGAGTGAACTGGCTTCACTCAATGCTTCTGGACTTAACCAGATTCCTTCCTTACCCATGCTGAAGTTTGACTGTCTGAGCTTTACTCGACGCCTCTTGTTATATGGCATTGAGTGAACTGCCTTCACTCAATGCTTGTAGACTTAACCAAAATTCTGCATTGAGTGAACTGCCTTCACTAAATGCCTGTGGACTTAGATAGATTTCTATCTTTCCAATATCCTGCCTTGAGTCCACCTGTCACAGTCACTAAGACAACCTGTCTAATCATTGTTCAAAGAACATCCTGCATATATAGAACTTGTGCAAACTGTTAGATTACACATATATATACCATTATATTGTAGGCCTTCTTGAAATCTGGGATATTAGGATCAAAGGACTCTACAATCTCCCCTAATTTGAAGAAGTCAAAAATCTAAGACAATGATATGGATCCATACATATATGCAGCATAAATATGACATATACAACATTGTATAACACAGAAATAATGAACACACATTTAATTAGAATGATATTCATTAACAGAAGGATAATTTTTTTTAATGTGCATAAAACAAAAATAACACATCCTTCAGCCCTTAAGATGAACAAGAAATACTTTGTTATTTCAGGTTCTCTTATAACTATGCCACTACTCCTAGGATTCTTGGAAGTCTTCTCAGTTGTAGCTTCTGACTTCTTGTCTCTCTGCCTTTGGAAATAACTATAAGGCTTTGGAATATACTTTGTAGGTTCCACAATATCTAGAAGCAATTTGCATGCCTTCTTATCCCTTCTGAATTGTCTTCTGTCATCTTCAGATTTTTCCATCTTTGCCCATTCTGGTGAGCTGTATAGCTTTCCTCTATCTGTGTTCTTTGACTTGATTTGGTCTCAGGCTGACAAAACTATAGTCCTGGATTGTGGACTCCATTGTTCAAAGTCAGGCCTGGCTTCCATCTACTCTTTATATCTTTTCTTGCTCAATCTGACCTCTTACTCATCTTTAGCAGCAGACTTACCTTTGGCTCTCAAACTCTATTCAGCAGTGGGCTGAATAAAGGAATATCAATTGCTATTGATGATTCACCGCACTGTGTACCTTCTCTAGTATACTGAGCAACAGCTTGTTCTCCACCCTGATCATACTGGTACTGGCTATCATACTGATGCTGATCATCTTGCTAAGCCATCTTCCCCTGTTTTAGTGCCTTTTGAAATTGAATAGGGAACATAGGGATGTTATCATAGGAAATTGGATCTATACCAAATCATCCTCTTATAACATTGGTTGCACAGACAACATTTTCAGTGTTTTTTCTTATTGTCTCCTTCTCTCCCTTTTTGACTTCTTCACAAATTTCCTTTGTCTGGGAGGTACTGGCCTTACCTCTTTCAGATTCAAGATATTTGACTCCTATTGTAACTTGATTATTTACATGCAACATGTGTTCATCCAGAAGTGTTGTGCAAGCATCTATCTTGGTGATAATGACAATCCTGTGTTTTTCTAGCAGTACCTTGTCTACATTATGAATAGCATGCATATTCCCAATAACAATGTTTTGATTTTTTATTATAGTATTTGTAATGTTGCCTAACTCATCCAACTTGTCTAGAGTATAGTCAACAACAGGTACTGCTCTTGTAAAAAATTTGACTGTCTCAGCTTTCAGCAAATTCACCTCAAATCTTATAGATTTGATCTCAGTTATCAACACATTTTTGAGAGTCTTTATTGAGTCATCAACAAAGTTTTCCAAAAATCTCATTTGATCATCTAGCAGCCCTTTTAGCTGGGCTAGGAACAGAGGTAACATTGCATATGTACTTGTAGAAGGTCTTGTGCACATTCTACTTCAGCTCTATCCCTTACATGCGGCCTTTCATCAGAATCTACCATTCTTTACTCTGAGGAGTGAGCTTCCACATGAACTTCAGGAACACTATGTTCTTTCTCTTATGTAGAGGAGTCAATGCCATACTCTTGTCTTGAGTAGGGAGTTCAGTATGAATCTCCCCCTCAAATGTTATACTGTCCACATGGACATTCAAATCTGTAGTATCATCCATATCTACATCCTTAGGACGTAGATTTGACTCTAGAGGAAGCTGGATTTCCTCTTCCACCATTTGGAGGTTCTCCCCCTCACCAAAGAATTCTTTCATCACCTGATTCAGAAGATTCTCCCCCTCACTTGTAGGACTGTTTCCATCTTGAAGATCATGAAAGTGTTGAGTTGTCTACCTAAATCACCTAGAGGGGGATGAATAGGTGAGTTGTGCGTCTTTTTGCGGAATAAAAATTTAGAGATCTATGCACATAATTATCAACCAAGCAATCAAAGATGACAAAAGATTTATAGTGGTTCCCCAACCTTGGGTACATCCACTTTCCCTCACCGATCTAGTAAAGCACTAGACTTGGCTACTCCACTATCTCGGATTGAAAACCAATCCTACGCCTTGGAACAAAGTTCCTACAATCTCGATCCACAACATGGATCTACACTCGGAAGATAAAACTTCCTACAACTCGGAGACAAAAAGAGCTCCTACACTCGGAGAGAAATCTCCTACAACAAATAAATTGAGAGAATATGAAAATACAAACAGTAAATCTCAAATCTGGAATCTATTGCCCTAAGTCGTCTCCTTTGATCTTTGCAGCTCTATAAGAAAGGTTGAAGAAGAATGTCGGAAAATTCTGGATCTGAAAATTTCTTTGACTTCACAAGATCCGAGAGATGATGAGGAATGAAAAAGCATCTCGATCTGAAAGTCAATCTTGATTTGAATCTCTTAGATCGAAAGCCCTAGCGATTGTATGAAGAATATCGGCGGCGGCGGCTTCCGTTTTTGGATAGAGAAAAATAAGATTCAGAAAATTCTTAGAATATATCTTGACAGCACTTGTTGTTATTAGGGTTAGTCGAAATGACAAGAACTTATATAAAATTTCCCTAACGGTAATATTTAGTCTTAAAGACGTACACGTGTACCAATCACATCAAGGCATTTGACATTTTCGTCAAATATGGACTTAGCAAGTTTTCTGAAAAGATTGACTGATTTACTTGAGTAAACTATTACCTACTCGAGTACTTAATGAGATTACTCGAGAGAGTAGAATATGACTACTCGAGTAGATGACTTGGAGAAAATCCAGAAATAATGAGTAACTACTCGAGTACACAAAGACTTACTCGAGTGCTAATATAGTTACTCGAGACGTGGAGTTAAACTACTCGAGTACAAGAAGTATTACTCGAGAGAATAGAAATTACCTACTCGAGAGGTAGAAGGAATACTCGAGTCAAAGACTTGGAATAATTTCTGAGAGATGAAAAACTTATCACTCAAGTATTAAACCTGGACTACTCGAGTAGTAGATAGACTACTCAAGTATATGATCTTGACTACTCGAGTGAAGTAAAACAACATGAATTCCTGTCTTCTGTAACTCGAGACAAAGGGCTAAACTACTCGAGTACTAATATGACTACTTGAGTAAATGACTTAGAAAAATTATCAGAGAGGGAATTCCGTTAACTCGAGAGTAAGAGAAGATCTACTCGAGTGATTGTCTTGGCTACTCGAGAGCTATATTCAGGATACTCGAGAGCCATTCCCTTACTCGAGTACAAATAAACTTACTCAAGTATAAACTAATTATTCAACTCGAGTATATAAAATACTACTCGAGTGAAAGACTTAGAAAATATTTCTTCAACAAAATTTTCTCTTCTTCAATAAACTCAGTAACATTTCTTTCTCCAATCAATCCTAGTGCTTGAAACATGAAGTGTATCCCAATAGAGAGGCTACACATGAGTCAACGCCATGGATCACACAATGAGGGATTACATTATATGGTCCTGTGTTTGGTGACCCATTGTAGACTGACATTGGTCTATACTTGGCAATATAGTCTTGCAAACACATAACTCAAGCAAGACATCAAATACAACTTTATTCATCTTAGTTCAAGGGTGACTTCACCAAATCTTGGTTCTTGTGGATACAATACCCAACAATCTCCCCCTATTTGTAGAAGTCAAAACCCTTTACACTAAGGTGAATTGTTTAGACATATAAAGAACTAGATGTGCAATAGAGAAAGCAGTGCAATAAGCATAAGGATTAAAATCAAAGACCATATGATCAGAATTAAGAATTATATAAATAAGAATGTCCAAAATATCATTTCTATACCGATCATATCCACACTCTCATAATTCTCTATGCTTAAACTTAATGGTGCTGCTTGTCCTTCTTCTCTTGTTATGTTCTTTGGTAGCTGAAGGGCTTGGGGCTGTAATGATCATTCCTATTCTCATTGTAGTTCATGATAAGCTTGAGAGTTTCTAGAATGAGGGACTTAGATGTTGGGGACCAGATCTCTACAAACTCTGAAGCTTTCCCCTTTTCTGCCTCATGATTTGGAATGGATCTACTAGCAGAGGGACCCTCTCCATATTTACTTCTTTTGGGGATCTGAATTTCTGGTAAGTCTTTAGGAATGTTAGATTCCCATACCTGAGAATAGGATTCTGGAGGTTGAGTTTTATCATCAGGCCTGAGAGAGAAGGTTGGCATTTGAGCTGTCATCTGAGCTGGAGCTGGCTGGCCTTTAGTAAGTGGATTTAGATGGTGAGGAATGATATTTAAATCAGCCTGAAATTCTGGGAAAATTTTATTATGCATCCAAACATAGTATCATAAGTATAGATTTTTACTAACTGTATCTGAGATAGCACATCTTTATTAATTTCCTTTATTTTCTCAGTCCAGAGGGTCTGGACATTATTGTCATATTTTTCAACTTGTTCTTTCACTAACTTCTCCCCCTTTCTGAATTCTACACAAAGTTTCTCTATAGTGTCATCCTTGAAGGTGCCCACTTCTTCACAGATTTTCATGACATGCTCTTGGGCTTTCTTTTCAAGTTCAATTTGATTGTTTGCCAGTATGATAGATTGGTTCATGACCTCACCAACACTAGTAATAGTGTGGTACAAGGCCTTGCCACCTATTCTGAAAAGGTGTTTCAGCTGATCAGTATTGAGATGTATCTCAGCAAATCCTCTACTCATTTCTGTCTCTAGAGCAGAGACCTTGTCTTTAACTGATTTCAAAGAAGCATCAAAGTATTTTCTCTATTCTAGTAACAAGTGCTCAATCTTACCAAGAATATCTGAAAAAGCTGGTGTATCTGATGCAGTAGTAGTAGCACTAGGAGGAACACGAGCGTGAGGAAGAGGGGTTGTCCATGGAGCAATTTCTTCAATTACTACTGAGCTTTGAACTCTTGTAGTATGAATCAACCCATCTCCTTCCTCATTAGTGAAGGAGGGAAGGGAGAAGTCCAAGTTTCTCAAAGGAGCTTCTATAGGTTCTGGAAATTCTTTATCCTCATCTGAAAGTAGAATGGTCTCTTATTGGTCTTGCTCAGCAGTTGGAGAGTGAGCAGTAGGTGACTTTGGAGAATGCACAGGTGATGGAGATGGTGATTTTGCTGGCGTGTCTTCCTTGACTGGCTCTTCAGCAATGTCTTTTTGGAGTGGAGGCAGAGGCTCATCTGACCTGAGTTCCTCAATCATTTTGTCACTATCTTCATATGTAGAGAGTATAGTTTCTAGAACTTGAGAATCTGATAGAATGTCCTCTGAGGTGGATGGAGGTATAGAGGTATCTAGTGGTGGAGTAGAAATTTTGAGCTGCTGATCTGAATGAGCAGGAGGAGAGGGTACCTTGTCTTTCAGGATAGAGGAGGTAGGCTCCCGCTCAATTGATGCACCAGATGTGCTAGCAACATTGTGGACAGAGGGAGATGGAGTCCTTTCCTCAGAAGCAGAAGTCACTTTAGAAGCAGCCTGCTCATGAGCTTTAGCAGCTTGGACTGGGTTTTGAAGCTTCAGCTCCCATCTATGGATAGAGGATATGGAGACTTTCTTCATGTGATGGATAATGGTACCTTTGGAGAAGGTGAATACCTCAGGATTAATCTCATGTAGGAGAAGAGAAATAATCCTATCATAACTTGGAGCCTTTATGCTATCCTTGATCTTATCCAAAATTAACATTCCAAAATGATACCTTTTCCTACATACAATGTCTTGCATGATGTCAAAGAGGCTGAATGAAATATCCCTGAAAGAATTTGTCATACAGAGAAGTATCTTTCCAATGATATCCACCAAGAGCTTTCCTTCTTGATTCAGTTCTAATCTTTTGATGGTGAGAGCTTCTAAAGAAACACCACAAAACAGACAAGTCCTGTCAGAGTCTTCAGGACCTAGGTCATCTTCTTTATCAATGACTGGCAGTCGAAGAAGAGTAGAGACAGAGGTTTTGTTTAGTTTGATTTTGATTCCTTTCACTTTGGACTTGAGCACTGTCCCATGTCTCTTGACCTTTATATTATTGTAGAACTCTTCAACCTTAGGAAACAGAAGCTTACATGGCTGCTGTAGAAAAAACGTGAGGCCGGCGGTGTCGAGGAGAATCATAAGGTTGCGAAATGTTAGGTTTTTCTAGGAGGGTGGCACAATACTTGTGCACGCAGCGGAAGTAATAAAATCGAGAACAACCCAAAAGAGATTTGGGATCGGGCCATGAATATTGAATCAAGAAGTTAAGAAATAACAAGGTCAAAGTTACCTTTCTGGTGTTGAGTCAAAACTCAACAGAGATGCTCCAAGCTTTGAGTCCTTGTCAGAGGCGAGTTCCACGTAGAATAGTGTCTACGTCTCTGCAGAAATCCACACGAGCGGTAGAACACCGAGCTTCGTCACACGAAGGGTCGGGAAGGAGATCAACTGCACCTTGCACTTCCACGGACTGCTAGGTCCGCGCCAAGAATAGCAACACCGGCGACTATCGCCGGAGAGGAGGTCGGCGGAATGAGCGAGGCGGCAGAACGCTTCCGTCCGGCGGGGTTCGGGAATCGGCGGATCGGCAGAACGGCGGAACGGTTCCGTCAGGTTCGATTCGGCCGCAGGAGAACGCACACTACTTCATCCCAAAACCCCAAGTCCTTATTTATACCAAAGGTATAAACAAACCAAAGAGAATCGCTATCCGCAGACCACACAGCATAGGGTTTCAGAATCATTCGCCGAGAATGAGCTACAGGTTCGGCGAGAATCCGATCCAGATTCGGCGAGAATCCGATCCAGATTCGGCGAGAATCAGCAGACAGAATCGACGAGAATCCTCTGCAGAATCATCGAGAATCGAGGATGGAATCGTCGAGTATCACCAATCGCTGGGAATACAACAATTCGAATATCGACGAATTCGTCGAGAGTCGGCGAGTCATACTCGACGATTCTCGACGAATCATTCACGACGAATGATTCTCGACGAACTCGTCGAGAGTCGGCGAGTCATACTCGACGATTCTCGACGAATCATTCGCGACGAATGATTCTCGACAAACTCGTCGAGAGTCGGCGAGTCATACTCGACGATTCTCGATGAATCTCCTTGGCAACGTTTGCCTGGCCCCTATTCTGTATGGTGATTGGTAACCCTTACCAACATAGTCAATCTTACAACTTCTCCACATGCTCTTTTGTGCGACCCTGCAGGCTCATATCGCGTTGGCAGTGAGATTATATGTTTGACCACTTCTAGATGACCATGGTAACTCCAACAGTCTCCCACTTGATCTTGAAAGTATCAAACCAAAAACCTCACAAACAATGAGCGGCATCTAGCAATGCATCATTGCTACCCAAGCAATAAGAGTTCATAACTCATAAGCCTTTATGAACAATGTTCCAGCGTTGTCTTTGTCCCTTTGTCCCTTACATCCGGAAAGAACTAGAGGCATGGACCATGTCTCCCTCATAATAGCTCTATCCAAGTTTCTTGATCTAGAACGGACTTCCAGAGAATGGTGAGTCCAATATCACATATTGACTCAACCAAGCATGGCCATGCATTTTTCAGTCCAGTTCCATCAAGGGGCCCATGGATGCAACTCCTATCATATAGGAGGACAAATCCCATATCTACTCACACACAAACACCCAAATGATTCATAACGTGCCCAACAACCACCCTTATCATCAACCTTTCTCAAGGAAGACTTTAGATGGCATCAAAGCATGCTCTTCCTCACTTGATGAATGTTGCGACTTCAGGTCAAAGGATCACAACACCATTGTCAATTGAGACCTACTCGTGACATGTTTAGATAACAATCCACAAAGTAGTCTTAGGTTGGGTCAGTCCAGTACAACTTGTTCATTAACAAGTACCCACGTGATGACTTGATATCACAATATCATGACCTGTGAGAACTGGTCATCAGTCAACGCACGTGCTAGTCTTAATGTATCATCATCACCCTTAGCTCCTATGATGATACAACAACCAAGGACCTTTTAAGAATGAAGCTTCAAATAAATCATAGGCTCTCACATTCAAGTCACGTACTTGATGTCCTATGGAAGCGAACATTCTAAGGGTATTTATTATGTTAACATTTAACTATCGCATAGAGAAATCATAATAAAAGAATTTGCCATTAATTGTAAAATTAAATTTCGGTACATAATTCATCATATGAATAAACAACAAACAGCCAACAGAATATATGTTTACATGCAATCCACAAGATTCTCACTAGAGCTGATCATTTAGGTATCGTATACCCATTGATCTAGTATGACCATCATGCTTTCTCTGCGCGAGAGGCTTTGTTAGTGGATCCGCAATATTCTCCTCAGTCGGCACTCTGCAAATGTTCACATCTCCTCATTCGACAATCTCACGAATAAGATGGAACCGCCGAAGTATGTGCTTGGAGCGCTGATGGGATCTAGGTTCCTTAGATTGTGCAATTGCACCATTGTTATCACAGTAGAGAACTACGGGACCAACAATGTTAGGAACTACATCAAGCTTGCCGATGAATTTCCTAATCCATACAGCCTCCTTCGCTGCGTTAGCTGCAGCAATATACTCGGCCTCTATTGTAGAATTAGCAACTGTCTCTTTCTTAGAACTCTTCCAGCTCACAGCTCCTCCATTAAGGCAAAACACAAAAACTGACTGAGACTTTGAGTCGTCCCTATCAGTTTGGAAGCTAGCATCCGTGTAACCACTTACAACGAGTTCTTCCTCTCCACCATACACCAAGAACACATCCTTTGTCCTTCTCAAATACTTCAGGATATTCTTGACTGCAATCCAGTGACACTCACCGGGTTCTGACTGATCCCTGCTAGTCATGCTCAAAGCAAAAGAGACATCGGGTCGAGTACATAACATTGCATACATGATTGATCCAATTGCCGAAGCATATGGAATCAACTTCATGTGGTCCTTATCTTCACAAGATTTTGGACACTGGTCCTTAGAGAGATTCACACCATGAGATATGGGTAAAAGTACTTTCTTTGACCCAAGCATGTTGAACCGCTTCAACACCTTCTCAATGTATGTACTCTGGGTCAAACCCAGCAACTTCTTCGATCTATCTCTATAGATCTTAATACCGAGTATATAAGTCTCTTCACACAAGTCCTTCATAGAAAAGCCATTCCCTTGGTTGTTCTTAACAACTTTCAGGGTAGGAATGTCATTACCAATCAACAGTATGTCATCTACATACAATATCAGGAAGACAACAATGCTCCCACTGATTCGCTTGTAAACACAAGGCTCATCTTCATTCTTGATGAAACCAAACTCTTTGATTCTCTCATCAAAACGAAGATTCCAACTTCGAGAGGCCTGCTTCAGTCCATAAATGGACCTATTCAGCTTGCATACTTTAGTGGCTTCATTTGGGGATACAAAACCCTCGGGTTGTGTCATGTACACTTCCTCAAGGAGGTTTCCATTATGGAAAGCCGTTTTGACATCCATCTGCCAGATCTCGTAGTCATAATACGCAGCAATAGCAAGCAATATACTTATTGACTTTACCATGGCAACAGGGGAAAAGGTTTCATCATAGTCAATACCATGAATTTTCTTGAAACCCTTAGCCGCCAGTCGTCCTTTGAATGTTTGTACATTCCCATCCATGTCGGTCTTCTTCTTGAAGAGCCATTTGACCCCTATGGGTCGTACCCCTTCAGGTGGTTCAACCAAGTTCCAAACTTGGTTTGCATACATGAAGTCCATTTCAGATTTCATAGCCTCAAGCCATTTGTCGGAGTCCGGTCCATTCATAGCCTCTTGGTAGGTTGCTGGTTCATCATCATGATCCATAAGCAACACATTACCTATTTGAGACATGAGAAATCCATATCTCTCAGGTTTAAATCTAGGTCTACCAGATCTACGTAAGACTTGTGTTTCTTGATCAGGTTCTCTAGCTACAACATCTTGTAGTCCTGTCTCAGATTCCAATTCCGGTTCATTCATTACATGTGGTTCTTGAACTTCTTCGAGTTCTACCTTTTCAGTCTTTCTTGATAAGAATTCTCTATCTAAGAAGACGCCAGTCCTTGCAACAAACACTTTTCCCTCGGACGGTAGGTAAATGTAATACCCTTTCATTTCCTTAGCATATCCCACCAGATAACATTTATCCGATTTGGGTTCCAGCTTGTCAATCATTTTACGTCGCACGTATTCCTCACAGCCCCAAATTTTAATGAACGACATACTAGGACGCTTCCCAGTCCATATCTCATATGGTGTCTTAAAGAACCATTTTCATTGGAGCGCGATTCAGTGTCATTGCAGCAGTCTCTAAAGCAAAACCCCAAAAAGAAACAGGCAAGTCTGCATGACTCATCATCGAACGTACCATGTCTAACAGAGTACGATTTCTCTTCTCATACACACCATTATGTTGTGGTGTTCTAGGTGGAGTGAGCTGTGATACAATATGACACTCTTTTAGATGATCATGGAACTCATGACTCAGGTATTTGCCATCTCGATCAGATCGGAGTGCTTTAACCCTTTTACCCAACTGTTTTTCTACTTCATTCTTGAACTCATTGAACTTTTCAAAGGTCTCGAATTTGCACTTCATAAGATACACATATCCGTATCTACTGAAATCATCAATAAATGTAACGAAGTAGAAATACCCACTTCTGGCCATGGAGCTTATGGGTCCTCACACATCACTATGTATAACACCAAAGAGATCCTCAGCCCTCTCAGTATAACCAGTGAAAGGGGCTTTAGTCATCTTGCCTAACAAACAAGATTCGCATTGCTCAAATGATTCATAATCAAATGAGTCAAAAAGTCCATCTTTATGGAGCTTGGATATGCGCTTCTCGTTTATATGGCCCAAATGACATTGCCATAGATATGTAGGGTTTGAGTCATTTGTTCTTTGTTTTTTATTATTTTCTACATTATAGATCAGATGGTCCAAGTTCAAAACATAAAGAACATTAAAAAATTGGGCTACAGCATAACAAACATCATTCTTAAATATAGAAAAACAGTTGTCCTCATTTCTCGTACGTTCGCACCTGTTCACCCACACCCCCATTGGGCTCACCACAGCCCCCTAGACTTAAATACGCAATCAAGGGGCCTAGCGCGAATTGGGACGTTACAAATCCTATAAACAAAATAAAAGATTTCGTCCCCGAAATCATGGTAAGGCTATGGGAGTGAAACACATAAAAGGGAACTATGCTTTCAAATAAAATTCTTACTTGGAGTAAATAATTCCGGGTAGCGCCCTCGCATTAAATCCTTTGGCTCCCATGTGAACTCCTCCTTCCCATGATTAGACCATAGCACTTTCACCAAGGGAACACTTTTGCGGCGCAAGGTTCTTGTCTCGTTATCAACGATCCGCACCGGCTCCAGTCGCACAGACCTATCAGACGCCACGGCACCATCCGTCGTGGGGATATACTATTCAGGCCGCAACAAAGCCTTCCGAAGCGACGATACATGGAACACGTCGTGAAGGTTCTCCAGCTCCGGTGGTAACTCCAATCGATAGGCCAGAGGGCCAATCCTTTCCACTACGACATAGGGCCCGACATACCTTGGGCTGAGCTTCTTGACTCTACGCACCCGCGACACTCCGTGCATCGGTCGAATCTTCAGGAACACCTTATCACCCACTTGAAACTCCACCATACGGTGCCTTGCGTTGTAATATTTCGCCTGTCAGCTTTGAGCCTCTAGCATTCGATCCCGGATCAACCTAACCACCGCGTCCGTGTCATCAATATACTCGTTTCCCAATGTCTTTGGATCTTCGTCTTGCACCCAGGACAAGGGTGTTCTACACCTCCTTCCATACAAAGCTTCATGAGGTGCCATTCCAATACTGGCTTGATGAGTGTTATTATAAGAGAATTCCACGAGAGGTAAGAGTCTCTCCCATGGTTCTCCTTTATCTAGCACACACAACCTCAGAAGGTCCTCCAATGTTCGGATGGTTCGTTTAGATTGCCCGTCCGTTTGTGGGTGAAAGGCTGTGCTAAAGGCGAGGCGCGAGCCCAAATAAGCCTGTACAGCCCTCCATTCTCTTGAAGTAAACCGACCATCCCGGTCGGAGACGATCGTCTTCGGCACACCATGGTACCGCACAAATTGTTCCACAAAGAGACGCACTAAGACGCCCACCTGCGCCTCCTTCTTCATTGGGATAAATCGGGCTACCTTGGTCAACCGGTCAACTATCACCCACACAGAATCATTCCCCGAGCGCGAGCGAGGTAACCCGTGGACGAAGTCCATGGAGATGTCCTCAAATTTCCATTCGGGGATGGGCAACGACTGTAGCATTCCACCGGGGCTTCTGCACTCCGCCTTCACCATTTGGCAGGCCACACAATGAGTAACAAAGTACTTGACATCCCTCTTCATGCCCGGCCAACACATTGTCTTTCTCAAATCGGTGTACATCTTCGCGATCCCCGGGTGCACCGAGTACTTGGAGCAATGGGCCTCCTTTAGAATATCCTCCCGAATGTTGTCACCTTCGGGGATGTAAAGCCGGCCACGAAAATGGACGAGGCCGTCTTTTAGGGAGTATTCTTCCGTAGTCCCATCCTCCATTGACTTGAAAGCCGGGGTTAAAGCCGCATCCTTCTTTTGTTCCGTCCGGATCCGGTCTCGTATGTTGCAAACTATACTCATCGCGGCCAAATATTCTGTATACTCTTCCGATTGATTCTTAAAGACCAAAGTGATTTCCATCTCTTGCAGTGTCCGGATTAACTCCATCCACATCAAGCGGGATTCCGTGCTCGTTCCCGGTGCTTTTCGGCTCAAGGCATCAGCTACAGAATTAACCTTCCCGGGGTGGTAGTTCAAGGTGAATTCATAGTCGCACAAGAACTCCAACCACCGCCGCTGTCTCAAGTTTAACTCCTTTTGGGTGTGAACGTACTTCAGGTTTTTGTGATCCGAGTAGATCTCGCAGTGGACGCCATATAAATAATGCCTCCAAATCTTCAAGGCGAATACCACCGCTCCCAACTCTAGATCATGCACCGGGTAGCTGGCTTCATGCTTCTTCAACTGTCTTGAAGCATAAGCGATCACATGCCCATTCTGCATCAACACAGCTCCCATCCCTTGATACGACGCATCCGTGTAAACTTGAAAGCCCTCCTTCCCAGATGGAAGAGCTAGGATGGGTGCAGTCGTCAATCTGTCCTTCAACTCTTGGAATGCAGCTTCGCACTGGGGTGTCCATTCAAACGACACACCCTTCTTGGTCAGCGTAGTAAGGGGAAGGGCGATCTTCGAGAAGCCTTTCACGAACTTGCGATAGTACCCGGCAAGTCCAAGAAAGCTCCGTATGTCGGCCGCTGACTTCAATGGCGACCACTCCTTCACGGCCCGCACCTTGGCCGGATCTACTACTAGCCCCGCCCCACTAATCACATGGCCCAAGAACGCGACCTCTTGAAGCCAAAACTCGCATTTGCTGAACTTGGCAAACAAAGTGTGCTCCTTTAGCTTCCTCAGCACTAAAGTTAGATGTTCGGCGTGTTCTGCTTCAGTCTTGGAGTAGACTAGGATATCATCGATGAACACGATGACAAAGATGTCCAAATAAGGGCTGAACACCTTGTTCATCAAGCTCATAAAGGCGGAAGGGGCGTTTGTGAGCCCAAACGGCATCACGGTGAATTCATACAAACCATATCTCGAACTGAACGCCGTCTTCTGAATGTCATCTTCTTGTATCCTCAGCTGATAATATCCCGAACGCAGATCTAACTTGGAGAACCAATACGATCCCACCAATTGATCAAATAATTCATCAATGCGCGGTAGGGGATAGGTGTTCCGCACCGTTAACCGGTTCAACTCTCGATAATCAATGCATAACCGCAGGGTGCCATCCTTCTTTTTGACGAACAAAACGGGCGCTCCCCAAGGCGACGAGCTTGGGCGAACGAACCCTGCTTCCACCAATTCCTGAAGCTGGACTCTAAACTCTGCAAGTTCCTTCGGAGCCATTCGGTATGGAGCTCGCGAGACGGGCTTGGCACCCGGAATTAGCTTGATTTGGAAGTCCACTTCCCTATGCGGGGGTAGTCCCGGCAATTTCTCGGGGAATACCTCGGGAAATTCTCGCACCACCCGCACATCCTTGACCTCTAATGTCAATTTCTTCAACTCGAATCAAATTACATAGACCTCGTCCCCTTCCGTATGAGATTTCACAACTTGAATTGAAGATAATAATTTACGGGGTGCGAATCTAATACCTTGGAAGATGACTTCCGAGTCTCCATGCCTCAACATAACTTGCTTCTCCGCACAATTGATCCTGGCGTGGTGCCAGTTCAACCACTCCATGCCCAGGATGAGATCGAACTCCGGGATTCTTAACACTGTAGCCGGAGTTTCAAAGAACTTTCCTCCAATAAGGGTGTCGAAGTCGCAACTTGCTGACGACGTCATCTCAGAGCCGTCCGGAAGGCGCACCCTTTGAGTAGTGCCCGTGAAGTGTTGCACTCCCTCCAAGTCCTTCACGAAGTCCGCCGAAATGAACGAGTGAGACGCACCCGTGTCAAATAACGTATAGGCGGGGCTCCCGCTAACCATGACAGTGCCTAGGTTCCAAAAAGGGTACTCACTATCCAGAATTGCGCGTATCATTTGTATCGTAAATCTAACAAGTCATATATTATTAATAAATTTTGCACGTACCGGTGATGACTTCCTGCGGATTTCTCTCCTGAGTCATATCCAATGCGAATACATGCTCCCGTACATGTCCTTGATTTCTCCCTGGTGGCCCTCTTCCTCGGCCACGCATGTGCCCTCGCCCCCGTGGAGCTACTGGAGGGAGAGCAATAGGAGCACCCCCGATTAGTCGCGGGCAAACCCGTCGGACATGTCCCAGTTGGTTGCACTCAAAGCATATCACCTCACGTCGGCCCCAGGTTGTTGATAATGTTGCTGCTGCGGTGGTGGAGGTAAAGCTGGTGGTTGCGGAATTGGGTACTCCACCCGATAGTTCCGGTTGACCCACCGACCGCCTCTGTGGTTTCCCCTTCCTCTGCCATGATCATTCCGCCTTCTATTACTAGGGCCGACTTCAATTACTCCTTCCGCAGGTCTCTTGCCACATCCCATGTGGTCCGCCTCCAGTCTCTTTGCCATGTCAATGATTTCTGCCAGGCTTGCATCGACTATAAACAAAAGGGCCTGCCTCAGGGGGTCCCTTAACCCTTTGTAGAAGCGCTTCGCGTAACCTCTATCGTCCAAATCATAGGAATCGGCAAACCTAGCGAGGTGTTGGAACTCCCTCTGGTACTCCGTTACCGATTTCGATCCCTGCTTCAGCTGCAGAAATCTTTCTTCAAGTTCATCCCGAGCAGAAGAAGGGATGAAGTGATCCAGAAAAGCCTCGGTGAACTCGTTCCAACTGATGTCCGTGTACAACCGCCCTTGGAAGGTGGAGCCCATGAGGGACTTCCACCACCTTTTGGCGTGCAGCTCTAGCAGCGTCACTACCAATGTCACCGCCATGCTGTTCGGACACCATATGCCAGCCATCAATTCCTGCACGGTATCCAGCCATTCCTCGGTGCGCACCGGCGATTCTGTCCCAAGATAGGCAGGAGGGGACAGGGCATGGAAGGTGCTCAACCAGTTGGAGCCTGGCGCTTGTTGTTGCACCGGAGCTTGCTGGGCTTTAAATGCATCCAATATGGCTGACAGCGTTTGTCCCAGTTCCGACTGCTGGAATTGTGAAGGGACGGAAGGGGTAGGAGTGCCCCCAACCGGCTCCACCTGCGCTGGGACCTATACGCAAGGTACAAATTAGGGTCAGGTTGGCTAAAACTAATGTCCAAGTTGGACAACTTAGTGTGAATTACATATGGGCACACCACTGCTTCCGCTAAGTCGGTTTGTCCCCAAACCGACTAATCGAACGGGAGTGGCCCATTGTTACATGACTGCTCTAGTTGAAGATCGGCTAAGTCTGATACCATTTGTAAGACCCCCCTCCCGGAACACAACACACGGTACGAGGGGAGTCTTATGCCCGAAATAGCCGCCTTGCGGTAGCACTAACACACGGGTTAGCCTTTACCATAAGACGCCAATTCCGCCGGCTACAATCCATATCACATATACTATGCCAACCCAACCATAACAGAAAAGTAAAGCAGTTCAATTCACAACTAAGTTTAAGTCCAAAAGAGCGGAAGATAACAAGCACAACAGGCTTGTACAAAAGAACAAGAGTCTAGAAATTTTTTGCCAAACGGCTACATGAAAACACTCACGACCGTCACTGACGGTGCCGATGGCACCACCACCTCAGGTCCTATCGTCCGGGCCTGGCTGTCCTGCTGCATAGTCTGTTGCTGCTCTACCTGCGGGGTTTCCTCCTAAAAAGGAAGACGTAGCAACCGTTAGTCATAAGACTAAGTGGCTTCACATCCGCTCCCCCGGCGACTCCTCGGCACCGGGCGGAGAAAGGAACAAAGGTACAATATGTATATATATAAGCAAGTAAACAAGCAGGTGACTGTAAATATGGTGGAGTATAAACTACGCTACACAACTAGCAGTTCTACAAATATCTATATATATATGACAGCAGGTATAAGTAATCAGAATAGTAACTTAACTTATAAGAGTGCCCATACAAACTTATAAGTTAAGGATCGGCTTAACAGTAAAGTAACTCATCGTATAAGAGTGCCCATACAAACTTATACGATGAGGATTTTGTGTATGCAATGAATGACATGATATGAATGTTATGCTATGACTGAATCATGTGCACGCACATGCAAGTTGCTATGTCGACGCAGACTTGAAGTTCCCACTTTTCGAGCAGGTAGCTAACCTCTCAGGCGTCGTCCGTCGTGGCCAGACGGCGACAGTGGAGCGGGCGTCTCCACTACTAGGTGGTATCACACTACCTATCCTAGGCCCCCGTACGCCTCAACGCTAAGAACACAACAGCGGAGCTCACATGCGTACTACGGCTCAGAAGGGGTCTTGGGTAGATGTGCACCAAGAACACAGCCCAACCTGGCCTTCGATTTCGAACCGGATGGAACCTCGGAAACGCACGAGGTGCAAGCCCAACCGTTCTCATGGCACGGAGGAGATCTCGGGTTATGGACACCAAGTATCTAACCCTACCGCCCAAGGTCTACCCATTGGCTCCCATCGGTGTGACGACTGGCGAACCCGTTGACCTGCCTCAATCATTATCTCAATATCGCGACACGATGAATCGTCGCACATCACGTGCCCCAAAACAACTCACTCGATGCTACTCGTAGGGAGGCTTCAACTCTAAGCATCGGTTGTTAATAAACCCCTTGGGCTCGGATTACGGTTACAAAATACTCTTTACATAGTGTTCATCATATTCACGCCCATCTATTCAATGAATTCACCTCAACATTTCGCATAATAGATATTTTCAACACCAAACTATATAAATATATTCTATACCAATCTCAACTCTTAATTTCTAGCCTTCTCATCCAATCCATTTCTCTACCAATACATGGTTATTCCTTATTACACAACCAAATGGTTAACCATGCTAAATTACAGTAACTACAACATTATAAATATAAGGGAGCAAGATAACAAATGGGCAAATCACAACCATTGCAAGAGTGCTAACATTATAAATTAACAAGTGCATTAACATAGGATAGCCCGATACTAAAACTAGGATTCCCGGAGCTACAGGAATCCGATCACAATGCTCAACCCCTCGTTGGAAAGGTATTCGCGAGGGCTACGACTTTCGTGTTGAGTCGATCGCCCAGATCTGGTCGCAACATACCAGAAATTCAACTCGAATACGTACAGGAAACAGTTTCCTATACAGGATTTTACCAAACGCAGCGGACTCGAACCAGCTTTTCTGTGGCTACGGCTATCGCATGGAAACGTGCAACCACTCGTTGGAAAGGTAATTTCAAGGGCTACGACTTTCGTGTTGAGTCGATTACCCAGATCTGGCCAGAACACCTCTGAAATAGGCCACGAAGGTCGCCGCGTGCAGAAATCAGATTTCTGCACGCATCTTAAGGCGAGATGAACGGCATCCGTTCATCTTCTTCCTTGCAACGACCTCGTATAAACTTCTCCAGAAATCACACCCAACCTTATTTCTCCTCTCAAAGCCAAACCCTCAACGAAAACCCCTCTCATCTCCACTTTGAATGATGAGAAGGTTGAGGGAGACTAAACCTAGAAAACCTAGGCATGACTTATCCTAAGAACTCTCCTCCTCACCATCAAGACTCTATGGAGTCGATGTCTCTCCTAAAATAACTACAGATCTAGCACCAAGGGAGAGGGGAGAAAGCTCACCTCAAGTTCAGCGGTACCACCATGGCCGGCCATGAGCCTCGCACTCCTTCGTAGCGGCATTTCGTTTCCGACAAGGATGGCCCGGCAATCTTCTTCCAAGGATGGCTCCGGCAAGCCTCTTCCTCCTCCAGCCAAGAGAACTCTCCCAGAAATTTCGGGGCAGAAGAAAGGAGATGAAATGCTAGGGTTTCACATCTTTTTCGTTTTTATACACCGCAGACACGGGTAGGCACACGGCCGTGTTCCTACCTGTGTTCAGGTGACACGGCCGTGTCGCCTGCCGTGTTTAGGGCCGTGTTCATCCCAGAATATCTTTCTGCCGTGTTGGGGTTGCGGTACACGGGTAGAGACACGGCCGTGTCTCGACCCGTGTCCTCAGCATACGGGTAGGGACACGCCCGTGTCCCAATACCCGTGTACCTCTCTGACTGATAAGCCTAATATTGGCATGAGGCACACGGGTATGGACACGGCCGTGTCCATACCCGTGTCGGCCAAAATTGCCATTTTGCCTTGTTTTCCTCATTTCCCGTACGTTCGCACCTGTTCACCCACACCCCCATTGGGCTCACCACAGCCCCCTAGACTTAAATACGCAATCAAGGGGCCTAGCGCGAATTGGGACGTTACACGCGGCCTGCTCCTCAGGCCGTGCCTCCTCTACTCAGCTCTCCCGACGACCTGCGGACATAAAACGCTAGTCCGCCGAGGTTGTCGACGACCTTCTCCAGGCCGGCTCCCCTTCTGTTGCCGCGGGCGCGGCCTGCTCCTCAGGCCGCGCCTCCTCTGCTCAACTCTCTCAACGACCTGCGGACACAAAACGCCAGTCCGCCGAGTCCACCGAGGTCGTCGATGACCTGCTCCTCAGGCCACGCCGCCTCCTCTGGTCATCTCTCCCGTTGACCTGCGGACACAAAACGCCAGTCCGCCGAGTCCCCCGAGGTCGTCGACGACCCGCTCCTCAGGGTGCGCCAACTCCTCTACTCAGCTCTCCCGACGACCTGCGGACACAAAATGTCAGTCCGCCGAGGTTGTCGACCTGCTTTTCGAGTCTGCCCAGTCCTCCATGATGACATCACTGGGCCCCTCTTCAAGAAGGTTCCCCTCGGGCCTATAAATAGGCCCCGAGACCTCTCATTTGGGGGGAAGCGCCAGAGAACGGCCACTGCCAGCAAACCCTGCGGACTCAGATTTCCAGTCCGCCGAGCTTTCCACAGTTCTGCCAGCAAGGCCTGCGGACTCAGATTTCCAGTCCGCCGGTTTCTTTTACTTAGTCTCTGGCACCCTCTTTTTCTCAGCTGACAGCTTCCCTTTGTACCATTTACTATTTTTACATGTAATGGTGAACTAGTAAACTGTAATCTTGCTTCTTGATTAAAGGAAAAGCCCGCCGCAAGAGTGGCATTGAAGACGCGGCGGGCGAAGTCTGCTGTTGCCGTTGCAAGCCGTTCTGTCTCTTCTTCCCTTCTCTCGGTCTAACCATCAGAGCTCAATCGCCAAAGTAGCGTCTGCTCAACAGCTCCTGATCAAGCTTCCCCTCTGCCCAAGAAAGCTTCTCCTCTGCCCAAGCAAGCCTCTTCTCTGCCCGAGCAAGCTCCTTCCTTGCTCAAGCAAGCTTACCCCTTGCTTCAAACCTCGTCTCTATCCCCGCAACCCTCTTATTCTTCTAGCTTGTGAGATCGAACAACCCGTTAACTGGAGGACGCATTTCGTGCGTCAACAGTTAACACGCGACCTTCATATCTCGAACAGACAGTGAAATCAGTGGTTACTCATGACAGACCATCAACTAGCCGAGAACCTTGCTCCAAGTCCCAGTGATGATTCTCTTTGGGAGGCCTTAGATCAATCTCGCAGAGAAACTGCACAAAAGTTTCAAGCGATCAACCGTACTCTAGCTGCTATCACCCAACGATTGGAAGTACAATCTTCAGCAGCACCAGCTCCTCTAATCAATCCAACACCAGCATTCGAGACCCCTCGAGTTTATCCACTGACCTACCCTCCTCTTTATAATCCAAACTTTCCACAAGGGCCTGCAGCCCCTTTGCGGTCTCAGAATGAGGAATTTGCAGCTCGTCAAAGTTTCTTTCGAGAAGCTGCCCGAGGAAGTCCAGCGAGATTTCTAAATTTTCAGGGAAGTTATCCCTACTCATCAACTCCTGCCTTTGCTCCTTCCGTAGCAACTTTTCCCACCTATTCACCAGCTCCTTGTGCAGCTGCAACTTGTGCTCCCTTTTTTCCTTATGCTGTAGGAGAGCAAGAGGAGAAGTCACCATTTACAGAGAATGTTCGGTATGAACCGACTCCAGCTAACTTCAGAGAGCCGCGGTTGCCCATTTACACTAGGGAGACTGATGCAGTCAAACACCTTCAGGCCTTTGAATCTGCCGTTGCTCTCAAGACTCTTTCAGATGCTACCAAATGCAAGCTCCTTGTAATGACCTTTGATGGTCAAGTAAGAGATTAGTTCTATGGACTACGATCTCAGTTCATCTCTTCCTTTGCTGATCTGCGAAGGGAGTTCTTTCTCAGATTCTCTACTTCAACAAAGAGAAAGGGCGGCCCAGAAGCCCTCTTTGAGATCAAGCAGCGAGAGACTGAGACTTGGTCTACTTTTGTGGATCGTTTCCAGAAACAAATCTTAGACATTGAGATCGTCGATCAAGAAATGTATCAAGTGGCTCTTATTCACGGCCTGTGAGAAGGACCACTCAAGTTTGAGGCTAACGTCCGAGCACCAAGGACTTATAAGGAGTTGATTGCTTTAGCCAACTCATACATCCACGGTGAGAAGAGCAACCCCAGCTTTTTCTCTAGGCTTGTAGCCGAGAAAAATCCTCCTTACAAGCAGACTCCGAGATCTCCTCAGAAAGATTTTCCATCCCACTCAAGGAAAGCAAAAAGGTTCCATCATCATCAACACCCCTTTCCAGGCCAGGATCGTGCCCGCGAACGATTGCAACCGCTACCAGCCCTACCTCTGCAAGCAGCTTCGGTGCATCAGTCACAAGATGACGACTTATCATACTCTGGACTCAATGAGGCCATGCTAGAAGTCTGCCAAATCATGAAGGATAGGTCAAATTCCAAAAGGCCTTATCATACGGCGAATCAGAGATCAAGAGATTCAGATCCATTCTGTGAATTCCATAGAGAAAAGGGTCATTTAACTAAAGACTACAAGGCCCTTCGGCGCCTGGTTGAAAGATTGCTTGCCGAGGGCAAGATCAACGACCTGGTCAAGAAAATTGATTCTTCGAAGCCTTCCACCTACAAGGGCAAGGAGGTGGCTGAAGTCCAGTTGAATTGCGTAGACGAGAGGATGGAGGCCGTCTGGGGCCTATCAACATTCAGCATGAGTGCATCGATGTCATTGACGAGGGTTCCCTTGGAAGGCTATTCTAAAGCAAAGAGGATGTTGCAGCTCCTCAAATCCCCTCACAATCATGACCGGTTGCTTTTACTTTACTCTTCATTCTATTTTTGAACACTTCTAAGTGTTTTACTTTCATCTCAATAAAGTTTACGTCAGAGATCCCATACTGACACTTTTCCCTTTGTGGAGTGCTTCCTCCTCTATTTTTTCTCTTTGCCAAAGAGATCACTGAACCACCGAGATATCGCTAAGTCTTGCTCAGGGCCCCCTCGAGATTGTCCTCTGGCGTAAGACCACAACGACCACATATCACGGGGAGTTTTTGCATATGTGCAGTGGGGGTCGTTTAACTCTCGTGCGGAGGATGACGGGACTTCGGATCCTGGCCGACATCTAACACAGAGCGTGATTATAGGGAGGACCCATGTGTTAGCTCTGCTGTGATTCGTTAAAGGATACGTTACAGTTACGATGATCTTTGCGTGACAAGCAATGTCGATAAAGTGTAGCCTTGTCTCTTCGATCATCTCACAATTGTGACGGCCGAACACTCTTTGGTACTCTCAATCCATACCTTTGCGGGGCCCACAACTCCGCTGATCAATTCGCAGACAAGCAATAGGCCACTTGGCACAACTAGTCTGATTGATCAGCGATGTTTGTAACCCGAGGCATGAGAGCAGTGTATCTGTCGATTTCTTCTCAGGAATTTCCATGCTTGTGTCTTTCGTGCCCTTCTAAGGGAGCGCGGCCAGACCGCTTTAGGTAGGAATATCCTCTGGATGATTTCTTTTAAAGGCAAGCGGTGCATAACGCCCACGGGGAACACCTGTGGCAGCATCCAGTCTTTTTTGAACGTCATCGAGATGTAGCCCTCCTCTGTCTTTCTGCCTTTTTACAGTTTAATAGGTTAAATTCGACCTATTCTGAGGATCGGCAGTATCCTTTGGGCTTATGATTATCTTATATGCGCTATCTGCATAGAGTTCTATCAGATGGTTATCAACAAGCTCTCTTGTCAGATGCTAATGGCACAAATCATTTAGTCAAAGTATCTGGTTCTCCTTGCTTGACAAGTCATGCTATTGCAAGTCTAAATTAAGATGGTTTCATCTTACTGATCTGGGTTTCATGTTAACATTATATCTGATCACGTGAGATGATCATTATCATATTCTGATCTCCATTCAGTTGATGTCAGAGTTTTTCGAATATCTCTTCTGTCATGTCTTATCATATCAAAAGGCAACATTCGCAGAGCTTAGCAGATACTTGCAAGCCCCCTTCAGGTACTTGCGAGTTGTTATTTTCCTATGTTTTCATCTCATCACTATTTTGCAGAACCCATTAGGAGACATTCATGCCTTCTTCATTTTGCAAAGGCAACCCAGGTACGCATATAGTGTACCTATTTTTCGCCAACTTTGACTTTTCTCCTTCGCAGGGGAAAGAGAAGCATTAGTAAATTTTTCTCTGAGGAGAGACATCAGGTTCCACCTCTCCTGTCCCTTTTTTATTGAGGGAAGGATCACGATTTTCTTGGGTCACCTACTTTTTCGAAGTTCCCCTCAGAACTTGAAAAAGTGCGGGGATTATGTTAACCCCCAAAATCGACAATCCCTCCCCAAGGTATCGGTCTTGCAAATCACGACCCGCTCAGGGGTTCCCCTCGAGGGTCGTGATCTACATGAGCCCTCCTTTTCTGGCCAGGCGGATAAGGTCTCCTATCCGCTCAGGCCGTGCGGCTAGGACGGTCTCCCGCGTCTAACCGCCCTGGTCGTATAGCCACCGCTTGCCCTGCGGGACGACGAGCTGCTTCCATAGCCCACCCTCGCAGGCCACGCAGTTTGGCCAGCTAACCGCGCAACATTCTTCCTTGCAGGAGGCGACCTGCATCAGTCCGCTAGAATGTTCCTTGACCAGCGCAACCGTCGCAGGCTCGGAGACCCCCTCCAGCTCAGTTGCCAGTCAGCCCTAGGAGGGCGGCATGCTCCTCAGGTCGCCGGCCTGCCCAGGCCGCCGCCGCCTTAGGGAGGCCTGCACTAGGCCGCCCGTTAGGTGGGCGGCCTGCCAAGGCCGCCGCTGCCTTGGGGCGGCCTTCTCCAGGCCGCCCGTGAGGTGGGTGGCCTGCCCAGGCTGCCACCGCCTTGGGGCGGCCTGCTCCTGGCCGCCTGATAGGTGGGCGGCCTGCTCCAGGCTGCCCGAGAGGTGGGCGGCCTGCTCCAGGCCGCCCTTGAGGTGGGCGGCCTGCCCAGGCCGCCGCCGCCTTGGGGCGGCCTGCTCCAGGCTGCCCGAGAGGTGGGCGGCCTGCTCCAGGCCGCCCGTGAGGTGGGCAGTCTGCCCAGGCCGCCGAAGCCTTTGGGCGGCCTGCTCTAGGCCGCCCGTGGGGTGAGCGGCCTGCTCTATGCCACCCGTGAGGTGGGCGGCTTTCCCAGGCCAAAAACCGTCTTTGGACGGCATGCTCTAGGCCGCTCGTGAGGTGGGCAGCCTGCTCAGTCCGCCGCCGCCTTGGGCGGCCTGCTTTAGGCCGTCGCCCCTTCTGTTGCCCCGGGCGCGTACTGCTCCTCAGGCCGCGCCTCCTCTGCTTAGCTCTCCCGACGACCTGTGGACACAAAATGCCAGTCCGGCCGAGTTCGCCGAGGTCGTCGACGACCTACTCCATGCTGCCACCCCTTTTGTTGCCCCGGGCGCGACCTACTCCTCAGGTCGAGCCTCCTTTGCTCAGTTATCCCGACGACCTGTAGACACAAAATGCCAGTCCGCCGAGTCTGCCGAGGTTGTCAACGACCCGCTCCTCAGGCCGCGCCGTCTCCTCTGCTCAGCTTTCCCGACGACCTGCGGACATAAAACGCCAGTCCGCCGAGTCCGTCGAGGTCGTCGACTACCTGCTCCTCAGGCCGCGCCGTCTCCTCTGCTCAGCTCTCCCGATGACCTGCGGACACAAAACGTCAGTCCGCCGAGGTTATTGACATGCTTTCCGAGTCCGCCCAGTCCTCCATGATGACGTCACTGGGCCCCGCTTCAAGAAGATTCCCCTCGGGCCTATAAAAAGGCCCCGAGACCTCTCATTTGGGGGGAAGCGCTAGAGAACGGCCACTGCCAGCAAACCCTGCGGACTCAGATTTCCAGTCCGCCGAGCTTTCCACAGTTCTGCCAGCAAGGCCTGCGGACACAGATTTCTAGTCTGCCGAGTCCACCCGGTTTATTTTACTTAGTCTCTGGCACCCTCTTTTTCTCAGCCGCCAGCTTCCCTTTGTACCCTTTACTGTTTTTATATGTAATGATGAACTAGCAAACTGTAATCTTGCTTCTTGATTAAAGGAAAAGCCCGCCACAAGAGTGACATTCAAGCCGCGGCGGGCGAAGTCTTCTGTTGCCGCTGCAAGCGGCCCCGTCTCTTCTTCCCCTCTCTCGGTCTAACCATCAGAGCTCAACCACCAAAGTAGCGTCTGCTCGACAGCTCCTGAGCAAGCTTCCCCTCTGCCCAAGCAAGCTTCCCCTCTGCCCAAGCAAGCAAGCTCCTTCCTTGCTCAAGCAAGCTTCCCCCTTGCTTCAAACCTCGCCGATATCCCCACAACCCTCTTATTCTTCTAGCTTGTGAGATCGAATAACCCGTTAACTGGAGGATGCATTTCGTGCGTCAACAAGTAGAAAACTCCAAAAAATATATATAAAAAGATTTTTTTAGTATTATAGTTCCTTTTATGCTATTTTTTCTAGTATTTATATATTATAAAAAATTCCAAAAAAGATCATATTTCTAAATTCCAAAAAAATATGAAAAATTTATAAAAAATAAAAAATATAATAAACCTCTGCTTTGTTTTTGTTATTTTAAAAAATTTAGTTTGAGTTTATTTATAAATATTATTATTATTGTTAATTTGTTTATATTTTATTTCATTATAGTTAGTTAGATATAATTTTTAGGTGATTTAGTTTTAAGAAATATCTTATGATTTTAATTTTTTAAAGTAATTTCTTTAACAACTTTTCTCCTATATTTTATGTATCTTCATTCTTATTTGGCAAACATATGCAACCCTCAAAAAAGATGAAGTAAGAGGATAAAATTCTTTGCTCGTAATCATTTTTGTTTTATATGAAGAGAGGGAAAAAGTTACTTATATGTCGTGAAAAATGATAGGATAATAGTCTCTCTTTTTCTGGTAAACATATAAAAATAATAAAAAGAAAGAAAAAAAGTGGGAGGCGAGAGGATAAAATTCATCACCTCCAATCAAAGACCTCTTCAAATCCCTTATTTTCCCAAAATCCATTAGCCAATATAATTGTCTTAGATTTAAATTAAGTTAATGGGAGAGCATAAATAGTAAGTTGCATTTGTCCTTTATGTTTCTTTAAAATTAGGTTTTTTATAATTTTAATCTAATGTTTCCTAATGACTCAATTTTGAAATACTAGTTAATTTATTTGAGAATTTTTGATTAAATATTTATCTCTTCTTATTATAATTTCATAATTTAGGATTTATCTTTTAAATCCCTAAATTTTATTTCTAGTTTTCTTTTAATTTAATAAATTTTTAGTTTAATTGAAAATCTTATTTATGTTTTATAAATATTTTTCATTTTTTTGATCTGAAATAGCAAAAGCTCAAGCATAGGGTATTTAATAAGTAAAAATCATACATACTTTTATTATATAATTTAGCTTAATATTTAATATAAATTTATAATATATTACATATTTTATTTTATAAATCGGTTGCTTTAATATTTTTGTTCTAATTTTATTTTATTTTGATTTTGAAGGATTAATGTTACGGTTGCGCTCCTAGCGTTGAAAATGAAATATTCACTTACATTGTCGCATTAGCTCCGCGAGCTCATGTCGTACCCGTCCAAGATGGCTGAGCCCAAGAAATTCATCTTCCATGCAAACCCATCCAAAGCAATAATTTCATGTCGCTGTGGCGTCCGCTTCGCCACACCATCTTAGAATTTATTTGCGCCGCAATGAAGTTCCACAAATCAAAGCTGCACTCGATGCCATGCAGTACTCAAGATCGTGACATGCGAGCTGATTCAAGCCTAGAGTCTGAACACCAACTCCCCAAGTCTCTGAGCTGCTACCCGCACCCAAGCTAGCCTCATCCTCTTTGTTGCGCCTCTTTCTTGTTATGGCCACATTCATTTCCCCATGTAAATCCACATAATTGCCCATGCCACCTATGAATTAATGAAATCCATGCCCCCTATTTAATATTGTTGAAGCCAATCCTAATACTTTAAATGATTTGCATAACACCACCTCTATTCATTTCCTTTATTTATGCTATCATCCACCTCTTTATTTAATTATTCAATTACGTACTGTCAATGCCTCAAGCAGCCACTTCATTTTATGACCTATCGCATTTCAATTTTCATTATCAAGTTATTGTCATGGCCCACCTCTTCAATGTGTTGCCCCCCATTTATTCCCTCCAAGCAACTGTTTAATGCTAACTTTTATATGGCTGCACCCTTTCATCTTCCCCATGCATCCCACGCCATTTATTCTTCATCCCCCATGCATTTTCACGTGAAACCACTCCATTTAATGCCACCTCATCATGCATGCACTTCCACTTCATGCAAGTAAGTGCCACCAACTTCACATCCTCTTCCAAATAAACTGCCAGCCACCTTTGCATGTGAACCAATCACCACATCATAATCTCATATTAACCCCTCCTTATTCCCTAATTTAATGTATGGTCGGCCCCCATTCATCTCTCCTTCATACCTCTTCCCCTTCCAACCCTTCATATTCCTCACTTTCATCCCCCTCTTTTATCTATATATAGAGGCCTAATTTCTTCATATTTCTCTCGCATGCTCTCTCTTCCCCCGCCTGTTTGGGCAATTCTATAATTTTTTTCTTTTTTATGTAAATTTTAATTTCATGTCTTTTTTATGAAATAAATTTTTAGTTACTTTTATTCCATGCAAGTTATTTTTTGTACTTTTTTTATAGAATAATATTTAGATCTTGAGCATTGCAATCTTTAAATGAAATCATCGTTTTCTTCATAACATTCTTTTCCACCTTCGATTTATTTTTGATTTATCATGCCTCGAGTTCATATGCTGGTAATGAATTTTGATATATGTTTTCGTACTATACTAGCCGAAAGGATCGCGCATAAGAATCGATCGCTCAGAAATAAACGAGTTGATTGCAACCCTCGAGAGAGGATGACAAAAATCTTCTAGATAGGAGTCAAATCCTATAGCGGGATTTACTTTAGTAAGACTAGTATTAGGTTATCGATTAGAACGGGAGTTCGGTCAATATTCCTAATATCAGTTGGGTGCAACCCTTGAAAGAGGCGTGTTCATATTTTGCGAATCTCCACGGTCAAGGATCGGGTTAGATGTATGAAAAATATCTTTTTTTTTAATTTCTTTCAAAGGTTGTTTTGATCAAGTTAGGTTTTTTTATTTCGCATTTTAATTTAAGTATAATTTTATCTTAAGTTTTTCATCGTTAAAATAATAATGTGTATTCTCGAAGTAAAAGTACTCGACATATCCAACTTTTAATATGAACTTGATATTTTTATATCCTATGCTATATTTCAATATGTAAACTTGTCTTAATCGAATATAGATTGGAGAACACAGATTTTCTCTCTCAAGTTTTTGACATCATTGTCGAAGATCGTGCTATGATCGAGAAAAGAGATAGTAGGAGTCTACCATTGGGGTTGAGAAGAAGGTTGGATGGTTTATTTCCAGGATATCTTTTGAGCTAGTTTTATTTCATGTAATTTTATTTTATTTGCAATATAATTTAGAACTTTCTTTTCATGCAATTGCACTTTTTATTTCATCGTTAAAATAATAATTTGTATTCTCGAAGTAAAAGTACTCGACATATCCGACTTTTAATATGAACTTGATATTTTTATATCCTATGCTATATTTCAATATGTAAACTTGTCTTAATCGAATATAGATTGGAGAACACAGATTTTCTCTCTCAAGTTTTTGACATCATTGTCGAAGATCGTGCTAAGATCGAGAAAAGAGATAGTAGGAGTCTACCATTGGGGTTGAGAAGAAGGTTGGATGGTTTATTTCCAGGATATCTTTTGAGCTAGTTTTATTTCATGTAATTTTATTTTATTTGCAATATAGTTTAGAACTTTCTTTTCATGCAATTGCACTTTTTATTTCATCGTTAAAATAATAATTTGTATTCTCGAAGTAAAAGTACTCGACATATCCGACTTTTAATATGAACTTGATATTTTTATATCCTATGCTATATTTCAATATGTAAACTTGTCTTAATCGAATATAGATTGGAGAACACAGATTTTCTCTCTCAAGTTTTTGACATCATTGTCGAAGATCGTGCTAAGATCGAGAAAAGAGATAGTAGGAGTCTACCATTGGGGTTGAGAAGAAGGTTGGATGGTTTATTTCCAGGATATCTTTTGAGCTAGTTTTATTTCATGTAATTTTATTTTATTTGCAATATAGTTTAGAACTTTCTTTTCATGCAATTGTACTTTTTATATTTGTTATAAATGGTGTATATCATTAACTAAAAGGGTTATGACTTCTCCAAATAGGGGGAGATTGTTGGGTATATTGGAAAATGTGTACCTGATTTGAAGAAGCCTAACTTAGCTTAATGATATACATCAAGGTGTATTTGATGTTGTTTTAAGTTGACATGTGCAGGTGAAAGAAGTATTAAAGAATACAGGAAATTATTCTAAGTCCATATGTCGACACCTGAAGAAATTGTGTCGACACTTCAGAATAATTATGTCGACACTTGAAGGAAGCAGTGTCGACTCACAGAAAGATAGTCGACCACATTTGTGTCGACACTGGGAAGCAGTGTCGACTCACAGAAAGATAATCGACCACACTTGTGTCGACACTGGGAAACAGTGTCGACTCACAGAAAGATAGTCGACCACACTTGTGTCGACACTGGGAAGCAGTGTCGACTCACAGAAAGATAGTCGACCATATTTGTGTCGACACTGGGAAGCAGTGTCGACTCACAGAAAGATAGTCGACCATATTTGTGTCGACACTGGGAAGCAGTGTCGACTCACAGAAAGATAGTCGACCTCAACTATGTCGACACCTGAAGGCAGAGTCGACACATACTGAGTTCTGAATCTACAACAACTGTATCGACACACAGGACTTGTGTCGACACACTACAAAGTCAAGACCAAGTTATTTTCTGAAGAAAGATGAAGTGTTGAGTCGACACAAATTCTATGTGTCGACTCATTCTCAAGATGAAGTTCTGAAGAAGCAGTGTCGACTTAAAGGCAAACTAGTCGACATCATCAAAGGCTGTGTCGACACCAAAGTCACTTGTGTCGACACATATAGACAGTTGGTCTCGACCCTTTCTGACATAAGTAGGCAGTGTCGAGACCAACTGTCTCCTTCGCTGCGTTAGCTGCAGCAATATACTCGGCCTCTATTGTAGAATCAGCAACTGTCTCTTTCTTAGAACTCTTCCAGCTCACAGCTCCTCCATTAAGGCAAAACACAAAACCTGACTGAGACTTTGAGTCGTCCCTATCAGTTTGGAAGCTAGCATCCGTGTAACCACTTACAACGAGTTCTTCCTCTCCACCATACACCAAGAACACATCCTTTGTCCTTCTCAAATACTTCAGGATATTCTTGACTGCAATCCAGTGACACTCACCGGGTTCTGACTGATCCCTGCTAGTCATGCTCAAAGCAAAAGAGACATCGGGTCGAGTACATAATATTGCATACATGATTGATCCAATTGCCGAAGCATATGGAATCAACTTCATGCGGTCCTTATCTTCACAAGATTTTGGACACTGGTCCTTAGAGAGATTCACACCATGAGATATGGGTAAAAGTACTTTCTTTGACCCAAGCATGTTGAACCGCTTCAACACCTTCTCAATGTATGTACTCTGGGTCAAACCCAGCAACTTCTTCGATCTATCTCTATAGATCTTAATACCGAGTATATAAGTCTCTTCACACAAGTCCTTCATAGAAAAGCCGTTCCCTTGGTTGTTCTTAACAACTTTCAGGGTAGGAATGTCATTACCAATCAATAGTATGTCATCTACATACAATATCAGGAAGACAACAATGCTCCCACTGATTCGCTTGTAAACACAAGGCTCATCTTCATTCTTGATGAAACCAAACTCTTTGATTCTCTCATCAAAACGAAGATTCCAACTTCGAGAGGCCTGCTTCAGTCCATAAATGGACCTATTCAGCTTGCATACTTTAGTGGCTTCATTTGGGGATACAAAACCCTCGGGTTGTGTCATGTACACTTTCTCAAGGAGGTTTCCATTAAGGAAAGCCGTTTTGACATCCATCTGTCAGATCTCGTAGTCATAATACGCAGCAATAGCAAGCAATATACTTATTGACTTTTCCATGGCAACAGGGGAAAAGGTTTCATCATAGTCAATACCATGAATTTGCTTGAAACCCTTAGCCGCCAGTCGTCCTTTGAATTTTTGTACATTCCCATCCATGTCGGTCTTCTTCTTGAAGACCCATTTGCACCCTATGGGTCGTACCCCTTCAGGTGGTTCAACCAAGTTCCAAACTTGGTTTGCATACATGAAGTCCATTTCGGATTTCATAGCCTCAAGCCATTTGTCGGAGTCCGGTCCATTCATAGCCTCTTGGTAGGTTGCTGGTTCATCATCATGATCCATAAGCAACACATTACCTATTTGAGACATGAGAAATCCATATCTCTCAGGTTCAAATCTAGGTCTACCAGATCTACGTAAGACTTGTGTTTCTTGATCAGGTTCTCTAGCTACAACATCTTGTAGTCCTGTCTCAGATTCCAATTCCGGTTCATTCATTACATGTGGTTCTTGAACTTCTTCGAGTTCTACCTTTTCAGTCTTTCTTGATAAGAATTCTCTCTCTAAGAAGACGCCAGTCCTTGCGACAAACACTTTTCCCTCGGACGGTAGGTAAATGTAATACCCTTTCATTTCCTTAGCATATCCCACCAGATAACATTTATCCGATTTGGGTTCCAGCTTGTCAATCATTTTACGTCGCACGTATTCCTCACAGCCCCAAATTTTAATGAACGACATACTAGGACGCTTCCCAGTCCATATCTCATATGGTGTCTTAAAGAACCGTTTTCGTTGGAGCGCGATTCAGTGTCATTGCAGCAGTCTCTAAAGCAAAACCCCAAAAAGAAACAGGCAAGTCTGCATGACTCATCATCGAACGTACCATGTCTAACAGAGTACGATTTCTCTTCTCATACACACCATTATGTTGTGGTGTTCTAGGTGGAGTGAGCTGTGATACAATACGACACTCTTTTAGATGATCATGGAACTCATGACTCAGGTATTTGCCATCTCGATCAGATCGGAGTGCTTTAACCCTTTTACCCAACTATTTTTCTACTTCATTCTTGAACTCATTGAACTTTTCAAAGGTCTCGAATTTGCACTTCATAAGATACACATATCCGTATCTACTGAAATCATCAATAAATGTAACGAAGTAGAAATACCCACTTCTGGCCATGGAGCTTATGGGTCCTCACACATCACTATGTATAACACCAAAGAGATCCTCAGCCCTCTCAGTATAACCAGTGAAAGGGGCTTTAGTCATCTTGCCTAACAAACAAGATTCGCATTGCTCAAATGATTCATAATCAAATGAGTCAAAAGTCCATCTTTATGGAGCTTGGATATGCGCTTCTCGTTTATATGGCCCAAACGACAATGCCATAGATATGTAGGGTTTGAGTCATTTGTTCTTTGTTTTTTATTATTTTCTACATTATAGATCAGATGGTCCAAGTTCAAAACATAAAGAACATTAAAAAATTGGGCTACAGCATAACAAACATCATTCTTAAATATAGAAAAAACAGTTGTCCTCATTCCCGTACGTTCGCACCTGTTCACCCACACCCCCATTGGGCTCACCACAGCCCCCTAGACTTAAATACGCAATCAAGGGGCCTAGCGCGAATTGGACGTTACAAATCCTATAAACAAAATAAAAGATTTCGTCCCCGAAATCAGGGTAAGGCTATGGGAGTGAAACACATAAAAGGGAACTATGCTTTCAAATAAAATTCTTACTTGGAGTAAATAATTCGGTAGCGCCCTCGCATTAAATCCTTTGGCTCCCATGTGAACTCCTCCTTCCCATGATTAGACCATAGCACTTTCACCAAGGGAACACTTTTGCGGCGCAAGGTTCTTGTCTCGTTATCAACGATCCGCACCGGCTCCAGTCGCACAGACCTATCAGACGCCACGGCACCATCCGTCGTGGGGATATACTGTTCAGGCCGCAACAAAGCCTTCCGAAGCGACGATACATGGAACACGTCGTGAAGGTTCTCCAGCTCCGGTGGTAACTCCAATCGATAGGCCAGAGGGCCAATCCTTTCCACTACGACATAGGGCCCGACATACCTTGGGCTGAGCTTCTTGACTCCACGCACCCGCGACACTCCGTGCATCGGTCGAATCTTCAGGAACACCTTATCACCCACTTGAAACTCCACCATACGGTGCCTTGCATTGTAATATTTCGCCTGTCGGCTTTGAGCCTCTAGCATTCGATCCCGGATCAACCTAACCACCGCGTCCGTGTCATCAATATACTCGTTTCCCAATGTCTTTGGATCTTCGTCTTGCACCCAGGACAAGGGTGTTCTACACCTCCTTCCATACAAAGCTTCATGAGGTGCCATTCCAATACTGGCTTGATGAGTGTTATTATAAGAGAACTCCACGAGAGGTAAGAGTCTCTCCCATGGTTCTCCTTTATCTAGCACACACAACCTCAGAAGGTCCTCCAATGTTCGGATGGTTCGTTCAGATTGCCCGTCCGTTTGTGGGTGAAAGGCTGTGCTAAAGGCGAGGCGCGAGCCCAAATAAGCCTGTACAGCCCTCCATTCTCTTGAAGTAAACCGACCATCCCGGTCGGAGACGATCGTCTTCGGCACACCATGGTACCGCACAAATTGTTCCACAAAGAGACGCACTAAGACGCCCACCTGCGCCTCCTTCTTCATTGGGATAAATCGGGCTACCTTGGTCAACCGGTCAACTATCACCCACACAGAATCATTCCCCGAGCGCGAGCGAGGTAACCCGTGGACGAAGTCCATGGAGATGTCCTCAAATTTCCATTCGGGATGGGCAACGACTGTAGCATTCCACCGGGGCTTCTGCACTCCGCCTTCACCATTTGGCAGGCCACACAATGAGTAACAAAGTACTTGACATCCCTCTTCATGCCCGGCCAACACATTGTCTTTCTCAAATCGGTGTACATCTTCGCGATCCCCGGGTGCACCGAGTACTTGGAGCAATGGGCCTCCTTTAGAATATCCTCCCGAATGTTGTCACCTTCGGGATGTAAAGCCGGCCACAAAAATGGACGAGGCCGTCTTTTAGGGAGTATTCTTCCGTAGTCCCATCCTCCATTGACTTGAAAGCCGGGGTTAAAGCCACATCCTTCTTTTGTTCCGTCCGGATCCGGTCTGTATGTTGCAAACTATACTCATCGCGGCCAAATATTCTGTATTTCTTCCGATTGATTCTTAAAGACCAAAGTGATTTCCATCTCTTGCAGTGTCCGGATTAACTCCATCCTCATCAAGCGGGATTCCGTGCTCATTCCCGGTGCTTTTCGGCTCAAGGCATCAGCTACAGAATTAACCTTCCGGGGTGGTAGTTCAAGGTGAATTCATAGTCGCACAAGAACTCCAACCACCGCCGCTGTCTCAAGTTTAACTCCTTTTGGGTGTGAACGTACTTCAGGTTTTTGTGATCCGAGTAGATCTCGCAGTGGACGCCATATAAATAATGCCTCCAAATCTTCAAGGCGAATACCACCGCTCCCAATCTAGATCATGCACCGAGTAGCTGGCTTCATGCTTCTTCAACTGTCTTGAAGCATAAGCGATCACATGCCCATTCTGCATCAACACAGCTCCCATCCCTGATACGACGCATCCGTGTAAACTTGAAATCCCTCCTCCCAGATGGAAGAGATAGGATGGGTGCAGTCGTCAATCTGTCCTTCACTCTTGGAATGCAGCTTCGCACTGGGGTGTCCATTCAAACGACACACCCTTTGGTCAGCGTAGTAAGGGGAAGGGCGATCTTCGAGAAGCCTTTCACGAACTTGCGATAGTACCCGGCAAGTCCAAGAAAGCTCCGTATGTCGGCCGCTGACTTCAATGGCGAACTCCTTCACGGCCCGCACCTTGGCCGGATCTATGCTAGCCCCGCCCCACTAATCACATGGCCCAAGAACGCGACCTCTTGAAGCAAAACTCGCATTTGCTGAACTTGGCAAACAAAGTGTGCTCCTTTAGCTTCCTCAGCACTAAAGTTAGATGTTCGGCGTGTTCTGCTTCAGTCTTGGAGTAGACTAGGATATCATCGATGAACACGATGACAAAGATGTCCAAATAAGGGCTGAACACCTTGTTCATCAAGCTCATAAAGGCGGAAGGGGCGTTTGTGAGCCCAAACGGCATCACGGTGAATTCATACAAACCATATCTCGAACTGAACGCCGTCTTCTGAATGTCATCTTCTTGTATCCTAAGCTGATAATATCCGAACGCAGATCTAACTTGGAGAACCAATACGATCCCACCAATTGATCAAATAATTCATCAATGCGCGGTAGGGGATAGGTGTTCCGCACCGTTAACCGTTCAACTCTCGATAATCAATGCATAACCGCAGGGTGCCATCCTTCTTTTTGACGAACAAAACGGGCGCTCCCCAAGGCGACGAGCTTGGGCGAACGAACCCTACGCTTCCACCAATTCTTGAAGCTGGACTCTAAACTCTGCAAGTTCCTTCGGAGCCATTCGGTATGGAGCTCGCGAGACGGGCTTGGCACCCGGAATTAGCTTGATTTGGAAGTCCACTTCCCTATGCGGGGTAGTCCCGGCAATTTCTCGGGGAATACCTCGGGAAATTCTCGCACCACCCGCACATCCTTGACCTCTAATGTCAATTTCTTCAACTCGAAGCAAATTACATAGACCTCGTCCCCTTCCGTATGAGATTTCACAACTTGAATTGAAGATAATAATTTACGGGGTGCGAATCTAATACCTTGGAAGATGACTTCCGAGTCTCCATGCCTCAACATAACTTGCTTCTCCGCACAATTGATCCTGGCGTGGTGCCAGTTCAACCACTCCATGCCCAGGATGAGATCGAACTCCGGGATTCTTAACACTGTAGCCGGAGTTTCAAAGAACTTTCCTCCAATAAGGGTGTCGAAGTCGCAACTTGCTGACGACGTCATCTCAGAGCCGTCCGGAAGGCGCACCCTTTGAGTAGTGCCCGTGAAGTGTTGCACTCCCTCCAAGTCCTTCACGAAGTCCGCCGAAATGAACGAGTGAGACGCACCCGTGTCAAATAACGTATAGGCGGGGCTCCCGCTAACCATGACAGTGCCTAGGTTCCAAAAAGGGTACTCACTATCCAGAATTGCGCGTATCATTTGTATCGTAAATCTAACAAGTCATATATTATTAATAAATTTTGCACGTACCGGTGATGACTTCCTGCGGATTTCTCTCCTGAGTCATATCCAATGCGAATACATGCTCCCGTACATGTCCTTGATTTCTCCCTGGTGGCCCTCTTCCTCGGCCACGCATGTGCCCTTGCCCCCGTGGAGCTACTGGAGGGAGAGCAATAGGAGCACCCCCGATTAGTCGCGGGCAAACCCGTCGGACATGTCCCGGTTGGTTGCACTCAAAGCATATCACCTCACGTCGGCCCCCAGGTTGTTGATAATGTTGCTGCTGCGGTGGTGGAGGTAAAGCTGGTGGTTGCGGAATTGGGTACTCCACCCGATAGTTCCGGTTGACCCACCGACCGCCTCTGTGGTTTCCCCTTCCTCTGCCATGATCATTCCGCCTTCTATTACTAGGGCCGACTTCAATTACTCCTTCCGCAGGTCTCTTGCCACATCCCATGTGGTCCGCCTCCAGTCTCTTTGCCATGTCAATGATTTCTGCCAGGCTTGCATCGACTATAAACAAAAGGGCCTGCCTCAGGGGGTCCCTTAACCCTTTGTAGAAGCGCTTCGCGTAACCTCTATCGTCCAAATCATAGGAATCGGCAAACCTAGCGAGGTGTTGGAACTCCCTCTGGTACTCCGTTACCGATTTCGATCCCTGCTTCAGCTGCAGAAATCTTTCTTCAAGTTCATCCCGAGCAGAAGAAGGGATGAAGTGATCCAGAAAAGCCTCGGTGAACTCGTTCCAACTGATGTCCGTGTACAACTGCCCTTGGAAGGTGGAGCCCATGAGGGACTTCCACCACCTTTTGGCGTGCAGCTCTAGCAGCGTCACTACCAATGTCACCGCCATGCTGTTCGGACACCTTATGCCAGCCATCAATTCCTGCACGGTATCCAGCCATTCTTCGGTGCGCACCGGCGATTCTGTCCCAAGATAGGCAGGAGGGGACAGGGCACAGAAGGTGCTCAACCAGTTGGAGCCTGGCGCTTGTTGTTGCACCGGAGCTTGCTGGCCTTTAAATGCATCCAATATGGCTGACAGCGTTTGTCCCAGTTCCGACTGCTGGAATTGTGAAGGGACGGAAGGGGTAGGAGTGCCCCCAACCGGCTCCACCTGCGCTGGGACCTATACGCAAGGCACAAATTAGGGTCAGGTTGGCTAAAACTAATGTCCAAGTTGGACAACTTAGTGCGAATTACATATGGGCACACCACTGCTTCCGCTAAGTCGGTTTGTCCCCAAACCGACTAATCGAACGGGAGTGGCCCATTGTTACATGACTGCTCTAGTTGAAGATCGGCTAAGTCTGATACCATTTGTAAGACCCCCTCCCGGAACACAACACACGGCACGGGGGAGTCTTATGCCCGAAATAGCCGCCTTGCGGTAGCACTAACACACGGGTTAGTCTTTACCATAAGACGCCTATTCCGCCGGCTACAATCCATATCACATATACTATGCCAACCCAACCATAACAGAAAAGTAAAGCAGTTCAATTCACAACTAAGTTTAAGTCCAAAAGAGCGGAAGATAACAAGCACAACAGGCTTGTACAAAAGAACAAGAGTCTAGAAATTTTTTGCCAAACGGCTACATGAAAACACTCACGACCGTCACTGACGGTGCCGATGGCACCACCACCTCAGGTCCTATCGTCCGGGCCTGGCTGTCCTGCTGCATAGTCTGTTGCTGCTCTACCTGCGGGGTTTCCTCCTAAAAAGGAAGACGTAGCAACCGTTAGTCATAAGACTAAGTGGCTTCACATCCGCTCCCCGGCGACTCCTCGGCACCGGGAGGAGAAAGGAACAAAGGTACAATATGTATATATATAAGCAAGTAAACAAGCAGGTGACTGTAAATATGGTGGAGTATAAACTACGCTACACAACTAGCAGTTCTACAAATATCTATATATATATATGACAGCAGGTATAAGTAATCAGAATAGTAACTTAACTTATAAGAGTGCCCATACAAACTTATAAGTTAAGGATCGGCTTAACAGTAAAGTAACTCATCGTATAAGAGTGCCCATACAAACTTATACGATGAGGATTTTGTGTATGCAATGAATGACATGATATGAATGTTATGCTATGACCGAATCATGCGCACGCACATGCAAGTTGCTATGTCGACGCAGACTTGAAGTTCCCACTTTTCGAGCAGGTAGCTAACCTCTCAGGCGTCGTCCGTCGTGGCCAGACGGCGACAGTGGAGCGGGCGTCTCCACTACTAGGTGGTATCACACTACCTATCCTAGGCCCCCGTACGCCTCAACGCTAAGAACACAACAGCGGAGCTCACATGCGTACTACGGCTCAGAAGGGGTCTTGGGTAGATGTGCACCAAGAACACAGCCCAACCTGGCCTTCGATTTCGAACCGGATGGAACCTCGGAAACGCACGAGGTGCAAGCCCAACCGTTCTCATGGCACGGAGGAGATCTCGGGTTATGGACACCAAGTATCTAACCCTACCGCCCAAGGTCTACCCATTGGCTCCCATCGGTGTGACGACTGGCGAACCCGTAGACCTGCCTCAATCATTATCTCAATATCGCGACACGATGAATCGTCGCACATCACATGCCCCAAAACAACTCACTCGATGCTACCCGTAGGGAGGCTTCAACTCTAAGCATCGGTTGTTAATAAACCCCTTGGGCTCGGATTACGGTTACAAAATACTCTTTACATAGTGTTCATCATATTCACGCCCATCTATTCAATGAATTCACCTCAACATTTCGCATAATAGATATGTTCAACACCAAACTATATAAATATATTCTATACCAATCTCAACTCTTAATTTCTAGCCTTCTCATCCAATCCATTTCTCTACCAATACATGGTTATTCCTTATTACACAACCAAATGGTTAACCATGCTAAATTACAGTAACTACAGCATTATAAATATAAGGGAGCAAGATAACAAATGGGCAAATCACAACCATTGCAAGAGTGCTAACATTATAAATTAACAAGTGCATTAACATAGGATAGCCCGATACTAAAACTGGGATTCCCGGAGCTACAGGAATCCGATCACAATGCTCAACCCTCGTTGGAAAGGTATTCGCGAGGGCTACGACTTTCGTGTTGAGTCGATCGCCCAGATCTGGTCGCAACATACCAGAAATTCAACTCGAATACGTACAGGAAACAGTTTCCTGTACAGGATTTTCCCGAACGCAGCGGACTCGAACCAGCTTTCCCGTGGCTACGGGTATCGCATGGAAACGTGAAACCACTCGTTGGAAAGGTAATTTCAAGGGCTACGACTTTCGTGTTGAGTCGATCACCCAAATCTGGCCAGAACACCTCTGAAATAGGCCACGAAGGTCGCCGCGTGCAGAAATCAGATTTCTGCACGCATCTTAAGGCGAGATGAACGGCATCCGTTCATCTTCTTCCTTGCAACGAGCTCGTATAAACTTCTCCAGAAATCACACCCAACCTTATTTCTCCTCTCAAAGCCAAACCCTCAACGAAAACCCCTCTCATCTCCACTTTGAATGATGAGAAGGTTGAGGGAGACTAAACCTAGAAAACCTAGGCATGGCTTATCCTAAGAACTCTCCTCCTCACCATCAAGACTCTATGGAGTCGATGTCTCTCCTAAAATAACTACAGATCTAGCACCAAGGGAGAGGGGAGAAAGCTCACCTCAAGTTCAGCGGTACCACCATGGCCGGCCATGAGCCTCGCACTCCTTCGTAGCGGCATTTCGTTTCCGACAAGGATGGCCCGGCAATCTTCTTCCAAGGATGGCTCCGGCAAGCCTCTTCCTCCTCCAGCCAAGAGAACTCTCCCAGAAATTTCGGGGCAGAAGAAAGGGGATGAAATGCTTGGGTTTCACATCTTTTTCGTTTTTATACACCGCAGACACGGGTAGGCACACGGCCGTGTTCCTACCTGTGTTCAGGTGACACGGCCGTGTCGCCTGCCGTGTTTAGGGCCGTGTTCATCCCAGAATATCTTTCTGCCGTGTTGGGGTTGCGGTACACGGGTAGAGACACGGCCGTGTCTCGACCCGTGTCCTCAGCACACGGGTAGGGACACGCCCGTGTCCCAATACCCGTGTACCTCTCTGACTGATAAGCCTAATATTGGCATGAGGCACACGGGTATGGACACGGTCGTGTCCATACCCGTGTCGGCCAAAATTGCCATTTTGCCTTGTTTTCCTCATTTCCCGTACATTCGCACCTGTTCACCCACACCCCCATTGGGCTCACCACAGCCCCCTAGACTTAAATACACAATCAAGGGGCCTAGCGCGAATTGGGACGTTACACGCGGCCTGCTCCTCAGGCAGTGCCTCCTCTACTCAGCTCTCCCGACGACCTGCGGACACAAAACGCTAGTCCGCCGAGGTTGTCGACGACCTTCTCCAGGCCGGCTCCCCTTCTGTTGCCGCGGGCGCGGCCTGCTCCTCAGGCCGCGCCTCCTCTGCTCAACTCTCTCAACGACCTGCGGACACAAAACGCCAGTCCGCCGAGTCCACCGAGGTCGTCGATGACCTGCTCCTCAGGCCATGCCGCCTCCTCTGGTCATCTCTCCCGTTGACCTGCGGACACAAAACGCCAGTCCGCCGAGTCCCCCGAGGTCGTCGACGACCCGCTCCTCAGGCTGCGCTAACTCCTCTGCTCAGCTCTCCCGACGACCTGCGGACACAAAATGTCAGTCCGCCGAGGTTGTCGACCTGCTTTTCGAGTCTGCCCAGTCCTCCATGATGACATCACTGGGCCCCTCTTCAAGAAGATTCCCCTCGGGCCTATAAATAGGCCCCGAGACCTCTCATTTGGGGGGAAGCGCCAGAGAACGGCCACTGCCAGCAAACCCTGCGGACTCAGATTTCCAGTCCGCCGAGCTTTCCACAGTTCTGCCAGCAAGGCCTGCGGACTCAGATTTCCAGTCCGCCCGGTTTCTTTTACTTAGTCTCTGGCACCCTCTTTTTCTCAGCTGACAGCTTCCCTTTGTACCATTTACTATTTTTACATGTAATGGTGAACTAGTAAACTATAATCTTGCTTCTTGATTAAAGGAAAAGCCCGCCGCAAGAGTGGCATTGAAGCCGCGGCGGGCGAAGTCTGCTGTTGCCGTTGCAAGCCGTTCTGTCTCTTCTTCCCTTCTCTCGGTCTAACCATCAGAGCTCAATCGCCAAAGTAGCGTCTGCTCAACAGCTCCTGAGCAAGCTTCCCCTCTGCCCAAGAAAGCTTCTCCTCTGCCCAAGCAAGCCTCTTCTCTGCCCGAGCAAGCTCCTTCCTTGCTCAAGCAAGCTTACCCCTTGCTTCAAACCTCGTCTCTATCCCCGCAACCCTCTTATTCTTCTAGCTTGTGAGATCGAACAACCCGTTAACTGGAGGACGCATTTCGTGCGTCAACAGTTAACACGCGACCTTCAGATCTCGAACAGACAGTGAAATCAGTGGTTACTCATGACAGACCATCAACTAGCCGAGAACCTTACTCCAAGTCCCAGTGATGATTCTCTTTGGGAGGCCTGAGATCAATCTCACAGAGAAACTGCACAAAAGTTTCAAGCGATCAACCATACTCTAGCTGCTATCACCCAACGATTGGAAGTACAATCTTCAGCAGCACCAGCTCCTCTAATCAATCCAACACCAGTATTCGAGACCCCTCGAGTTTATCCACTGACCTACCCTCCTCTTTACAATCCAAACTTTCCACAAGGGCCTGCAGCCCCTTTGCGGTCTCAGAATGAGGAATTCGCAGCTCGTCAAAGTTTCTTTCGAGAAGCTGCCCGAGGAAGTCCAGCGAGATTTCTAAATTTTCAGGGAAGTTATCCCTACTCATCAACTCCTGCCTTTGCTCCTTCCGTAGCAACTTTTCCCACCTATTCACCAGCTCCTTGTGCAGCTGCAACTTGTGCTCCCTTTTTTCCTTATGCTGTAGGAGAGCAAGAGGAGAAGCCACCATTTACAGAGAATGTTCGGTATGAACCGACTCCAGCTAACTTCAGAGAGCCGCGGTTGCCCATTTACACTAGGGAGACTGATGCAGTCAAACACCTTCAGGCCTTTGAATCTGCCGTTGCTCTCAAGACTCTTTCAGATGCTACCAAATGCAAGCTCCTTGTAACGACCTTTGATGGTCAAGTAAGAGATTGGTTCTATGGACTACGATCTCAGTTCATCTCTTCCTTTGCTGATCTGCGAAGGGAGTTCTTTCTCAGATTCTCTACTTCAACAAAGAGAAAGGGCGGCCCAGAAGCCCTCTTTGAGATCAAGCAGCGAGAGACTGAGACTTGGTCTACTTTTGTGGATCGTTTCCAGAAAAAGATCTTAGACATTGAGATCGTCGATCAAGAAATGTATCAAGTGGCTCTTATTCACGGCCTGTGAGAAGGACCACTCAAGTTTGAGGCTAACGTCCGAGCACCAAGGACTTATAAGGAGTTGATTGCTTTAGCCAACTCATACATCCACGGTGAGAAGAGCAACCCCAGCTTTTTCTCTAGGCTTGTAGCCGAGAAAAATCCTCCTTACAAGCAGACTCTGAGATCTCCTCAGAAAGATTTTCCATCCCACTCAAGGAAAGCAAAAAGGTTCCATCATCATCAACACCCCTTTCCAGGCCAGGATCGTGCCCGCGAACGATTGCAACCGCTACCAGCCCTACCTCTGCAAGCAGCTTCGGTGCATCAGTCACAAGATGACGACTTATCATACTCTGGACTCAATGAGGCCATGCTAGAAGTCTGCCAGATCATGAAGGATAGGTCAAATTCCAAAAGGCCTTATCATACGGCGAATCAGAGATCAAGAGATTCAGATCCATTCTGTGAATTCCATAGAGAAAAGGGTCATTTAACTAAATACTACAAGGCCCTTCGGCGCCTGGTTGAAAGATTGCTTGCCGAGGGCAAGATCAACGACCTGGTCAAGAAAATTGATTCTTCGAAGCCTTCCACCTACAAGGGCAAGGAGGTGGCTGAAGTCCAGTTGAATTGCGTAGACGAGAGGATGGAGGCCGTCTGGGGCCTATCAACATTCAGCATGAGTGCATCGATGTCATTGACGAGGGTTCCCTTGGAAGGCTATTCTAAAGCAAAGAGGATGTTGCAGCTCCTCAAATCCCCTCACAATCATGACCGGTTGATTTTACTTTACTCTTCATTCTATTTTTGAACACTTCTAAGTGTTTTACTTTCATCTCAATAAAGTTTACGTCAGAGATCCCATACTGACACTTTTCCCTTTGTGGAGTGCTTCCTCCTCTATTTTTTCTCTTTGCCAAAGAGATCACTGAACCACCGAGATATCGCTAAGTCTTGCTCAGGGCCCCCTCGAGATTGTCCTCTGGCGTAAGACCACAACGACCACATATCACGGGGAGTTTTTGCATATGTGCAGTGGGGGTCGTTTAACTCTCGTGCGGAGGATGACGGGACTTCGGATCCTGGCCGACATCTAACACAGAGCGTGATTATAGGGAGGACCCATGTGTTAGCTCTGCTGTGATTCGTTAAAGGATACGTTACAGTTACGATGATCTTTGCGTGACAAGCAATGTCGATCAAGTGTAGCCTTGTCTCTTCGATCATCTCACAATTGTGACGGCCGAACACTCTTTGGTACTCTCAATCCATACCTTTGCGGGGCCCACAACTCCGCTGATCAATTCGCAGACAAGCAATAGGCCACTTGGCACAACTAGTCTGATTGATCAGCGATGTTTGTAACCCGAGGCATGAGAGCAGTGTATCTGTCGATTTCTTCTCAGGAATTTCCATGCTTGTGTCTTTCGTGCCCATCTAAGGGAGCGCAGCTAGACCGCTTTAGGTAGGAATATCCTCTGGATGATTTCTTTTAAAGGCAAGCGGTGCATAACGCCCACGGGGAACACCTGTGGCAGCATCCAGTCTTTTTTGAACGTCATCGAGATGTAGCCCTCCTCTGTCTTTCTGCCTTTTTACAGTTTAATAGGTTAAATTCGACCTATTCTGAGGATCGGCAGTATCCTTTGGGCTTATGATTATCTTATATGCGCTATCTGCATAGAGTTCTATCAGATGGTTATCAACAAGCTCTCTTGTCAGATGCTAATGGCACAAATCATTTAGTCAAAGTATCTGGTTCTCCTTGCTTGACAAGTCATGCTATTGCAAGTCTAAATTAAAATGGTTTCATCTTACTGATCTGGGTTTCATGTTAACATTATATCTGATCACGTGAGATGATCATTATCATATTCTGATCTCCATTCAGTTGATGTCAGAGTTTTTCGAATATCTCTTCTGTCATGTCTTATCATATCAAAAGGCAACATTCGCAGAGCTTAGCAGATACTTGTAAGCCCCCTTCAGGTACTTGCGAGTTGTTATTTTCCTATGTTTTCATCTCATCACTATTTTGCAGAACCCATTAGGAGACATTCATGCCTTCTTCATTTTGCAAAGGCAACCCAGGTACGCATATAGTGTACCTATTTTTCGCCAACTTTGACTTTTCTCCTTCGCAGGGGAAAGAGAAGCATTAGTAAATTTTTCTCTGAGGAGAGACATCAGGTTCCACCTCTCCTGTCCCTTTTTTATTGAGGGAAGGATCACGATTTTCTTGGGTCACCTACTTTTTCGAAGTTCCCCTCAGAACTTGAAAAAGTGCGGGGATTATGTTAACCCCCAAAATCGACAATCCCTCCCCAAGGTATCGGTCTTGCAAATCACGACCCGCTCAGGGGTTCCCCTCGAGGGTCGTGATCTACATGAGCCATCCTTTTCTGGCCAGGCGGATAAGGTCTCCTATCCGCTCAGGCCGTGCGGCTAGGACGGTCTCCCGCGTCTAACTGCCCTGGTCGTATAGCCACCGCTTGCCCTGCGGGACGACGAGCTGCTTCCATAGCCCACCCTCGCAGGCCACGCAGTTTGGCCAGCTAACCGCGCAACATTCTTCCTTGCAGGAGGCGACCTGCATCAGTCCGCTAGAATGTTCCTTGACCAGCGCAACCGTCGTAGGCTCGGAGACCCCCTCCAGCTCAGTTGCCAGTCATCCCTAGGAGGGCGGCATGCTCCTCAGGTCGCCGGCCTGCCCAGGCCGCCGCCGCCTTAGGGAGGCCTGCACTAGGCCGCCCGTTAGGTGGGCGGCCTGCCAAGGCCGCCGCTGCCTTGGGGCGGCCTTCTCCAGGCCGCCCGTGAGGTGGGTGGCCTGCCCAGGCTGCCACCGCCTTGGGGAGGCCTGCTCCAGGCCGCCTGATAGGTGGGCGGCCTGCTCCAGGCTGCCTGAGAGGTGGGCGGCCTGCTCCAGGCCGCCCTTGAGGTGGGCAGCCTGCCCAGGCCGCCGCCGCCTTGGGGCGGCCTGCTCCAGGCTGCCCGAGAGGTGGGCGGCCTGCTCCAGGCCGCCCGTGAGGTGGGCAGTCTGCCCAGGCCGCCGAAGCCTTTGGGCGGCCTGCTCTAGGCCACCCGTGGGGTGAGCGGCCTGCTCTATGCCACCTGTGAGGTGGGCGGCTTTCCCAGGCCAAAAACCGCCTTTGGGCGGCCTGCTCTAGGCCGCTCGTGAGGTGGGCAGCCTGCTCAGTCCGCCGCCGCCTTGGGCGGCCTGCTTTAGGCCGTCGCCCCTTCTGTTGCCCCGGGCGCGTACTGCTCCTCAGGCCGCGCCTCCTCTGCTTAGCTCTCCCGACGACCAGTGGACACAAAATGCCAGTCCGCCGAGTTCGCCGAGGTCGTCGACGACCTACTCCATGCTGCCACCCCTTTTGTTGCCCCGGGCGCGACCTACTCCTCAGGTCGCGCCTCCTTTGCTCAGTTATCCCGACGACCTGTAGACACAAAATGCCAGTCCGCCGAGTCTGCCGAGGTTGTCAACGACCCGCTCCTCAGGCCGCGCCGCCTCCTCTGCTCAGCTTTCCCGACGACCTGCGGACATAAAACGCTAGTCCGCCGAGTCCGTCGAGGTCGTCGACTACCTGCTCCTCAGGCCGCGCCGCCTCCTCTGCTCAGCTCTCCCGATGACCTGCGGACACAAAACGTCAGTCCGCCGAGGTTATTGACATGCTTTCCGAGTCCGCCCAGTCCTCCATGATGACGTCACTGGGCCCCGCTTCAAGAAGATTCCCCTCGGGCCTATAAAAAGGCCCCGAGACCTCTCATTTGGGGGGAAGCGCCAGAGAACGGCCACTGCCAGCAAACCCTGCGGACTCAGATTTCCAGTCCGCCGAGCTTTCCACAGTTCTGCCAGCAAGGCCTGCGGACTCAGATTTCCAGTCTGCCGAGTCCACCCGGTTTATTTTACTTAGTCTCTAGCACCCTCTTTTTCTCAGCTGCCAGCTTCCCTTTGTACCCTTTACTGTTTTTATATGTAATGGTGAACTAGCAAACTGTAATCTTGCTTCTTGATTAAAGGAAAAGCCCGCCACAAGAGTGACATTCAAGCCGCGGCGGGCGAAGTCTTCTGTTGCCGCTGCAAGCGGCCCCGTCTCTTCTTCCCCTCTCTCGGTCTAACCATTAGAGCTCAACCACCAAAGTAGCGTCTGCTCGACAGCTCCTGAGCAAGCTTCCCCTCTGCCCAAGCAAGCTTCCCCTCTGCCCAAGTAAGCCTCTTTTCTGCCCGAGCAAGCTCCTTCCTTGCTCAAGCAAGCTTCCCCCTTGCTTCAAACCTCGCCGATATCCCCACAACCCTCTTATTCTTCTAGCTTGTGAGATCGAATAACCCGTTAACTGGAGGATGCATTTCGTGCGTCAACAAGTAGAAAACTCCAAAAAATATATATAAAAAGATTTTTTTAGTATTATAGTTCCTTTTATGCTATTTTTTCTAGTATTTATATATTATAAAAAATTCCAAAAAAGATCATATTTCTAAATTCCAAAAAAATATGAAAAATTTATAAAAAATAAAAAATATAATAAACCTCTGCTTTGTTTTTGTTATTTTAAAAAATTTAGTTTGAGTTTATTTATAAATATTATTATTATAGTTAATTTGTTTATATTTTATTTCATTATAGTTAGTTAGATATAATTTTTAGGTGATTTAGTTTTAAGAAATATCTTATGATTTTAATTTTTTAAAGTAATTTCTTTAACAACTTTTCTCCTATATTTTATGTATCTTCATTCTTATTTGGCAAACATATGCAACCCTCAAAAAAGATGAAGTAAGAGGATAAAATTCTTTGCTCGTAATCATTTTTGTTTTATATGAAGAGAGGGAAAAAGTTACTTATATGTCGTGAAAAATGATAGGATAATAGTCTCTCTTTTTCTGGTAAACATATAAAAATAATAAAAAGAAAGAAAAAAAGTGGGAGGCGAGAGGATAAAATTCATCACCTCCAATCAAAGACCTCTTCAAATCCCTTATTTTCCCAAAATCCATTAGCCAATATAATTGTCTTAGATTTAAATTAAGTTAATGGGAGAGCATAAATAGTAAGTTGCATTTGTCCTTTATGTTTCTTTAAAATTAGGTTTTTTATAATTTTAATCTAATGTTTCCTAATGACTCAATTTTGAAATACTAGTTAATTTATTTGAGAATTTTTGATTAAATATTTATCTCTTCTTATTATAATTTCATAATTTAGGATTTATCTTTTAAATCCCTAAATTTTATTTCTAGTTTTCTTTTAATTTAATAAATTTTTAGTTTAATTGAAAATCTTATTTATGTTTTATAAATATTTTTCATTTTTTTGATCTGAAATAGCAAAAGCTCAAGCATAGGGTATTTGATAAGTAAAAATCATACATACTTTTATTATATAATTTAGCTTAATATTTAATATAAATTTATAATATATTACATATTTTATTTTATAAATCGGTTGCTTTAATATTTTTGTTCTAATTTTATTTTATTTTGATTTTGAAGGATTAATGTTCCGGTTGCGCTCCTAGCGTTGAAAATGAAATATTCACTTACATTGTCGCATTAGCTCCGCGAGCTCATGTCGTACCCGTCCAAGATGGCTGAGCCCAAGAAATTCATCTTCCATGCAAACCCATCCAAAGCAATAATTTCATGTCGCTGTGGCGTCCGCTTCGCCACACCATCTTAGAATTTTTTTGCGCCGCAATGAAGTTCCACTCATCAAAGCTGCACTCGATGCCATGCAGTACTCAAGATCGTGACATGCGAGCTGATTCAAGCCTAGAGTCTGAACACCAACTCCCCAAGTCTCTGAGCTGCTACCCGCACCCAAGCTAGCCTCATCCACTTTGTTGCGCCTCTTTCTTGTTATGGCCACATTCATTTCCCCATGTAAATCCACATAATTGCCCATGCCACCTATGAATTAATGAAATCCATGCCCCCTATTTAATATTGTTGAAGCCAATCCTAATACTTTAAATGATTTGCATAACACCACCTCTATTCATTTCCTTTATTTATGCTATCATCCACCTCTTTATTTAATTATTCAATTACGTACTGTCAATGCCTCAAGCAGCCACTTCATTTTTATGACCTATCACATTTCAATTTTCATTATCAAGTTATTGTCATGGCCCACCTCTTCAATGTGTTGCCCCCCATTCATTCCCTCCAAGCAACTGTTTAATGCTAACTTTTATATGGCTGCACCCTTTCATCTTCCCCATGCATCCCATGCCATTTATTCTTCATCCCCCATGCATTTTCACGTGAAACCACTCCATTTTATGCCACCTCATCATGCATGCACTTCCACTTCATGCAAGTAAGTGCCACCAACTTCACATCCTCTTCCAAATAAACTGCCAGCCACCTTTGCATGTGAACCAATCACCACATCATAATCTCATATTAACCCCTCCTTATTCCCTAATTTAATGTATGGTCGGCCCCCATTCATCTCTCCTTCATACCTCTTCCCCTTCCAGCCCTTCATATTCCTCACTTTCATCCCCCTCTTTTATCTATATATAGAGGCCTAATTTCTTCATATTTCTCTCGCATGCTCTCTCTTCCCCGCCTGTTTGGGCAATTCTATAATTTTTTTCTTTTTTATGTAAATTTTAATTTCATGTCTTTTTTATGAAATAAATTTTTAGTTACTTTTATTCCATGCAAGTTATTTTTTGTACTTTTTTTATAGAATAATATTTAGATCTTGAGCATTGCAATCTTTAAATGAAATCATCGTTTTCTTCATAACATTCTTTTCCACCTTCGATTTATTTTTGATTTATCATGCCTCGAGTTCATATGCTGGTAATGAATTTTGATATATGTTTTCGTACTATACTAGCCGAAAGGATCGCGCATAAGAATCGATCGCTCAGAAATAAACGAGTTGATTGCAACCCTCGAGAGAGGATGACAAAAATCTTCTAGATAGGATTCAAATCCTATAGCGGGATTTACTTTAGTAAGACTAGTATTAGGTTATCGATTAGAACGGGAGTTCGGTCAATATTCCTAATATCAGTTGGGTGCAACCCTTGAAAGAGGCGTGTTCATATTTTGTGAATCTCCACGGTCAAGGATCGGGTTAGATGTATGAAAAATATCTTTTTTTTTAATTTCATTCAAAGGTTGTTTTGATCAAGTTAGGTTTTTTTATTTCGCATTTTAATTTAAGTATAAATTTATCTTAAGTTTTTCATCGTTAAAATAATAATTTGTATTCTCGAAGTAAAAGTACTCGACATATCCAACTTTTAATATGAACTTGATATTTTTATATCCTATGCTATATTTCAATATGTAAACTTGTCTTAATCGAATATAGATTGGAGAACACAAATTTTCTCTCTCAAGTTTTTGACATCATTGTCGAAGATCGTGCTAAGATCGAGAAAAGAGATAGTAGGAGTCTACCATTGGGGTTGAGAAGAAGGTTGGATGGTTTATTTCCAGGATATCTTTTAAGCTAGTTTTATTTCATGTAATTTTATTTTATTTGCAATATAGTTTAGAATTTTCTTTTCATGCAATTGCACTTTTTATTTCATCGTTAAAATAATAATTTGTATTCTCGAAGTAAAAGTACTCGACATATCCGACTTTTAATATGAACTTGATATTTTTATATCCTATGCTATATTTCAATATGTAAACTTGTCTTAATCGAATATAGATTGGAGAACACAGATTTTCTCTCTCAAGTTTTTGACATCATTGTCGAAGATCGTGCTAAGATCGAGAAAAGAGATAGTAGGAGTCTACCATTGAGGTTGAGAAGAAGGTTGGATGGTTTATTTCCAGGATATCTTTTGAGCTAGTTTTATTTCATGTAATTTTATTTTATTTGCAATATAGTTTAGAACTTTCTTTTCATGCAATTGCACTTTTTATTTCATCGTTAAAATAATAATTTGTATTCTCGAAGTAAAAGTACTCGACATATCCGACTTTTAATATGAACTTGATATTTTTATATCCTATGCTATATTTCAATATGTAAACTTGTCTTAATCGAATATAGATTGGAGAACACAGATTTTCTCTCTCAAGTTTTTGACATCATTGTCGAAGATCGTGCTAAGATCGAGAAAAGAGATAGTAGGAGTCTACCATTGGGGTTGAGAAGAAGGTTGGATGGTTTATTTCCAGGATATCTTTTGAGCTAGTTTTATTTCATGTAATTTTATTTTATTTGCAATATAGTTTAGAACTTTCTTTTCATGCAATTGCACTTTTTATATTTGTTATAAATGGTGTATATCGTTAACTAAAACGGTTATGACTTCTCCAAATAGGGGGAGATTGTTGGGTATATTGGAAAATGTGTACCTGATTTGAAGAAGCCTAACTTAGCTTAATGATATACATCAAGGTGTATTTGATGTTGTTTTAAGTTGACATGTGCAGGTGAAGAAGTATTAAAGAATACAGGAAATTATTCTAAGTCCATATGTCGACACCTGAAGAAATTGTGTCGACACTTCAGAATAATTATGTCGACACTTGAAGGAAGCAGTGTCGACTCACAGAAAGATAGTCGACCACATATGTGTCGACACTGGGAAGCATTGTCGACTCACAGAAAGATAGTCGACCACACTTGTGTCGACACTGGGAAACAGTGTCGACTCACAGAAAGATAGTCGACCACACTTGTGTCGACACTGGGAAGCAGTGTCGACTCACAGAAAGATAGTCGACCATATTTGTGTCGACATTGGGAAGCAGTGTCGACTCACAGAAAGATAGTCGACCATATTTGTGTCGACACTGGGAAGCAGTGTCGACTCACAGAAAGATAGTCGACCTCAACTATGTCGACACCTGAAGGCAGAGTCGACACATACTGAGTTCTGAATCTACAACAACTGTATCGACACACAGGACTTGTGTCGACACACTGCAAAGTCAAGACCAAGTTATTTTCTGAAGAAAGATGAAGTGTTGAGTCGACACAAATTCTATGTGTCGACTCATTCTCAAGATGAAGTTCTGAAGAAGCAGTGTCGACTTAAAGGCAAACTAGTCGACATCATCAAAGGCTGTGTCGACACCAAAGTCACTTATGTCGACACATATAGACAGTTGGTCTCGACCCTTTCTGACATAAGTAGGCAGTGTCGAGACCAACTGTCTCCTTCGCTGCGTTAGCTGCAGTAATATACTCGGCCTCTATTGTAGAATTAGCAACTGTCTCTTTCTTAGAACTCTTCCAGCTCACAGCTCCTCCATTAAGGCAAAACACAAAACCTGACTGAGACTTTGAGTCGTCCCTATCAGTTTGGAAGCTAGCATCCGTGTAACCACTTACAACGAGTTCTTCCTCTCCACCATACACCAAGAACACATCCTTTGTCCTTCTCAAATACTTCAGGATATTCTTGACTGCAATCCAGTGACACTCACCGGGTTCTGACTGATCCCTGCTAGTCATGCTCAAAGCAAAAGAGACATCGGGTCGAGTACATAACATTGCATACATGATTGATCCAATTGCCGAAGCATATGGAATCAACTTCATGCGGTCCTTATCTTCACAAGATTTTGGACACTGGTCCTTAGAGAGATTCACACCATGAGATATGGGTAAAAGTACTTTCTTTGACCCAAGCATGATGAACCGCTTCAACACCTTCTCAATGTATGTACTCTGGGTCAAACCCAGCAACTTCTTCGATCTATCTCTATAGATCTTAATACCGAGTATATAAGTCCCTTCACACAAGTCCTTCATAGAAAAGCCGTTCCCTTGGTTATTCTTAACAACTTTCAGGGTAGGAATGTCATTACCAATCAACAGTATGTCATCTACATACAATATCAGGAAGACAACAATGCTCCCACTGATTCGCTTGTAAACACAAGGCTCATCTTCATTCTTGATGAAACCAAACTCTTTGATTCTCTCATCAAAACGAAGATTCCAACTTCGAGAGGCCTGCTTCAGTCCATAAATGGACCTATTCAGCTTGCATACTTTAGTGGCTTCATTTGGGGATACAAAACCCTCGGGTTGTGTCATGTACACTTCCTCAAGGAGGTTTCCATTAAGGAAAGCCGTTTTGACATCCATCTGCCAGATCTCGTAGTCATAATACGCAGCAATAGCAAGCAATATACTTATTGACTTTACCATGGCAACAGGGGAAAAGGTTTCATCATAGTCAATACCATGAATTTGCTTGAAACCCTTAGCCGCCAGTCGTCCTTTGAATGTTTGTACATTCCCATCCATGTCGGTCTTCTTCTTGAAGACCCATTTGCACCCTATGGGTCGTACCCCTTCAGGTGGTTCAACCAAGTTCCAAACTTGGTTTGCATACATGAAGTCCATTTTGGATTTCATAGCCTCAAGCCATTTGTCGGAGTCCGGTCCATTCATAGCCTCTTGGTAGGTTGCTGGTTCATCATCATGATCCATAAGCAACACATTACCTATTTGAGACATGAGAAATCCATATCTCTCAGGTTCAAATCTAGGTCTACCAGATCTACGTAAGACTTGTGTTTCTTGATCAGGTTCTCTAGCTACAACATCTTGTAGTCCTGTCTCAGATTCCAATTCTGGTTCATTCATTACATGTGGTTCTTGAACTTCTTCGAGTTCTACCTTTTCAGTCTTTCTTGATAAGAATTCTCTCTCTAAGAAGACGCCAGTCCTTGCGACAAACACTTTTCCCTCGGACGGTAGGTAAATGTAATATCCTTTCATTTCCTTAGCATATCCCACCAGATAACATCTATCCGATTTGGGTTCCAGCTTGTCAATCATTTTACGTCGCACGTATTCCTCACAGCCCCAAATTTTAATGAACGACATACTAGGACGCTTCCCAGTCCATATCTCAAATGGTGTCTTAAAGAACCGTTTTCGTTGGAGCGCGATTCAGTGTCATTGCAGCAGTCTCTAAAGCAAAACCCCAAAAAGAAACAGGCAAGTCTGCATGACTCATCATCGAACGTACCATGTCTAACAGAGTACGATTTCTCTTCTCATACACACCATTATGTTGTGGTGTTCTAGGTGGAGTGAGCTGTGATACAATACGACACTCTTTTAGATGATCATGGAACTCATGACTCAGGTATTTGCCATCTCGATCAGATCGGAGTGCTTTAACCCTTTTACCCAACTGTTTTTCTACTTCATTCTTGAACTCATTGAACTTTTCAAAGGTCTCGAATTTGCACTTCATAAGATACACATATCCGTATCTACTGAAATCATCAATAAATGTAACGAAGTAGAAATACCCACTTCTGGCCATGGAGCTTATGGGTCCTCACACATCACTATGTATAACACCAAAGAGATCCTCAGCCCTCTCAGTATAACCAGTGAAAGGGGCTTTAGTCATCTTGCCTAACAAACAAGATTCGCATTGCTCAAATGATTCATAATCAAATGAGTCAAAAAGTCCATCTTTATGGAGCTTGGATATGCGCTTCTCGTTTATATGGCCCAAACGACAATGCCATAGATATGTAGGGTTTGAGTCATTTGTTCTTTGTTTTTTATTATTTTCTACATTATAGATCAGATGGTCCAAGTTCAAAACATAAAGAACATTAAAAAATTGGGCTACAACATAACAAACATCATTCTTAAATATAGAAAAACAGTTGTTCTTAATTATAAAAGAAAATCCAATCATGTCCAAGCATGTCCCTACTGAGTCTCGAACTCCCATCTTTCACTGTAACAACGCTTTTGTGACGTCAAACCCTCTTGACGAGCTTTCCCTTGAAACATTTTCTTTAGATGCTCGTCAATCTCCTTACACACCATGTTCTCATGTTGCCTATGAAGCTTAGAGTTCATGGTGGCAAGCATAAGGCATTCGATGTCTAAGGCATCATCAGTATACTTCTTATAAGTATCCTTATCAGCACGGGAAGAATTCCCGGTCGACACCTCGAGGGCTTCTTCTTCCAAGACATAGAGCTTTCGCTCTTGCCTGAGAAAAATTCTCAGGTTCCTGTACCAGTCCATATAGTTAGTCCAATCGAGCTTATCCTTCTCAAGGATGGCTCTCAGAGACAGAGTGGAGTGTGAACCACTTGCCATGGAATTCTATAAGAATTCATGCAGAATAATATCAGTACCAAAATTTTGAAATACAATTTAATTTTAATTTGGACTTCAATTAAAACTCCCACTATTTTATTCGAAATGATAGCCCTCACTATCAATTCGGAGAGGTCATGCGAGCTACTCTCTTAGTAGACAAGATCCGTATTTCACCAACACAATGAGTCAGCTTTGGCTTTTCTGTCACGATGTGATTATTTAGGTAGGCAACGCTTGCCAATTGCATCCTCATGCAATTCTTTTATGGTTGGTAAATAACTCCTTATTCGCATCCATCATATGGTGCATGCCAACCCTATGCCTCTAGGCACTCAATCTTTGAGGTCACCTAGTTAAGTTGGACCCGATGTTGACAGTGGGATATCACAATTATCCGCTCGCACACTTACCAAGATAGATTAATGCACCTTGCTTTGGCAAGCCCCCACTTCATCGATCGAGGCAGGAAGAGTGTCATCCATCGGAAGGCATCCGAACACTTAATATTTGATGAAGGGATTTTTGATAATGGGTTAACAATTAACCATGATCAACATTTGATCAATGTGCACATCCAAAGGAAAAACACTACTCAAAAATCCACATGCATCCCTTATATGCACAACATGGCACTATCAACATTTGATAGAAGGAAGGGCTAAATCTGAACATCCGGACTCTTCCAAATCTTCAGATTTACATGCATTGGACAAAGGCAAAGGCAACTTAACTTAAAGTAGTAGACAAGCTCATCTCTCCGTGTTGGATTCAAAACCCAAAACAGTACACGGGTTCATAAACCACTCGAGGGATGGTTACTGCTAAGGAGACAACAATTTCTAACAATTAGAAATTACCATGAAATCCCAAACGTTACTGGTGGGGTCCCAAGATTAAATCTAGACATTTAGAACACTTCTAAATCCCTAGGTTTACACGTACTAGAATAACTTAACTTCTAATACAACAAACATGGCCGAACCTCCCTCTGATACCACTGTTGGGTTTTTTTAGGAGGGTGGTAAAAACACTTGTGCATGCAGCGGAAGTAATAAAATCGAGAACAACCCAAAAGAGATTGGGATCGGGCCATGTATATTGAATCAAGAAGTTAAGAAATAACTAGGTCAAAGTTACCTTTCGGGTGTTGAGTCAAAACTCAACAGAGATTCTCCAAGCTTTGAGTCCTTGTCGGTGGCGAGTTCCACGTAGAATAGTGTCTACGTCTCTACAGAAATCCACACGAGCGGGAGAACACCGAGCTTCGTCGCACGAAGGGTCGGGAAGGAGATCAACTGCACCTTGCACTTCCACGGACTATTAGGTCCACGCCAGGAATAGCAACACCAATGACTATCGCCGGAGAGGAGGTCGGCGGAACGCTTCCGTCCGGCGGGGTTCGGGAATCGGCGGATCGGAAGAACGACGGAACGCTTCCTTCGGGTTCGATTCGGCCGTAGGAGAACGCACGCTACTTCATCCCAAAACCCTAAGTACTTATTTATACCAAAGGTATAAATAGACCTAAGAGAATCGCTATCCGCAGACCACACCTCATAGGGTTTCAGAATCATTCGCCGAGAATGAGCTACAGGTTCGGCGAGAATCCGATACAGATTTGGCGAGAATCAGCAGACATAATCGACGAGAATCATGTGCAGAATCGTCGAGAATCGAGGATGGAATCGTCGAGTATCACCAATCGCCGGGAATCCAACAGTTCGATTCTCGACGAATTCGTCGAGAGTCGGCGAGTCATACTCGACGATTCTCGACGAATCATTCGCGACGAATGATTCTCGACGAACTCATCGAGAGTCGGCGAGTCATACTCGACGATTCTCGACGAATCATTCGCGACGAATGATTCTCGACAAACTCGTCGAGAGTCGGCGAGTCATACTCGACGTTTCTCGACGAATCTCCTTGGCAACGTTTGCCTGACCCCAATTCTGTATGGTGATTGGTAACCCTTACAAACACAGTCAATCTTCCAACTTCTCCACATGCTCTTATGTGCGACCCTGTAGGCTCATATTGCGTTGGTAGTGAGATTACATGTTTGACCACTTCTAAATCACCATGGTAACTCCTACACGAAAATCATCTGAAATGTCGGCGATTCCTATGGCAACAAGTTCCGAACCTATTCCAATCTTAGAAGAGGGCACCATAATCCAGAGATTTTAGAAAAATTTGGTGCGGGGAAGAAGAAGGCGCGGGCTTTGCAACTTTCAGCGGAAGACGAAGCATTTGACAGCTTACTCGAGTGAATGGATTTTATTCGTATAGAAAATGGAAATCCAGACTTTTTTATTTATATAACCCTAATTTATCTATAATTAAGAAATAAATTATGCTTGCATACCTAGGAGAGGGCGGCAAAAGCCTCGGGTTGCGAATAAGGAAATTTGAATCAAAGAGAGAAACCTTGACTTCTTGATACTCGAGAGGCTTGGCAGTACTCGAGTGAAGATATTAAGTACTCGAGTGAGATGTGTAGAAGTACTCGAGTGACGTTTTAGTACTCGAGTAGGTCTTAGAGGTACTCGAGTGACTGTCTTCTTACTCAAGTAGGCTTTGTTTTACTCGAGTCATAAAGTTAGAATTTTGATAAAATTTCAACTTTTGACTAATTTCTTGATCTCTGAACCTTTTTGTGAGTCCACCTTCTCTAATCTTCTTTGTTGGGAATACCAAGTTCTGTTTTGAAGAACGAGAACTTTGTCTCGTCCAGCGGCTTCGTGAAAATATTTGCAATCTACCTGTCTGTAGAGACATACTATAGATCTATATCCCCATGCTCTGTATGCTCCCGAATGATGTGTTATCGCAGCTCTATGTGCATTGTCCGGCTGTGAGAGACTGGGTTGTTAGCTATTGCAATTGCGTTGGAAAAGTCACAAAATATTGGAATATTCTGAAACTTCATGTTGTAGTCTTCAAATTGATTCTTTATCCATAATAGTTGTGTGTTGGTGATAGTGACCAGGCGGTCTTGCGGCTTGTCTTGGCGGATTGATGACCGTGCGGTCTGGCAGTTTCCCTTCAGCGGTTTGGTTGTTGGGCTGTTGCTGTTTGGAGTCCAAGCGGTCTAGCGATTTGTCTCAGGCGGCTTAGAGACCGGGCGGTCTAGCGGTCTCCCATGACGGCTTCTCTCTCTCTGGTGGTAGCCGAGCGGTTAGCCCTTCTCATCTAACCGCGTGGCTTATGCGGTTTATTTTTTGTATAGGCCGCTTAGTCCTGTAAATTTTTAGTCCCACATCTCTAATTTATATTCTCTCTTCTCTCCTCCATTCTATAAAAGGGAGGTCATATCTTTATAAAAGATACATTTTTCAGATAATAAAATTTCTGTTATACCACTTCCGGTTTGTTCTTGTTCGTTTCTTACATGGTATCAGAGGACTCGATCTACTCCTCCCTATTCTGTGTGCCTTCTCTGACCAGGCGACCTGTCTGGGCGGCTTGCTTCTTCTTCTCGCGACCTGTCCTCGCTACTTGTTTCTTCCGCCTGCTTGCGCCCTGTCACGCGGCTTCTTTCTCTCCTTGTCAATTCCCTTTGTGTGCGCGACTTCTTTGGTTCCCTTTTCTTCTCGCCGTGACCCGTTCTTAGTCGCCGCGACCTCTTCTTTAGTCTTGTTCGCCTTGTTTTCCTTCCCGCGAACTCTTCTCCTTCTTCTTCTGTTCGAGCGGTCTACTTTCTAGCCGCTCGACTTCTTCCCCTCTGCTTGGTTCTGAGGATTGTTCATGGCTTTTCTGGCCGCTGGTGTATATCATCGTGACAGCCGCTAATCTCTTTCTCCTAACTGATGACTAGTTTTAGTCATCGTTTTTGGGATAATTTAGTAGCCTAAAAGTCTATATTTATTTATATTTCATGCTTGTTATTCATGTTTTAATAAAATATAATTTCCTAGTTTAATTATCCGTTTTATGCATTTTTATGTTTAATTTTATGATGTTTATGTTCTAGGTTTAACTTGTGTTTTATTTTGAATTTTATTATTATTATTATTATATTATGTTATGTTTGAATAATTATGTATTATGTTATGTTATGTTATGTTTTATTATATTATGTATTATGTTATTTATATGTTTTATGTTATGTATTTTGTTTTATGTATTTTCATTTGTATATAATCATTAACTAATGTTTTGTTTTGTTTCATGTGTAGGTGCAGCCCGGCCTCCTTTACGAGCCCTTGGACGAGCCCACCACCTCTTGCTTTCCCTCAAGTTTTGGAGCAGCCCAATACAAGCTACCCGAGCCAACAAGTCCATAGCATGCAGCCCATGAAGACTAAGAGCAGCCCTTTTTCAAGTAGCCGGCCCTCCATCAAGTGCAGCAGCCCGAGCCCATTAAGAGCAGCCCCCTACTCAAGCCAACCCGATTTCATCAATGGTGCAGCCCCCCTTTCCATACAAAACCGAATTCAAGCAGCCCTCTTTCATTAAATGCCATGCATGAATATTTTCATGCATGGCCGGCCCTTTATTTCTCATGCATGCACTATGCCTTCCCTCTCTCTCCATTAATTTGCATGAATGAATCCTCCCCATAATGTGGCCGGCCACTTCTTTCCCTCTCCCTTCTATAAGCTTCCATTCATCCCCCCTCTCTATTTTGTATTCTTATTTTATTTTATTTTCATTAAATGTTATACATGCATCATCCCTCTCTCTCTCCCCCTCATTAAATACATCATGCATGAACATTCTTCCCCCATGGCCGGCCACCCTTGATCTCCCCCTTCTTCTAGATGCTTCCCTCCTCTTCTATAAAAGGAACCCAAGACCCATGCTTTGAAGTTAGTTCTTTTTGGGAGTAAAGTTTAAGTTAAATTTGAGGATGCAAGAGAGCAAGAGAGTTCTAGTACAAGTACTTTTTTTCATTGTTGTTCTAGTTTTCATTGTTGTAATTTTCTTCTTAGTATAATATTGTCATCTTTTTAATATTATTGTGTACCTCTTTTTTATTAATCAATGAAATCCTCTTCTCTTTATTTTGTTGTTTTCTTGTCCAATATGCGTAGCTAATTTCCTTGTAGCATTTGATCATGAGGATCCAGGATTTGAGATGATGATTATTCTTATTTTGTAATTTTATTTTTGCTAAAATTAGCTCGATCCTTCTTTGATTAATTTGTGTCGACTCCGTATTTCCGGTATACGGTAGTAGGCCTTGTTCTCATTTCATAGTAGTCGAGAGACTCGTGATTTGAAAGATCACTCAAAGAAGGAAGGAGTTGCACGCAACCCTAGAGATAGGATGACGTAAATCCTCCGGATTGGAGTCAAATCCAATAGTGCGGATCACCTCGATAATGCAACTTTAAGCTCCTTTGATTTGTAAAGAGATTTCGATCAAAGGGTTTATAAGTTAGGAGACCTAATGCTCTAGCGAGATTTTGTCTTAATATCGGATCCGTCACGGTCGAGTTAGTTTGCAATTGTAAAATTACATTTTTATTCCCTTCATCTCTTTTCATGGTGAATCATCGATCAAGTGCTATCTTTTAATATAAGTTTTTTTCGTCTCGCAAATTATCGTTTATTTTACTTTAAAAAATTTCTCAAATCCAACTATTTTCCGGTAGGATAATATTTCAAGCGTGAGTAGCAGTAATTGACAACCCCGTGTTTAAATACGACCTTGATACTACAATTCGACAGGTACGCTTGCCTGTTTGGGTTTAGCCCACCTAGTTTTTGGCGCCGTTGCCGGGGAGTTTTCTCGTCAATATTTTGAAAATGCTTGCGCTATTACTTCTACAAAAATCAAAAAAAATAATTTATATATTTAAATATTTATAATCAACCCACTTCACCTTATTTCTACCCCACCTAAAATCTCTCGAAAAGGGTAAGGGCTTTAAGCGCCACCATTTTACCTAGTACCGGGCGAACCCTTCACCGGGTAGTCCTCGGGAAGTTCGAGAGCCAAGCCGTAAAAAAAATTCTATTTTCAAAAAAAAATCCTTTCTTCTCTTTTTCTTTCTTTTTTAAGTTTCCATTTTCATTTTTCTTCGTTTTCTTTGCTAGTGCATGACCCGAGCGAATCCGTCGCTACTTGTTGATTTGGACCCGGAAATCGAACGCTCCTTTCGGAGACAACTACGATTCGGGGCTTCCACTTCTCAAACAGCGATTGAGGATTCCTACGGGGATTGTAATTTTAACTCTGAGATGGGAGACCCTAACCCAGGAATGGCTCAGCAAAGGACTATGTCCGATTATGCTCGACCAAACTTGGAAGGGACAGAGACAAGTATTGTTCGACCTGCGATTGCGAACAACAACTTCGAGCTTAAGCCTAGCGTCATTCAAATGGTGCAGCAATATGTACAGTTCGACGGATTACAAGATGAAGATCCGAACTTACATATTGCTAATTTCCTTGAAATCTGTGACACCTTCAAAATCAATGGTGTCTCAGACGATGCGATAAGGCTAAGACTCTTCCCATTCTCCTTAAGAACTAAAGCCAAACAGTGGTTGAGTTCTCTTCCAAGAGGATCAATCACTACTTGGAACATTTTAATTGAAAAATTTCTTTCTCGTTATTTCCCCCCCCCCCCGCTAAAACTGCTAAGCTTCGAAATGATATAACTTCATACTCTCAAATTGATTCTGAGACCCTCTATGACACTTGGGAGAGGTTCAAAGAACTTTTGAGAAGATGCCCACATCATGCTCTGCCTGTATGGTTGCAGGTCCAGACATTTTATAATGGGCTAAATCAAGAAACTAAGCAAATGATAGATGCCGCTTCCGCTAGTTCTTTAGACCGCAAAACTCCGGAAGCCGCTCTTGAGCTTATCGATGACATGGCGATGAACACTTATCAGTGGAATTTGTCTAGGTCTCGCCCATCTAAACCTGCAGGTATATATGAAGTGGATTCGGTGATGCAACTGGCGATGCAAGTGGAAATGCTCAACAAGATCTCGGAGATGACTGCTCCCTCCGCCGCTAAGGTATATGAAAATGCTGTTGCTGCCGAGCAGGCGGATTATCTGGGGAACATACCCAGGCCTGCTCAAAATAATTCTGCCAATAATTTTTCTGCTTTTTCGAATTTTTCTTCTCCTCCTGGTTTTAATGCTGCTACGAATTCTTATCATCCTGGATGGCGTAACCATCCTAATTTTTCTTGGAGTAATAATGCTAACGTAGTACTCCCACCGCACGATTTTACACCACCACCACCACCACAACAAAATTTTCAAAAACCTTCCCCTTTGGAAGAGATCCTCGCTAAGTATATAAGCTCGAACGATGCTACTATTAGAAACTTAACGGGATCAATGAAAAGTTTAGAAAATCAGGTCGGCCAACTCGCCAAGGCTTTTTATGAGAGACCACCTGGAACTCTTCCCTCGAACACTGAGCCTAACCCAAGGGAGCACGCAAATGCGATTTCCCTTCGGAGCGGTAAGGTTGTTAACGAGCCCACCTCAAGGGAAGAGCCAAGGGTGATTGTCCCTCCTGTGTTTACCCCCACGGAAACTGACAACTTAGATCTTGAAAAAGAAAAATCTACATTTGAAAAAGAAAAGGATAGCTCTATTATTTCTGATTCTGAAAAAGACAAAAATGGTTTTCAAAATGATGCTCCAATTGTTCTAAAAGAATTTCCGCCACCTCCTTATCCGGCTAGAATTAGGAAGGAAAAATTAGACGATCAATACAAACGCTTCCTTGAAATGTTCAAACAAATTCACATTAATTTGCCATTTCACGAAGCGATTAGTCAAATGCCTAAGTATGCGAAGTATCTTAAGGATTTATTAACGAACAAGACGAAATTGGAAAATTTATCACATGTCACGTTAAATGAAGAATGCTCGGCGGTTGTTAAGAATTCTAATCTGCCTAAAAAGATAAATGACCCGGGTAGTTTTTCCATTCTGTGCGTCTTTGGTGATCTATTCGTTAAACACGCCTTAGCGGATCTAGGAGCAAGCATCAATTTGATGCCTTTTTCACTATTTAAGAAGTTAGGATTGGGCACTCTGAGCCCTACAAGAATGAGTATCCAATTAGCTGATAGGTCTATTAAGTATCCACTAGGTATCGTTGAGGACGTGCTAGTAAAGGTCCACAAATTCATCTTCCCGGTGGATTTTGTCATTCTTGATATTGAAGAGGACGTCAAGGTTCCTCTTATCCTTGGACGACCATTTCTGGCCACCTCTCGAGCAGTTATAGACGTCAGTAACGGAAAGTTGTTTTTGCGTGTGGGAGATGATGTGGTCACATTTTCAATCAATCAATCCATGAAAAATTCTTTAAAAATGATGACTCATGTTTTTTCCTTGATGTTTTAAATGAAGACTCCTCTCTTTCTCTTTCAAATATTTCTTCCAATGATTTTTCTTCCTCTTTTTCTGATGTTTCTACAAATGTTTTTGAGGACACGGTTATGTCCGCACAAGCCAATTTTGCAAATGAACCAGTGTTTAGACAAAAAAATTATGAAAAACTTATTTTTGAAAATGAAAAAGTTTTAAAGAATTCCTACGAGGAACCACCCAACTTAGAACTCAAACCCCTTCCCGAACATCTCAAATATGCCTTTCTTGAACAAAATTCCAAATTATCCGTTATAATCTCGGCTTTGCTTTCTCAATCCGAAAACGATCAATTGATCGAAGTACTACAAAAGCATCACCGAGCCATTGCGTGGCAAATTTCCGATATTCCTGGCATAAGCCCTTCCTTTTGTACCCACAAAATATTTTTTGAAAATAATCCTAAGGGTGTAGTTCAACCACAACGTCGTCTTAATCCGAATATGAAAGAGGTTGTAAAGGGAGAGGTGCTTAAGTTATTAGATGCGGGGATAATCTATCCTATTTCCTATAGTCAGTGGGTAAGTCCAGTTCAGGTTGTTCCTAAGAAGGGTGGGATCACGGTAGTAACAAATGAAAATAATGATTTAATTCCAACTAGGATGGTAACGGGATGGAGGATGTGCATCAACTACCGCAAATTAAATGATGCCACTCGTAAAGATCACTTCCCCCTCCCCTTTATCGATCAAATTTTAGAACGTTTGTCCGGGCACAACTTTTATTGCTTCCTCGACGGTCTTTCGGGATACTTTCAAATCCCTATTGCACCCGAAGACCAAGAGAAGACGACATTCACTTGCCCCTTCGGAACTTTTGCTTATCGTAGAATGCCTTTCGGATTATGCAACGCACCCGCTACCTTTCAGCGGTGTATGCTTGCTATTTTTGATAAATACGTAGAGAATATTATGGAAATATTTATGGACGATTTTTCTGTTTTTGGCGACTCATTTAATTTATGTTTAACGAATTTAAGAAAAGTTTTAAAACGCTGCGAAGAAACGAATCTAGTTCTAAATTGGGAGAAGTGCCACTTTATGGTACGTGAAGGCTTAGTCCTTGGCCACAACATTTCCGCTAGGGGAATTGAAGTGGACAAGGCAAAAATTGAAGTAATTGAAAAGTTGCCGCCGCCTACAAATATTAAAGCGATTAGAAGTTTTTTAGGGCATGCGGGTTTTTATCGACGATTCATTAAGGACTTTTCAAAAATTACTAAGCCTCTCACCCACCTTCTTGAAAAAGACACTCCCTTCGTTTTTGATGAATCTTGTCTTGCTGCGTTTGAATTAATTAAATCAAGGATTATAAATGCTCCTATTATGATCGCCCCAGTTTGGGATTTACCTTTTGAAATTATGCGCGACGCGAGTAATCATGCGGTCGGTGCTGTTCTAGGACAACGAATTGCTAAGAACTTTCATCCGATTTTCTATGCTAGTAAAACTCTAACTTCTGCTCAAGAAAATTACACCACGACGGAGAAAGAACTCTTAGCTATCATTTTTGCTTTTGATAAATTCCGACCCTACATCACCCTTTCTAAGGTTATCGTTTTTACGGATCATTCCGCGTTGAAGTACCTCCTTTCTAAACTGGATGCCAAGCCGCGTCTTATCCATTGGATCCTCTTACTTCAAGAATTCGACTTGGAGATTCGGGATAAGAAAGGAGCGGAAAACTTAGCAGCTGATCATCTCTCTCGTCTTGAAAATCCCAATCTAGATAGTTTAAATGAAACTTTTATTAATGACTCTTTTCCGGATGAGTGTCTTTTTAATATTTCTTCATCTCCTACCCCCTGGTTTGCCGATCTGGCCAATTATCTTGTGGCCCGGGTCCTTCCAAAAGAATACTCCACTCACCAAAAGAAGAAATTCTTTTCGGAGTTGAAGTATTATTTTTGGGAAGAACCATTTCTATTTCGCATTTGTGCGGACCAGGTGGTAAGGAGATGTGTTTCGCGGGAAGAGGGTCACCAAATTTTAAAACTGTTCATGAAGGTCCGACTGGCGGGCACTATCAAGCTAACCGCACTGCACACAAAGTACTTAGTGCTGGCTTCTACTGGCCAAGCATATTTAAAGATGCACAAATCTTTGTGGGCGGGTGCGATCGATGCCAGCGGACTGGAAATCTCTCAAATAAAAATGAAATGGAACAAAACTACTTTCTCGAGTGCGAAGTTTTTGATCTATGGGGCATAGACTTTGTCGGCCCATTTCCCTCCAGCTTAGGAAATAAATATATTCTAGTCGCAGTCGATTATGTTTCTAGGTGGGCAGAGGCCCAAGCTTTACCAAGTAATGACGCGCGCGTGGTCATAAACTTCTTAAAAAAATTATTTTCTCGTTTTGGTCTTCCTCGAGCGATAGTTAGTGATAGGGGAAGTCATTTTTGCAACGCTCAACTCGCTAAAGCTTTAACAAAATATGGCGTTATGCATAAATTGTCAACTGCTTATCACCCCCAAACTAACGGTCAGGTCGAGGTAGTTAATCGAGAACTTAAAAGAATTTTGGAAAAAACTGTTTCTACTTCTCGTAAGGATTGGTCCCTAAAATTAGACGATGCTCTTTGGGCCTATCGGACAGCGTACAAGACCGCCATCGGTTGTACTCCTTTTCGATTGGTCTATGGAAAATCGTGTCATCTTCCGGTAGAAGTAGAGCATCGAGCGTATTGGGCGTTAAAGTTTTTTAATTTCGATCCGCATTCGGTCGGCGAGCATAAAAAAAATCAATTGAATGAACTCGATGAATGGAGAGCGTACGCATATGAAAATAACAAAATTTATAAAGAACGCACAAAATTGTATCACGATAAGAACCTGCGCCATCCTAAAACGTTTAAAACAGGCGATCAGGTTCTTCTTTTTAATTCACGCTTACGTCTCTTCCCTGGAAAGCTTAAATCTAGATGGTCTGGACCGTTTACGGTTAAGGATGTTTTTCCTTACGGAACTGTGTTGCTTGCGCACCCGGAAAGGGGTGAATTTAAAGTTAATGGCCATAGACTTAAACTCTATTTCTCTAATGATTCTGTGACTCCTGCAAAGGAGAATCTTCTTTTTGATTCTTAGTTTATTATTTTCTGATGGACATTTTTATTGCTGGACATTATTATTACTATTATGAAACTCTTTTATTTGGATTATTGTAATAAAAAAACATTATCGGGCATCCGCCCGCAGACTCTCTATTTTTTCTCTTTTATTTTGCTCTTTCTACCGGAGGCCAATCAAGTCCATGATCGTGGTCGCCGCTCCGCCGCTGCTGATATCAGATGGATCAAATCAAACCTGCTGACGATCAAGTACTCTACAAAGCAAGCATGGGGGAGCGACATCCGCCTTCATCTCACGAACCCGGGGAAGTCCTGTTTTTATTTACTTATTTTCCTGCATTTTTTTTCTTTTTTTTCTTCTTCTCAGTCCCCTTCTCTTTTTCTTTATGTTTTCTTCATTGAGGGCAATGAAGAATTTAAGCATGGGGGGTCTAGTTCCTTTTGGTCTTTCTTTCTGTCTTTCTTCTTCCAAAAAGAAAAGAAATTTTTTTTTATATTAGTATAGTATTTTATGTTATGTCATCAAAATATAAAACCCAAAAAAATTAGAAAAACAAAAAATCAAAAAAAAATTGTGCTAAAATCTATTTGAAAAACAAAACCTAAAATTATTTTCTATCTTTATTTTCATGTTGCTTCTAGTGAAGTGTAGGCCCATGCGGTTTCTTAGTTCTATATAGATTACTTTGAAAATGTTTTTCTAAACCTATCATTTTAACATAGTCTAGTTCTACTAGTTTCTTTTTCTTAAATATAGGCATCCGGTTTTTAAGTTATAAGCTAGCAATGCGTAGTTATGTCTCTTTATTCGGTTAGTTGCTTACGAATGGTTACTAGGTATCATTAGTCCTTTTTCATTTGCGGGGTAGTCTTTCGTGGTGTCTAGAACTTGTACCAAGCTACTCTCGAAGCATTTGCGCCGTTTTTTACGTTCTTTAGAAATGATTTAGGCCACCATTTGAATAGTTTGAGCTTTTCTTGCCCACCAAAAACAAAACCCTTGCAAAACAATTTTGGGCCTTTTCCTTATTTCTTTGTTTTTAGCTCCACCTTTCATTTCATCTTGTTCACCAAAGCCAAATATCTTTCCTATTTTTGCACTATAACTTTGAGCTTAAAAATTATTTTGTGGGAGGGGTATTATTTTTGAGATGAATAGGAAATTTTCAAGCTTATTTTTGGAGCTTCCTTATCAATTGTTATTCAAAAAGGAAAAAAAATTGAGAAAGAAAAATGAAAAATCAAAATAAAAAAAAGGGAATGCAAAAAGTTTATGTTTGGCCAAGTTTATAAAAGAAAAATACATGACCTTATGTTTGTTTTAGTTTGATTTGAAGTACTTATCATGTCTTATCTTTGTATTTTAAGCTCACCCTTGGTTTAGTGTTTAAGCCATCATGTTTATCTTTGTTTTCATTTCCTAATCATTCACCTAAACCAAGTCTTAACGCCTATTAGAAGCCCTAATGATCTTAGAATGTAAGTTCGCGTAGTGGAGAAAGTGTGAACGTACAAGCCTATGGCCACCATCATTGATGGATTTCTTTGGAGGTTATCTTGGAGTGTTTTAGGGTTAATGTTTATGTAGCAACCTAGTAGTTTGTTTATGCGCCGTTTATTTAGAACCTCTACTTTTGTTGTCCTTATTTTCATTTATTTTGGATGCCTTGCTTTTAAGATTTAGAAATTAGTAGACTTTTCTTATGTTTTAATGAGATTTTTAGGATTCCACTTTCAAATTTTCTATTGTGCACTTCTCACCCCACTAGTTGATAATATGAATATTAGGATAGTTTAATTTTTCATGTTTTGTTTTTCTTAACTATGGAACTTAAAAAATATATATCTTTTGCTTTCTTTTTTTACTTCTCCCTAGTTTTTTATTTCTATTTGCTTGAGGGCAAGCAAATTCCTAAGCATGGGGGAGTTTGATGACTAGTTTTAGTCATCGTTTTTGGGATAATTTAGTAGCCTAAAAGTCTATATTTATTTATATTTCATGCTTGTTATTCATGTTTTAATAAAATATAATTTCCTAGTTTAATTATCCGTTTTATGCATTTTTATGTTTAATTTTATGATGTTTATGTTCTAGGTTTAACTTGTGTTTTATTTTGAATTTTATTATTATTATTATTATTATTATTATATTATGTTATGTTTGAATAATTATGTATTATGTTATGTTATGTTATGTTATGTTTTATTATATTATGTATTATGTTATTTATATGTTTTATGTTATGTATTTTGTTTTATGTATTTTCATTTGTATATAATCATTAACTAATGTTTTGTTTTGTTTCATGTGTAGGTGCAGCCCGGCCTCCTTTGCTAGCCCTTGGCCGAGCCCACCACCTCTTGCTTTCCCTCAATTTTTGGAGCAGCCCAACACAAGCTACCCGAGCCTACAAGTCCATAGCATGCAACCCATGAAGACTAAGAGCAGCCCTTTTTCAAGTAGCCGGCCCTCCATCAAGTGCAGCAGCCCGAGCCCATTAAGAGCAGCCCCCTACTCAAGCCAACCCGATTTCATCAATGGTGCAGCCCCCTTTCCATGCAAAACCGAATTCAAGCAGCCCTCTTTCATTAAATGCCATGCATGAATATTTTCATGCATGCCTGGCCCTTTATTTCTCATGCATGCACTATGCCTTCCCTCTCTCTCCATTAATTTGCATGAATGAATCCTCCCCATGATGTGGTCGGCCACTTCTTTCCCTCTCCCTTCTACAAGCTTCCATTCATCCCCCCTCTCTATTTTGTATTCTTATTTTATTTTATTTTCATTAAATGTTATACATGCATCATCCCTCTCTCTCTCCCCTCATTAAATACATCATGCATGAACATTCTTCCCCCATGGCCGGCCACCCTTGATCTCCCCCTTCTTCTAGATGCTTCCCTTTTCTCCTATAAAAGGAACCCAAGACCCATGCTTTGAAGTTAGTTCTTTTTGGGAGTAAAGTTTAAGTTAAATTTGAGGTTGCAAGAGAGCAAGAGAGTTCTAGTACAAGTACTTTTTTTCATTGTTGTTCTAGTTTTCATTGTTGTAATTTTCTTCTTAGTATAATATTGTCATCTTTTTAATATTATTGTGTACCTCTTTTTTATTAATCAATGAAATCCTCTTCTCTTTATTTTGTTGTTTTCTTATCCAATATGCATAGCTAATTTCCTTGTAGCATTTGATCATGAGGATCCATGATTTGAGATGATGATTTTTCTTATTTTGTAATTTTATTTTTGCTAAAATTAGCTCGATCCTTCTTTGATTAATTTGTGTCGACTCCGTATTTCCCGTATACGGTAGTAGGCCTTGTTCTCATTTCATAGTAGTCGAGAGACTCGTGATTTGAAAGATCACTCAAAGAAGGAAGGAGTTGCACACAATCCTAGAGATAGGATGACGTAAATCCTCCGGATTGGAGTCAAATCCAATAGTGCGGATCACCTCGATAATGCAACTTTAAGCTCCTTTGATTTGTAAAGAGATTTCGATCAAAGAGTTTATAAGTTAGGAGACCTAATGCTCTAGCGAGATTTTGTCTTAATATCGGATCCGTCACGGTCGAGTTAGTTTGCAATTGTAAAATTACATTTTTATTCCCTTCATCTCTTTTCATGGTGAATCATCGATCAAGTGCTATCATTTAATATAAGTTTTTTTCGTCTCGCAAATTATCGTATTATTTTACTTTAAAAAAATTCTCAAATCCAACTATTTTCCGGTAGGATAATATTTCAAGCGTGAGTAGCAGTAATTGACAACCCCGTGTTTAAATACGACCTTGATACTACAATTCGACAGGTACGCTTGCCTGTTCGGGTTTAGCCCATCACTAACCGCTGCGATTTCTCCCTGTTCGTGCGGCTTGTTTCCTAACCGCATAGTTTGTTTCCTAACCGCGCGGCTTCCTATTGTTTTCTCCTATGGCTCTTTATGATGCTTCTACTGCCACCACTCCTATCTCCAATATGGCTCCGCCTCTTCCTCCTACTACTTCCGGGAACCTTGGCACCGTTTCCAAACTTGTCGGCTCCAACTACCCGGATTGGAGCGTCTCCTTCACCTTTCTCCTTCGCTCGCAATGCAAACGCCACCATCTCTTTAATGACCCTCCTCCTACCACTTCACCTCTCTTTGATGATTGCGATGCGAGTGACGTGCTTGTGCGTACTTGGCTTGCTAATAGCCTCTCCAATGAATGTCTTCCCATCATCCGTCATGATGAGACGGTCAAGGCCGCCTGGCTTCATCTTGCCGCTCTGTACTCAAAGAGGGCTCAAACGTCCCACATCTATACGTTATGTGCGAACCTCTTTGCTCATCCTACCTTGTCTCCTACTGCTGCCTACCAACAAGTTAAGTCTCTCGGGGCTGAGATTCTTCAGAATCGCCCCTTTTCTACGGATTTGGCTCAACAACACAAGCACTTCCAGGAGCTTCTTATTGTGTGCTACCTTCTCCAGCTTCCTGATACTTATGATATAATCCGCCCACAAATTCTGGGTGAGGAGGAATCTCCTAGCTTAGATGCCACCGCTACCCGCATCGCTGCTGTCACCTCCCTCCTTCAGCGCCTGCTTCTGCCCGCTCCTTCTCCACCAGACAACTATGCTCACCAAACTCAGTGGAGTGGCTCTGGTAGCCGCAGTCACTAGTCTAGCGGACGTGCTCCTTCCCGCTACCTTTGCTCTCACTGTGGCTGCACCGGCCACACGGTGGATAGCTGCTAGATGAAGCATCCCCATCTTCGCCCCTCGGGTGACTCTTCCGCCTCTTCTTCCAATATGTCTGCCTCCATGGTCACATCATCAGGTAGTGCCCACGTAGTGACTCAAAGTAAATGGCTTATCGACTCTGGTGTGACTAATCACATGACGGGCAATCCTCAGTGCTTCTCTCTCCTCGAACAGCATGATCGGTTGCCTCTTGTCCTCATTGCAGACGGTTCTTGGGAGTGGTTCATGTTACTCTGTCTCTTCGCCTATTAGACACTCTCTATGTGCCCAAATTTCCGTGTAACTTATTTTCGATTACCTCTTTATGCAAGCAGCTTCAGTGCTCTGTGACGTTTACTCCGACTTCTTGTTCTTTTCAGGATCCGAGCTCCCAACGGACGAATGCTACTGGGACTGAGAGCGGCGGCCTCTACTTCCTCGACAATGTTTCTGCCTTGTCCGCCTTCTCCTCTTCTTGTACGGATCTTCTCTAGTGGCATCTCTGCCTCGGTCATCCTCCTCCACAACTTATACATCAGCTTCTGCCCCACCTCCCACCTTCCAGTACTCCTCTCAACTGCGACACTTGTCAGATTGGCAAGCACCACAGTTCCTCATTCTCGCCGAAGCAAGGTTGGGGCTCTACCCTTCCATTTGATCTAGTCCACTCCGATGTCTGTGGACCTGCTCCAACCCTCACCGTTGGCCGGGGTAGTTCTTATTTTGCTACTTTTATTGATGATTTTTCTAGATGTACTTGGGTGTATCTATTACGAGATCGCTATGAACTTTTGGATGTATGGATCTCTTTTTATCAGTTAATTAAAACTCAGTTTGGTGTTTGTATTAAAACTTTTCGCTCAGACAATGCTAAAGAATATCTGAGTCATGTGTTTACCACTTTCTATGTGCAACTTGGCATTATTCATCAAGCTAGTTGTGTTTATACCTCCCAGCAAAATGTGGTGGCGGAACGCAAAAACTGTCATCTCCTCGATATCGCTCGTACCTTGATGGCCTAGATGCATGTTCGTCGCTCCTATTGGGGCTATGCTGTTCTCCTTGCTTGCTATCTCATCAATCGCATTCCCTCCACGGTTCACCACGGGATAACCCCATTCTCCATTCTGTATCCGGGCAAGGAGCCTTCTCCTCTCCCTCTCCGAATCTTTGGGTGCACTGCCTTTGTCCATGCCCCATCTGCCACCCATGATAATCTCTCCCCTCGCTCCACCAAATATGTCTTTCTGGGGTACTCCACCACTCAGAAAGGCTATTATTTCTTTGACCTCGTTCTTCGTAAGCAGTTCGTCTCTGCTGACGTCACCTTCTTCGAGAATGACTCCTACTTCTTGGATGACTCATCTCTCCCAAGCTTCTGATACTCCGATTTTTCCCTTCGTTCCCTCGTCTCCTACTTAGATCTCAACCCCTACACCGTCTCCATCCACTCCTCTCCCTCCACCTCTCTCTCCCTCTTCTCCACCATAATCTCCCTCATCTCCGTCGTTGTCGCTCTCTATTCGCGGGCCAGCTCTCTCTGCCACGGATGCTCCGGATGCCAAGGGACCCGCCGACCTGGATCTTCCTGTAGCTCTTCGCAAAGGGGTGTGGATGTGTACTCTACACCCCCTTGCTGTTGTTGTCTCATATGATCGCCTTACCTCTTCTCGCAGGGCCTTTCCACTGGATATCTCTACAACTGTCACACCCCGTTCCTACCAGGAGGCTCTTGCTATTCATCATTGGAAGATGGTCACAGATGAGGAAATGAAAAACCTAACTGAGCAGGGTACCTGGACTCTTGTTCCTCCTCCCTTCGATACTGATGTTGTTGGTTGTCGCTGGGTCTTTGTGGTCAAATTTGGCCCGGACGGCACTGTGGATCGTTATAAGGCCTGCCTTGGTTCTAAGGGCTTTACTTAGACCTATGAGGTTGATTACTTTGACACCTTCTCTCCCGTGGCTCGTCTCAGCACTATCCGGGTCCTACTCTTTGTGGCTGTCAATAGAGATTGGCCGATTTCCCAGCTGGATGTCAAAAATGCCTTCCTTTATGGTGATCTTTAGGAGGCCGTCTACATGGAGCAACCTCCTGGGTATGTTGCTCAGGGGGAGACACGAGTATGCCGGCTGAAGAAGGTAATCTATGGCCTCAAGCAGAGCCCTTGAGCTTGGTTTGACAAGTTCAGCGGCATCATGGCGGTCGTTGGTTTTGTACGAAGCTATGTCGATCACTTGCTATTCATTCGCAAAACATCCTCGGGACGGGTGGTTCTTGTTGTGTATGTCGATGATATTCTTCTTACTGGCAATGACCAGGAATGGGTAGCCTTGACAAAGAGATATCTTTGTCAACATCTGGTCACAAAAGATATGGGCTCTTCGGGTACTTTATGGGGATCGAAATCTCTCGAAAGCCCAACTCCTTAGTCCTCTCCCAACATAAGTATGCTCTTGATCTATTAAAAGAGGCAGGATTGACTGGAGCCAAACCTGCCCGATGCCCCATGGATATTGGAGAAGACAAAACCAGGACAGATGATTCACTTCCTCTGTCAGATATTACGCGGTACAGGCGTCTGGTTGGTAAGCTCATATATCTCATAGTGACCAGGCCTGACATTTCCTATGTTGTGGGCAAGGTGAGTCAATTCATGCAAGCGCCTAGGGAGTGCCATCTACAGTCCGCCTTGCGGATCTTGGAGTATGTCAAAGCAGCGCCTGGGTAAGGATTACTTTTTCAGAAGAATGGTCATCTGAGGGTTGAAGCATACTCAGATGCGAGTTACGTTGATGACAAAGGGGATCGCAAGTCAACCTCGGGTTTTTGCACCTTTGTTGGGGGAAATCTGGTGAGCTTGAAGAGCAAAAAGCAGTCTATTATTTCCAGGTCCAGTGCAGAAGCAGAGTATCGTAGTATGACATCGATCACTTGTGAGTTAAAGTGGTTACGGGCACTCATGATGGATTTAGGAGAGGTCTACAACTATCTTCTACCTATGTTCTGTGATAACAAGGCTGCCATATACATCTCCAAAAATCCGGTCTTTCATGAAAGAACCAAGCACATTGAGGTCGACTACCATTTCATTCGTGAAGAGATTTTGAAGAAATAAATTTGCAATCCCTTCGTCACTTCTGATAAAGAGTTGACTGACATCTTCACCAAGCCAATATCCACCTCGTTTCTTCATATTTGCGACAAGTTGGGCATGATCGATATATATGCTCTAGCTTGAGGGGGAGTGTTGGAGTTAGTAACCAAGCGGTCTGGCGGCTTGTCTTGACGGATTGAAGACCCCGCGTTCTGGCGGTTTCCCTTCAGCAGTTTGGTTGCTGGGCTGTTATTGTCTGGAGTCCAAGCGGTCTAGCGGTTTGTCTCAGGCAGCTTGGAGACCGGGCGGTCTAGCGGTCTCCCATGGCGGCTTCTCTTTCTTTGGTGGTAGCCGAGCGGTTTGCCCTTCTCATCTAACCACGCAGCTTGTGCGGTTTGTTTTTTGTATAGGCCCCTTGGTCCTGTAAATTTTTAGTCACACATCCCTAATTTGTATTCTCTCTTCTCTGATGTAAGCGTACACGTTTGGACCGAAATATAATTACGGACGCACACGACTATCTCTCCACGAACTAAAGTCTATGCTCACACAATCGTTCTATGCTGCACCAAGTTATTATGTCCAATCAATTATACACTAGCGTATGGGTAGCCAAACCACTTGGGACCAAATAGAGGCTATAGGCCAATATCCGTTCCGGCTAAAAGGACCAATATTGGATCCGACCGAGCGGTGTTGTACCAAAAGAGATCTACCGAATAAAACACGATTCAGAAAAGGTAGATCTCTCCCAACAAAAGAAAACGAGGGCTCGTCAAACCCTTTTACGAAAATAAAATCAACCAAGAAAAACGCAACTACAATGAAAGCTAACCACGATGTTTCAATGATTTCAAAATTAACGCTAGAAATTCCACCACAAGACTATCTAAAGAAAGGAACACACGGGAGTGGAAAAGTTCGTTACCCAACCGGAATGGATGATTCCGATTCTCTCGGCGAGGATCGTTCTTCGACGACTCCACCGGAGTCGCGCCGGTAGGAGAGAAACTCGCCCTCCTTCGCCGCGTCATGCCGGAATTGGAAATCCACCACGAGGAGGTCTTCTAGATTTGGCAACAAATATATGTAAATATGGTAGGAGAGGGAAAATATGGTAGGTTGTAGGGATTAATATGGAAGGTGGTGGTTGATTTAGGAAGGGGATGAAGAGGGGGTCGGACTTGTTGGTGTTTGGGTTGGCGGCTAGGATTTTGTGGAAGATGGAGGGGCTCAGATTGTGATGAAGGGAGGAGGCCAGTTTTGGAGGGGGGTGGCCGGGTTGGTGAGGGGAGGAGGAGGAGGGGAAGTTGGAGGCAGGCGGCCAAAGAAGGAGAGGACTAGAGGATGTCCGAAATTTGCCTTGGAGAGGGAGAAGATTTCAATCTTGAAATTCGGTTTCTTCTTTCATTCATTCAATAATAAAAATATGAAACATACATGCCTATATATAGGCTACACCACTCAATCTCCAGCATAGAAAATTAAACCACTCATGATGGCTATTTGCACCCATCATGACATAACAATTACAATAATTAAGAACATGAAATAAAAATAACAAATGATGGTTATAAACACCCATCACACATGAAATGAAAATAACATTACGACATAAAATACCAAACATAAAAATGCATTATTAATTAATAATAATTTATTAATAATAATTATTATTAAATAATAATATATGGGTTTGCGTTCTGGACGGTTATTATGCCGACGCTCCGCATGGTCGTCTGCAAGCATGTCGTCGCCGTCCTCGAAATGTTGTGGGTCATCGTCTCCATCAATCCTCCCCCGCTCAAAAGCACTCATCACCGATGAGTTAGTCTGAGAGTACCGGTGCAAGAGAGAATCATCCACAAAAGACACGTAGCAGCGAACAACACCACTTGGAGAAGAGAGCACTTCAACCTGGAGTATCCTGTCATGCAAAATGTTGGTCCTGGGGACCCTTGAAAAAGCATTAGTCAATAAAGGAAGAAAAGTTTCAACATCAACTACCAACGTACCTCCAGTGAAGACCGAAGAAGAAAGCGATCCAAGCCCAAACTCACTACCCAAACCATGAGAGAACGAAGTGGAACCAAACGGACAGGCAGATAATTCAAGTGGTGGAGAAACATGCAGCGTTAAATCAGAAACATTAAAAATAGGGGTATTACCCCAATCAATGGAAAACCTCAAAAGAAATGTGTGTTCTCCTAATTTCATTAATGTCCGTAAAAGGTGCAGCTCACCAACTCGCCCACTTTCTATAGTGCCCGAAAGCAACCGTTCAGGGACGAGACGCACCAAAACAAAATCGCCAATTATACCGTAAGACGCCCTTTTATGTAAGCTAGCAAGAAATGGATAAGGATTTTGTGACGTGGGCAGCGCTTCACTAAAGTGCTTACGTAAATAATGTTCATGGCAAGCATAATCTTGCGCAAACGTACTTAGTGCATTCAGTGGTAACGGAATGACATAAGGCGGTACCAACGGAACTAAATCTGGTGGCGTCGATGGAATCTCGTCAGGAGGCACTATAAGCAGCCCTATCCTAAACGTATAATTCGATAAATGATTTTCTTTAAAATTTATGGAGGATAAAATTAGGATAAAGGAAATAGTCGCCACAGACATAAAATCTAAAACATCCGAGGGTGTGACTAACGATGGACTCGTAGGGTAATAGGTCGTCAAAGGGGACATGTCCAAAGGAGGAGCTAAGTCATTCTCAATGTCGAAACACGTGTTTAACGTCCAAGAAAGATCACCCGGTTGCAAGCCATTAAAGTCATATGAAAATTCAAATAATGGATTCGCCCTTACAAAAAATTCGTCCGACATGCTACCAATTCATTAGATATATCATGTAATTCAGAATCAGTGGTCAGGTCATAGGTCGGCAACAATAATACGAGATTTGGGGGCACTAACGGGACCTCATCTGGGGGTACTGACAGAATGAACTCAGGGGGCACCGTAGAACTCCTGAAATTAATCGTACTACACTCATGCCCTAAATGATCAGTACATCGAGTCAACGGGTTAGGGAGACGAGTCGGTAAAATCAAACCCAGGGTACAATCCAAAAAGTCGTCCAATAATGCAACTTCCTTGCTTACAATTTCTTCTGACACACTATCCATGTTATTTAATTTAGAATCAATTATGGTCTCAGACAAGGGTAAAATTGAGCCCGACTGAAGCTTTAAATCAGGAACGTCAGATAAAGGTGTTTGCATCAAAGAAATATCGTTCGGGCTCATAACACTAAAATCATCCAAGGATAACTTATTCACCCACGGTAAGTCTTCCCAATCAGTCGGAACGTCCAATATATTAGGATCATCAGAACAGTCCTCAAAATATCTCTGTCTAAGAGGAACCAGCTTGAGTCCGAACAGATCATCTCCTAAGTGATTACTAAGTAAACTCTCATCATCAGGTAAAATGCCTACTGATTCAGGTGTAATCTCAGCAGGAGTAATCGTAGGCTCCAAAATGTCATCGACGGGGAGTGGAGATGATTCCTTAGTGGTGGAATCCTCATCCAGGTCACTAGGGTAACTAATATCCTCATCGTCGCTATAATCGTCAGGGATAATAGTCTCGTTCTTAGTGACGGGCACACTCGTAACCACAGCCTCAGACTCAATCATGCTAATAGGAACACTCTCACCCCGTGGGCTCATGACATTCCTAGCACTTACGTCTAACGACCTAGGGATAAAGGTCCTAAGTTTCTCTTTCCTCTCATAGGTAGGTGTACTCGTGCTTGAGATAATCAGATCTTTGCGGGGTAAGTATCTAGCGTGAGGCTTATAATCATTCCTACAATCAGGAAACTAGGAACGACAGTAGGTAGGGTAATACTCATCCGTTAAGTAATTTTTCATAATCTGCCAACCAATACGTGGGTCGACGGAGGGCATTCCTAAACGTCTTTCCTCATTGAGCCAGAAGGTATGAGCTCGACCAAATAATTGCAGTCTCGCAACGGGAATCCTGTGAGGATCCACAATACAATATTGCTCAAAATAATGCTCCATGTCGTTCACCCAACATAGAAACACTCGCGGTCCTCCTAGTCCATCATAGGTCGGAGCAGGAATTCTAACATGCCAAGATGAGTGTGGTGCAACTTGATTAGCCTTTAGTTCGCCAATCAACGCCTTAATCTCATCCATTACTGGGCAATGGAATGGTTTTCTAACGCTCCTAGTGGAACCTAATGATTGTTCTCGGGAAAAATTGACGTCGTAAGCCATATTATGATAACCGGAGAGAAAACTCGATCCGGAATTTGTGCACATACAATGAGAAATGCCTCTGACCCAATTAAAATAAGTTTGTCAGAATTTTTCCCGCTTAAGCACAATGGTAATATTAATACAAAATAGATTTTCTTACTGAATAAAATATGAAGATTATTATTTAATTTTTTTTCTGATTTTTTTATTGCTGAAAATAAAATTTGGTCGGCTATTGGCAGACCACAAATTTTTATTTTTTGGTAATTCTTATTAAAAATAAGAGGGATAAATTCTAGAATTTTATTCTTTTAAAATTGGAGAAATTTTTAAATTTTAAATTGGAAATTTGAAATTTTGGAATTTGAAATTTTGAAATTTGAAATTTCTAAATTTGAAATTTGAAATTTGAAATTTGAAATTTGAAATTTGAAATTTGAAATTTGAAATTCGAAATTCGAAATTTGAATTTTGAATTTTGAATTTTGAAATTTTGAAATTTTGAAATTTGAAATTCGAAATTTGAATTTTAAATTTTGAAATTTGAAATTTGAAATTTGAAAATTTTAAATTTGAAATTTATATTTTCTTTAGCCTACCTAAAAATAGAAGGATGGTGCCGATTAGGAAATCGACAATAACCTCCCTCTGATACCAAATTGATGTAGGCGTACACGTTTGGACTGAAATATAATTACGGACGCACACGACTATCTCTCCACGAACTAAAGTCTATGCTCACACAATCGTTCTACGCTGCACCAAGTTATTATGTCCAATCAATTATACACTAGCGTACGGGTAGCCAAACCACTTGGGACCGAATAGAGGCTATAGGCCAATATCCGTTCCGGCTAAAAGGACCAATATTGGATCCGACCGAGCCGTGTTGTACCAAAAGAGATCTACCAAATAAAACATGATTCAGAAAAGGTAGATCTCTCCCAACAAAAGAAAACGAGGGCTCGCCAAACCCTTTTACGAAAATTAAATCAACCAAGAAAAACGCAACTACAATGAAATCTAACCACGATGTTTCAATGATTTCAAAATTAACGCTAGAAATTCCACCACAAGACTATCTAAAGAAAGGAACACACGAGAGTGGAAAAGTTCGTTACCCAACCGGAATGGATGATTCCGGTTCTCTCGGCGAGGATCGTTCTTCGACGACTCCACCGGAGTCGCGCCGGTAGGAGAGAAACTCGCCCGCCTTCGTCACGTCACACCGAAATTGGAAATCCACCACGAGGAGGTCTTCTAGATTTGGCAACAAATATATGTAAATATGGTAGGAGAGGGAAAATATGGTAGGTTGTAGGGATTAATATGGAAGGTGGTGGTCGATTTAGGAAGGGGATGAAGAGGGGGTCGGACTTGTTGGTGTTTGGGTTGGCGGCTAGGATTTTGTGGAAGAAGGAGGGGCTCGGATTGTGATGAAGGGAGGAGGCCTGTTTTGGAGGGGGTGGCCGGGTTGGTGAGGTGAGGAGGAGGAGGGGAAGTTGGAGGCCGGCGGCCAAAGAAGGAGAGGACTACAGGATGGCCGAAATTTGCCTTGGAGAGGGAGAAGATTTCAATCTTGAAATTCGGTTTCTTCTTTCATTCATTCAATAATAAAAATATGAAACATACATGCCTATATATAGGCTACACCACTCAATCTCCACCATAGAAAATTAAACCACTCATGATGGCTATTTGCACCCATCATGACATAACAATTACAATAATTAAGAACATGAAATAAAAATAACAAATGATGGTTATAAACACCCATCACACATGAAATGAAAATAACATTGCGACATAAAATACCAAACATAGAAATGCATTATTAATTAATAATAATTTATTATTAATTATTATTATTAAAAAATAATATATGGGTTTGCGTTCTGGACGGTTATTATGCCGACGCTCCGCATGGTCGTCCGCAAGCATGTCGTCGCCATCCTCGAAATGTTGTGGGTCGTCATCTCCATCATTCTCTCCTCCATTCTATAAAAGGGAGGCCATAGCTTTGTAATAGATACCTTTTTCGGATAATAAAATTTCTGTTATACAACTTCCGGTTTGTTCTTGTTCATTTCTAACACTGTGCACATCAACTGCCTTTAGAGATATACTCTGACTCAGCTATTAAGATTGGAACACAGTTCTGCATCTTACTACTCCAGGAAATGAGCCTTTTTCCAAGGAATTGGCAAGTCCTGGAAGTTCTTTTCCTTTCATCTTTGCTACCTGTAAAATCTGCATCTAAAAAACCAATTAACTCGTTGTCATTACTTCTTGGGTGCCATAAGCCAAGATTTGGTGTACCTTTAAGGTATCTCAAAATCCGCTTTGCAGTAGCATAGTGAGATTCCATACAGTTCACTTGGAATCTAGCACATGCACATGTTGAAAACATTATGTCAGGTCTCCTGGCAGTAAGGTAAAGCAAGGATCCAATTATTCTTCTGTACTTGGTTTCATCAAAAGGTTTCCCTTTCTCATCCTTGTCCAGGGACATAGCTTAACCCATTGGAGTCCTCATAGAGGTCGCGTTCTCCATTCCGAATTTCTTAATTAGCTCTTTGGTGGACTTAGTCTGCGAGATGAAAATTCCATCTTCGCATTATTTCACCTGAAGCCCTAAGAAATACTTCAGCTCTCCCATACTGCTCATTTCAAACTTTCCTTGCATAAGTTTTGAAAACTTCTTGCAGAGGTTGTCATCGGTAGAGCCAAAAATAATGTCGTCGACATAGATTTGCACTAGAAAATCTTGTCTTTTATTTCCCTAAGAAATAATGTCTTATCTATCTTTCCCCTTGTGAACTTGTTCTCAAGAAGAAAGCTAGACAGCGTCGAATACCAAGCTCGAGGATCTTGTTTCAGACCATATAAAGCTTTTTTGCAATAGGTAAACATAATTAGGAAAGTTATAATCAATGAAACCTTGGGGTTGTTTTACATACACTTCTTCCTTTATGTCACCATTAAGGAAGGCGGACTTCACGTCCATCTGATAGACGGTGAATCCCTTAAGTGCAGCATATGCTAGGAACAACCTGATTGCCTCCAGTATTGCCACTGGAGCGTAAGTTTGGTCGAAGTCGATTCCTTCTTCTTGCTTTTATCCTTTGGCAACGAGTCTGGACTTGTTCTTTATGATCGTTCCATCCTCGTCCATCTTGTTCCTATAGAGCCACTTCGTCCCGATGACGTTCTTGCCTTTGGGTCTTGGGACAAGTGTCCATACTTTGTAGCGCTTGAACTGATTTACCTCTTCTTCCACAGCCATAATCCATGATACGTCCGAGTTTTCTTCTTCAAATTTCTTTGGTTTAACCTACGAGGGAAAACTCAAGTATAGATTTTGATTGGTAGTAGCTCTACGAGTTTTGACACCATCCCGGGGATCTCCGATGATTTGATCAATTGGGTGATCCTTTAGATGTCTGAGCTCTAGGTTCCTTGCATCTGGAGCTTCTTTAATCACAGGAGTGACTTCATCAACTTGAATGATTCCTTCATCTTGATCATCAACCTATCCAATCAGGGTTAGAGTGGTGATCCTGATGAACTTTTCACCTTTCTCTTCAGTTGCTTCATCCAAGTGATGTACCTTCAACCTTGAACCTGCATCTTCAATGAACACACTAGAAGAGTTGCTTTGTAGCTAGCTCGTCTCATCAAATACAACATGTATAGATTCTTCAATCACTAGGGTTTTCTTATTAAATATCCTATATGCCTTACTATAGCTACTATATCCTACGAAAATACCTTCAAATCTCTTTTCAATAAATTTGGTAGTATGATACTTACCATTGTTAAGAACAAAGCATTTACAGCCAAAGATTCTAAAATATGATACAATCAGCTTTTAGCTCTTTAGAAGTTCATAAGGTGTCTTATTATGGTTCTTATTGATGAGTGCTCGATTTTGCACGTGACATGTAGTGTTGACGGCTTCTGCCCAGAAGTACTTTGGTAGTGAGGCATCACTCAACATGGTCTTGCGGGCCTCTATGAGTGTTCTATTCCTTCTCTAAGCTACTCCATTTTGCTGAGGAGTTTGAGGAGAGGAATACTCATGAAAGATACCTAGGCTTTCACAAAATTCTGTCATGGCCCCAGAATTGAATCCAGTTCCATTGTCACTTCTGATTTTGACTACGGAACAGTTGTATTCATTCTAGATCTGTCCGACAAAATTTGTAAAGACATCGAAGGTATCTGACTTGTGTTTCAAAGAGAACACCCACACATAGCGCGAGTAGTCATCAACGATAACCAACGTATAATCCTTACCTCCTAAACTTCTATCTTGCAGTGGACCGAACAAGTCCATATGAAGCAGGTGTAAACACCTGTTAGAGTGTTTGCCTATAATGCTTTTAAAAGTAGCCCTTGTTTGCTTTCCTTTCACATATGGATGACAGGGTCTATCCTTAACACACTTAACATTCGGGCATCACGTACTAAATTTCGAGAAAATAATTTATTAATTGTTTTAAAATTAATATGTGCTAATCTCTTGTGCCATTGGTCACCAAAAGACGTACTATATTTAGCTAAAAGACACACTGGTATAGAAGAGTCTATACAAATAAAATTTAAACAAAATATATTTCTACTGCGAGTACCTGATAAAATCATTTCCAAATTGTCAACGGACTTTATTAAGCACTTATCAGCATGAAATTCAACTATGTATCCTTTATCGCATAGTTGACTTATGCTTATGAGATTGTGTTCCAATCCTTCAACATAAGCCAACTCCAAAAAGGATACACTACCGTTAAAGATCATACCATATCCTTTCATAATTCCTCTGTCAAAACCTCCAAAGATGAACTTTGGTCCGTTCACGACTGGAGAGTAATTCTAGAGAAGGCTTCTAGTCCTGGTCTTATGCCGAGAGAATCCACTATCCAAATACCAAATGGGATTTCTGCTGGCCTTTATACATACCTACAATTACAAATCAGTTTGCCTTAGGAACCCAAACTCGCTTGGGTCCTTGGTCTCTAGTTAGATTGCTCCCCCTACATGTATTAGCATTATGAGCGGTATTTCTCTTATTGTTAATCTGAGGGGTAACAGTTTCTGGGATTAAACCAACAATCGATGGCAAAGTGACCAATTCTGCTATAGTACCAACTGTCAAACCTATTGTATCTTTGCCTAACTCCCTCCTGCTTGGCTTTTGGGGAGTCTGGTCTAGCAGGGGTAGCATTCTTAGAGATAGAAGCTTCATGGTGAAGGCAATCACATGATTTCTTCTCCTTTATAGGCTTTTCAACAATAGGTTTTAGTTTTGGAGCCTTCTTGATGTTATGACCATGAACAAAAGGGCCATAGCTCTGAAGAGTGATCTCTTCATAAGGTGCCTTAAAGATACTTTCACCAAAGTTTTGAGGGCGAGTCCATCCTTGGTACCTTGACTTGGGCTCTACATAAGTAGGCCTAGTGAAGTGACCGTAGGAGGAGTCAAGATCAAACTTATTTGTCGGAAAGATACCTTTCTTAAATATAGTCTGATCTTGTGGAGTTTTCCCCTTTGCCTTGGCCAAAGCCTTCTTGGATGCCTTATTCTTTTGCTGAGCCTTATTCCTCCTAGAAGATTTACTAGGAGCCTCAACATGACCTAGTCAAGCACCCTTAGTATGAGCAGAGAACTCAGCAACAAGAGGAAGAACCACCTTAGGCTTAGAGAAACCTTCAACAAGTTTCTTTTCAGATTCAAGTAACCCTTCCAATCCCTTGATGATTTCATCTTTCAGATAGAGGTGCTTGATAGCCTTATTAAACTCATCAACTACAGTATCTATGTCTTCTCTAAATGAGTCCATCTTAACGACTTCCTCTCTCAGAGAGCTTTCTACGGCCTTTAGAGACATAATCTCTTTTGTCTGATTTTTCACGACCTTTCGACATTTGTCGCAGGCCTTGATCAACTCCTTATACTGGGTCATGAGTTCAGACTCATCGTAAGAAGAGCTGTCCTCATGATCATTATTAGAGACATAAGACTCAGAGAGAGGTTTGTGTGATTTTACCTTCCCAGTAAACTGGGGCTCTTCTTCTTCGTCAGTATGTGCAATGTGCCCAATATAGGCTTCCTCCTCATCACTTGACTCAGATGAGTCAGTGTCTGTTGGGTATTTTATCCACAATGTACCTGATTTGAAGAAGCCCCTGAACCAGCTAAGGTGAATTGACAATGTATTTGACAATATTTCTTCAAGATTGTGCTTGCGGCTATTCTATGCAAAGTACACACCAATGTCAGGGTGCAGTGGGTTAATATACACGGGTCTGCGCAACGTAATCCCTCGTTGATCAGATCAGTGTGTTGACTCATGTGTTCTCTCTCTATTGGAGTGTACTTATTTTCAAGTACATGGTTGAGATAATTCAAGAGCAGAGGAGGAGCAAGGATGGTTAAAAGACCAAGTCATGGGAAGAAAGTAGAAAAATCAGCTAAGTAAGAATCGACGGGAATCACTAGTGATTCCCGCCGAATCGTCGAGAATCACTCGCCGATTCCCGCCAACTTCATCCGGCTAATAGTTCGCCTTCAAGAATTCTGCTAAGTCAGAATCGATGAGAATCATTAACTAATTCTCGCCGAATCGCCGAGAATGACTTTGCATTCTCGCCGATTCGTCGAGAATGGTCTTGATTCTCGCCGATTCCCTCTGGATGGCAAGCTTTTCAACTGAAACTCTACCAAGGATAATTCGACGAGAATCATGAGTGATTCCTGCCGAATTCGATGGGAATCACCTATGATTCCTGCCGAATTTGCCTTAGGCGATTTTTATCTGATCGCTGGACCGAACCAAGATAACGGGCACTGGTTAGACCGGGCTTAGGGTTTCTTCTTGTAGGGCCCACAATGGTCTTGTAGGGTTGATCTACAGTATATATACTCGCCTATTTTGAAGTTACGAAGGCATCAAACAGGAGAAACAAAAAAAAGGCATACGGCCGCCGAGCGTAACCTAGCGGATCGCGATTCATCTTCTGTCGCCGTCGCCGCTCGCGAAGTTATCGTTGCTGCCGATCTGAGACTTTCTTTGATCGCTCGACGACAGAACAGAAGCTAAGTAACGCGTCTCACGTTTCTCTCTCGAGATCCCTTGTCTCTCGGTTTGTTGAACGGGAACATTTCTCCCCTCCAAATCGATTGAGACGATCGATCCGAGTAAGATCGTTGGTATACCTTGCTTGCTTCGTCAAGAAGTTTGGATCTACAAAGCATCGCCGCCGCAATCATTTGCCGCCGCCGATCTCAGGAAGATCCTCTCCAAGAGAGTGCTTCGGTCGTGGACTCTTCATCTTCATCAAGAACGCTTCAACGAACGAAGAGGGACATCGGGTTCTCCATACTTGAAGTTTGTATTTTTTGTACATTCTAATTTTCGTGTTATTGTAAAGGAATAGTGATTCCTTGTTGTAAGAATTGGGTGCAACCCGTGGTGGAGGAGTAGTGACTCCTTCGGGTGGAAGGGTTTCTTCCATAGTGTGAGGATTGGATTTCAATCCGTTTGGTGAAGTGACCGAGTCGTCCCTGGTTGGGAGATAGGTCGAAGGGGGAGAGTGGGCGTACCCAAATTGGGGAACCACTATAATTGCTTTTGTGCTTTTCTGTGTTGTGGTTGTTTTCTTGTGCAGGTTATTTTTTATTCCGTAAAAGACTGCAAATCACCTATCCCCCCCATAGGTGAAGTTAGTTGACACTAGATAACTTTCAAGTGGTATCAGAGGGACGTTACTCAACAATAAGGTTTACACCTTGAGTAAGTTCCCGCATCTAGTGTCAAGAAGAAAGAAGATCTCTGAAATGGAAGGACTCAAGTATTAAGTGAAGATCCCAGTATGCACCAAGCTGAACTTTCCTATCTGGAAGGAAAGGATCAAGTACTACATGGAAGCAGTCAACCCATGACTCTTTATGATAGTGGAGGAGGGACCTTATATCCCCACTAAGGCCTCCACCATTGATCCAACCAAGAAAGTGCCCAAGAAACTTTCTGAAATGGATAAGGATGAGATGGTGCTTGTCGAACTTGACAAGAAAGCTCAGAACATTCTGGTAAGCGTCGTCGATGATTCCATGATGCAGGTTTTCTGCAATTGCAGGACTACCGAGGACATTTGGCACTGCCTGATCATCTTGATGGATAGAACTGATGAAGTAAGGGATGATCGAAGATCCCTTATGAACCAGAAGTACGAGGCCTTCAGGCAAGATCCCAAGGAAGAAATTGGAGTGACATTCAAGAACTTCCTGAAGATCGTCAATGCCCTGAAGGCCTATGGCAGAGTGTTCACCGATGGTGAACTAAATGACGAATTCCATAGATCCCTTACTAAGGAATGGGACACCAAGATCTGCGCCATCAGAGAATTTGGCAGGCTGGCAGAAACAGATCCCCAGATTCTGTTTGGGAAACTTCTGTCCTATGAGCTTCAGCTGAACATCAGAAAAGCTGAAGAAGAAGCCAATAAAGCCGCTGCCAGAGAGATGACTATGGCCCTAAAAGCCAATCACTCAAGGAAAGGCAAGGGTGCAGCCTCATCGTGTTCTCGGAAAATGGATGAGGAAGAAGACTCTGAGCCATGCTCTTCCGGCTCAGAGCTATCTGAAGAAGACTTCTCCCTCAACACTCGGGAGTTCAAGAAGTTCCTCAAGTTGAGGAATCAAAGAAAGAGAGACGGCTCCTCCTTCTGACATCAGAAGAAGAATTATTCTTCTGACAGGTATGAATCCAAACAGAACAAACATCGCTCTAATGACATTATTTGCTTTGGATGCAATAAGCCAGGTCACGTCATCGCTGACTGCCATCAAGATAAGAGAGATAAGAGGAAGGGAGACGAGCACAAGTCCTCTAGAGATAAGAAGAAGGAGAGGAGCTATATAGCCAAAAAGCCAAAGACACTGAGTGAGTCTGATTCCTCAGACTCCAGTGATGATGAGGAAGCCTACTTTGGGCTAGTGGGTCGCTCTGACTCAGAAGGAGACTGCCCCCCATTTACTGGGAAGGTAAAAGATCGTACCCCCCTCTCTTACTCTGACTATGAGTCTCCTGATGATGATCTCGAGGGCAGCCCATCTGCCCGTAAAGCTGAGCTCCTCGAAAAGTATGAGCTTCTGCTCAATACCTTTGAGGAATGCCCCAAGAGGTTGAGGGCTCAGAAAAAGGAAGTCAAATTCCTTAAGGCTGAGGGTGTGTCTCTAAGATAAGAGATCACTAGGTTGATCTCTCTCCAACAGGAACACCTGGGCCTGACATCTGAGCACTCAGAGTCTCTAAGGCTCCTTGACCAAAAACAGGAAGAATTCAACAAGTTGGAAGAACAGCTTGCGGTAGAAAGGAAGATTGTCAAAAGCTTATCCATGCCCAAGACCATTCTTCCTTTGGTTGATGAATTCTTTGCTCAGACTAAGGGGGCTGGCTTAGGGCATGTGGGTATGCCTGGTAAATTATCCAGGAGAAACAGAAAGCAGAGGAAAAATAAGGCTGCTAAGAAGGCCTCTGCTGCAGACAAGGGAAAGGCCCCACTCGACCCTATTGTATTCAGAAAGCCTAGCTTTCCCTGCAATGAACCGGACTTTGAGTCAACCTATGGCCACTTCTTCCGGCCCTCGGTTGAAAAGCCCAAGAGCCGGTATGATGGCTGGGCCTTCCCCCGCAACTACGGTGAGAGTGTCTTCAAGGAACCTTACGAGGAAATCCAAGTGGAGGATTATGGCCACTTCTGTAGCGGCCATAATAGGAAGCAGGCACCAAAAGCCAAGCCTGTTATACTGAAGGAACAGGAGGTGAAGAAATCATGTGACTGCTGTCATCATGATGCCTCCACCTCCAGATCCAAGGCCCTGGCTGGACCCACCGCTCCAAGGATGGAGTAGGAGCCTGGGAAAAGGTACAACAGATTTGACTATTGGTGCTGTGGCAAAGTTGGTCACTTTGCCGTGGATTGCTGGTTTAATCCAAGATTCAACGAGAATCCTCATGTTAGCAATGCGAGGCCGACCACTCGTAGGGTTAACCACCCGAGGGGGAGTATGCTAACAAGGAATCTAGGACCCAAGTTCGATTGGGTTCCTAAGGGAAATTGATTCTGTTTTGCAGGTATGTCCAAAGGCCACCAAAATGCCTATCTGGTACTTAGACAGTGGATGTTCCCGGCATATGACTGGGATAAGAAGCCTGCTGCGTGATTACTCTCCAGTCAAAAATGGACCCAAAGTCATCTTTGGAGGATCAGATCGAGGAGTCACCAGAGATTACGGTATGATTTCCAATGGTATAATCTCTATCACCGACGTGGCCTATGTTGAAGGGTTAAATCATAACCTGATCAGTGTAAGTCAGTTGTGTGATAAAGGTTATGACGTTAAGTTTTACAAAGATAAGTGCTTGATAATATCGTGTGCCTCTTCGGAGATGGTATTAACTGGCATTAGGAGCAGAAATATATTTTGTTTAGATTTTCTTAGCGAAGATTCTTCTACCCCCGTGTTCCTAGTAGCAAAAGGCAGTGCATCTCTTTGTGAACAATGACATAAGAGGTTAACACATATTAATTTCAAGACAATTAATATGTTGTTTTCTAAGAACTTAGTAAGGGATGCCCCTACTTTTAAGTACATCAAAGATAGCCCTTGTCCTGCATGCCAGAAGGGCAAACAGACTCGGGCTACCTTTAAAGGCATTGCAGACATAGACTCCTCCAGATGTCTTTATCTTCTATATATGGACTTGTTCGGTCCAGTGCAAGTTCATAGCTTAGGAGGCAAATCGTATACGCTAGTGATTGTTGATGATCACTCTCGGTTTACGTGGGTGTTCTTTTTGAAACGAAAGTCAGATACGTTTGATATCTTCACAAGTTTTGTCAAGCAGATTCAGAATGAACTTAACTGCTCAATGGTTAAAATCCTAAGTGACCATGGAATAGAATTCGAGTCTGGTGCTATTACAGAATTTTGTGAAGAACTTGGTATCTTTCATGAGTTTTCCTCCCTGCGTACTCCGCAACAAAACGGAGTTGCGGAAATGACAAATAGAACGCTCATTGAAGCATGTATAACAATGTTGAATGACGCCTCTCTTCCAGAGTACTTCTGGGCAGAGGCTGTCAACACGGCTTGTTATGTGCAGAACCGAGCATTGATCAACAAGAATCATCACAAGACGCCTTATGAGCTATTGAAAGGCAGGAAACCGACCATGTCCTATTTGAGGATTTTTGGCTGCAGATGCTATTTACTCAATAATGGGAAGTACCCACGTACTAAATTCGGAGAAAAATGCTTCAAAGGCATCTTAATGGGCTATAGCAGCCATAGTCGGGCATATAGGGTCTTCAATAAGAAAACCCTAATGGTAGAGGAGTCCATTCATGTTATTTTTTATGAAGGAAGCTTGCTTCACAACAATTCTTCCAGTGGCATTCTTGAAGATGTAGGTGCAAGACTTGAACAGCTAAGTCTCGATGAGACCGCTAAAGATGTAACTCCCAAGTACGCCAAGGTCTCCACCTCAACGCCAACAAGAGAAGTTGAAGATCAGGATGGAGAAAATCTCCTAGAAGAAGGAGAAGCCCGAGAAGATGTCAGAGCTCCAGATGCCAGACTCCTAGAGCTCTGACACGTGAGGGATCATCCCAGAGATCAGATCATAGGAGATCCTCGTGACGATGTCAGAACTCGGAGAGGTACAATTAACGAGATTTTGCACCTTAGTTTCCTGTCACAGGTTGAGCCAAAGAAGTTCGATGAAGCGAACAAAGATGCAGCATGGATATTGGCCATGCAAGATGAACTGCATCAATTCGAACGATGCAACGTCTGGACGCTTATTCCCAGACCAAAGAACTAGAATGTGATCGGCACCAAGTAGATCTTCAGAAACAAACTGGATGAACACGGTGTCATCATAAAGAACAAGGCCAGGCTAGTGGCTCAAGGTTACAGATAGGAGGAGGGGATTGACTTCGACCATACCTTTGCACCAGTTGCAAGGCTCGAGGCAATCAGATTGTTCCTGGCGTATACTTCGCACAAAGGATTCACTGTCTATTAGATGGACGTGAAATCTGCATTCCTCAATGGAAAATTGAAAGAGGAAGTATATGTCACGCAATCTCCAGGTTTTGTTAATCCTACATTCCCTAATCATGTTTATTTTCTTAATAAAGTATTATATGGCTTAAAACAAGCTCCTCGAGCTTGGTATGAGACTCTGTCTAGTTTTCTTCTTGAGAACAAGTTCTCGAGAGAAAAAATATATAAGACATTGTTTCTTAGGGAAGTCAAAGGCAAGATCTTGTTGGTGCAAATCTATGTCGATGACATAATTTTCGGCTCTACGGACAACAATCTTTGCAAAAAGTTTTCTAAACTTATGCAAGGAATGTTTGAAATAAGCAGCATGGGAGAGCTAAAGTATCTCTTGGGACTTCAAGTGAAACAGTCTGAGGATGGAATTTTCATCTCTCGGACGAAGTTCACAAATGAACTCCTCAAAAAATTCGGAATAGAGAATGTAACCACTATGAGGACTCCAATGAGATCCACTGTGTCTATGGACAAGGATGAGAATGGGAAACCTTTTGATGAAACCAAATACAGAAGCATAATTGGATCCCTTCTCTACCTTACTGCTAGTAGACCGGATATTATGTTTTCCACATGCGTATGTGCCAGATATCAGGTGAACACTAAGGAATCTCATTATGTCGCTGCAAAGCGAATTCTTAGATACCTTAAAGGTACACCAAATCTTTGCTTGTGGTACCCAAGAAACAATGATGTCGAGCTGATAGGCTTTTCAGATGCTGACTTTTCAGGAAGCAGGGATGATAGGAAAAGCACTTCCGGGACGTGTCAATTCCTCGGAAGAAGGCTTATTTCTTGGAACAGTAAAAAGCAGAATTGTGTCGCAACCTCCACGGCTGAATCTGAGTACATCTCAGCAGGCAGCTGTTGCGCACAACTTCTATGGATCAGAAATCAGCTCAAAGATTATGACTTGCAGTTCAACGAAATTCCGATGTATTGCGACTCCTCGAGCGCAATATTAATTGCGAACAATCCTGTGTCGCACAGCAGAACAAAGCACATTGAAGTGCGCTATCACTTCATTCGGGAGCATATGGAGAACAAAGATATATCTCTCTGCTATGTTCCCACGGATAAGCAGGTTGCAGATATCTTCACAAAGCCCCTAGACGAGGCCAAGTTCAGTCTCTTCAAAACTGAACTCGGCATGCTGAACTATGAAGAGTAAAGACTGTAAGGCTCCAGGCTCTTGGATCAAGAGGGAGCATCAGCAAGGAACTCAAGCTCGAGCACGAATGCAAGATCTAAGGGGGAGCATTGTGTCTCAAGTGCTAAAGTCCCAGATTTGCAGAAGCAGAAAAGGGTGAGATTACCCTCTCGGCTAAGGTGCTAAGGTGCTAAGTCTGCTCTAAGGAAACTGGTAATGAATTTCATTCTCAACTGATTGTTCAGTTTATGTTTTATTCCCATGTGTTTTATTCACCTTAGCTTGTAGGGTTTAGGCTTCTTCAAATAAGGGAAGATTGTTGGGTATTGTATCCACAATGTACCTGATTTGAAGAAGCCCCTGAACCAGCTAAGGTGAATTGACAATGTATTTGACTATATTTCTTCAAGATTGTTCTTGCAGCTATTCTATGCTAAGTACACACCAATGTCAGGGTGAAGTGGGTTAATATACACGGGTCTGCGCAACGTAATCCCTCGTTGAGCAGATCAGTGTGTTGACTCATGTGTGCTCTCTCTATTGGAGTGTACTTATTTTCAAGTACAGGGTTGAGATAATTCAAGAGCAGAGGAGGAGAAAGGATGGGTAAAAAACCAAGTCATGGGAAGAAAGTAGAAAAATCAGCTATGTTAGAATCGACGGGAATCACTAAGTGATTCTCGCCGATTCGAATTCCCGCCGAATCATCGAGAATCACTTGCCGATTCCCGCCAACTTCATCCGGCTGGCAGTTCGCCTTCAAGAATTCTGCAAAGTCAGAATCGATGAGAATCATTAACTGATTCTCGCCGAATCGCCGAGAATGACTTTGCATTCTCGCCGATTTGTCGAGAATGGTCTTGATTCTCGCTGATTCCCTCCGAATGGCAAGCTTTTCAACTAAAACTCTACCAAGGATAATTCGACGAGAATCATGAGTGATTCCCGCTGACTTCGATGGGAATCACCAATGATTCCCGCTGAATTTGCCTTAGGCGATTTTTATCTGCTCGCTGGACCGAACCAAGATAACGGGCGCTGGTTAGACCGGGCTTAGGGTTTCTTCTTATGGGGCCCACAACGGTCTTGTAGGGTTGATCTACAGTATATATACTTGCCTATTTTGAAGTTACGAAGGCATCAAACAGGAGAAACGAAAAAAAGGCATACGGCCGCCGAGCGTAACCTAGCGGGTCGCGAATCATCTTCCGTCGTCGTCGCCACTCGCTAAGTTTTCACTGCTGCCGATCTGAGACTTTCTTTGATCGCTCGACGACAGAACCGAAGCTAAGTAACACGTCTCACGTTTCTCTCTCGATATCCCTTGTCTCTCGGTTTGTTGAACGGGAACATTTCTCCCCTACGAATCGATTGAGACGATCGATCCGAGTAAGATCGTTGGTAGACCTTGCTTGCTTTGTCAAGAAGTTTGGATCTACGAAGCATCACCGCCGCAATCATTTGCCGCCGTCGATCTCGGGAAGATCCTCTCGAAGAGAGTGCTCCGGTCATGGACTCTTCGTCTTCATCAAGAATGCTTCAATGAACGAAGAGGGACATCGGGCTCTCCATACTTGAAGTTTGTATTTTTTGTACATTCTAATTTTCGTGTTGTTGTAAAGGAATAGTGATTCCTAGTTGTAAGGGTTGGGTGCAACCCGTGGTGGAGGAGTAGTGACTCTTTCGGGTGGAAGGGTTTCTTCCATAGTGTGAGTATTATATTTCAATCTGTTTGGTGAAGTGACTGAGTTGTCCCTGGTTGGGAGATTGGTCGAAGGGGGAGAGTGGACGTATCCAAATCGGGTAACCACAATAATTGCTTTTGTGCTTTTCTGTGTTGTGGTTGTTTTCTTGTGCAGGTTATTTTTTATTCCGCAAAAGACTGCAAATCACCTATCCACCCCCATAGGTGAAGTTAGTTGACACTAGATAACTTTCAGTGTCGCTGAGGGTTTTTTCCCTTTTTAGCTACAAGGCTTCTTTCTGTCTTCTTCTTATGATAAGACTTCATCTCCTTTCTTTGGCCACCCTCTTTCTTCTTATGCGGGCAGTCAGCAATTATATGACCTAGCTTATTAGAATAGTAACAAACTATGTCAGTAGAAATATTTTTGTTCAGTTTAGACTTATACCTATCGTGGCTACTTGAGCCCTTCTATCGTCGATCACCATCATGTCGTGATCTTCTGTATGAGGCATCCTTTCCTCTCCCTTGCCTTTTCTTGTTCAATAATTTCTTGAACTGTCTTAAGAGCAGTGAAAACTCTCTTTCAGATAGCTCTGAGCCCGAAATACTTGGCTCAGATGATTCTTCTTCACTTCTACTTGTGTAGGGGCAGGTGAAGCTGCTTTGCCCTTCCTTGAGCTGTCTGCCTTCAGAGCGATAGAATTCTCCTTGGGAGTGAATCGACTCTTCTCTTCTTCAGTTTTTCTAGAATTAATTTACAGTTCTTAGGACATCAGCTTTCCAAAGAGGTTCTGAGGATAAGTCTCAGCTAGCTTGCCAAATTCTCTGATGGCACAGACTTTATTGTCCCATTCATTGGTTAGGGACCTCAGAAACTTGTCGTTCAGCTCTCCATTGGTGAAGACCCGGCCATATACTCTTAGGCCATTAACTATCATGAAGAAGTTCTCAAAGGTCTCAACAATAGTGTCCTTGGTCCTTACCGGAATGCTTCATACTTCTGATTCAGAAGAGATCTTCTGTCATCCCTTACTTCTTCAGTACCTTCCACCAAGATGATCAGAGATTGCCACATCTCCTTAGCAGATTGGCAGTGAATCAAGTTCTGTAGCATTGAATCATCGACTGCACTTGCTATAATATTTTTTGCCTTCTTTTCTAAAGAGACAAGTGCAATCTCATATTTGTCGAGATCCATTAACTTCTCTGGAACTTGCTTTGTAGCATCTATAGTGGAGACGGTCATGGGAACATAAGGGCCTTCTTCAACAATCATGAAGATCCTTGGATCCACAACTTCCATAAAAATTTTTATTATTTCTTTCCATATCGCAAAATTATTCTTTGTATATAAGGGAAGCTTGGAAAAGTCCTTGTATAAAACCCCCATCCATCGTATGGCATATAACAGAAGGTCCACCTAGAACACGACGCCATATACTACAGACAGTAGGAAGGGTTACATAATAATACAAAATACTCAACTACTCGCCCTAACACAGAGCATTCTAGCGGAAGCTTTTAAACAGTTTAAGAGAACCCAAAATTGCTCAACACTAGCAAGAATGTCTACTATTCACCACAGGAATGAAATATAACAAATACACAATAGAGTACTTGACTTTATGGCCTTACAAATGTTCACATAACAACATAGTGTTTTACAGACATCGGCTCGCAGGCCGCCCACACATGATATAAATAAAATAACAGTTCGCTTTGGCCTTCAAAGGCCAGCAAAGCCGCTTGGGCTTCAACCCGCTATTTGGTACTTGGTTCCGCAGCACCTGCAAGCAACATTCCACAGTACAGTGGCAAACAAAGCAACGGTCAGCTAAAGCTGACCAAATTATAACGACCCCGCCCCTAATTTGGGACGGCGGTGCTCGTTCCCTGCATTTCATTAGCTCAGCTAAACAATTAAGTGCATAAGTATATTTTGCCACAGGTGTAGGCTCGCCCGGCCAAACACCCCGTGCACTTAGGGCATATTCTCGGTGAATCCGGTCAATTCTGTGGTTTCACCACAATCCTCGGGACGGCAAACATTATGAGCATTTTTAGTCTTTCCGACCGCATTCCAAGACTCCCGACTATGCCAACGACTAGTTCAACTTTAGGGCCTCTAGCACCAAACCGCATAGCACAGGTACGTTTCCACTTGCCCGTTGCTCACTCCGCCTAGTCACCTTAAGATATACGCGCGGGCCAAGCTTCACCCGGATCCTAATTCATTTCCAAACATCCCATAACCTTGTTATGTTCAAGGCTGGTTCCTCGGTCGCCATGTAAGCAAAATTACGTTTCCGCCCAGTTTTCTGGGTGCGCCTTGGAGTTAATCCCGAAGGATCCCTGCTGCAATCTACCGCATAGAAACCCGAAAACACAAAGCACGGAGTCTTCTCCGGCAATCCATACAATATGCAACATCACCGATCCAGACAACCACGTCCAAGTAGGCTTCACACACAATGCCTAAGTCCGTACTTCGATTCCGGATTCTACATGCAACACAAGGGGGACTATTCACATATACCCCAAGGAACACTACGCACTAACCGCACACTCGCGGGAGCGGGTTTCATATGCAGAAAAGAAAAGGACTTCACATGTCCAAGTGGAGAATCGTTACCCTTGAAGTCCGCTTTGGTGCCATAAAAAACTAGCCAGATGGAAGGCTTCGCAAGGGAATTCTCTCCACGGATCTGGTCTCGGTTCTCAATTTGGTGCTCCGATGCTCCGCCAGCGACCAGATTTCTCCCTTCCTTCTTCCTTGTTCTCTTCTCTCTCTAACTTCTTAGAAAGAGAGAATTCAAGAGGAAACTGAGGGATTAATCCTCTATTCCTAAACTTAACACAACAGGATCTCATCTGGGTCGTCAGATCGTATTTAAAAAAAACGAACGGCTCAGAATAGCCTAAAATTTCTTAATCCTGGGCCGAACACGGCTTTGCACACGGCCGTGTCCCAGGCCGTATGGCTCGATCCAGCCATGAATATCGAGCACAGAAAAGAACATGGGTTGGGACACGCCCGTGTACCAACCTGACACGCCTGTGTCGGGTCCTCGACACGCCTGTGACTAGGGGCCGTGTCGCAAATAACCACCACGCCAACCGTCACGTCCCATAGTGGACACGGGTGGCGACACGCTCGTGCCAGACTTGACACGCCCGTGTCAACTAGTACACTCCTGTGTTCCGGGCCGTGTCCCTCAGTCGACACAGGACCAAAATTTCTAGAGATGTACACGGCCATGTGACATGCCCGTGTCCAATGACCTGTGCTTGGAACGCCCCGGGACACGCCCGTGTCACCGGCCGTGTTCACCCTACCAAGACCCAAACTTGGTTCAAACACCGCCCGTTTCACTTTTGAGTTTCGGGGCATTACAAATCTCCCCCCTTAAAGAATTTCGTCCACGAAATTATGTAAAGGTATACAAAACAATTTAAATATTACCTGAGTCGAATAATTTGGGGTATTCTTCCATCATAGCCTGCTCTCGCTCCGAAGAAAACTCCTCACGTTTACAGTTATCCCAACGAACCTTAACCATTCAGATTTCCTTATTGCGGAGCCGTTTGACTTCAAAGTCTTCAATGCGAACTGGCTTGACCTTTGTCGTCAACCCATTATCAATCAGCACTTGATCGACCACAACGACCTGCGATGGCTCTGATAGTTTTACTTTCAAGACAACCTAAACACCTAGAGGGGGGGTGAATAGGTTCTAATTGCTTGTTTATACTTCTAGGCAGAATTCAATAGCAGAAATAAAACATTCAGCACAGCAATCACAGAAATTGAAACATCACAGATTGCACAATATTTTATAGTGGTTCCCCAAGGTTTGGGTACATCCACTTTCCCCCTTCACCTATCTAGCAGTATGCTAGATTCGGCCAAACTTCCACTATTCTCAGATCCACAGATCCTACAGCTCAGAACCTGGATAGGTTCCTACAACTCAGGCACAACAGCCCTACCTCAGCCTTGCCTCAAGCCCTACCACTCAGAGATCACCTCTCCTACAATCAGCCTTTATAACACAGGCTTACAACTCAGATCTGTGTAAACAGATCCTACAGAAATTTAGAAAAGATATTTTAATGTCTTGCCTTTGTTGAGAGAGAAGAGGACAAGACACTTCTTGATCAGCTGATGAAATTAACTGAATCTGAGCTTTCTTCATAGCTTCTTGAATCTGAACTTAGCTGAGTTGATTTCCAAACAGCTTCTTGAGAAACCACTGATGGCTTCCTTCTTCTTCTTCAAGATGACTGGATCCCTCTCTATCCAACACCTTTTCTGATACTTCAGACTTCTTCTTCTTAGATCTTCTGATGAAGATCTTCTTTAGAGCTTAGCACTTTCTTGAATTGGAACTTCAATAGGATCGTAATCCTTTTTTTTTCTTCTTAGATCTTCTTCTGTTTTCTTTTTTTTATTTCCTTCTGAATATGTCTATTTATAGACTTTCTTCATGGTAACCGGCTGATCCGGTTTCTAACTGTATTCTGACAAGTCTGACAGCTTCAGTTAAACGGTGGCAACCCACAGCTGTCAAGTCTTCAAACAGTTCCTGTACCTTAGCCTTGGACAGCAAAATGTCGAGACAGTCTGTCAGAAAGTGTCGAGACCAATCTGTCTATCTGTGTCGACACAAGTGACTTTGGTGTCGACACAGTCTTTGATGATGTCGACTAAGTTGCCTTTAAGTCGACACAGCTACTTCAGAAAATAACTTGGTCTTGGCTCTACAATGTGTCGACAAAAGTCCTGTGTGTCTACACAGTTGTTGTAGATTCAGAACTCAGTATGTGTCGACTCAGCCTTCAGGTGTCGACACAACAATCTTCAATTCTGCCAAAATGTGTCGACTCAGTCTTCTGGTGTCGACACAAACATAGTCGACTTCTGCCAATATATGTCGACTCAATCTCAAGGTGTCGACACATCCTCCCAGTGTCGACACAGTTGAGGTCGACTATCTTCTTCTGTGAGTCGACTATCTTTCTCTGGTCGACTATCTTTCACTAGTCGACTATCTTTCACTAGTCGACTATCTTTCACTGGTCGACTAACTTTCACTGGTCGACTAATTTTCTCTGGGTGTCGACTATCTTTTACTATGTCGACACTGCTTCCCAGTGCTGAGGTCGACGATCTTCTTTATGTGTCGACACTGCTTCCCAGTGTCGACATAAATGTGATCGACTATCTTTCTCTGTGTCGACACTGATATTCTGAAGTGTCGACACAAATATTTTGAAGTGTCGACACATTTTCTTCAGGTGTCGACACGTGGACTTAGACTATTTTTCTGCATTCTCTAATACTTCTTCACCTGCACATGTCAACTCAAAACAACATCAAATACATTTTGATGTATATCATTGAGCTAAGTTGGGCTTCTTCAAATCAGGTACACATTTTCCAATGTACCCAACAATCTCCCCCTATTTGGAGAAGTCATAACCCTTATAGCCAATGATATACACCATTTATAAAAAGTATAATATGATGATATATGACATAACAGGAATACTTAATATAAACAAAATATAAACAATCCATCACAGAATGAACATTATATGATACCAAACAACATTTTGTTTATAACTTGGTAATGATTGATTACAGAGTTTTACATTTTAATGATCAAAACATAACAAAACACTTTGAAAGAACTAAAAATTAAGACTGATCAGGCTCTTTTATGACAATCCCTTTGCCAGATTGAATTTGAGCCTTCACAGGAGCTTCAGAATCTTCAGCTGGTTTCTTGCCTTTTAGCTTAGCTTTCATCAGAGCTTCTTCCTTGAGCCTTTGCCTTTCAAAATAATGAAAGGGCTTTGGAAAGTATTTGCTCGGCTCCTGAGCATCTGGTGGCAGCCTACCCAGCTTGGCTTTTCTTCTAAACTGTACTATTGCCTCTTGCCTGGCTTCATACTTCTGCCATTCCATCTCATTGAACCACTTGCCTCTTTCATGTTGTTGGTCTTTGACAGCCTTCCATGCAGTGAGTATAATATTTCTGGAAGTAGGACTCCACTGCTCAAAGTCTGGCTTAAGTTCAGCCTGCTCTCTAAATCTTTTCTTTGATAGTAGAGCATCTTGCTGTTTTTTCAAAGTAGCCTCAGGCTTATCTACTTTCCCAATAACAACCCTGTGAACCTCCTTTGGAGGACTATACATTTCTTGAACTTGTTGATCAATCATATCATAATCTGGAGGAGGGTAAATGACTTGGGCAACCTCAGGTTGACTGCCTTCAAGTAGAGATGTTTGTATTCCTGACTCAGCCACCATAGCATCATCATACAAAGGTGGATATCCCAATGTGGCTCGAATACTATTGGTCACCCACTTGGTGTGCTCTGAGCCTGCATGAACTAACAACCTCTCCCCCTTTATGGCTTCTCTAGTAATATGATCTCTTAGATCCTCCTTCTGAAATCTTATTTGTCCATCCAGATAATTCACACCCTCTTTAAAAAATGGTTTTAACTTTAGAAGCTTGTCAGATATGTCCTTTTGAGAGGTAGTGATAGCAGTTTTAACAGAATCAATAGCAGCTTGGAATTTCTTATCAAATTCTTCCATTTCCTTTGCTCTAGCTGCAGGCAGATCTGGAATAGTCTTTTTTAATTCATTAATGATCTCATGATGAGATTCAGTTAAATTGTCATTCATCCTTAGCTGATTTTCCAAAACATAGCTTTGCTTTAAAGCAATATCATCCACTTTAGGAATGATGGACTGCTGTTGTTTTGCCAAATATGCCACAGCATTACCTCCCTTATGGAAGCAATCTGTCATCTCCTTCTTATGCATATTGACTTCAAATCGAATAGACTTTATATCCTGAGCCAAGTCAAATTGCAGGGACTTGTTGTTCTCATCAACATATTTTTCAATAGCCACTCTATGTTCATCCAATTTCACTTGTAAATCGACCATAAACTTGTTATAATCAAATTCAGAAGGAGTGTGATGTGTTGTAGGCTGTAGAGCCTGCTTATAGCTCTTGCTCCTTCTCTTGAAGACCATAAGTTTTCTCTTCTTAGCCATCATGGCTTCTTCATTCTCAGAATCAGAAGTACTATCAATTTGAACTCTCTCTTTGGGAGGAGGAGGAACATCTGCTTCAGTGCCATGTTGTTCAGCCTCAACATGCACAGGCTCCCCCTCAATTGCTTGCTCCACTTCCATTCTATCAGTAACTATTTCATCATTTGGAAATAACTCATCAAGAGTATATTCCTTCTGGGCTAGAACATCTGCAGTATTCAAATCTTGAGATAAATCAATTTGAGCTTCCTCTTGCACGTGCTCAGACAGCTTCTCCCTCTGTACTTGTTCAGTATTGGTGATGTCCTGGGTAGGTGTGGACACTTGCTTCCCCTGGACCTGTGCAGAAATAGAAATATTAGAAACGTCTTTTGTTAGGAAAATACACCAGCTCCCCCTGCACCTGTACCTGGTCATGAGTAGATACAGCCTGTGTAGGTGAATAAACTTGCTGAACTGGTGTTCTTACTTCTTCTCCTTGAATTGCAGGTACAGTGGCATCCTGAACTTGTGTAGATGCAGGCTGTTCTTCAACCTCTTGTCTTACTTGCTCTTCTTGTTGGTGCTCAGTACTGGTAGCATGACCTGGGGATTTCTCAGGTGAATCCTGCCTTTCCACTTCAGGCATCTCTTTGGTCAGCACCCTATCCCATCTGGAAAACAATCTCATGTCCATCCTTCTCATGTGATTAATTTTTGTTCCAGGTAGTTGTTGCATAACATCAGGAATCTCCTTAGTTAGGTATATACTCATTATTCTAGCCAGATTTGGCTTCTTGATTCCTTCCTTAATCTTTTCAAAGATTAAAGTTGACCAATCTGTTGGAATTGTAAACACAATCCTGGTCATGCGGCTGAACATATAGGCGGAAATCCTATCATGTCCACCTGGCTTGCACAGAATTACTTTTCCAACCACCTCAGACAGAAACTTGCCCTGTTGATTCATTCCTTTCCTGTTGAAAGCAGCTCCAATTTTCATGGTGGAATCCAATCCACACCATTGAAGAGCCTCCCTTGATTTAGAAGCAGGGACGTCCTCTTCATTCTCAATTATAGGTAATTGTAGTATTGTTCTTAACTTACTTGGAGTAATTTCCACTGTTGACCCATGAACTGTGGATTTTATCTTGTGACTTTCAGAATCTACAGATGCAGAAGTAAAGAACTCATACACCTCCTTCTTCCATATCTTAGATGGTTCTGAGACCAGAAATTCTAATCCCGAGTCGGAGAGGAGAGAGATAACCTTGTGAACATCTGGTGGGGCATCAGCAAAGGCCTGGCGCACCAACTCATATCCTTCATTTACGTTATCTTCAATCTTTGGCGCCATAGATCAGTCGAGAAAGCTTGAAAGATGAGAGAAAGAGAGAGAGAGAGAGGAGAATGTCGGCACAGGGTTTCAGTCTCGAAAACCTTGTAAGCGTGTCGACAGAATGAGTTTTTGACCTATTTATACCTTCTGTTTAAAGAAGATCAAAAGTCGCCAAAAACAGACTATAAGTGTCGACACAGATGGAATGTGTCGACTCAAGCTTCTATTATCTCGACTTCAAGTCCGTCTATATTGTGTCGACACCAATGTGTGGATATGTCGACACCTGAGTTATATAGTAGAGCATCAGAAATTATGTGTCGACTCTTAGTATAAGTGTCGACACAAAATCTGTAAGTGTCGACACCACTATCCTGGTGAAGTCGACACTACATTCCTGGATAAGTCGACAATAAGATTCTTAAGTGTTGACACATATTTTCTGTGTCGACATAATATCTCCGACTTGTCGACATTACTACCCTGAGTCGACACATTATTACTGAATGTGTCGACACCATCTTACTTAGCCAATTTCTGTTTGTTCAACACAACTTATAAGTACTACAAAGTACTTGATACTACTTCAATGTGTCTTTATATCATTTGAATGTTTTGTTACCACTTCAACTTCATTGTTGATGATTTTGTGATTACACTAATCAATGGTTAACATACCTAATTCAATTTTAAATTTATTGAATTTGGTCTCATATAGGGGCTTAGTAAACACATCTGCTATTTGATAATCTGTTTTGACAAATTCCAATGAGATGTCTTCTTTTTCTACATGTTCTCTAAGAAAATGGTATTTAATTTCTATATGCTTAGTTCTACTATGAGAAACAGGATTATTAGCAATAGAAATTGCACACTTAGAATCACACAAAAGAGGTGTTCTACTTACTTGAATACCATAATCCTTAAGTTGATGCTGCATCCATAATAGCTGTGCACAGCAGCTTCCAGCAGCAACATACTCAGACTCAGCTATGGAAATTGCCACACTGGTCTACTTCTTACTACTCCATGATATTAGTCTTCCTCCCAGGAATTGACAAGTACCTGTAGTACTCTTCCTATCCTCTCTACATCCTGCAAAATCTGCATCTGAATAGCCTGTTAGTAGAAAATCTCTATTCCTAGGGTACCAAAGACCTAGATTAGGTGTGCCCTTAAGATATCTCAGAATCCTTTTAACTGCAGTATAATGAGACTCTTTAGGGCAAGCTTGGTACCTAGCACAGACACATATAGCATACATAATATCTGGTCTACTAGCTGTGAGATATAGTAGAGAACCAACTATTCCTCTATACAAAGTCTCATCAACAGGTTTACCTGCATCATCTTTGCATATAGGCATACTTGTCCCCATAGGTGTTCTCATGATGGAGGATGACTCCATACCATACTTCTTGATTAATTCTTTAGTAAACTTTGACTGGGATATGGACAAGCCATCATCAGTCTGTCTTACTTGGAGTCCCAAGAAGAATTTCAGTTCCCCCATACTGCTCATCTCAAACTTCCCTTGCATAAGTTTGGCAAACTTTTTACAAAGGTTGTTTTCAGTAGATCCAAAGATTATGTCATCAACATAGATCTGAACTAAGATGATCTTGCCTTTGGATTCCCTAAGGAATAGAGTTTTGTCAATTTTTCCTCTTGAGAATTTATTCTCAATAAGGAAAGTAGACAGGGTTTCATACCAAGCCCTTGGGGCTTGCTTTAACCCATACAAAGCTTTTCTAAGCTTATAAATATAATCAGGTTTGAGAGGATCTACAAAACCTGATGGCTGCTCTACATATACTTCTTCTTTAAGATCACCATTCAGAAATGCTGACTTCACATCCATCTGGTATACCTTGAAGTCTTGATAGGCTGCATAGGCAAGGAACATTCTGATTGCCTCTAGCCTTGCTACTGGAGCAAAGGTTTGATCAAAGTCAATCCCTTCTTCCTGCCTGTATCCTTTTGCAACCAATCTTGCTTTATTCTTCACTATTATTCCACTTTCATCTAGCTTGTTCCTATAGATCCATTTTGTGCCAATTATGTTGTGGCCTCTTGGTTTAGGAACAAGCTCCCAGACATTGCACCTCCTGAATTGATTCAGCTCCACTTGCATATAATCAATCCAGTGCTGGTCTTGGATAGCTTCTTCAAACTTCTTAGGCTCCATTTGTGACAGGAAACTTGAATGTAGAACTGTGTTTTGATTTCTGCTTCTAGTTTGCACCCCCTATCTTGGATCACCTATTATCTGATCAGCTGGATGATCTCTTAAATGTCTTGTAGCTGGAGGAAGATTCCCTTTTGGTTGAACATCTCCAGCTCCTTCATTTAGCTGAATCTCTTGGTTTTCATCAGCTTCTATAGTGTCTTGTTCTCCCCCTGGACAGAAGCCTTCATTTTCCAATGCTCCATCTTCCTTTGATACTTCAGTAATGGAGAGCTTGTCCATACTTTTGCTTATACCTATTGAGTCATTTGATCTACAAGACAACTCACAGTTGATTAATCTTGTTTCATCAAACACAACATGCATAGATTCTTCAACAACTTGAGTAGTCAAGTTGAAGACTCTATAGGCCTTACTATTTGTGTTGTACCCAACAAATATCCCTTCCTGGGATTTGGCAGCAAACTTAGTCAAATATGACTTGCCATTGTTAAGTATATAACACTTGCAACCAAAGATCCTAAAGTAAGATAGATTTGGTTTTCTGCCTTTCACAATCTCATAGGGAGTCATTTTGTGGCTTTTGGTGATAGTAGCCCTATTGATTACATGGCAAGCTGTGTTAACCGCCTCAGCCCAAAAATATTCTGGGAGAGAGGTGTCACTCAACAGAGTTCTACTTGCTTCAATTAATGTTCTATTCTTTTTTTCAGCAATTCCATTTTGCTGAGGTATTCTAGGTGAGGAGAACTCTTGGAAAATCCCAAAGTCTTTACACAATTTTGTTATGCTTTCAGATTGAAACTCAGTACCATGGTCACTTCTGATTTTGACCACTGTACTATTCAATTCATTCTGAATTTGCTTTACAAAATTAAGTAATACACTTGGGGTTTTAGATTTCTGTCTCAGAAAGAACACCCATGTAAATCTAGAATAGTCATCTACAACCACAAAAGTGTAGACCTTCCTACCTAGACTATGAACTGGCATAGGACCAAAAAGATCCATATGCAAGAGGTATAAGCACCTCACAGAATCCTTGTTTTCAAGGCTTTGAAAGGAGGATTTTGTCTGCTAGCCCTTTTGACAAGCTGAGCATATCCCTTCCTTTATACACTTAACTTGAGGTCCATTCCTCACTAACTCTTTGCTAAAGAGTTGGCCAATTGTCTTGTAGATTAGATGAGCCAATCTCTTGTGCCACTTAACACAATGAGAAGCATTGTCATCAGCTACAAGACAGATGGAAGAAGCCTTATTCTTACATTCAAAATTAAGACAATATACATTTCTCTTCCTATACCCAGTCAATATGATCTTTTGATCACTTGACCTTTTGATATGACATCCATCTTTAACAAATGAAATGTCATATCCTAAATCACTTAGCTGGCTTATGCTTATTAGATTATGTTTCAAACCTTTTACATAAGCCACTTGAGTGATAGTAATTAGGTTAGAAGAAATGTTACCAAACCCTTTGATGACTCCTTTTTCAGATCCACCAAAGATCACTTTAGGTCCATCTTTGACAGATGAATACTCCTTCAGCAGCCCCTTTGTTCCAGTCATGTGCCTGGAACAACCACTATCCAAGTACCATATAGGGGCATGGTTACTTGGATTCACCTGCAACAAAGATTTACTTACCCTTAGAACCCAAGCAAGTCTTGGGTCCTTGGTTCAAGTTAGCATAAACAAAGCTACCATTATTTCTTCTAACAGGTAGACTATTGTTCTTTATAACACTTGTGTTATACCAGCAGTCTAGTGCAAAATGGCCTCTCTTGCCACATCACCAACATTCAAACTTATTGTATCTAGATCTAGATACTTCCTTGTCAGAAGAATTTCTGTTCATTGCTGGTGCTGCAGCAACTTAACCTACTGATTTCTTAAAACCATTGGGTTTATGACCATAGGTAGGCCTGCTTGCATTTACACCCTTGTTCTTCAGAACATTAGTCTTAATATGACCTTGAATATCTTCATGATCATATTTGTTAGAAGGCACTTGCACCTTACTAAACTTAATGGGGACTGAAAGGTTTAGTGATTGAACAGGAGCTTTGCCTTTCCTCTTGAATCTGCCAGCCCTGGAGTTACCTTTAAATCCTAATCCAGCCTTACCCTTTTGAGTGACAAATTCATCTATCAAGGGTAATACAGATTTTGGCTTAGAGTAACTAGCCACTAAATCCCTTTCAATTCTAAGTCTGGCCTCCAGACTCTTCACTTGATCATTAGTATAATTAATTGTGCCCATCTAAATAATAGTTATATTCTTCAGCTTGGCAATTTCATTTAATTTTTGATCAATAACTTTCTCTAACTCAGTTGTAGCAATCCTTAGTTCATCAATTTCCTGAGCCTGAGATTTAACCAAGTTCTTGCTTTTCTTAAGGGCCTGCAACAAGTCCCCATACTTGTCTATCAATTGATAGACATCTCCTTCAGATTCAGATGCATCTACATCACTTGATGCAGATGTAGCTGATTCTTCACTTATACTACAAACAGATGTAATAGAAGGACATTGTACCTTATTAGGACCAGACTTATTCTGGCATATGTCCTCTTCTGATCCTGCCATCAGCCCCATACACTGATGATCCTTTTGTTCATTGATGGAGTCTAGCAACTGCAGAAACTCCTCTTCTTCAGATGCAGCATATAGTCCAATATATGCTTCAGCTTCAGATTCTGACTCTGAAGTTGACTGGTCTGTTAGACTCTTATCTTTCTTTGCAACAAAAGATTTCTCCTTCTTGCCTTTCTGATGAGTCTTCTTCTTATCTGAAGACTCCTTTCTCTTATCAGGACAGTCAGCCACTACATGTCCAGGCCTATTGCAACAATAGCAGACAATCTTTGAAGTAGTGGCTTTGTTGGGCTTTGATCTGCTCTTCTCTTTCCTTGATGACCTTTTCTTCTAATAATAGTCATCAACTTGCTGTGATGTGGAAGGCCTAGACTTCCATTGCTTCTTTTTCAAGAACCTCTGGAATTGCCTTGTGAATGCAGCAAAGTCTGCATCTGAATCACATCTTTCTGAACCCTTATCTGAATTTTCAGAACTATCTTCTGCAACTTCCTTAGGAGGAGATGGTGATTTCCTCCTATTCTTTCTAGTGGCTTCTGCATTGAATGCCACAGTCTTTTCTCTATGCTCTCCTCTTGAATTCTTTTCCTCCTCCTTCCTCACCATAAGTTGCATTTCATAGGATAGCAATTTTCCAAACAAGGTGGGAGGAGAGATCTCTGCCAATTTAGCCACTTCCCTTATGGCACAGATCTTTGTGTCCCAATCCTTTGTTAAGGATCTCAAGAATTTGTCATTCAGTTCATAAGTACTGAAGACTCTTCCATTGGACATAAGCTCATTCACAATTCTATAGAATTTCTTGTAGCACTCAGTTATGCTATCAGATTTTCCTTGTCTAAAACTTTCATACTCCTGATTGAGCATAGATTTCCTGTCCTGCCTTACTTCTTCAGATCCCTCCATGTAGACAATCAATGTGTCCCACATCTCTTTGGAGGTCTTGCAGTGAATCAGATTTTGAAATGTTGAATCATCTATGGCACTAACAATAATGTTCTGAGCTCTTTTATCCATGGTTGCCAAGATGATTTCATCCTTGGTCATTTCTGAATAACTCTTTGGAGTTTGGATATTTGCATTAAGAACTGATACCTTCATTGGAATGAAGGGGCCTTCCTGTACTGTGATGTAAATCCTTGGGTCAGATGCCTCCATAAACAATCTGACTCTTTCTTTCCAAATTCCAAAAATTTCTTTCTTGCATATGGGTAATTTCATAGACCCTAGCTCCTTATGATTCTCACCAGAACCCATCTTTTTGAATCTTGATTCTGCCTTTAAGATCTACCTCAGACTGTTAAGTCCTTTTTGAGGAACCTCCCTCTGATACCACTTGATAGTTTTACTTTCAAGACAACCTAAACACCTAGAGGGGGGGTGAATAGGTTCTAATTGCTTGTTTATACTTCTAGGAAGAATTCAATAGCAGAAATAAAACATTCAGCACAGCAATCACAGAAATTGAAACATCACAGATTGCACAATGTTTTATAGTGGTTCCCCAAGGTTTGGGTACATCCACTTTCCCCCTTCACCTATCTAGCAGTATGCTAGATTCGGCCAAACTTCCACTATTCTCAGATCCACAGATCCTACAGCTCAGAACCTGGATAGGTTCCTACAAATCAGGCACAACAGCCCTACCTCAGCCTTGCCTCAAGGCCTACCACTCAGAGAAGAACCTTCTCCTACACTCAGGCAAATAGCCCTACCACTCAGAGATCACCTCTCCTACAATCAGCCTTTATAACACAGGCTTACAACTCAAATCTGTGTAAACAGATCCTACAGAAATTTAGAAAAGATATTTTAATGTCTTGCCTTTGTTGAGAGAGAAGAGGACAAGACACTTCTTGATCAGCTGATGAAATCAACTGAATCTGAGCTTTCTTCAAAGCTTCTTGAACCTGAACTTAGCTGAGTTGATTTCCAAACAACTTCTTGAGAAACCACTGATGGCTTCCTTCTTCTTCTTCAAGATGACTGGATCCCTCTCTATCCAACACCTTTTCTGATACTTCAGACTTCTTCTTCTTAGATCTTCTGATGAAAATCTTCTTTAGAGCTTAGCACTTTCTTGAATTGGAACTTCAATAGGATCGTAATCCTTTTTTTTTCTTCTTAGATCTTCTTCTGTTTTCTTTTTTTTATTTCCTTCTGAATATGTCTATTTATAGACTTTCTTCATGGTAACCGGCTGATCCGGTTTCTAACTGTATTCTGACAGGTCTGACAGCTTCAGTTAAACGGTGGCAACCCACAGCTATCAAGTCTTCAAACAGTTCCTTTACCTTAGCCTTGGACAGCAAAATGTCGAGACAGTCTGTCAGAAAGTGTCGAGACCAATCTGTCTATCTGTGTCGACACAAGTGACTTTGGTGTCGACACAGTCTTTGATGATGTCGACTAAGTTGCCTTTAAGTCGACACAGCTACTTCAGAAAATAACTTGGTCTTAGCTCTGCAATGTGTCGACAAAAGTCCTGTGTGTCGACACAGTTGTTGTAGATTCAGAACTCAGTATGTGTCGACTCAGCCTTCAGGTGTCGACACAGTAATCTTCAATTCTGCCAAAATGTGTCGACTCAGTCTTCTGGTGTCGACACAAACATAGTCGACTTCTGCCAATATATGTCGACTCAATCTCAAGGTGTCGACACATCCTCCCAATGTCGACACAGTTGAGGTCGACTATCTTCTTCTGTGAGTCGACTATCTTTCTCTGGTCGACTATCTTTCACTAGTCGACTATCTTTCACTAGTCGACTATCTTTCACTGGTCGACTAACTTTCACTGGTCAACTAACTTTCTCTGGGTGTCGACTATCTTTTACTATGTCGACACTGCTTCCCAGTGCTGAGGTCGACGATCTTCTTTATGTGTCGACACTGCTTCCCAGTGTCGACATAAATGTGATCGACTATCTTTCTCTGTGTCGACAATGATATTCTGAAGTGTCGACACAAATATTCTGAAGTGTCGACACATTTTCTTCAGGTGTCGACACGTGGACTTAGAATATTTTTCTGCATTCTCTAATACTTCTTCACCTGCACATGTCAACTCAAAACAACATCAAATACACTTTGATGTATATCATTGAGCTAAGTTGGGCTTCTTCAAATCAGGTACACATTTTCCAATGTACCCAACAGGCTCTTGTACCACCTTCCGCATTACCGATACGTGGAACACATTGTGTAGCCTACTCAACTCCACCGACAACTTCAATCGATACGCTGCTTCGCCAATCTGCTCCAGGATCTCAAACGGTCCAAGGTATCTCGGACTCAGCTTCTTCAAGCATCGAATCCGCAAGACACCCTTGAACAACTTGATTTTCAAATACACCCATTTGCCAACACTGAACTCCACATTCCTATGCTTGGCATTATAGTATTTTGCCTGCCTGTCCTGAGCGATCTTGAACCGTTCCTGAATCGTACGTACCATTAAAATGACTTCTTCCACTTCCTGACGTTTGTATAACTTTGACTTACCTGTCTCCAACCAAGACAACGACGTGCTACACCTTATCCCATACAGGGCCTCGAAAGGCGCCATTCTAATACTTGCTTGATAACTGTTATTGTATGCAAACTCTACCATGTACAGGTGATCTTTCCACTGCTTTCTGAAATCCAAGATGCACATGCGAAGCATGTCATCCATCATCATGTTTACCCTTTCGGTCTGACCATTCGTCTGCGGATGAAAGGCTGTGCTGAAAAATCAGCTTAGTTCCCAACAACTTATGCACCAGCCTCCAGTCATTTGATTTGAAGCGTCCGTCTTGGTCACCAACAATACTGCGGGGAACACCATGTAACCGTACAATATTATCCACATAGAGCTTTGCTAACTTTTCCACCGGATCTTCCTTCCTATTCGGGATGAAGTGCGACACTTTTGTCAATCTATCTACGACCACCCAGATGGCGTCGTTTCCCTTCTGCGACCTTGGCAAACCATGCACAAAATCCATGGAAATGTCGATGAACGTCCATTCCGGGATAGGCAAGGACATCAAGAAACCTCCGGGATTCTGCCACTCCGCCTTAACCAAGGCACATGTTTGGCACTTCGCCACATAAAGTGCTACATCCTTCTTCAACCTTGGCCACCAAAATAACTTCTTCATGTCCCTATACATCTTCGTGCTCCCCGGGTGGATTGAGTACTTGGTATGATGAGCCTCGTACATGAACTCCTCCTAAAGATTATCCGCACAAGGGATGCATAGGCGACCATCCTTCCTTAGCAGTCCATCTTCAACCGCAAATTGGGAATTTGACTCATCCAACGATTCATCCAAGATTTGCTTCATACTGCTATCCTGAACCAAAGCAGGCTGAATCCTATCAGCTAGTTCATACTGCACCTCCGTCCAACACAAAATTGCCTCGGCACTAGACTGCTTGTCAACACAGGAGATCTCCAATGCCTCCAAATCACGGATTAAACTCTCATCATGCACCGCCAAATAGTTGGCTTGCGCAAGTGCCCTACGACTCAACGCATCCGCCACTACATTTCCTTTCCCGGGCACATAATGTATTTTGAAAGTGTAGTCCCCCAGGAACTCCATCCACCTCTACTGCCTCATGTTCAGGTCCTTCTGATCTAGCAAATACATCAGGCTCTTATGATCGGTGTATATATCGACCTTCACACCGTATAGATAGTGCCTCCACAGCTTTAGAGCAAATATCACGGCTGCTAACTCTAAGTCATGGATCGGATAATTTCTCTCATGAACCTTCAATTGTCGTGATCCATAGAATATCACGCTCCCATGCTGTAGCAGAACACAACCCAAACCAATGCCTGAAGTATCACTATAAATTTCAAACCCTTCGGACCCACTCGGCGAACGAAAAAAAAGCGTCGTGACCAACCGCCTCTTCAATTCTTCAAAAGCTTGCGCGCACTCTAGCGTCCACATAAAATTTTGATCCTTCCTTGTCAATGTCGTGAGTGGTATCGCTATCCACGAGAAGTTCTCTACGAAGCGCCTATAGTAGCCGGCAACCCCCAGAAATCTTCGAACTTCCGCCACCGAAGTCAACACTGGCCACTCCTAAATCGCTGCTATCTTCGCCGGATCCACCGCTATCCCTTCACCACTAACAATATGACCAAGGAACGCTATTGAGGATAACTAGAACTCACACTTGGAGAACTTAGCGTACAACTGATTCTTCCTCAACGTCTCCAATACCATATGCAGATGCTTGTAGTGACCATCCTCACACCGCGAGTACACCAAGATGTCGTCGATAAATACTATCACAAAATGGTCCAGGTACTCTCTGAACGTCCTGTTCACCAGATCCATAAACACGAATGGCGCATTGGTCAGCCCGAACGGCATGACCGTAAGCTCGTAATGTCCAAACCGCGTGCTGAACGATGTCTTTGGGATGTCACTCTCCCTTATACTTAACTGGTAGTATCCGGATTTCAGATCTAGCTTCGAATATACCGTTGACCCAACCAACTTATCAAATAGATCATCAATCCTTGGGATTGGATACTTATTCTTTTCTGTAAGCTTGTTAAAATCATGATAGTCGATATAGAGTCACAAGCTCCCATCTTTCTTCTTAACGAAGAGGACCGGTGTGCTCCAAGGCGACGAACTTGGACGCGCATACCCTTGCTCTAACAATTCTTGTAGTTGCACCTTCAACTCCACCATCTCCCTAGGCGCTATCCGATACGGAGAGCATGAAACCGGTTTGGCACCCAGCACCAGTTGAATTGTAAAATCAATCTCCCGCTGAGGAGGGGCTCCCGTGAGATCATCTGGGAATACATCAGGATACTCTGACACCACTGCAATACTGCCCAGACTAGGTTTAGGCATTGAAGCTTGCACTAAAGTGACAAACAGCTCTGCCCCAGACCAGACTGCCTTAATCACTTGAAGAGCTGTCATTAAATCTTGCTCGACCTTTTCATGCCAGCAAACGTGGTCTCCCGATCAGTATTCAGTCCCAACTTAACCTCCTTTCGGTTGCAATCAATGTATGCTCGCTGCTCTGAGAGCTAGTCCATTCCAAAGATTACATCGAACTCCACTAACGGCAACACCGACGCTTGCAAATCAAACTCTTGATCCTCGATCTGTAACTTTACCACACAGAGTCTATCAATGCCCATTGAGCACCCATTGGGAAACAACACATCCAACTTGTCTTTTGCCATCAAGGAAGGAATTTTGATGCGTGATACACATCTTTCGGACAAAAAGGAATGGGAAGTTCCCATGACAAACGGTGCTTTCACCGGACACTCAGAAGATCAATATAAATCCTATCACAACCAATCATAGGCTAACATGTGTAAGACAACAAGTATCTAAAGCTGACCTACCAAAAAAATTATACCATACCTGTCACCATGTCAGCATGTTCCATGGCCTCCTGATGGCTAAAGATGTACACTCTAGGTTGGGATGGAGCATATCGAGATGTAGTTACCTCCAACCCCTTTCCCTTCTCCTTGTAGGTTGCTATAGGCTTCTTCTCTGACTCCAGATGTCCGCTCCGACACTCTCGGGCAAAGTGTCCCAGCTTACCACAGTAAAAGCATGCGTCCGGGTCTCGTCCAATAGTTGTTTCAGACGCACCAAAAGAAGGAACTAGACCCGAAATACTACCCTTCTTATACCATCTACGGAAACGAGACTTTGAGGAGGTCGGCCCCTTGAACTCTGTCTTCTTTACACTGGAGTCTTTCTTCTCTTAGACTTTCTTCATAATTTTCTCTGTCCTCGGATCATCTCAACGACAATCTCGGGCAAAGTGACCAAACATTCCACATTTATAACAGTAATATGGAGCTTGACTAGTACATACTTCAGGCCTCACTTTACTCCTCTTACGGTATACAGACTTTGCGGGACCTAGGGAGTTTGGTAACCTGAACACAGACGTCTGGTTGATTCAGGCCAGATCTGCTTCCAAAGCTCTAGCTGACTCCACTAATGATCAGAATCCAAGTAGCTTTGGTCCTACGAGTAGCAGTCGTAATTCATCGTGCAGACCGTTGTAGAATCTATTAACTATAGTCTGCTCATTCTCCAACTCAAACCCTGGGTAGCTCCTTATGATAAGAAATGCCTGCAAATACTCCTCAACTGAGTGCGTACCCTGCACTAAGAGCATGTTCAGCTACTGATACGAAGGTCTTATACATGCCAGTTGTTCCATCACACCACTCGGTGTTGAAGCCACCCCAGGGACAGGGGGCTGCACTTGCCCTCCAAGTTGTGCTTTAGTCACAATGAACACCACTTCAACTATCCTTCTTATGGTTTCAATAGAAAGAAGGGTCTTAGGTACGTTGTTAAGTGGGCTACTCTACGTGGAGTGCTGACCTTGCGACTGCCCCACACCACTCCTAGTCACCTATATAGCATAACCATCAATTAGGAGACATACAGATTGCTAAAAGCAATCATTGGAACACTCAAGTTCCTCCTAACATGTGTATTTTCATTCCTAAGTGGACATTCATGGGTTCTTTTAAGTTATAACGATAACGCACATACAAGTGCTCACCACCCCTTAAAAGAATTCGCCCACGAATTCAACTACAGACAACCGAAACCTAATTGATACCAAATTGTAACACCCCCATCCGTCGTATGGCATATAATGAAAGGTTCAGCTGGAACCCGACGCCATATATCACGGACAGTCGGAAAGGTTACAAAATAATACCAAATACTCAATTACTCGCCCTAACACAGATCATGTTAGCAGAAGCTTTTAAACAGTTTAAGGGAACCCAAAATTGCTCAACACTAGCATGAATGCCCACTATTCACCACAGGAATGAAATATAACAAATACACAAAAGAGTACTTCGCCTTATGGCCTTACAAATGTTCATATAACAACATAGTGTTTTACAGACATCGGCTCGCAGGCTGGCCACACATGATATAAATAAAATAACAGTTCGCTTTGGCCTTCGAGGGCAAGCACAGATGCCTCGGCTTCAGCCCGCTATTTGGTACTTGGTTCCGCAGCACCTGCAAGCAACATTCCACTGCATGGTGGCAAACAAAGCAACGGTCAGCTAAAGCTGACCAAATTATAACGAACCCGCCCCTTATTTGGGATGGCGGTGCTCCTTCCATGCATTTCATTAGCCCAGCTAAACAATTAAGTCCATAAGTATATTTCGCCACAGGTGTAGGCTCGCCTGGCCAAACACCTCGTGCACTCATGGCACATTCTCGGTGAATCCGGTAAATTCCATGGCTTCACCTGTAAGACCCCCCTCCCGGAACAAAGAACATGGCACGAGAGGGGTCTTATGCCTAGAATAGCCGCCTTGCGGTAACACTAACACTCGTGTCAGCCTGTACAACAAGACGCCTATCCTGCCGGCTACAACCAATATCAACATATAAATGCAAACCCATCCATAATAATAAAAGGAAGTCAATCCACACCAAGCATAAGTCCATAAATATAGAAAAAGAGAAGCTAAACAAGCTTCTACATAATCAGAGTACGAAAATAGAATTGCCCCGAAGGGCTACAACAAAATCTCTCTCACTCACATCTGTAACCGACGGTAGCGACGGTACCGTCCCCTCAGGCCCTGTCGTCCTGGCCTGGCTGTCCAGCTGCATTGCCTGCTGCTCCACCTGCGGGGTTTCCTCCTAAAAAGGAAGACGTAGAAACCGTTAGTCACAAAGACTAAGTGGCTTCACATCCGCTCCCCCGACGACTCCTCGGCACCGGGCGGAGAAAGGAATAGGTATAATATATATAAAATAGTAGTAACAGCAGGTGAAGTAAGTATACAAATCATAGGTAGCAATAAAAGTAGTGTATAAATGAACAATCTCTTATTCTACAATTCTACCATCTACAGCAGCAAGAGAGTATAATGTTATAACAGTAAGTAACTCAACTTATATGAATGCCTATACAAGCATATAAGTTGAGGGTCGTTCAGCAATAAGTAACTCATCGTATAGGAGTGCCCATACAAACTTATACGATGAGGGTCTTGTGTATGTAATGAAGTGCAATGCCATGTATGCAATGCAATGACACACCCATGATCAAGAACATGCAATTGCTATGTCGACACAGACTTATAGTTCCCACTATTCGAGCAGGTAGCTAACCACTCAGGCGTCAACCGTCGTGGCCAAACGGTGATAGTAGAGCGAGCATCTCCACTACTAGGCTGGTCTCCACACTACCTGGCCTAGGCCTCCTTATGCCTCAACGCTAAGAACACAACAGCGGAGCTCACATGCGTACTACGGCTCAACGGGTTCTCTTGGGTAAATGAGCACCAAGATCCTAGCCCCAAACTAGCCTATGCATGATACGGAAGGAGCCTCGGAAATGAACACGAGGACCAAGCCCAACCGTTCACTTGGCATGGAAGGAGCCTCGGGACATGAACACCGAGGACCAAGCCCAACCGTCCAAGGTCTAGCTGTCAACTCCCATCGGTGTGACGATTGGCGAGCCCGTAGACCTGCCACACTATCCTTAACCCGGGATTATGACACCACGTGTCGACTCACACCACATGCAATTCCACAATATCATGGCATGGAAGGAGTCTCAGGACGTGAACACCGAGGACCAAGCCCAACCATCCATCAAATACGGGAGGAGCCTCGGGGCGTGAACACCGAGGGACAAGCCCAACCGTCCAACTTTACTTATCTCAATCTCTTTCCAACTAGTGACGGTCAACACCGCACTTGTTACTTCAACAATGCTACCCATAGGGAGATGACACTCTAAGAATTGGATTACTAATTCCCTTTTATCCATTCAACATACATTATGGCCATAGTTAAATCATTTATACATTTATCCAATTATATCCACCCAATTATATCAGGTTCTTTCCTTCAATTAAACTTGTCCACAACTCGTTATACGAATTTAGATTTATAACCTCAACTTATCACCTCACTATGATGATTATGTCAAAAGAGTTCACCCAAGCCTCGAGTTGGATCGAAACATTAAATTCCACCAAATTGCACTCTACATTACACAACCCAAAATTTAGGTGCAGCCTTAATCCGGGTAGCAACTTCGACCAAGGATTCCTGAGGCTACAGAAATCCGAAGAGTGCGTGTAACCACTCGTTGGACAGATAATTTCAAGGGCTATAACTTTCGTGTTTAGTTGAAAGCCCAGATTTGATCGCATCACACCAGAAATTCACTCGAAGCCCGCTGTGTACAGGATTTTTCCCCAATCGCAGCAGATTCGAACTGACTTTCCCGTGGCTACAGGTATCGTCTGAAAATGTGCAACCACTCGTTGGAAATATAATTTCGAGGGATACGACTTTCATGTTTAGTCGAAAACCCAGATATAACCAGAACACCCCCGAAATTGGCCACGAAGGTTGTTGCGTGCAGAAAATAGATTTCTGCATGCATCTTAAGGTGAGATGAAGGACATCCGTTGATCTTCTTCCTTGCACCAATCTCCCAAAAACTACTCCAGAAAATCGTCCACCCTTATTCACCCTCACAAAGCCATATTTCTCCACGAAACACTCTCTCATATTCACTTTGAAGAATGAAGAGGTTGGAGGGGACTAAGCCTAGAAAACGACCTAGGCATGGCTTTTCCCTAAGAAATCTCCTCGTCACCATCAAGACTCTAAGGAGTCGATATCTCTCCTAGAATATTAACTACAGATCTAGCACCAAGGGAGAGGGGAGGAAGCTCACCTCGATTCCAGCGGTACCATCATTTTCTGTCATGGATCTAGTAATTCTTCTTTGCGACATCTCTTGCTTGGTGCAGTTGTTCTTCACGACAAAGGAAGGAGAGAGAGAGAGAGAGAGAAAGGCCACCTCCAGGAACTCTGACTGCTTCCCTAGGCTTCGCCGGTTTTACGAGGTCCACGATGACGGCAAGAACGATCGGCAAGGACGGCTAGGGTTCGGCTTTATCTCCTCTTATAAACCGATGTATTAGGTTAGATCCTTCCGCTACGTGTCAACGCCCCATTGGACCGCCCCTTATGGGTCATATTGAAGTGACCCGGTCCAAGGAATCATCATCAGCACGAATCCCGAAGTCCGGTTCGGTCCGCCTATTCAAGCCGGCGAATCTGCCTGGGCGAAGAAAACGCACAAGTCAAATTCGACGGGAATCAACCGTCATTCTCGACGATCGGCAAGAATCGTCGGGCATTCTCGACGAATTCATCGGGTATCATCAATGATACCCGACGAATTTCACTTAGCTGACTTATCGGAAACCCTGGCGTTGAGTGCGTTGAGTATCAGTCAGCGATACTCGACGATCGGTGGGTATCACCGGGCATTCTCGACGATCGGCGAGAATCGCCGGGCATTCTCGACGATCGGCGATAATCGCCGGGCATTCTCGTCGACTTTTACTTAACCTAATTCCCAATCTGAAGTTCTGAATCCGACGGGTATCGACCATCGATACCCATCGAATCGGCGAGTATAATTCCCGATACCCATCGATCAGCGAGTATCATTCCCGATACCCGTCGATCGGCGAGTATCAACTCCCATTCTCGTCGATTTTCCCTTAGGCCATTTCCTTTCGATCCGTTGGATATCACTCAACCCTACACTCCATTCAACGCACTTGACACCTTTTGCCAGTGCGTCCCGAGCCCGAGTCAAGACTCTTGACTAAAAATTCGTGCGAGGGGCCTAGCGCGAATTGGGACGTTACAAATCCTATAAACAAAATAAAAGATTTCGTCCCCGAAATCAGGCTAGGGCTATGGGGATGCAAGTACAAAATATTATGCGCTATAAAATGTAACCTTGGGAGAACAGCTCCGGGTAGCGCTTCTGCATCAAGTCCACCGGCTCCCAAGTAAATTCTTCCTTCCCATGATTAGTCCATAGCACTTTTATCATAGGCACACTTTTGCGGCGCAAGGTTCTTATCTCATTATCAACGATTCGTACCGGCTCCAGTCGCATAGATCTATCATACGCCACCTTACCATCAGGTGTGGGGATGTATTGTTCAGGCCGCAACAGCGCCTTCCGAAGCAACGATACATGGAACACATCATGGAGATTTTCTAGCTCGGGCGATAGATCCAGCCGATATGCCAAAGGGCCAATCCTTTCTACTATGACATAGGGTCCAACATACCGTGGGCTGAGCTTCTTCACTCCCCGCACCCGTGACACTCCATGCATCGACCAGATTTTCAGGAACACTTTTTCACCCACTTGAAACTCCACCATACGGTGCTTTGCGTTATAATACATCACCTGCCAACTTTGAGCCTCCAATATGCGATCCCTTATTAGCCTAACCACCGCATCAGTATCATCAATATACTCAATTCCCAATGCCTTCCGGTCTTCATCTTGCTCCCAAGACAAGTGGGTTCTACACCTTCTTCCATAAAGGGCTTCATGGGGCGCCATGCCAATGCTAGCTTGATGGCTGTTGTTGTAGGAGAATTCCACTAAGGGCAAGAGTCTTTCCCACGGCTCTCCCCTATCTATCACACACAACCTCAACAGATCCTCCAATGTTCGGATGGTCCGCTCAGACTGCCCGTCCGTCTGAGGATTAAATGCGGTGCTGAAGGTAAGGCGCGAGCCCAAATACGCCTGTACCGCCTTCCACTCCATGGAGGTAAAATGACCATCACAATCTGAAATTATCGTCTTAGGTACGCCGTGATACCGTACAAACTGCTCCACAAAAAGGCTTACTAAGACATCCACATGAGCCTCCTTCTTCATAGGAATAAACCGGGCAACTTTCGTCAGGCAATCAACGATCACCCACACTGAATCATTTCCTGAGCGGGAGTGAGGTAGCCCATGTACGAAGTCCATAGAAATATCCTCGAACTTCCACTCGGGGATTGGCAACGACTGCAACAGGCCACCGGGACTCCTGCACTCCGCCTTCACTCTTTGGCAGGCTTCACAATGCGTGATAAAGTATCAGACATCCTTCTTCATTCTGGGCCAACACATCATCTTCCGTAAGCCGGTGTACATCTTTGAACTTCCCGGGTGCACGGAATATTGAGAGCAATGTTCTTTTCTCAAGATATCTTCCCGGATTCTGCCACCTTTGGGAATGTAGAGCAGGCCGCGAAAGTAAACGAGGCTGTCCTTTAGTGTGTACTCGTCGGTGGTCCCGTCTTTGATTAACTTTATTGCTGGGGCCAAAGCCGAATCCAATCCTTGCTCCACTCCGATCCGGTCCCGGATATCACAAACTATGCTCATGCTGGACAAGTACTCCGTATATTCCGCCGAAGAAGCCTTAAATATTAAGGTAATGTCCATCTCCTCGATCATCCGTGCCAACTCCATGCTCATCAACCGAGACTCTGGGCTCGAGCCGGGTACTTTCCTACTAAACGCATCGGCTACCGAGTTCACTTTTCTGGGGTGGTAGTTCAAGGTGAACTCATAGTCGCATAGAAACTCTAACCACCGCCGTTGTCTTAAGTTCAATTCCTTCTGGGTATGGACGTACTTCAATTTTTTATGATCCGAGAAGATTTCGCAGTGGACGCCGTATAGATAATGCCTCCATACCTTCAAGGCGAACACCACTGCTCCTAGCTCTAAATCATGCACCGGGTATTTGATTTCATGCTTCTTCAATTGTCTTGAAGCATAAGCAATTACGTGCCCGTGCTGTATCAACACCACTCCCAACCCCTGATAAGATGCGTCTGTGTAAACTTGGAATCCTTCCTTCCCAGACGGAAGGATAAGGATGGGGGCGGAGGTAAGTCTATCCTTCAATTCCTGGATGTCCGCTTCACACTGGAGTGTCCACTAAAATGACACACCTTTCTTTGTCAAAGAAGTAAGCGGGAGGGCAATCTTGGAGAATCCTTTTATGAACTTGCGGTAGTATCCAGCAAGTCCCAGAAAACTCCTCACATCGGCCGCCGACTTCAAGGGCGACCACTCCTTCACGGCACGTACCTTGGCCGGATCCATAGCTAGTATAGCCCCACTGATTACATGACCCAAGAAAGCCACTTCCCTAAGCCAGAATTCACACTTGCTAAACTTGGCAAACAGGGCATGCTCTTTTAACTTTTCCAGAATGAAGGCCAAATGCCCGACATGTTCCTCCTCCGTCTTCGAGTAGACTAAGATGTCGTAAATGAACACAATGATGAAGACATCCAGATAGGGCTCAAACACTTTATTCATCAAGCTCATGAAAGCTGATGGGGCATTTGTGAGCCCAAACGGCATCACTGTGAACTCATATAAGCTTCCCCTTAGCTGAAAGCTATTTTCGGAATATTATCCTCTTGTATTCTCAATTGGTAATATCCCGAGCGCAAATCTAGCTTGGAGAACCAATGCGCTCCCACCAGTTGGTCGAACAACTCATCGATCCGAGGTAACGGATAGGTGTTCCGTACTGTCAGTCGGTTGAGTTCCTGATAGTCTATACATAAACGCAGGGTTCCATCTTTCTTCTTAACGAATAGAATAGGGGCTCCCCAAGGTGATGAGCTGGGGCGAACAAACCCTGATTCTACCAACTCCTGCAGTTGAACTCTAAACTCCGCGAGTTCTTTTGGGGCCATTCGATAAGGGGTCCTGGAGAAAGGCTTAGCTCCTAATACAAGCTTAATCTGAAAATCCACTTCTCTATGCGGGGGTAACCCTGACAATTTCTCAGGAAATACCTCAGGGAAATCCCGTGCTACCCGCACATCCTTCACATCTACCTTCATCTCCTTTAATTCGAAACATATCATGTAGACTTCATCCCCTCTCAAATGAGCTTTCAAGGTCTGGATTGAGGATAATAATATTCGTGGTGCGAAATTTATACCTTGGAAGACTACATCAGTATCCCCATGTATCAAATAGATGTGCTTCTTCGCGCAGTCGATTCTTGCATGGTGCCAATCTAGCCATGCCATGCCTAGAATGAGGTCGAATTCTGGTATTCTCAAAATTGTGGCGGGGGTATCAAAGGTCTTTCCCCCAATGGTTATCTCTAACTCACACTTCGCGGTTGCCGTCATCTCAGATCCGTCTGGGAGGCGTACTCTTCGAGCAATACCAGTGAAATATTGTACTCCTTGTATATCCTTGATGAAGTCTTCAGACACGAAAGAATGTGAGGCACCGGTGTCAAATAACGTATAAGCCGGTTTCCCGCCGACCATCACGGTGCCTAAGTGTCATTTAATATTACTCAAGCTAGACGTCTAGTATATCTTAAGCCACTAGAAGATATTAATGGAAGCAAAAGGGCTAATTCAAATCGTACCTGCAATCATCTCCTGAGGATTCCGCTCTTGAGTCATATCCAAGGCATACATCTGGTCCCGAGCGGGTCCGGGGTTTCTTCCTCGTGGTCCTTGTCCTCGACCACGCAAATACACTCTCCCCCGCGGGGCTGCTGGAGGGAGAGCAAAAGGCGCATTTCCAAATAGTTGTGGGCAGTAGTGTCGAATGTGGCCCGGTTGGTTGCATTCAAATGATACCCATTCCTGCCTTTCGCCGTGTTGCTGAAATTGTTGAGGTGGAGGTAATGCTGGCGGTTGCGGAACCGGGCGCTCCTCTCTAAAGTATTGGGGGAAACGCCTGCCACCCCTCCGATATCCTCTTCCTCTTCTATTGTCAAATCTCCTTCTGTTGCTGGGGCCGGCTTCCATCACGCCCTCCGCTGGTATCTTACCACTTCCCAAGTTATCTGCTTCCAATCTCTTCATCATATCGATAATCTCCGCCATACTATAGTCCGCTATAAACAAAAGGGCTTGCCTTAGGGGATCTCGCAAGCCTTTGTAGAATCGTTTGGCGTACCCTCTATCATCCAACTCATAGGAGTCAGCGAATCTAGCCAAGTGTTGAAACTCCCGTTGGTACTCTGTCACCGACATGGACCCTTGCTTTAGTTGCAAAAATCTCTCTTCAAGACCATCCCGAGCGGCCGAGGAGATGAAATGCTCTAAAAAGGCTTCAGAGAATTCGCTCTAACTAATGTCCGTGTACACTCTTCCACGAAAAGTGGAGCCCATGAGGGACTTCCACCACCTTTTGGCGTGCAGTTCTAAGAGTGTCACCACAAGGGTCACCGCCATATTGTTTGGACATCTTATTCCTGCCAACAATTCTTGTATAGTGTCGAGCCACTCTTCCGTATGCACCGCCGACTCTGTCCAAATATAAGCGGGAGGGGAGAGAGCTCGGAAAGTGCTTAACCAACTAGATCCCGGACCCTATTGTTGTACAGGTGCCTGCTGAGATTGGAACCTAAAGGCGTCCAAAATAGCTATGACCGTCTTCCCAAGCTCTAATTGTTGGAATTGTGTAGGCACGGACGGGGCGGGGGTGCCCCTCACTGGTTCAGCATGTACTGGGATCTACATATAGGGTACAAACCTAAGGTTAGGTTGGCTAATCTAAGGTTAAGGATGGACAAACTTAGTGTGAATTACATATGGGCACACCACTGCTTCCGCTAAGTCAGTTTGTCCCCAAACTGGCTAATAAAACGGGGGTGGCACCATTGTTAAGTGAATTTCTCCTTGGAGGATCGTAGCAAGCTGATACAATTTGTAAGTAAGTAACTCAACTTATATGAATGCCCATACAAGCATAGAAGTTGAGGGTTGTTCAGCAATAAGTAACTCATCGTATAGGAGTGCCCATACAAACTTATACGATGAGGGTCTTGTGTATGTAATGAAGTGCAATGCCATGTATGCAATGCAATGACACACCCATGATCAAGCACATGCAATCGCTATGTCGACATAGACTTATAGTTCCCACTATTCGAGCAGGTAGCTAACTTATAAGGCGTCAACCGCCGTGGCCAAACGGTGACAGTAGAGCGGGCATCTCCACTACTAGGCTGGTCTCCACACTACCTGGCCTAGGCCTCCGTACGCCTCAACGCTAAGAACACAACAGCGGAGCTCACATGCGTACTACGGCTCAGCGGGTTCTCTTGGATAAATGAGCACCAAGATCCTAGCCCCGAACTGGCCTATGCGTGACACGGAAGGAGCCTCAGAAATGAACACGAGGACCAAGCACAACCGTTCACTTGGCACGGAAGGAGCCTCGGGACGTGAACACCGAGGACCAAGCCCAACTGTCCAAGGTCTAGCTGTCAACTCCCATTGGTGTGATGATTGGCGAGCCCGTAGACCTGGCACACTATCCTTAACCCGGGATTACGACACCATGTGTCGACTCACACCACATGCAATTCCACAATATCGTGGCATGGAAGGAGCCTCGGGACGTGAACACCGAGGACCAAGCCCAACCATCCATCAAATATGGGAGGAGCCTCGGGACATGAACACCGAGGGCCAAGCCCAACCGTCCAACTTTACTTATCTCAATCTCTTTCCAACTAGTGACGGTCAACACCGCACTTGTTACTTCCACAATGCTACCTGTAGGGAGACGACACTCTAAGCATTGGATTACTAATTCCCTTTTATCCATTCAACATACATCATGACCATAGTTAAATCATTTATACATTTATCCAATTATATCCACCCAATTATATCAGGTTCTTTGTAACGCCCCCATTTGTCACATGGAATATAACAGAGGGTCCGGCCGGGGCCCCACGCCATATTTCACAGACAGACGAGAGAGCCACTTGAGAGTATCAAAAACCTTTATACACGCATCCTAACTCAGAGCATTCTAGCGGAAGATTTTAAGTTACAGAACTCATAACAATGAATGTCCACTACCACTATATAAATCACACATTTATATATGACCAGGAATGTTTACACGAATACACCGCACACGGCCTTTAGGCCTTACAGGTTTCTCTTTACAAATATATAAGTTCATACATCGGCACGCAGGCCGGCCACACATGAAATCCAACACTTCGCACGGCCTTCAAGGGCCTACAAGCAGCATGGGCTTCTGCCCGCTCAATCCAATCAGCCCGCAACACCTGTATATGGACGTCCACCCCATGGGTGATAAACAAAGCAACGGTCAGCATTCCGCTGACCAATTATAACGACCCTACCCCTTACCCGAGGCAGTGGTTCCTTCCCTGCATGTATAATAACAATCACAATATATATATCACACATAACATCACAAACGCCGGCCACAATGCCAGGCGCTCCGTGCACTCAGGGCACATTTAGGTTTGTACTTGGTAGGTGGGCATAAGCCTCCAAACCCCTGTTGAAGACCTCACACACCCGTCTCACTCAGAGGTACGCACCTCACCAAAACCCGTGAGCACTACCAGTCGACCTACCCCCGTAGTGTAACAAGCCTACGGAATTCGCCCTGCTGCTTTGCTACCAATCGACCGCTCATCCGATCTTAACATCGCCACTTGGTGGAATGGGCATAAGCCTCCAAACCCCTGTTGAAGACCTCACACGCCCACCCACTCAGAGGTGTCCGCACTCCAACAACCAGCTCTTAACAAGCATGCAACCAAAGGAGCTATGCAAAGCATCCTTCACACCAAGCACATCGTCCTCACCATCTCCGCAGGCTAAACGATGAATACACGGAGTCTTCTCCGGTTCGCAATATAAACATCACCAATCCCGACATACGTCTGGATGGGCTTCACACAGCATGCCTATGCCGTACTACATACTTCCGGCTCTAGATGCAGACTCCACTGCTGGAATCGCTTACGCTTTTCCATCTCTTGATGGAGGATCCCATGCACATGCATAAACAAAGGGCTTCACCTGCCCAAGGAAGAAAGACCGTTACCCTTGACGATCGCTTCGGCGCCATGGAAGAACTAGCCGGATGGAAATCACCGCAGCGGCCTTGCCTCTGCAACGCTGAACTCGGCTCTCGATTCGGACCAACGAAGCTCCACCGGCGGCCGGAAAGCTCCTCCTCCTCCAAGCTCTCCTCTCTTTCTTCTCTTTAGAAAGAGAATGGCTAGGTGAGAATGAGATTTCATCTCAATCCACGGCCATATAGAAGCTGGAAAGGCTTTGGACCACAAGATCCAAATAGAAGGAAACGAACGGCCGAGATCTGCTCTGAAAAACATTTCAACAGGCCTGACACACCCTGTGACATGCCCGTGTCACAGGCCGTGTACCCCCAGTCGGTAGCAACCGACTCAAAAGATACCAGAACACAGGCTTGGACACGCCCGTGTCGGACCTGACACGCCCGTGTCAGTCAATCGACACGCCCGTGTCACCCCTGTAACACGGCCACACACAATTGCCAAAACGAACCAGAGAAGTACACGGCCAAGGCACACGCCCGTGTCCATGGCCGTGTCCCTCAAGCTCGACTATCGTCGACGTCGAACGCTGCCCCACGCTCGTCGACCAAGCCTGGACACGCCCTGGAACACGCCCGTGTTCCAGGCCGTGTCGCCGCTTGACGACCGCCAACCGCCAGGTCGACACCTCGACACGCCCAGGATGGACACGTGTCGGACACTCCCCGGACACGCCCTGGGACAAGCTCGTGTCCCAGGCCGTGTCAAACGACACGCCGCCCGACCTTGCCGCCTGCAAGTCGCTGGCCAACACACGACACCTGGCTGGACACGCCCCCCAACACGCCCGTGTCGCCGGGCGTGTCAGCCCCTCCCTCAACAATTATCGCACACATTGTTGAGTAAACGATCCCGAGCAAGACACGCCCTGGGACACGGCCGTGTCCCAGGCCGTGTCAGCCTACAAAATCTCCATTTTGTCTTGGGGATATTTGGGGTGTTACATTCTTTCCTTCAATTAATCTTATCCACAACTTGTTATACGAATTTAAATTTATAACCTTAACTTATCACGTCACTATGATGATTATGTCAAAAGAGTTCACCCAAACCTCGAGTTGGATTGCAACATTAAATTCCACCAAATTGCACTCTACATTACACAGCCCAGAATTTAGGTGCAGCCTTAATCCGGGCAGCAACTCCGACCAAGGATTCCCGAGGCTATAGAAATCCGACGAGTGCGTGTAACCACTCATTGGAAAAATAATTTCAAGGGCTACAACTTTTGTGTTTAGTCAAAAGCCCAGATTTGATCGCATCACACTAGAAATTCACTCGAAGCCTGCTGTGTACATGATTTTTCCCCAATCACAGTAGATTCGAACTGACTTTCCTGTGGCTACAGGTATCGCCTGGAAACGTGCAACCACTCGTTGGAAAGATAATTTTGAGGGCTACGAATTTTGTGTTTAGTCAAAAACTCAGATATTAACATAACACCCCCGAAATTGGCCACGAAGGTTGCTGCGTGCAGAAAACAGATTTCTGCACGCATCTTAAGGCGAGATGAACGGCATCCGTTCATCTTCTTCCTTGCACCAATCTCCCAAAAACTCCTCCAGAAAATCATCCACCCTTATTCACCCTCACGAAGCCATATTTCTCCATGAATCACTCTCTCATCTTCACTTTGAAGAATGAAGAGGTTGGAGGGGACTAAGCCTAGAAAACGACCTAGGCATGGCTTTTCCCTAAGAAATCTCCTCGTCACCATCAAGACTCTAAGGAGTCGATATCTCTCCTAGAATATTAACTACAGATCTAGCACCAAGGGAGAGGGGAGGAAGCTCACCTCGATTCCAGCGGTACCATCATTTCCGGCCATGGATCTAGTCATTCTTCTTTGCGGCATCTCTTGCTTGGTGCAGTTGTTCTTCATGACAAAGGAAGGAGAGAGAGAGAGAGAGAGAGAGAGAGAAGGCTGCCTCCAGGAACTCCGACTACTTCCCTTGGCTTCATCGGTTTACCGAGGTCCACGATGATGGAGAGAACGATCGGCAAGGACGGCTAGGGTTCTGCTTTATCTCCTCTTATAAACCGATGTATTTGGTTAGATCCTTCCGCCACGTGTCAACGCCCCATTAGACCGCCCCTAATGGGTCATATTGAAGTGACCCGGTCCAAGGAATCATCATCAGCACGAATCTGGAAGTCCGGTTCAGTCCGCCTGTACAAGCCGGTGAATCTGCCTGGGCGAAGAAAACGCACAAGTCAAATTCGACGGGAATCAACCGTCATTCTCGACGATCGGCGAAAATCGTCGGGCATTCTCAACGAATTTGTCGGGTATCAACAATGATACCCGGCGAATTTCACTTAGCCCACTTATCCGAAACCCTGGCGTTGAGTGCGTTGAGTATCAGTCAGCGATACTCGACGATCGGTGGGTATCAGCGGGCATTCTCGACGATCGGCGAGAATCGCCGGGCATTCTCGACGATCGGCGAGAATTGCCGGGCATTCTTATCGATCGGCGAGAATCACCGGGCATTCTCGTCGACTTTTACTTAACCTAATTCTCAATCTGCAGTTCTGAATCCGGCTGGTATCGACCATCGATACCTGTCGAATCGGCGAGTATCATTCCCGATACCCGTCGATCGGCGAGTATCATTCCAGATACCCGTCGATCGGCGAGTATCAACTCTCATTCTCGTCGATTTTCTCTTAGGCCATTTCCTTTCGATCCGTTGGAGATCACTCAACCCTACACTCCATTCAACGCACTTGACACCTTTTTCCAGTGCGTCCCGAGCCCGAGTCAAGTCTCTTGACTCAAAAATCATGTGAGGGGCCTAGCGCGAATTTGGACGTTACATCACCACCATCCTCGGGAATGTAAACATTGTGAGAATTTTTAGTCTTTCTGACCGCAATCCAAGACTCCCGACTATGCTAATGGCCAGTTTCACTTTAGGGCCTCTAGCACCGAATAACATAGCCCAGGTTCGTTTCCACTTGCCCATTGCTCACTCTGCCTAGTCACCTTAAGAAGTACGTGCGGTCCAAGCTTCACACAGATCCTAATTCATTTCAAAACATCACATTACCAAGTTATGTTCAAGGCTGGCTCCCCAGGTGCCATGTTAGCAGAATTATGTTTCCGCCCTGTTTTCAGGGTACGCCTTGGAGTTAATCCCCAAGGATCCCTGCTACAATCTACCGCATAGAAACCCGAAAACACAAAGCACGGAGTCTTCTCCGGCAATACATATAATATGCAACATCACCAATCCAGACAACCACGTCCGGGTAAGCTTTACACACAATGCCTAAGTTTTTAATTCGATTCCGGATTCTACATGCAACACAAGGGGGAATATTCATATCTACCCCAAGGAACACCATGCACTCACCGCACACTCGCGGGAGCGGGTTTCCTATACAGAAAAGAAAATGAATTCACAAATCCAAGTGGAGAATTGTTATCCTTGAAGTCCACTTTGGCACCTTGAAAAAACTAGCCGGATAAAAGGCTTCACAAGGGAATTCTCTCTACGGATCTGGTCTCGGTTCTCAATTTGGTGCTCTGATGCTCCACCGGCAGCCGGATTCCTCCCTTCCTTCTTCTTTGCTCTCTTCTCTCTTTAACTTCTTAGAAAGAGAGAATTCAAGAGGAAAATGAGGGATTAATCCTCTATTCCCGAACTTAACACAGCAGGATCTCATCTGGGCCGTCAGATCGTATTTAAAGAAAATGAATGGCTCAGATTGGCCTAAAATTTCTTAATCCTAGGACGAACACGGCTTTGCTCATAGCCATGTCCCAGGCTATGTGTAACACCCCTACCCGTTACGTGCAACATAGTAGAAGGTCCGGCCGGGGCCCCACACCATGTCTTACAAACAGGCGGAGACGTTACTAAGTAATACCAAATACGCATCCTATCACAGAGCATTCTAGCGGATGTTTAAAGGGTTGCAATAATGAACTCAAACATCAACACAGAAGTCCACAGCTAAACCAAACATGCCATAATATAAAACCACAAGTACGGCCTTATGGCCTCTTACAAGTGTTTCTCTTTATACAAGAAGGTATCTTCCATACATCGGCACGCAGGCCGGCCATACATGAGTTCTTACACAAGGTACAAAACTAGCCTTCGAGGGCTAGCACTGAGCAGCAGCAGCTTAGGGTCGTCCACCCTCATCCCTGCTTGGCCCTTCTTGACCTGCACGCAAAAGATCCACCAAGCAGTGGCAAACAAAGCAACGATCAGCATTTGGCTGACCATTTATAACGACCCTGTCCCTGGCACGGGACAGCGGAATTCCTTCCCTGCATAGCACTTATATACAATCAAAAGAGTATGCTTTAGCACATCACACTTGTACGCCCGTACAAGTCATCATCCATCACAAATATACTCTTTTGATTGTACGTTCCGTGCTCTCAGGGCACATTATCGGTGTACCGGAAAACCAGGGTCCCACCACCGTTCAGAGGTTCCAGACATGACGGCAATTCGTGAGCATTCCAATCCTCCATGGCTCAAATAGCCGGAGCGATTCTCATTCTGTGATCCTAACAGGGCCTTAAGCACCACACGGTTAGACAACCAGAACGCGGGTACAGATCAGCCTTTCCCGTAGCTCACATACGTCAGACGTCGATCAGGACTGACACGGGTACAGCTTCACCTTGCCCGTTCGCCACACAGGCTTTTCCACAGTTGCAGCCCCACCGGCTCAACAAGTAGCATCACGCTACAAGGGTTGAGATCACACAGCATCAACCCCCCAAAAGTAGCACTCACAGCTACATGGGCTGAGATCACATAGCATCAACCCATCCACATAATATCCTGCTGCACCAAGCTGTAGGTGTCCACCAAGAACATCACAGGCATCACAATAATACAGAGTCTTGCTCTGATATACATACAATCATCACCAATCCGGACCAACCTGTCAAGATGGGCTTCACACAACATGCCTACCCGTACTTCTAGCTTCCGGGACTACTCCAACAAAAATCAAGGGATGGAGTTCAACATCCCAAGAGAATTCAACTCTACCTTTGTAGAGGATTCATGCATATGCAAAAAGGAAGGATTTCACATATCCACGGAGGAAGTCGTTACCCTTGGAGGATGTTTTGGAGCCATGGCAAGCACTGCTTGGAGCTTTGCCTTCCCGAATATGGCCTCCGATCGCGAATCCGAGCTTGGACTAGCTGGATCTCCCTCTCCTTCCTCCTTCTTCTTCCTCCTTCCTTCTTCCTCCTTCCTTCTCTCACTTAAGAAGATAAAGTGAGGATAAGTTTGCTAGTTCGGGGTCTTAAAGGGTTGGGAAAACTGAAGACCACCAGATCTGGAAAGAGGGAAACAAACGGCCGAGATCTGCAGAAAAAGACGTTTTCAGCCCTGACACGCCCTGTGAAACGCCCGTGTCACAGGCCGTGTCCCTTAAGCGGCCCTTAAGCGGAAAAGAACCGCCTCACCACACGGGTTGAACACGCCCGTGACCACCGCCTAACCTGACACGGCCTGAGACACGCCCGTGTCTCTGGCCGTGTCGCCTCTCTCGACGAATCTTGTCGATCGCCGAGATTATTCTCGCCGATTGTCGACATGATCTCGCCGATCGTTGAGAAGGACACGCCCTGTGACACGCCCGTGTCATAGGCCGTGTCGCCTCTTCTCGTCAATCGTCGATCACGATGCTCAACGATCATCGAACGCGCGACCTGTAGTAACCTGAGGAGGACATGCCCTGGGACACGCCCGTGTCTCAGGCCGTGTCACTCCAAAAACACCCGAAACCCAACTTTGAAACTTACTCGAGACTAGCTCGAATATTTGCTTGACACGCCCTGGGACACGCTCGTGTCCCAGGCCGTGTCACTTGGCCTGAAAACCAAAACTGGGTTTTGGGGTATTACAATCCTCCCCTCATTGCAGAAAATTTCGTCCCGAAATTTGAATGACTGAAAACTCGATAAAGTCCATATTTATTGATTATTACATGGTCTAATACACAGCCAATTACAAAAATAACTCGGGAAATTCTGCCCGCATGGTTTGCTCACGCTCCTAAGTAAGCTCTTCTCGGCCACAATTGTCCCACCGGACTTTGACCATCCCGATTGTTTTGTTCCTCAATTGCTTCTCGGCGGCATCTTCAATCCGAATGGGCCTAACCTTTGTAGTTAGCCCACTATCGACTGATACCCGATCTGCAACTATCACTTGCGACTACTCTTTTATTGCTCTCCGCAGTACCGATACATGAAACACATCATGTAAACTACTTAACTCAGGCGGTAGCAGTAACCGATAGGCTGCCTCACCGATGCATTCAATCACCTCAAAAGGTCCTAGATACTGCGGGCTCAACTTTTTCAGACGCCGTATCCTGGACACACCTTTAAAAGGCTTGATTTTTAAATATGCCTAATCACCCACCGCAAACTTTATGTCTCGGTGCTTGGCATTATAGTATTTGGCCTGCCTATCTTGAGCAATTAACAACCTTTCACGAATTGTACGTACCGTTTCATGTATATCAGTCAAATCTTACCGCTTGTAAAGCTTCATTTCACCCGTCTCCGCCCAAGATAACGGTGTGCGGCACTTCCTGCCGTACAAAGCTTCGAAAGGGGCCATCTGAATGCTGGCCTGGTAACTGTTGTTATAGGCAAATTCAATCATGAACAAATTATCTTCCCAGCGACTTCCAAAATCTAGCGTACACATCCGGAGCATGTCTTCCAACGTCCTATTGGTTCTTTCAGTTTGACCGTCCATCTAGGGATGAAAGGCCGTACTGAAATGCAACTTTGTGCCCAACAGCTGATGAATTAGCATCCAATCTCCTGATGTGAAGCGTCCATCTCGATCGCTAACAATGCTACGGGGAATTCCGTGCAATCGTACGATCGAATCTATGTACATTTTAGCCAATTTGTCGACTGGATCATCTCTTCAATTTGGAATAAAATGTGCAACTTTGGTTAACCGATCCACAATCACCAAAACCGCATCATTACCCCGCTGAGTTCTCGGCAATCCATGCACGAAGTCCATGGAAATATCATTAAATTTCCACACTGGGACCGGTAACGACTTCAGGAATCCTCCTTGCCTTTGGCATTCCGCTTTCACCAGAGCACATGTATGGCACTTAGTAACATAACGTGCTATATCTTTCTTCATACCCGGCCACCAGAAGTTCTTTTTCAAATCCTTATACATTTTTGAACTTCCCGGATGAATCGAATACCTTGAAAAATGGGCTTCGTACATGATTTCTTCACTAAGATTTCTCTGACAAGGAACACATACTCGATCGTCTTTTCTCCAAAGTTCATTGTCAAAAGAAAACTGAGAGCTCTTATCTTCCGCTGCATAACGCTGCAAACTATCATTCAATTCCGTCGCTTGGCGGACCCTATCCTTTAGGTCATACTGTACCTCTGTCCAATTCAAACACATGGTCGCAGCAGTGTTTGTCTCCACACAAGTAATATCCATCCATTCTAGCTCGTGGATCAACCGTTCATCATGGTATGACAACCAATTCTCCCTTGCCGGAGTCCTATGACTCAGGGCATCTGCGACTAGGTTCCCTTTACCAGGGGTGTAATGAATTTGGAAGGTAAAATCACCAAGAAATTCCATCCACCTTCTCTGTCGCATATTTAAGTGTTTTTGATCTAAGAGATATTTCAGACTCTTGTGGTCTGTATAGATATCCACCTTTACACCATATAAATAATGACGCCACAACTTAAGTGCAAAGATGACTGCAGCCAATTCCAAATCATGGACTGGATAGTTCCGCTCATGGGCTTTCAATTGGCGCGAACCATATGCTATCACCTTACCACGCTGAAGGAGAACGCAGCCTAAGCCGCTACCAGATGCATCACTGTACACCTCAAAACCATCTATGCCATAAGGTGTTGTCAAAATTGGGGCCGTAGTCAACCGACTCTTTAACGCTTCAAAAGCTCGGGCGCACTCGGGCACACTCGGGCGACCAAACGAACCTTTGTTTTTCCGCGTTAGGGTAGTGAGAGGCAATGCTATTCTTGAGAAATTTTCCACAAAACGCATGTAGTAGCCCGCAAGTCCAAGAAAACTCCTGACTTCGGCTACCGACAAAGGAACAAGCCACTCCTGTACAGCAACAATTTTGGCAGGATCCACTGCAATGCCTTCTCCACTAACTACATGGCCCAGAAAAGCCACGGATGACATCCAGAAATCACACTTAGCAAACTTGGCATAGAGTTTCTTTTCCCTCAGGGTTTGCAATACCATCCTCAAATGATTTGCATGCTCTTCTATGTATCGGGAATACACTAGGATATCGTCAATAAAGACGATCACAAAGAGATCCAAATATTGCTTAAACGTTCGGTGCATCAAATCCATAAACACCGAAGGTGCATTAGACAATCCAAAGGGCATCACCGTGAACTCATAATTCCCGTAGCGTGTGCCAAATGCCGTTTTGGGTATGTCACTTTCCCGAACCCTCAGCTGGTAATAACCTGATTTCAAATCCAGCTTAGAATACACCGAAGAGCCCACTAGCTGATCAAACAAATCATCGATCTGTGGGATCAGATACTTATTCTTCTCTGTCAACTTGTTCAGTTCTCGATAATCGATGCATAGATGCAAGATGCCGTCCTTCTTTTTCACAAAGAGGACCGGCGCACACCAAGGTGACTTACTTGGCCTTATAAAACCTTGATTTAGCAATTCTTGCAACTGAACCTTCAGCTCTGCCATTTCCTTTGGCGTTACACGATAGGGGGAACGGGCCACAGGTTTTGCACCCGGTACCAGTTCTATCGTGAAGTCGATTTCTCTTTGGGGTGGTAACCCCGGAAGGTCTTTTGGAAACACATCCAGGAATTCCGACACAACAGGTACCTCATTCACACTAGCCTTTGACTCTACCGCTGCTACTAGCATGAAGAACAACTCGGCACCCTTTCTAACGTCCTTCCGAACTTGCAGAGTGATGGAGACGTTGCTGATACAACCGCTAGTGATCCCCGTCTGAGAGAGTTCGTCGATTGGGACGATCGTTGCCGCAAGCTCGAGGATGGGATCGACGCCTGCCGCCATTATATAAAAATATATAATTATAAATTAAATAATTATAATTATATATTTTTAGTATTTATTATTTTAGCAATTTTATTTTAAGTATTTATTTCATGTTTTAATTTTCATTTCATGTGTGATGATGGGTGCTTATAACCATCATATGTTGTTTTAATTATTTCATTTCATGTGTAATGATGGGTGCCTATAACCATCTTATTTTCAGTTTGAATTTTGATTGGAGGGAGATTGAGTGGTGTAGGCTATATATTGCCATGTTGAGGAAGGATTTTTTAGAGAGAAGAAGAATAAGAAAATACTTTCCTAAAGATCTTTTGAGATTCTCCTCCCCCCTTGGCAAAATTCGGCCATCCTTCTTTCCCCCTCTTCCTTGGCAATTTCGGCCACCCTCCTACCTCTCCTCCTTGTGGAATTCGGCCACAAGACTCCTCCCCTCTTTACCTCCTCTTTTCTCACCTTAATAACCCTCTCCTACTACTTTTATCTCCTCAAAACCGACCTCAAACAAAGAAACCATTCAACCCACCTCCTTGAAGAAATCGGCCAAGGCAAAGATTTCCTTTGTGGATTCCAACTCCAGCGTGACGCGACGAAGGCGGACAAGTTTCTCTCCAACCGGCGTGACTCCGGCGGAGCCGTTGAAGAACGATCCAAGTAGAGAAATCGGAATCATCCATTCCGATAGGGTAACGAATCCTTTCTACAGATTGTGTGTTTCTCTTCCTAGATTAATTCATGTGGTGGTAGATTCGTAGCGTTGTATTTTGATAGCATTAATTCATCGTGGATTTCTTTGACCATTTGTGTTTCTCTTGATTGACTTAATTTTCGAAAAGGGTTTGGCGAGCCCTCGTTTTCTTTTGTTGGGAGAGATTTACCTTTTTCCGAATCGTGTTTTATTCGGTAGATCTCTTTTGGTACAACACCGCTCGGTCGGATCCAATATTGGTCCTTTTAGCCGGAACGGATATCGGCCTATAGCCTCTATTCGGTCCCAAGCGGTTTGGCTACCCGTAGGCTAGCATATAATTGATTGGACATTATAACGTGATGCGGCGTAGAACGATTGTGTGAGCGTAGACTTTAGTTCGTGGAGAGATAGTCGTGCGCGTCCGTAATTTTATATCGGTCCAAACGTGTACGCCTACATCAATTTGGTATCAGAGGGAGGTTCTCATCAATTTCCTAATTGGCAATCCACCCCTCTCAAAATTTAAATTTCAAATTTCAAATTTCAAATTTCCAAATTTTAAATTTCCTAATTTTCAATTTCCTAATTGGCACTCCTCCACTCCTAAATTTCAAATTTTAAATTTCAAATTTCAAATTTCAAATTTCAAAATTCAAATTTCAAAATTCAAAATTCAAATTTCAAATTTTAAATTTCAAATTTAAGATTTCAAATTTCAAATTTCAAATTTCAAAATTCAAATTTCAAAATTCAAAAATCAAATTTCAAATTTCAAAATTTCAAATTTCAAATTTCAAATTTCAAATTTTAAATTTCAAATTTCAAATTCAAATTTCAAATTTCCAATTTCAAATTTCAAAATTTCAAATTTTTCTCCAAATTACAAAAAAAAAAAAAATTAGTGGTCTGCAAATAGCGGCCTAAAAATGTTAATTTTTCTGCAAATCTATAGTTTAAATTTTCTGGAATTTCTCCATCTAATTATTAGTAAGAAAACAAAAAAAATAAAAAAAATTCATCAGTAATTATTTTTATTAATTATTTTAAAAATTTACTATTTGTTGTGCCAATAGCGGCCTAGATTTTTCTTTTCTCAGTAAAAAAAATCCAGCAAAAATTTTTAATGATCCTCATATTTTTCCAGCAAAAACCCTATTTTATCATATTTAAGACCCTAGTGGTTAGGCGGGAACAATTCCATCTTCGTTAGAGTTAAGTTGTCCTGGTACCCTTTCCTTGCACATGCACTAAGTCCGGGTGAATTTTTCTCCCCGGTTCGCGCTAAGATGGCTTATGACGTACCTGCTACTCATTCCCACACTTATCCTCCCACATTTAGTAGGACCCCCACGTATGACGGTTTAGGGTGTCCTAAAATTTTTAGGGATTGGCTTAAGGGTATAGAACTTCATTTTAAGTGTTACGGATGGGATGACCCCCAAAAGATTCACTTTACCCGAGAGCGGTTAATAGGTCAGGCCCAGTTATTTTGGATGAACGAAGAGCGTCGTGTTGATGGTTATCAACATATTTGGCAGGCGATGCGTAGCCTCCTATCGGATCAATTTGATCCCGCCTATCTCCGTACTACCAACACCAAGCCTGTGAGTGAGTATCGTTATGGCACTAGTTCCATACCAACCTGTAGGACTGACTATAAACCAAATGCCCAGATCAAACGACACATAACTGAAGATTTGGCTCCCATTCAACAAGGGAATAAGTCGGTCTCAGATTATATGAAATTCTTTAAGGACGTGACAGTTAGGAGTGTGAAAGAGTTGCCTGAGGTCACCCTTTCTAGGTTTCGTAGGGGGTTAGACCCCTACATCCAGGGTAAATTACTACATTATTATCACAACGACCTAGACCTCACCTTTAGTACGGCTTTGGAGATTGAGAAGCACCAACCTCCTAAGAGAAAGGTTCACCCACGTCAGAAGATTATTACCTTTGAGTCTAGTAACGTATCCAATCTTGGTTCTATTGAGTGCCCTCCCATGATTACGCCCATAGAACCTTTTGAGTCTTCCCGTGTGTTGCCTGCTCAAGTTATTGACTCCTCTGATGAGTCAAAGGAAAGGCCTAGGATGGTGTCTGTCACTGAGGACGAGGTTGTTATCCCTGGCGATTATAGCGACGATGAGGATATTGGTTACCCTAGTGACCTGGATGAGGATTCCACCACTGAGGAATCATCTCCACTCCCCGTCGATGACATTTTTGAGCCTACGGTTACTCCAGCTGAGATTACACCTGAGTCGGTAGGCATTTTACCTGATGATGAGAGTTTACTTAGTAGTGGCTTAGGAGATGATCTGTTCGGACTCGAGCTGGTTCCTCTTAGACCGAGATATTTTGAGGACTGTTCTGATGATCCTGATATATTGGACGTTCCGACTGATTGGGAAGACTTACCGTTGGTGAATGAGTTATGCTTGGATGATTTTAGGGCTATGAGCCCGAACGATATTTCTTTGATGCAAACACCTTTATCTGACGTTCCTGATTTAAAGCTTCCGTCGGGCTCAATTTTACCCTTGTCTGAGACCATAATTGATTCTAAATTAAATAACTTGGATAGTGTGTCAGAAGAAATTGTAAGCAAGGAAGTTGTATTATTGGATGACGTTTTGGACTGTACCCCGGGTTTGATTTTACCGACTCGTCCCCCTGACCCTTTGACTCGACGTATTGATCATTTAAGACATGAGTGTAGTACGATTGATTTCAGGAGTTCTACGGTGCCCCCTGAGTTCATTCTGCCAGTACCCCCAGATGAGGTCCCGTTAGTGCCTCCAGATCTCGTATTATTGTTGCCGACCTATGACCCGACCACTGATTCTGAATTACATGATATATCTAATGAATTGGTAGACATGTCGGACGAATTTTCTGTAAGGGCAAATCCATTGTTTGAATTTTCATATGACTTTAATGGCTTGCAACCGGGTGATCTTTCTTGGACGTTAAACCCGTGTTTCGATGTTGAGAATGACTTAGCTCCTCCTTTGGACATGTCCCCTTTGACGACCTATTACCCTACGAGTCCATCGTTGGTCACACCCTCGGATGTTTTAGATTTTATTTCTGTGGCGACTATTTCCTTTATCCTAATTTTATCCTCCATGAATTTTAAAGAAAATCATTTATCGAATTATATGTTTAGAATAGGGCCGCTTATAGTGACTCCTGATGAGATTCCCTCGGCGCCACCAGATTTAGTTCCATTGGTGCCGCCTTATGTCATTCTGTTACCACCGAATGCACTAAGTACATTTGCGCATGATGATGCTCGCAATGAATTTTATTTACATAAGCACTTTAGTGAAGCGCCAACCACGTTACAACAATCTATTCAAATTCTTGCTAGCTTACAAAAAAGAGCGTCTTACGGTATAATTTGCGATTTTGACTTGGTGCGTCTCGTCCCTGAACGGTTGCCTTCGGGCACTATAGAAATTGGACGAGTTGGTGAGCTGCACCTTTTGCGGACATTAATGAAATTAGGAGAACACACATTTCTTTTGAGGTTTTCCACTGATTGGGGTAATACCCCTATTATTAATGTTTCTGATTTAACGCTGCATGTTTCTCCACCACTTGAATTATCTGCCTGTCCGTTTGGTTCCACTTTGTTTTCTTATGGTTTGGGTAGTGAGTTTGTGCCTGGATCGCTCTCTTCATCGGTCTTCACTGGAGGTACATTGGTTGTTGATGTAAAAATTTGTTATCCTTTATTGCCTAATGCTTTTCCGAGGTTCTCTAGGACCATCTTTTTGCATGACAGGATACTCCAGGTTGGAGTGCTCTCTTCTCCAAGTGGTGTTGTTTGCCGCTACATGTTTCTCTGGGATGATGCTCTCCTGCACCGATACTTTCAGACCAACTCATCGGTGATGAGTACTTTTGAGCGGGGGAGGATTGATGGAGACGTTGCTGACACGACCGCTAGTGATCCCCGTCTGAGAGAGTTCGTCGATTGGGACGATCGTTGCCGCAAGCTCGAGGATGGGATCGACGTCTGCCGCCATTATATAAAAATATATAATTATAAATTAAATAATTATAATTATATATTTTTAGTAATTTATTATTTTAGCAATTTTATTTTAAGTATTTATTTCATGTTTTAATTTTCATTTCATGTGTGATGATGGGTGCTTATAACCATCATATGTTGTTTTAATTATTTCATTTCATGTGTAATGATGGGTGCCTATAACCATCTTATTTTCAGTTTGAATTTTGATTGGAGGGAGATTGAGTGGTGTAGGCTATATATAGCCATGTTGAGGAAGGATTTTTTAGAGAGAAGAAGAATAAGAAAATACTTTCCTAAAGATCTTTTGAGATCCTCCTCCCCCCTTGGCAAAATTCGGCCATCCTTCTTTCCCCCTCTTCCTTGGCAATTTCGGCCACCCTCCTACCTCTCCTCCTTGTGGAATTCGGCCACAAGACTCCTCCCCTCTTTACCTCCTCTTTTCTCACCTTAACAACCCTCTCCTACTACTTTTATCTCCTCAAAACCGACCTCCAACAAAGAAACCATTCAACCCACCTCCTTGAAGAAATCGGCCAAGGCAAAGATTTCCTTTGTGGATTCCAACTCCAGCGTGACGCGACGAAGGCGGACAAGTTTCTCTCCAACCGGCGTGACTCCGGCGGAGCCGTTGAAGAACGATCCAAGTAGAGAAATCGGAATCATCCATTCCGATAGGGTAACGAATCCTTTCTACAGATTGTGTGTTTCTCTTCCTAGATTAATTCATGTGGTGGTAGATTCGTAGCGTTGTATTTTGATAGCATTAATTCATCGTGGATTTCTTTGACCATTTGTGTTTCTCTTGATTGACTTAATTTTCGAAAAGGGTTTGGCGAGCCCTCGTTTTCTTTTGTTGGGAGAGATTTACCTTTTTCCGAATCGTGTTTTATTCGGTAGATCTCTTTTGGTACAACACCGCTCGGTCGGATCCAATATTGGTCCTTTTAGCCGGAACGGATATCGGCCTATAGCCTCTATTCGGTCCCAAGCGGTTTGGCTACCCGTAGGCTAGCATATAATTGATTGGACATTATAACGTGATGCGGCGTAGAACGATTATGTGAGCATAGACTTTAGTTCGTGGAGAGATAGTCGTGCGCGTCCGTAATTTTATTTCGGTCCAAACGTGTACGCCTACATCACAGAGCGGATATCAACATCTCATTTATCCCCTGCATGCCGCTAAACCGTATTTCTTGTTCAGTGTTGTCCCAACACAACTTCCTTAGAATTACAATCAATGCGAGCATGCTGCTCTAACAACCAATCCATACCAAAGATTATGTCGAATTCCGAAATCGGCAACACAAGTGCTTCCAATCTGAAGTCCCAACTTCCTATTTTCCCTTATACACACCCAGACCGATCCGCGCACAAAACACATCCGTTAGGTAAGAGTACCTTCAAACTTTCTGTCGTGCCTCGTATCGGCGCGCCAATGCGCAATACGAAATCCTTTGACAGAAACTAATGTGACGCACCAGTATCAAACAGTGCTTGTGCCGGATGCTCCCAAATTAGGATGAAGCCTAACATAGCAACAGCACAATAAACACCAAAAACATAGTAGCACTACACAAAGGGAAAAGAACTCAGAGATCACACACACCTGTGACGACGTCGACCTGCTTAATGGCCTCCTGTTGTCGCAGATTGAAAACTCGAGGCTGCACTTGCGAAGCAGAAGACTCCGCCACCGCCTTCCCTTTATCCGTATAGGACGCGCCCGACTTCTTGTCACCTTTCGGAGGACCAACCCGACAGTCCCGAGAAAGATGTCCCGGCTTGCCACATGTATAGCAAGTGCAGGAGTCATAGCCCGACGACACTTCTGAAGTAACTGATGAAGGAGCTTGCCCAGAACGTCTAGACTTCTTACCCTATTTCTTTCGAAATCCACTTCTCTCCGGACGCGGTGGTTTGAACTCCGGTTTTGCAACAGCCAAAGGTCCTTTAGATTGTCCTCGCTTCAAATCTGCTTCCAATGCCCTCGCGGTGCAGACCAGAGCTTGAAATCCCTGATTCACAGAACTCGAGATTAAATGCCGCAACTCATCCCGCAGTCCCGCATAAAACTGACTGGTCTTGCGCTCTTCCTCGGCAAAGATAGCGCTCGCATAATGCCCCAAACGCGTGAACTCATGCAGATACTCATCCACACTGCTCTCCTTTTGAGTCAACCGCTGAAACTCCAATTCCAAAGCAATCCGTTTCTGTAACGGCAAATGCTTGCCCAAAAACAACCGAGAGAACTCGTCCATAGAGACTCCCGTCAACTGTCTGCCTGCCAAGTGGTGCAGTTCTACCTCATCCCACCACAGCCGAGCTTCTCCTTCAAGAAGAAAAGTGGCTAACATGACTTTCTGTTCCTCCTCAACCTGAAGGGCGGTCAAGATGCGCTTGATCCGAGCAAGCCAATCCTCTATTTGAGCTGGGGAACCCGCCCCGGTAAACGTCAGAGGATGAAAGCTCATAAACCGCTTCAGCTGCTGATCTGCGGCACGCTGATCAACCGCTATGCCCACCGGTTCTTGATGCACTGCCACAGGCACGGGAGCCTCAGGCCGAGCTTGCCCTGCCTGCTGAGCATTCATCACCGCAAGTACTATTTTTGTAATCAAACGTACATTTTCAGCTGATGTGGGAGGGGTGGGCACCTCTGCCGGTGCCGCACTCTCAACAGAATGCTGAGGTTCTGACTGACCCGCAACACTTCGCGTCACCTATATGTGTCAAACCACATAATTAAGCGACAAGCCACACAACAAACAGTCAAAACAAACACACAAGTGTAACACACCAGTGCATTGCAATCCTATGTGGACATGTTTGAGTTCAATTGTATACACTCAAACATGAGCTCGCCACCCCACAAAAGAATTCGTCCACGAATTCAGAGGAGGGAACCAAGGAATCTGATACCAAATTGTAACACCCCTACCCGTTACGTGCAACATAGTAGAAGGCCCGGCCGGGGCCCCACACTATGTCTTACAAACAGGCGGAGACGTTACTAAGTAATACCAAATACGCATCCTATCACAGAGCATTCTAGCGGAAGTTTAAAGGGTTACAAGAATGAACTCAAACATCAAGGCAGAAGTCCACAGGTAAACCAAACATGCCATAATATAAAACCACAAGTACGGCCTTATGGCCTCTTACAAGTGTTTCTCTTTATACAAGAAGGTATCTTCCATACATCGGCACACAGGCCGGCCATACATGAGTTCTTATACAAGGTACAAAACTAGCCTTCGAGGGCTAGCACTGAGCAGCAACAGCTTAGGGTCGTCCTCCCTCATCCCTGCTTGGCCCTTCTTGACCTGCACGCAAAAGATCCACCAAGTAGTGGCAAACAAAGCAACGGTCAGCATTTGGCTGACCATTTATAACGAACCTATCCCTGGTACGGGACAGCGGAATTCCTTCCCTGCATAACACTTATATACAATCAAAAGAGTATGCTTTAGCACATCACACTTGTACGCCCGTACAAGTCATCATCCATCACAAACGTCGGCACAATGGCCCGACATTCCGTGCTCTGAGGGCACATTATTGGTGTACCGGAAAACCAGGGTCCCACCACCGTTCAGAGGTTCCAGACATAACGGCAATTCGTGAGCATTCCAATCCTCCATGGCTCAAATAGCCGGAGCGATTCTCATTCTAAGATCCTAACAGGGCCTTAAGCACCCCACGGTTAGACAACCAGAACGCGGGAACAGATCAGCCTTTCCCGTAGCACACATACATCAGACGTCGATCAGGACTGACACAGGTACAGTTTCACCTTGCCCGTTCGCCACATAGGCTTTTCCACAGTTGCAGCCCCACCGGCTCAACAAGTAGCATCACACTACAAGGGTTGAGATCACACAGCATCAACCCCCCAAAAGTAGCACTCACAGCTACATGGGCTGAAATCACATAGCATCAACCCATCACCATAATATCCTGCCGCACCAAGCTGCAGGTGTCCACCAAGAACATCACACGCATCACAATAATACAGAGTCTTGCTCTGATATGCATACAATCATCACCAATCCGGACCAACCTGTCAAAATGGGCTTCACACAGCATGCCTACCCGTACTTCTCGCTTCCGGGACTACTCCAATAAGAATCAAGGGACGGAGTTCAACATCCCAAGAGAATTCAACTCTACCTTTGTAGAGGATTCATGCATATGCAAAAAGGAAGGATTTCACATATCCATGGAGGAAGTCGTTACCCTTGGAGGATGTTTTGGATCCATGGCAAGCACTGCTTGGAGCTCTGCCATCCCGACTATGGCCTCTGATTAAGAATCCGAGCTTGGACTAGCTGGATCTCCCTCTCCTTCCTCCTTCTTCTTACTCCTTCCTTCTTCCTCCTCCCTTCTCTCACTTAAGAAGATAAAGTGAGGATAAGTTTGCTGGTTCGGGGTCTTAAAGGGGCTGGGAAAATTGAAGACCACCAGATCTGGAAAGAGGGAAACAAACGGCCGAGATTTGCAGAAAAAGACGTTTTCAGCCCTGACACGCCCTTTGACATGCCCGTGTCACAGGCCGTGTCCCTTAAGCGGCCCTTAAGCGGCAAAGAACCGCCTCACCACACGGGTTAAACACGCCCGTGACCACCTCCTAACCTGACACGGCCAGAGACACGCCCGTGTCTCTGGTCGTGTCGCCTCTCTCGACGAATCTCGTCGATCGCCGAGATTATTCTCGCCGATCGTCGACATGATCTCGCCGATCGTCGAGAAGGACACGCCCTATGACACGCCCGTGTCATAGGCCATATCGCCTCTTCTCGTTGATCGTCGATCACGATGCTCAACGATCGTCAAACGCGCGACCTGCAGCAGCCCGAGGAGGACATGCCCTGGGACACGCCCGTGTCTCAGGCCGTGTCACTCCAAAAACACCCGAAACCCAACTTTGAAACTTACTCGAGACTAGCTCGAATATTTGCTTGACACGCCCTGGGACACGCCCGTGTCCCAGGCCGTGTCACTTGGCCTGAAAACCAAAACTGGGTTTTGGGGTATTACACTATGTGCCTCGATCTAGCCACGAATATTGAGCACAAAAAAGAACACAGGTTGGGACACGCTCGTGTCCCAACCTGACACGCCCGTTTTGTTTCCTTGATACGCCCATGACCAGGGGCCGTGTCGCAAATAACTGCCATGATAACCATCATGTCCTATAGTGGACACGGGTGGTGACATGCCCGTGTCAGACTTGACACGCCCGTGTCAACTAGTTCATGCCCGTGTTCCGGGACGTATCCCTCAATCGACACAGGAACAAACTTTCCAGAGAAGTACACGGCAATGTGACACGCCCGTGTCCCATGCCGTGTGCCTGACACAGCCTGGGACACGCCCGTATCACAGTCCGTGTTCACCCTACCAAGACCTGAACTTGGTTCAAACACCGCGCATTTCACTTTTGAGTTTCGGGGTGTTACACCTTAGCTCTGTCCATGCTTGAATAACTCAAAGACAACTTGGGGCAGATCTGATCAATGTGTTAACCTTCTAATGTTCAACCTCCCTCAGATACTTATTGAAAGTGTAGAGTTTTCTACCTAAATCACCTAGAGGGGGTGAATAGGTGAGTTGTGCGTCTTTTTGCAGAATAAAAATTTTGAGATCTATGCACATAATTATCAACCAAGCAATCACAGATGACAAAAGATTTATAGTGGTTCTCCAACCTTGGGTACATACACTTTCCCTCACCGATCTATTAAAACACTAGACTCGGCTACTCCACTATCTCGGATTGAAAACCAATCCTACACCTCGGAACAATGTTCCTACAATTTTGATCTACAACACGGATCTACACTCGGAAGATAAAACTTCCTACAACTCGAAGACAAAAAGAGCTCCTACACTCAAAGAGAAATCTCCTACAAGAAATAAATTGAGAGAATATGAAAATACAAACAGTAAATATCAGATCTGGAAACTGTTTCCCTAAGTCTTGTCCTTTGATCTTTGCAGCTCTATCAGAAAGGTAGAAGAAGAATGTCGGCAAATACTGGATTTGAAAATTTCTTTGACTTCACATGATCCGAGAGATGATGAGGAATGAAAAAGCAATCTCGATTTTAACGTCAATCTTGATCTGAATCTCTTGGATCGAAAGCCCTAGTGATTGCACAAAGAAGATCGGCGGTGGCGGCGACTTCCGTTTTTGGACAGAAAAATAAGATTCAGAAAATTCTTAGAATAAATCTTGACAACACTTGTTGTTGTTAGGGTTAGTCGAAATAATAATACCTTATATAAGATTTACCTGACGGTCATATTTAGTCTTAAAGACGTACACGTGGACAAATCACGTCAAGGCATTTGAAATTTCCATCAAATCTGGACTTAGCAAGTTTTCTCAAAAGATTGACTGATTTACTCGAGTAAGCTATTACCTACTCAAGTACTTAATAAGATTACTTGAGAGAGTAGAATGAGACTACTCGAGTAGATGACTTGGAGAAAATTTAGAAATAATGAGTAACTACTCGAGTACACAAAGACTTACTTGAATGCTAATATAGTTACTCGAGATGTGGAGTTGAACTACTCGAGTACAAGAAGTATTACTCGAGAGAATAGAAATTACCTACTCAAGAGGTAGAAGGAATACTCGAGTCAAAGACTTGGAATAATTTCTAAGAGATGAAAAACTTATCACTCAAGTATTAAATTTGGACTACTCGAGTAGTAGATAAACTACTCAAGTATATGATCTTGACTACTCGAGTATATGATCTTGACTACTCGAGTGAAGTAAAACAACACGAATTCTTGTCTTCTGTAACTCGAGACAAAGTGCTAAACTACTCGAGTACTAATATGACTACTCAAGTAAATGACTTAGAAAAATTATCAGAGAGGGAATTCTATTAACTCGAGAGGAAGAGAAGATCTACTCGAGTGATTGGCCTGGCTACTCGAGAGCTATATTCAGGCTACTCGAGAGCCATTCCCTTACTCGAGTACAGATAAACTTACTCGAGTATAAACTAAGTATTCAACTCGAGTATATAAAATACTACTCGAGTGAAAGACTTAGAAAATATTTCTTCAACAGAATTTTCTCTTCTTCAATAAACTCAGCAATATTTATTTCTCCTATCAATCCTAGTACTTAAAACATGAAGTGTATCCCAATAGAGAGGCTACACATGATTCAACACCATGGATCACACAATGAGGGATTACATTGTATGGTCCTGTGTTTGGTGACCTATTGTAGACTGACATTGGTCTACACTTGGCAATATAGCCCTACAGACACATAACTCAAGCAAGACATCAAATACAACTTAATTCATCTTAGTTCAAGGGTGACTTCACCAAATCTGTGTTCTTGTGGATACAATACCCAATAGATCACGATCAATTGGTGTAGGTGCATCCTCAGCATCTACAGGTAACTTAGAGGACTCCCCATCCATCATAGAAGATATTTTAGTCACTATTTCCTCAAAGAGCTATTCAGATATCTCAGCTGGAGGTGTAAGACCCCCCCAGAACACAAAACACAGCCGAGGAGAGTCTTATACCCAGAACAGATACCTTGCGGTAGCGTTAGCATACAGGCTAACCTGTACTACAAGATGTCAATTCTACTAGCTAACTATATCATCAAAGCCAACCCATCATAAAGAATAAATAGAAGTCAAAATTGCACAGTAGTATATAAGTCCATAAGTACAACAAATAAAAGAAGCATCTGATGCTTATATAATATCATAGTACAAAAGTGAAAGACAATAATATGAATCACTCAAAAATCTCACATCAGTTACTGATGGTAGCAATTGTACCGTCACTTCAGGCCTTGTCATTCTGGCCTGGCTGCCCTCCTACAAAATATGTTGTTGCTCTATCTGTTGGGTTTTCTCCAGAAAAGGAAGACATAACTACCTTTAGTCAAATGACTAAGTGTCTATCACATCCGCTCCCCCGGCGACTCTTAGACACTGGGTGGAGAAAAAGACAAGGGTATAATATATATAAATATTAGTACAAATAAGTGGTATAAGATTAATCAGTAATATTATATATCAAAGTAATTACAACAAATGAGTATATCGATCTACTCTAGGAGTTCTACCATTAACAGCAGTATACAAGTATGTATAAACAACAGGAAGTAACTTAACTTATATGAATGCCCATACAAACATATAAGTTAAGGATCGTCTTATCAGTAAGTAACTCATCGTATAAGAGTGCCCATACAAACTTATACAATAAGAAACTTGTGTATGTTATGTAATGTGATGATATGAATGCAATGCAATGACTCACCCATGCTCACGCACATGCAACTGCTATGTCGACACAGACTTATAGTTCCCACTTTTCGAGCAGGTAACTAACCACTCAAGTGCCATCCGTCATGGGAAGACGGTGAGAGTGGAACAAGATTTTCCACTACTAGGCAGGCATCCACACTACCAAGCCTAATCCTCCATATGCCTCAATGCTAAGAACACAACAGCGGATCTCACATGCGTACTATGACTCAGAGGGGTCTTGGGTAGATGTGCACCAAGAACACACCCCAAACTAGCCTACATGTGTGTCACGGAAAGGGCCGCGGAAATGAGCACAAGGAAACAACCAATCCATCCACTTGGCACAGAGAGGGCCTCAGGAATGAGCACCGAGGACATAGACAAACCCTCCAAAGTCTATCTCTCAACTCCCGTCGGTGTGACGACTGCCGAGCCCGTATACTTGCCACACTATCCTCAACCAAGGATTGAGACACCGTGTGTCAACTCACGCTGCATGCATTTCACATATAAGGGTACCACACAGAGTCCCAATTTATTATTCACATCTCGTGCTCCTTAGCACGCAAGGGCTCCACACCGAGTCCCTTATCAACATATCGTTTTAGTACGACAAACACACATGCACTTCCAACCCTTTCACATTTCCATATCACACCAGGGTTTATTAATTGCACAGGTTGCAAGCCACCCATCATAACGTAGCAATCCCACACTGCTACACATAGGGAGACTCAACTCTAAGCAGTTGGCTACTAATTACATTCCTTAACAAATATTCCATATAATTATGTAATAGCTTATCCAATACTCCCCTGAATTAAGCATTCACAAACCACAATGCTTCCACAAGAAGTTCACAAATTATCATGATATTCCACATGCACTGTAGTGTTCGCTAACTTTTCCATTAAATTGATTACGAAACTCCACCAAGTCAATAATAAAACGTGCCTCACCAAACCATTTGTTGACTTAAGGATCTTCCAACTAAATCTCGTCAATCTTTTGTTTAGCGCGATTACCAATAGTTTAAGTTCAGCAAACCACATGCAAACCTCAACATTAATCTACCATGACTTTCTCTACCAAGTTCAAACCCAAATCCACACTAACCCGAAAGCAACCTATAATCAAGACTTGACTGTACAACAACTTTGACTAGACATCCTTGAGTCTACAGGACTCGTATGAATATGTATCATCATCCATTGGAAAGGTATTTCTAAGGACTACAACTTTTGTATTTGGTCCATCACCCGGTTTAGAACTCAAAGTACTTGAAATCGGCCTAGAAATCTGCTGCGTACAGAAAACAGATTTTTGCACGTATACCATATCAGTCTAGCAAGTTCGATTGGACTTACCTGAGGCTAAATACCTTGTATGAAGATGTGTAACCATCCATTGGAAAGGTCTTTACAGTGGCTACGACTTTCATGCTTAGTAGAAAGCCCAGATCTAACCGTATCATACCCGAAAACGGCCTTGAAGTTCACTGTGCGCAAAAAACAGATTTCTGCATGCATCTCAAAGCAAGATGAACGACATCGGTTCATCATCTTCCTTTAGGTATTTCTTCCAAACCAAGTACAGATTTTCCTCTTCCCTTATTCAACCTCATTAGGCCACTTCTCTTCACGAACCCCAACCCTCATCTTCACATGGAAGGTAGGGGAGGTTGAAGACATCTAATCTCTATGACACAAGTCCTAGCATGGCATCCTCATAGGAAAGCTTCTTCTCACAAATCAAGAATCTTTACATTCGATATCTCTCCTAGGAATAACTAGAGATCTAGCACCAAGGGAGAGGGTAGGAATCACACCTCATTTCTGATGTCTCTGGCCATGGATCTTGTCACCCTTCTTTGCGGAATGTCTCTCTTCGTTGGTCATGTTCTTCACAGAAAAACAAGGCTCTTCCACCCAGAACTCTTACTCCGGCAATCTGCTTCTTTCTGACGGCTTTGCACTACAATGGCTCAGCAAGATAAAAGATCGTGATGGCTAGGGTTCGATTCTTTCTCTTTATAATAAGTTATTAGGGCCGAGTCATTCCTCCACGTGTCGCCGCGCTATTGGACCGCCCTATTATTACCTAAATTAAGTCTTATTTGAAATGACCGGTCCAAGGAATCACTTCGCATGAATCCCGAAGTCCGGTTCAGTCCGTATACACCAAACAACAAATCTTCCTGAACCGAAAATCGCGCAAGTTAAATTCGACGAGTATCAATTTTCTATACTTGACGAATTGGTGAGACCCATCGAGTAATATTGACGAATCGATCTCTAAACCTGCCGAACAATTTATGTGATTCTTGATGAATCCTCCTCCAATCATGCCGAATCAGCTAAGTGATATTCGACGGATTCCTCGAATATCTTTAGTGATATTTGACAAATTCCTCTTAGCCAAATATCCTAAGTTTTCTCCTGCCAAATTCTTCCTCTGTATATTCAACGGATTCATCGATATCAACAATGATATTCGACGAATTTCACTTAACCATTTTCTCCAAATTCCCGGCGTTGAGTGCGTCGAGTATCAACCAGCGATACTCGGTGAATAGGGGCCAAACTTGAATAATTCCACGCGGCTAACTTCCCAAACATATTCGACTAATTCGTCGGATATCCCTGGCGATATCCGACGAATTTCCCTTGGTCGTTTTATCCTAGGCATGTTCCCTCATTATTTGTTGAGTATTACTCAACCCTAACTCTTTGGCCAATGCACCCCAAGCCTGAGTAAAGTCTCTTGACTCAGAACGCATGTGAGGGGCCTAGCGCGAAATGGGTTGTTACAAATCCTATAAACAAAATAAAATATTTCGTCCCCGAAATCAAGCTAAGATTATGGGGAAATAAAGCAAGATAAGAAAATATGCTTTTAAACCTTACCTTGGAGAAACAACTCCGGGTAACGCTTTTGCATCAAGTCCACTGGCTCCCAAGTATACTCCTCCTTCACATGATTAGGCCACAAGAATTTTACCAATGGGACACTCTTCCGCCGCAAGCTCCTTGTCTTGGTGTCCACTATTCGCACCGGCTCTAGTAGGACGGATCAATCAGTAGCTACTGCTCTGTATGTGATGAGGACTTGTTGATCGGGCTGTAACAGTGCCTTCCAAAGTGACAACAAATGGAATACGTCGTGTAAATTCTCTAGCTCTGGTGGTAGCTCCAACCGATAGGTCAAAGAGTCAACCCTTTCCAATATAGCATAAGGCTGCACGTATCTTGGGCTGAGCTTCTTCATACCACGTACCCATGACACTCCATGTATCAGCCGGATCTTCAGGAACACCTTGTCATCCACTTGAAATTCCACCATCAGGTGCTTTGCATTATAATACTTAGCCTGCTGACTTTGAGCCTCAATAATGCGGTCCCGTATTAATCTAACAACAACATTTGTATCGTCAATATACTCAATTCCAAAAACCTTCGGGTCTTCATCTTACACCCATGACAAGGGAGTTCTACACCTTCTTCCATAAAGGGCTTCATGGGGTGCCATCCCAATACTGGCTTGATGACTATTGCTGTATGAAAATCTACCAAGGGTAAGAGTCTTTCCCACAGCTCTCCTTTATCTTGCACACACAATCTTAATAGATTTTCTAAGATTCTGATGGTCCTCTCAGATTGCCCATCTGTCTGAGGATGAAAGGCCGTGCTGAATGTAAGGCGTGAGCCTAGATATGTCTATTCTGCCTTCCACTCTCTGGAGGTGAAATGACTATCCCGGTCAGAAACAATTGTCTTTGGCACACTATGGTACCGTACAAACTACTCCACAAAGAGGCGCACTAAAACATCCACATGTGCCTCCTTCATAGGAATAAACCTGGCTACCTTCGTCAGGCAATACACGATTACCCAAACTGAATCATTCCTAGAGCGTGAGTGAGGCAATCCCTGAACGAAGTCCATGAAAATATCCTCAAACTTCCACTCAGGGATGGGCAACGACTGTAATAATCCTTCGGGGCTCTTGCACTCCACCTTCACCTTCTGATAGGCCTCTTAGTGTGTAACAAAATACTTGACAGCTTTCTTCATTCCTGGCCAAAACATGGCCTTCTGCAAGTCGATATACATCTTAGAAATCCTGGGATGCACCGAATATTTCGAACAATGTGCCTCTCTCAATATGTATTCCCGAATTTCCCCGCCCTTAGGAATGTAGAGTCGGCCACAGAAATGCACAAGGACATCCTTTAGTGAGTACTGTTCAGTAGTTCCATCTTCATTTGACTTAATTACAAGGGCCAGAGTAGCATCCTTCCCTTGCTCTTCCAGGATACGATCTCGGATGTCACATACTATACTCATAGCAGATAAATATTCAGTATACTCCTCAGAATGATCTTTATACACCAACGTGACCACCATCTGCTCGATCATCCGAGCTAATTCCATACTTATCAATCGAGACTCAGGGCTCTATTCTGTTGGAGTTACCATTGTGATCTAGAAGTGGTCAAACATGTAATCTCACTGCCAACGCGATATGAGCCTGCAGGGTCGCACATAAGAGCATGTGGAGTAGTTGGAAGATTGACTATGTTGGTAAGGGTTACCAATCACCATACAGTGTGGGGGTTGGGCAAACGTTGCCAAACGAGGTTCATCGAGAGTCGTCGAGTATGACTCGCCGACTAAGGCAAATTCGTCAAGAGTCGTCGAGTATGACTCGCCGACTAAGGCAAATTCGTCGAGAGTCGTCGAGTATGACTCGCCGACTAAGGCCAATTCGTCGAGATTCGTCGAGTATGACTCGCCGACTAAGGCAAATTCGTCGAGAGTTGTCGAGTTTGACTCGCCGACTAAGGCAAATTCGTCGAGAGTCGAACTGTTGGATTATCGACGAATATTGATACTCGACGATTCCCTCCTCGATTCTCGACGATTCTGCAGATGATTCTCGTCGATTCTGGGTCTGATTCTCGCCGAACCTGGAGTTCATTCCCGGTGAATGATTCTAGAACCTTATGCCATGTGATCTGCGGATAACGATTCTCTTAGGTTTGTTTATACCTTTGGTATAAATAAGGACTTAGGGTTTTGGGATAATGGGCGTGCGTTTCTCCTGCAGCCGAATCGAACCCGACGGATGCGTTCCGCCATGCCGATCCGCCGATTCCGAACCCCGCCAGACGGAAGCGTTCCGCCGCCTCTCTCGTTTCGCCGACCTCCTCTTCGGCGATAGTCGCCGGTGTTGCTATTCCTGGCGCGGACCTAGCAGTCCGTGGAAGTGCAAGGTGCAGTTGATCTCCTTCCCGACCCACCGTGCGACGAAGCTCGGTGTTCTCCTGCTCGTGGTGATTTCTGCAGAGACGTAGACGTTATTCTACGTGGAACTTGCCACCGACAAGGACTCATAGCTTAGAGCATCTTTGTTGAGTTTTTACTCAACACTGGAAAGGTAACTTTGACCTAGTTATTTCTTAACTTCTTGATTCAATATTCATGGCCCGATCCCAAATCTCTTTTTGGGTTGTTCTCGATTTTATTACTTCAGCTGCGTGCACAAGTGTTGTGCCACCCTCCTAGAAAAACCCAACAGTGGTATCAGAGGGAGGTTCAGCCATGATTATTGTATTGGAAGTTAAGTTATTCCAGTACGTGTAAACCTAGGGATTTTGAAGTGTTCTAAATGTCTACATTTAATTTTGGGACCCCACCAGGAACATCTGGGATTTCGTGGTAATTTGTAATTGTTAGAAATTGTTGTCTCCTTAGCAGTAACCATCCCTCGAGTGGTTTATGAACCCGTGTATTGTTTTGGATTTTGAATCCAACAAGGAGAGATGAGCTTGTCTACTGTTTTAAGTTGAGTTGCCTTTGCCTTTGTCCAATGCATGTAAATCTGAAGATTTGGAACAGTCCGGATGTTCAGATTTAGCCCTTCCTTCTATCAAATATTGATAGTGCAATGTTGTGCACATAAGGGATGCTTGTGGATTTTTTAGAAGTGTTTTTCCTTTAGATGTGCACATTGATCAAATGTTGATCATGGTTAATTGTTAACCCATCATCAAAATCCTTTCCACAAATATTAAGTATTCGGATGCCTTCCGATGGATGACACTCTTCCTGCCTCGATCGATGAAGTGTTGGCTTGCCAAAGCAAGGTGCATTAATCTATCTTGGTAAGGGTGCGAGCGGATAATTGTGATATCCCACTGTTGACATCGGATCCAACTTAACAAGGTGACCTCAAAGGTTGAGAGCCTAGAGGCATAGGGTTGGCATGCACCATATGATGGATGCGAATAAGGAGTTATTCACTAACCATACAATAATTGCATAAGGATGCAATTTGCAAGCGTTGCCTACCTAAATAACCACATCGTGAGAGAAAAGCCAAAGCTGACTCATTGTGTTGGTGAAATACGGATCTTGTCCACTAAGAGAGTAGCTCGCATGAACTCTCCGAATTGATAGTGAGGGCTATCATTTCGAATAAAATAGTAGGAGTTTTAATTGAAGTCCAAATTAAAAATAAATTGTATTTTGAAATTTTGGTACTGATATTATTCTGCATGAATTTTTGTAGAATTCCATGGCAAGTGGTTCACACTCCACTCTGTCGCTGAGAGCCATCCTTGAGAAGGATAAGCTCAATAGGACTAACTACATGGACTGATACAGGAACCTGAGAATTTTTCTCAGGCAAGAGCGAAAGCTGTATGTCTTGGAAGAAGAAGCCCCCGAGGTGCCGACCGGGAATTCTTCCCGTACTGATAAGGATACTTATAAGAAGTATACTGATGACGCCTTAGACATCGAATGCCTTATGCTTGCCACCATGAACTCTGAGCTTCAGAGGCAACATGAGAAAATGGGGTGCAAGGAGATTGACGAGCATCTCAAGAAAATGTTTCAAGGGCAAGCTCGTCAAGAGAGGTTTGACATCACAAAAGCGTTGTTTTAGTGCAAGATGGGAGTTCGAGACTCAATAGGGACTCACATACTCAAGATGATTGGGTATATAGAGAACCTTGAAAGGCTGGGTTTTCCTCTAGGTCAAGAGTTGGCCACAGATCTGATCCTACAATCGTTGTCGGACAGTTATGAGCAGTTTGTATTGAACTACAACATGAATGAAATAGACAAGACACTGCTCGAGCTCCTAGGCATGTTAAGAACTACCGAGATCAATATGAAGAAGGCCAAGCCTGCCAGCCCCATACTGATGGTGCATAAGGGAAAGGGCAAGGCCAAGGGCTCTATGAAGATGAAGGTGGGACCTAAGTCACATCTTGAGCCCAAGTCTTCTGCACTGAAGAAAAAGAAGAGCACGGTGAAGGAAGGGAAATGCCACCACTGTGGCAAGGCTGGTCATTGGAGGAGGAACTGTCCTCCTTACATTGAGGGTCTGCAGAAAATGAAGGGAGGTATGACTTCCGCTTCAAATATTTATGTTATAGAAATAAACCTCTCTCCTCCTTCATCTTGGGCATTGAATACCAGATGTGGTTCTCACATTTGTACAAATGTGCAGGAACTAGAAAGGAGAAGATTGCTGAGTAAAGGGGAGGTGGACCTGCGCGTCGGCAATGGAGCAAGAGTTGCTGCTGTAGCCGTAGGGGTTTATCGTCTTTCTTTGCCAAGTGGGCTTGTAATAGAACTAGATAATTATTATTTCGTTCCGGCCATAACTAGAAACATTACATCCATTTCATGTTTGGATATGATTGGATTTTCTTTTATAATTAAGAACAACTGTTGTTCTATATTTAAGAATAATGTTTGTTATGCTGTAGCCCAATTGTTTAATGGTCTTTATGTTTTGAACTTGGACCATCTGATCTATAATGTAGAAAATAATAAAAGACTAAGAACAAATGACTCAAACCCTACATATCTATGGCATTGCCGTTTGGGCCATATAAATGAGAAGCGTATATCCAAGCTCCATAAAGATGGACTTTTGGACTCATTTGATTATGAATCATTTGAGCAATGCGAATCTTGTTTGTTAGGCAAGATGACTAAATCCCCTTTCACTGGTTATACTGAGAGGGTTGAGGATCTCTTGGGTGTTGTACATAGTGATGTATGCGGACCCATGAGCTCCATGGCTAGAGGTGGGTATTTCTAATTCGTTATATTTACTGATGATTTTAGTAGATACGGATATGTGTATCTTATGAAGTGCAAATCCGAGACCTTTGAAAAGTTCAAAGAGTTCAAGAATGAAGTTGAAAACAAATTTGGTAAAAGGGTTAAAGCACTCCGATCTGATCGAGGTGGCAAATACCTGATTCATGAGTTCCGTGATCATCTGAAAGAGTGTGGTATTGTATCACATCTCACTCCACCTAGAACACCGCAACATAATGGTGTGTCTGAGAGGAGAAATAATACTCTGTTAGACATGGTACGTTCGATGATGAGTCATGCAGACTTGCCTTTTTCTTTTAGGGGTTTTGCTTTAGAGACTGCTGCAATGACATTGAATCGCGCTCCAACGAAAACAGTTCTGAAGACACCATATGAGATATGGACTGGAAAGCGTCCTAGTATGTCGTTCATTAAAATTTGGGGTTGTGAGGAATACGTGCGACGTCAAATGCCTGACAAGCTGGAACCCAAATTGGATAAATGTTATCTGGTGGGATATCTTAAGGAAACAAAAGGGTATTACTTTTACCTACCATCCGAGGGCAAAGTGTTTGTCGCAAGGACTGGCGTCTTCTTGGAGAGAGAATTCTTATCAAGAAAGAATGAAAAGGTAGAACTTGAAGAAGTTCAAGAACCACAAGTAATGAATGAACCGGAATTGGAATCTGAGACAGGACTACAAGATGTTGTAGCTAGAGAACCTGCTCAAGAAACACAAGTCCTATGTAGATCTGGTAGACCTAGATTTGAGCCATAGAGATACGGATTTCTCATGTCTCAAATAGGTAATGTGTTGCTTATGGTTCATGATGATGAACCAGCAACCTACCAAGAGGCTATGAATGGACCGGACTCCGATAAATTGCTTGAGGCTATGAAATCCTAAATGGACTCCATATATGCAAACCAAGTTTGGAACTTGGTGGACCCACCTGAAGGGGTACGCCCCATAGGGTGCAAATGGGTCTTCAAGAAGAAGACCGACATGGATGGGAATGTACAGACATTCAAAGGGCGACGGGTGGCTAAGGGTTTCACGCAAATTAATTGTATTGACTATGATGAAACCTTTTCCCCTGTTGTCATGGTAAAGTCCATAAGGATATTGCTTCCTATTGCTGCGTATTATGACTACGAGATCTGGCAGATGGATGTCAAAACGGCTTTCATTAATGGAAACCTTCTTGAGGAAGTGTACATGACACAACCCGAGGGTTTTGTATCCCCAAATTAAGTCAATAAAGTATGCAAGCTGAATAAGTCGATTTATGGACTGAAGCAGGCCTCTCGAAGTTGGAATCTTCGTTTTGATGAGAAAATAAAAGAGTTTGGTTTCATCAAGAATGAAGATGAGCCTTGTGTTTACAAGCGAATCAGTGGGAGCATTGTTGTCTTCCTGATATTGTATGTAGATGACATACTGTTGATTGGGAATGACATTCCCACCCTGAAAGTTGTTAAGAACAACCTAGGGAACTGCTTTTCTATGAAGGACTTGGGGTGAAGCGACTTTTATACTCGGTATTAAGATCTAGAGAGATAGATCGAAGAAGTTACTGGGTTTGACCCAGAGTACATACATTGAGAAGGTGTTGAAGCGGTTCAACATGCTTGGGTCCAAGAAAGGACTTTTACCCATGTCTCATGGTGTGAATCTCTCTAAGGACTAGTGTACAAATTCTTGTGAAGATAAGGACCGCATGAAGTTGATTCCATATGTTTTGGCAATTGGATCAATCAGGTATGCAATATTATGTACTCGACCCGATGTCTCCTTTGCTTTGAGCATGACTAGCAGGTATCAGTCAGACCCCGGTGAGTGTCTGTCACAACCCGCATTTTCTCCGAATTAAGAATTATCAGAGTAAGAGAAAACACGCGTCATGATGCCACGTCAAGCAGGGGATAACTGCTGACGCTCAGGCAAATCTAACTACAATCTTTATGCAAGAAAATCAGGTGCTTAATGAATAGAAAATCAGTTATGTTTAGAGTCTGTATCCCTCGGCTCAGTGGATCATCTAGTCCACAAAAGAAAACTATATTTAAACGCTGCGAAAAAATACTTTAATTAGGTTTTACACCCTAAAGAGCGCATAAGGGTCCCAAGAGAACCACTCATGCTATGCAAGACACTACACTTAGTTTATATAATATATATAAGAAAACGGTTTTCGTATGTGATTTGGAAAATAGTGATTAAGTTTACAAAACATGCTGATCATGAGCTTCATTTATAATAATAATTATAGTTTAAAAATAACTAGCAACCTAGCATAAAACCTTCTCAAAGCAAGTAGACTATCTCCAGAAAAAAAATGGTAGCAGCAATAGTATATATCTAGTACAAGGTAAAAACTACTAGTGGGCGCCAACAACCTGACACGAACCCACCAGCACGTATATATGTCTGTAAGAAAGTACTGAAAACAACCTCACAAACAAGGTAAACAAAACTCCAAAGTCCGGGAGTCCACCAACAACAACACCTCCAACTAGCCACCAGACTGGCTACAGCTCAGAACCTGAGGCATTTCAAAAGAAAACAGAATACCTCAGCAAGCAAAAATCAAAGTAAAACTGCATGAAAGAGTCAACCAAAAGGGACAAAATAACAGAAAACATGCAGTAGAAAGAGTCACAACTGTCCAAAACAGGACAACAAGAAATGCACAACGTGCAAAGAAACAGCAACGACCCAGCCCAGGAACAACATCCTGCAGGGCCTACTAGGCTACCAAGAGCCAGAATGCTGCAAACTACCAAAGAAGAAACTTCTAACACCCTAAACTGTGGGAAGTGATAGTAGCAAAAATAACAACGAGGAACCGGATCGAAGGCAAACGCAGTCCCCCAATCCACCATGTCCAAGTCAAAAGCTCGAGGGTCAACACGTGAAAACACAAGGGACCTTCCACCCGACATGCCCAGCCCGTACCTGGAGCAAGAAATCCATGGGTGGCCTTGGCTATATCACACAACTCCACCCCCATAAAGAGCTACAACCACCACTACTATCCACGACCCACGATTCGGCCTTTAGGAAAATAAAGAAAACGGCCGACAAGGAAAACCCAGAAATACAACTGGAAATCCACTCGGAAATGAAACACAAGGTAAAGGAAGAGTGTTGAAATAAACCAACACGACTATGCGTTGAGTGAAACCCACTCAGTGCCTACCTAAACTTTGGCGTTGAGTGAGCTAGCCTCACTCGCCGCCAAAATAATACCACTACCCACAAGCCCACTAAAGAATACGGAGCTCGACGACAGTCGAACGACCAAGGCAGAAGATCCAGAACTCGAGTAGTTGCATGCCACTTGAGTATCTAAACTCCCGCACTCGAAACCATCTAAATTCGCCTAGCAACAGAAAATATACAAAGCGCACGATCAGTGACGCACGATCAGTGGTCGTGCGCACTCATCGGCTGATGATCGTGCGAAGCGAACCTGGAAAACCTGACAGAAAACCTAGCAACCGCGCACGATCAGTGTCGCACAATTAGTGGTCGTGCGCACTGTTGCCAGCGCTCGTGCGATTGCCCGAGACAGAACTTTGGAAACTGAAAGACAGCCACGCACGAGCAGAGGCACACGACCAGTGGTCGTGCGCCCTAACGGTTGATGACCGTGTGCGACTAACCTGTACCGTTTGGAATTTTCCGAACGATACCGGAACGCGCACACGACTCACGCCACTACAGTAGCAGTAGACAACTATCAATGTCGCACGCTACTACCATTCAAACTATGCCTAACCATTCGAATAATACCTTAACGAAGGAAATTGGAAACCACACCCCCCCCCCTAACTCTCCCTCTCGGCTACACCCGAACCAGAGCAACAATCAAAAATAAAGGAAAACAATGGCTCCACGCCGACAATTCGATTCCAAACATCACAACATAGGGGGGGTTTCAGTAGAACTAAGCCCTATAGTTAGCAAGAAAATGAGAACAACAAGGCCTCTAACCTGGGCTAACCGGGATTTCAATTTCAGCAAATAAAATCAAAGAAAACACTTGGCAAGGGCAAGAATACCACTTGCCTCAAATCTCAGCAAAGCTTTGGACAGCTTTCCTCCTCTTCGCACGGATCAAAACGGCCGCAACACCTAGAACAAAGACTCGGCCATTAATGGCGGAAAACTTCCAAAACCGAAAATTCAAATCCTTCCAAAACTCCACGAAAAACGAATTTCTTACCGCAGGAATGAAGGTCTCGACGATAGCAATCCGAATCCACTCTCGGAATCGAATTCCGTCCACAAACGCTCCGGGAATCGGCGTCCGAAGGCAAGGTAGGCGGTTTCTCCGTTTCTCTCGTACAAGGGGCCGGCGGTTTCTTACGGGGAAGATGAAGATGGCGGTTCCTTCTCATTCTATATATATATATATATAATTATATAATTATATTATTAATTACAAAATTACATAAAGCACCAAATTCGACGCGAAAACCGAACTACCTCGGAATTCGACGAAATTCGCACCGTAGCTAAATACCCACGCTACGAACGCAACGACGAAGTCGAAATTAACTTTCGACGAACAGAACTCGAGTTACACCCAAACAAAGCCAAACACAAACATCCCCCCGAGAGGCCACACCGGGTCACCAAAACGACTCGGTTTGCTAAGGAGATCTTGCCAACAGGCTACCAAACAGGGCACTCAGTTCTAAGGAGCTAAACCGCACTCCACAAATGGCACAAGCCACGGAAACGCGTCATCGTAACGCCAAACGAGAATAAAAATAATCGCTGAAAAAACGGGGCGTTACAGTCACTCCCCCTAAAAGAAAGTTGTCCCGAAACTTTACGCAAAACCCTCCTATAAAAGAAGGAAAAGTAACAAACAGAAGTTACAAAGGGAAACATACCGATCAAATCAGAGAAATGGGTGAGGGTATGCCCTCCTCATGGCCGACTCTAGCTCCCAAGTCGCGCTCTCCAAATCCTGATTTCTCCATAGAATTTTCACCATCGGTATGGACTTCTTTCGCAGCACATGCTCCTGAGTATCCAAAATACGAACTGGCACTTCAACGAAAGAGAGGTTGGGCTCTAACTGGGGCACAACATCCAAGAGTTTCCCACTGCTGCGCACACACTTCCGCAATTGGCTAACATGAAAAACATTATGAACACCAGGGAAGTTCGCTGGCAAATCCAATCTATAAGCAGACGCACCAATCCGCTCCAAAATCTCGAACGGGCCCACATACCTTGGGTCCAATTTCCGATTTTTACCAAATCTCTTTACACCAACCATTGGAGAAACCTTGAGGTATACATGATCCCCTACTAAAAACTCCAAGGCGGACCTGCGCCGATTGGCGTTCTTTTCATACCTCTCCTGGGCTAAACGAAGTTTTTCACGAATAAGCTTCGCGGCGACTTCCATCTCTTCCAGAGCATCAGGACCCAACAAAGGCTTCTCACCAGCCTCAGCCCAAAACAACGGAGTCCTACAGCGCCTCCCATACAAAGCTTCGAACGGAGCCATCTTCAAGCTTTCCTGTTAACTGTTATTGTAAGCAAATTCCATGAGTCACAGATGCTCATCCCACGCTCCACCGTGGTCTAAAATATAGCATCGGATCATAACCTCAACAATCTGATTGACCCGCTCCGTCTGCCCATTGGTCTGAGGGTGGTACGCAGTAGAATACCTCAGATCCGTACCCAAACCCTCCTGTAGACTCTGCCAAAAACGAGAAGTAAACCGGGAGTCTCGATCAGAAATGATGCTAACCGGCACACCGTGGAGTCGGATGACTTCATTCAAGTACAACTCCGCTATCTTCTTCATCGGGTAATCAATCTTATAAGGCACGAAGTGAGCACACTTCGTCAATCTATCCACTATAACCCAAACAGAATCATATCCTCTCGGGGATTTTGGCAAACCCGTAATGAAGTCCATAGATATACTCTCCCACTTCCAAGTCGGGATATCTAGCGGAGTCAACTTACCACCAGGCCTCCCATGATCGGCCTTCACACGCTTGCAAGTGTGACACTCAGCAACATATCGGGCTATATCTCCTTTCATACCATACCACCAAACAATTTGCTTTAAGTCACGGTACATCTTCGTAGATCCTGGATGGTAGGCAACGCTGGAACCATGAGCCTCACTGCAAATCATACTCCTAATGTCCCCAACAGCGGGAACGCAAAACCTGCCGCGGTACTTCAAAGTACCTGCATCATCAATAGAAAAATCTGGCAACTCTCCCTTCTCTGTCCTGGTAAAAAGGTGCAACAGATCCGGATCGTCCTTCTGATGCAGTCTAGTCAAAGAAATCCAGGACGGCTCTGCCATTGACAAACTACTCTGCAAACCACAGCATCCTACTGAAATATCCATAAGGAGGAACTCCTCAACTAATCGATCGGCGGAGAGGTTAAAGATCTTTCCCGTCTTTCGGCTCAGGGCGTCGGCCACCATATTGGCCTTGCCCGGATGATACTGGATTTCTACATCATAATCCGCCACATACTCAAGCCACCGCCGCTAACGCAGATTCAACTCCTTCTGCGTGAACACGTACTTCAGGCTCTTATGGTCAGTAAAAATCTTGCACTGAGCCCCATAAAGTAAGTGCCTCTACAACTTCAACGCATAGATAACCGCTGCAAACTCAAGGTCATGTGTAGGATAATTTCTCTCATGAGTTTTCAACTGCCTTGACCCATAAGCAATTACTTTTCCATCCTGCATTAATACGCACCCTAGACCTAAATGCGAAGCATCCACATACACATCATAATCCAAGCCCTCAGTAGGAAGGGTCAGAACGGGAGCAGTACACAATCTCCTCTTTAACTCCTGAAAAGCTTCTTCGCACTTCTCGCTCCAAACAAAAGCCACATTCTTCTGAGTCGGCTTGGTCAAAGGTGCGGCTAGAGAAGAGAAACCCTCCACGAATCTTCTGTAATAGCCAGCCAACCCTAAGAAACTTCTGATCTCCTTAGGAGTATTCGGCCTACTCCAATCCGTCACTGCTGCAATCTTTTCTGGGTCAACCGAGATCCCATCCTTGTTCACCACGTGGCCTAGAAAAGAAACCTGAGGCAACCAAAATTCGCACTTGCTCAACTTGGCGAATAACTTGTGGTTCCTCAACTCTGATAGGACCAAACGCAAATGCTGCTCATGCTCCTCAGCACTGCGAGAATAAACCAACACGTCATCAATGAAGACCACAACGAACTTGTCTAGGAAATCCTTGAACACCCTGTTCATCATATCCATGAAGGCTGATGGTGCGTTGGTCAGACCAAACGACATCACCAAAAACTCAAAGTGCCCATGCCTCGACCTAAACGCAGTCCGTGGAATATCTGCCTCACGGATCCTGAGCTGATGATAGCCCGAACGAAGATCGATCTTGGAGAACACCGTGCTACCACGCAACTGGTCAAATAAATCATCGATCCTCGGCAGAGGGTACCTGTTCTTGATAGTGACCTTGTTCAACTCTCTATAGTCGATGCAAAGCCGCATCGACCCATCTTTCTTCTTTACGAACAAAACAGGAGCACCCCAAGGAGATAAACTCTGCCTGATAAAACCTTTAGCCAACAACTCATCTAACTGAATTCGCAACTCCTCTAACTCACGAGGGGCCATCCGGTACGACGCCTTAGCAATAGGACGCGTACCCGGCTCCAAATCAATAACAAACTCCACATCCCGCTCAGGAGGGATACCAGGAAGATCATCAGGAAAAACATCGGCGAAACCACGAACAATAGGAATCTCCTCCAAGCGTGGCACGCTAACAACGGTTCCAACCGCCGAGACTAAACAAACACAACAATCAGAAAGAAACAATCTCTGAACACATACCGTAGAGAGAACAGGAGAATCCTGACACGGATCAGCATACACGCTGCCGGGCTGACCGTCGTCCCTGATGAAGTCCAAGCGCTTTCCTTTGCACTGAATGATCGCATCATACCGAGAGAGCCAGTCCATGCCCAAAATGACATCGAAGTCCTCTAGATCAATCATCTTCAGATCCGCCTTCGCAAGAAAATCCCCCAACAAAACCGGGCAATCCAAAATACCCAAATCTGACAACACAGATTCACCAGAGGGAAACTTGACACGGAAGGAATCCCGAACACGATCTAGAGACAACCGATGACGCTCCACAAAGGCTCTAGCCACGAACGAGTGGGTAGCGCCGAAGTCAAATAGAACACGCGCCCAGCGGTTCTTCACCTTAAATTTCCCTATAGGAACGCACAAAGCTAAGGAACTAGCACAACAGTACCGCAAACAATCTAGCAACTAAACTACCAGGCTAGAAAGAAAAACAACCAACTACTAACCTGAGATCACCTGGGTCGAAGTCTGAGCCTCCTCGGAAGAAATCACGTTCAGCTTCCCTTTTCCCTTGTCCACACGCTGAGGTGGAGGTAATGCCTGCAATGGAACTGCAGGAAGAGCTGACTGGACCTGAGGACACCTCGACTTAACGTGACCCTTCTGCCCACACTGATAGCAGACTCTATCCCTGGACCAACACTGGGCTGCATCATGCCCGGATCGCTTGCAAACTGAACAGGAGACATCTCTCCTAGGGGAACCCTGAATAGCATGAACCTGCTCCTTCTTCTGAGCTGCCACCTTCTTGAAACACCTCTCAACAGGATGGCCTGACCGGCCATAAAAACTGCACACCACCCTGCTCCTCTTTCCCGGAACAGCATCGGGTACCAGGGGTTTCTTCTCCTCTACCAACTTCCTCTTATCCTTCCTCAACTGCTGGCCTCTGCTCTTCGCCGTCTCAATGGCCTCAACCTTAAGAGCAGCCTCTACAACTCCAGCATAAGTCACTGACCCATAAGCACTGGACAACTACTGCACCTCACTCCTCAAACCACCGAGAAATCGCTTAACTCGATCAGCCTCAACGCTGACCAATCCAGGGGCAAAACGGCTCAACTTACTAAACTCTATCTCATACTCACCCACCGTGAGCTGCCTTTGCTTCAGATAGAGGAAATCATTCATGAGGCGGTCATGCTCGACTGAGGGTAAGAACTTCCTCAACAGCATCTCCTTAAACACTTCCCAAGAGCATCCGGCTACCAGGCTCTCCTTCTCTCTCAGCCACCAACTCTTAGCCAAACCTTTAAGCTGATAGGCGGCTAACATCACCCTCTGATCATCTGAAATCCCTGAGTACGAGAACATCTCCTCCATGGAGATCAGCCAGCCGTCTATCACCATGAAATCTGCCTTCCCATCATAAGTGGGAGGGCTCAGCCTCTGAAACTGCGAGATGAAGGCCATCTCTGCTGGCACCACCACTGGAGGCCTCAAGGGTGCAGGAGGAGGAGGAACAGCTAACCCCCCAGCAGGAACTTGCGCACCCTGAGCCTGCCCTGCCACAACTGCCACCAAAGACTGAATCTGGGCTTGCACCTCCTCCAACTTCCTACCCATAGCTTCGCTACTCTGACGCAGACCCTCGATCATCGCATCATTCTGAGCTCCAGAAGATTCACCCTCAGACAGGGGAGTCGATCGAGTCGCAGGACGCCTAGCCATCCTAGAAATCAATACAACGCAAATCAGATACAAATCCCACGACTAGAACCGACTACCAGTACAGACAATACATATGTAGATATAGACTTAAAGCTGCTAAACTTGCTCTGAGAGTTTATCTTCTTCACAATAATTAGATGATATGCCCTAACCTAGGATGGTTAACCACCACCTTACTAACTCTTGTGCCTAGATCGGATTTATGTTAGTTTGAAAACTTATGTGTGTACATATGTCATCCTGCAAATCTTTAGCTCGGCGCGTTGTGCTTATGCAATGTTATGATATGCATGTTTGTGTTATGCATTCTAAAAAGGCCCTAATGCATGATATGAGCGGCGTACACATGAAAATGTTATGCATCCCATACTACATAACATTTCCATGCAACGAAAAAGAAACGTGCTAGTCGCAGTCATGTGGTGAGGTTATGCATCCCATACTACATAACCCTCACATGTAGCCCCTATGGTGGATCCATATACGAACACATATTATGCATCCCATACTACATAATATGCCCCATATACTTCATGTTATGCCATGAGTGTAGTGTTCGTGCTTTTGCCAAGACGTGCTGATGACATATCGGTGTGTGAATGACATGATGCTGAACTACTAAAAGCATCCAAGGAAGGTTGCTCAACTAACTTGTCAAGCAACCTCCCTCTGATACCAACTGTCACAACCCGCATTTTCTCCGAATTAAGAATTATCAGAGTAAGAGAAAACACGCGTCATGATGCCACGTCAAGCAGGGGATAACTGCTGACGCTCAGGCAAATCCAACTACAATCTTTATGCAAGAAAATCAGGTGCTTAATGAATAGAAAATCAGTTATGTTTAGAGTCCGTATCCCTCGGCTCAGTGGATCATCTAGTCCACAAAAGAAAACTATATTTAAACGCTGCGGAAAAATACTTTAATTAGGTTTTACACCCTAAAGAGCGCATAAGGGTCCCAAGAGAACCACTCATGCTATGCAAGACACTACACTTAGTTTATATAATATATATAAGAAAACGGTTTTCGTACGTGATTTGGAAAATAGTGATTAAGTTTACAAAACATGCTGATCATGAGCTTCATTTATAATAATAATTATAGTTTAAAAATAACTAGCAACCTAGCATAAAACCTTCTCAAAGCAAGTAGACTATCTCCAGAAAAAAATGGTAGCAGCAATAGTATATATCTAGTACAAGGTAAAAACTACTAGTGGGCGCCAACAACCTGACACGAACCCACCAACACGTATATATGTCTGTAAGAAAGTACTGAAAACAACCTCACAAACAAGGTAAACAAAACTCCAAAGTCCGGGAGTCCACCAACAACAACACCTCCAACTAGCCACCAGACTGGCTACAGCTCAGAACCTGAGGCATTCCAAAAGAAAACAGAATACCTCAGCAAGCAAAAATCAAGGTAAAACTGCATGAAAGAGTCAACCAAAAGGGACAAAATAACAGAAAACATGCAGTAGAAAGAGTCATAACTGTCCAAAACAGGACAACAAGAAATGCACAACGTGCAAAGAAACAGCAACGACCCAGCCCAGGAACATCCTACAGGGCCTACTAGGCTACCAAGAGCCAGAATGCTGCAAACTACCAAAGAAGAAACTTCTAACACCCTAAACTGTGGGAAGTGATAGTAGCAAAAACAACAACGAGGAACCGGATCGAAGGCAAACGCAGTCCCCCAATCCACCATGTCCAAGTCAAAAGCTCGAGGGTCAACACGTGAAAACACAAGGGACCTTCCACCCGACATGCCCAGCCCGTACCTGGAGCAAGAAATCCATGGGTGGCCTTGGCTATATCACACAACTCCACCCCCATAAAGAGCTACAACCACCACTACTATCCACGACCCACGATTCGGCCTTTAGGAAAATAAAGAAAACGGCCGACAAGGAAAACCCAGAAATACAACTGGAAATCCACTCGAAAATGAAACACAAGGTAAAGGAAGAGTGTTGAAATAAACCAACACGACTAGGCGTTGAGTGAAACCCACTCAGTGCCTACCTAAACTTTGGCGTTGAGTGAGCTAGCCTCACTCGCCACCAAAATAATACCACTACCCACAAGCCCACTAAAGAATGCGGAGCTCGACGACAGTCGAATGACCAAGGCAGAAGATCCAGAACTCGAGTAGTTGCATGCCACTTTAGTATCTAAACTCCCGCACTCAAAACCATCTAAATTCGCCTAGCAACAGAAAATATACAAAGCGCACGATCAGTGACGCACGATCAGTGGTCGTGCGCACTCATCAGCTGATGATCGTGCGAAGCGAACCTGGAAAACCTGACAGAAAACCTAGCAACCACGCACGATCAGTGTCGCACGATCAGTGGTCGTGCGCACTGTTGCCAGCGCTCGTGCGATTGCCCGAGACAGAACTTTGGAAACTGAAAGACAGCCGCACAGGAGCAGAGGCACACGACCAGTGGTCGTGCGCCCTAACGGTTGATGACCGTGCGCGACTAACCTGTACCGTTTGGAATTTTCCGAACGATACCGGAATGCGCACACGACTCACGCCACTGCAGTAGCAGTAGACAACTATCAACGTCGCACGCTACTACCATTCAGACTATGCCTAACCATTCGAATAATACCTTAACGAAGGAAATTGGCAACCACACCCCCCCTAACTCTCCCTCTCGGCTACACCCGAACCAGAGCAACAATCAAAAATAAAGGAAAACAACGGCTCCACGCCGACAATTCGGATTCCAAACATCACAACATAGGGGGGTTTCAGTAGGAAGAACTAAGCCCTATAGTTAGCAAGAAAATGAGAACAACAAGGCCTCTAACCTGGGCTAACCGGGATTTCAATTTCAGCAAATAAAATCAAAGAAAACACTTGGCAAGGGCAAGAATACCACTTGCCTCAAATCTCAGCAAAGCTTTGGACTGCTTTCCTCCTCTTCGCACGGATCAAAACGGCCGCAACACCTAGAACAAAGACTCGGCCATTAATGGCGGAAAACTTCCAAAACCGAAAATTCCAATCCTTCCAAAACTCCACGAAAAACGAATTTCTTACCGCAGGAATGAAGGTCTCGACGAGAGCAATCCGAATCCACTCTCAGAATCAAATTCCGTCCACAAACGCTCCGGGAATCGGCGTCCGAAGGCAAGGTAGGCGGTTTCTCCGTTTCTCTCGTACAAGGGGCCGGCGGTTTCTTACGGGGAAGATGAAGATGGCGGTTCCTTCTCATTCTATATATATATATATATATATATATATATAATTATATAATTATATTATTAATTACAAAATTACATAAAGCACCAAATCGACGCGAAAACCGAACTACCTCGGAATTCGACGAAATTCGCACCGTAGCTAAATACCCACGCTACGAACGCAACGGCGAAGTCGAAATTAACTTTCGACGAACAGAACTCGAGTTACACCCAAACAAAGCCAAACACAAACATCCCCCCGAGAGGCCACACCGGGTCACCAAAACGACTCGGTTTGCTAGGGAGATCTTGCCAACAGGCTACCAAACAGGGCACTCAGTTCTAAGGAGCTAAACCGCACTCCACAAATGGCACATGCCACGGAAACGCGTCATCGTAACGCCAAACGAGAATAAAAATAATCGCTAAAAAAACGGGGCGTTACAGTGTCACTGGATTGCAGTCAAGAATATCCTAAAGTACTTGAGAAGGACAAAGGATGTGTTCTTGGTGTATGGTGGAGAGGAAGAGCTCGTTGTAAGTGGTTACACGGATGCTAGCTTCCAAACTAATAGGGACGACTCAAAGTCTCAGTCAGGTTTTGTGTTTTGCCTTAATGGAGGAGCTGTGAGCTGGAAGAGTTCCAAGCAAGAGACAGTTGCTGATTCTACAACAGAGGCCGAGTATATTGCTGCAGCTAATGCATCGGAGGAGGCTGTATGGATTAGGAAATTCATCGTCGAGCTTGATGTAGTTCCTATCATTGTTGTTCCCGTAGTTCTCTACTGTGATAACAATGGTGCAATTGCACAATCTAAGGAACCTAGATCCTATCAGCGCTCCAAGCACATACTTCGGCGGTTCCATCATATTCGTGAGATTGTCGAACGAGGAGATGTGAACATTTGCAGAGTGTCGACTGAGGAGAATATTACGGATCCACTGACAAAGCCTCTCACGCAGAGAAAGCATCATGGTCATACTAGATCAATGGGTATACGATACTTAAATGATCAGCTCTAGTGATAATCTTGTGGGTTGCATGTAAACATATATTTTGTTGGTTGTTTGTTGTTTATTCATATGATGAATTGTGTACCAGATTTTTCTTTTACAATTAATGGCAAGTTCTTTTATTATGATTTCTCTATGCGATAGTTAAATGTTAACATAATAAATACCCTTAGAATGTTTGCTTTCATAGGACATCAAGTACATGACTTGAATGTGAGAGCCTATGATTTATTTGAAGCTTCATTCTTAAAAGGTCCCTGGTCGTTGTATCATCATAGAAGCTAAGGGTGATGATGATACATGAATACTAACACGTGCGTTGACTGATGACCAGTTCTCACAGGTCATAATATTGTGATATCAAGTCATCACGTGGGTACTTGTTAATGAACAAGTTGTACTGGACAGACCAAACCTGAGACTACTCTGTGGATTGTTATCTAAACGTGTCACGAGTAGGTCTCAATCGACAATGGTGTTGTGATCCTTTGACCTGAAGACACAACATTCATCAAGTGAGGAAGAGCGTGCTTTGATGTCATCTAAAGTCGTCCTTGAGAAAGGTTGATGATAAGGGTGGTTGTTGGGCATGTTACGAATAATTTGTGTGTTTGTGTGTGAGCATATATGGGATTTGTCCTCCTATATGACAGGAGTTGCATCCATGGGCCCCTTGATGGAACTGGACTGAGAAATGCATGGCCATGCTTGGTTGTGTCAATATGTGATATTGGACTCATCATTCTCTGGAAGTCCGTTCTAGATCAAGAAACTTGGATTGAGCTATTATGAGGGTGACACGGTCCATGTCTCTAGTTTTTTCCGAATGTAAGGGTCAAAGGGACAAAGACAACGCTGGGAAGTTGTTCATATAGGCTTTTGAGTTATGAACTCTTATTGCTTGGGTAGCAATGATGCATTGCTAGATGCCGCTCATTGTTTGTGAGGTTTTTGGTTGATACTTTCAAAATCAAGTGGGAGACTGTTGGAGTTACCATTGTGATCTAGAAGTGGTCAAACATGTAATCTCACTGCCAACGCGATATGAGCCTGCAGGGTTGCACATAAGAGCATGTGGAGTAGTTGGAAGATTGACTGTGTTGGTAAGGGTTACCAATCACCATACAGAGTGGGGGTCGGGCAAACGTTGCCAAACAAGGTTCATCGAGAGTCATTGAGTAGGACTTGCCGACTAAGGCAAATTCGTCGAGAGTCGTCGAGTATGACTCGCCGACTAAGGCAAATTCGTCGAGAGTCGTCGAGTATGACTCGCCGACTAAGGCAAATTCGTCGAGAGTCGTCAAGTTTGACTCGCCGACTAAGGAAAATTTGTCGAGAGTCGAACTGTTGGATTCTCGATGAATGTTGATACTCGACGATTCCCTCCTCGATTCTCGACGATTCTACAGATGATTCTCGTCGATTCTGGGTCTGATTCTCACCGAACCTGGAGTTCATTCCCGGTGAATTATTCTGGAACCCTATGCTGTGTGGTCTGCGGATAACGATTCTCTTAGGTCTTTTTATACTTTTGGTATAATTAAGGACTTAGGGTTTTTGGGATAATTGGCGTGCGTTTCTCCTGCGGCCAAATCGAACCCGACGGAAGCATTCCGCCGTGACTATCCGCCGATTCCGAACCCCGCCAGATGGAAGCGTTCCGCTGCCTCGCTCATTCCGCCGACCTCCTCTCTGGCGATAGTCGTTGGTGTTGCTATTCCTGGCGCGTACCTAACAGTCCGTGGAAGTGCAAGGTACTGTTGATCTCCTTCCCGACCCTTCGTGCGACGAAGCTCGGTGTTCTCCTGCTCGTGTGGATTTCTTTAGAGATATAGATGTTATTCTACGTGGAACTCGCCACCGACAAGGACTCATAGCTTGGAGCATCTTTGTTGAGTTTTGACTCAACACCGGAAAGGTAACTTTGATCTAGTTATTTCTTAACTTCTTGATTCAATATTCATAGCCCGATCCCAAATCTCTTTTGGGTTATTCTCGATTTTATTACTTCTGCTGCGTGCACAAGTGTTGTGCCACCCTCCTAGAAAAACCCAACAGATTCCGACACCCTTCTGCTCAACGCATCACACATGGAGTTCTCTTTTTCAGGGTGGTAGTTCAAGGTAAACTCGTAATCACACAAAAATTCAAACCACCTCCGTTGTATCAAGTTCAATTCCTTTTGGATATGAACATATTAAATTCTTATGATCTGAAAATATCTCGCAGTGGACGCTATATAGGTAGTGACTCCAAACCTTCAAGGTGAACAACACTGCCCCCAACTCCAAATCATGAACCAGATAATTAACTTTGTGCTTTTTTTGTTGCCTCAACGCATAAGAAATCACATGCCCGTGCTCCATAAATATTGCTCCCTTCCCTTGATATGATGCATCAGTATTGACTTGAAATCCTTCCTTTCGAGATGGAAGGGATTGGGTGGGTGCGGAGGTAGGTCTATCCTTCAATTCTTGGAACGCTACTTCACACTGGGTTGTCCACTCGTACAACACACCTTTCTTTGTCAGGGCAGTGAGAGGGAGGGCTATCTTTGATAATCCTTTCACGAACTTGCGATAATACCCGACAAGTCCATAGAAACTCCGCACATCGGCCACTGACTTCAAAGGCGACCATTCCTTCATGGTATGCACCTTGGCCGGATCTACTGCTAGTTATGTGTAACACCCCAATCCGTCACATGGCATATAGCAGTAGGTCCGGCCGGGGCCCGACGCCATATACCACGGACAGACCGGTGGGTTACTAAATGAAATCATTCTTCCAATCACACGCCCTACACAGAGTACATTCTAGCGGAAGCAATTTAATAAGTTGCAAAGAAAGAACCCAGCCAAAAGCATGAATGTCCACTAACAAACCCAAAGAGGAATGAACGTACAAATATAATAAGTACTGGGCCTTATGGCCTTACAAATGTTTACTTAAATAAAATGTGTCTTCCATACAATGACACGTAGGCTAGTCACACATGAGAATAAAGTAAACAATACACTTTGGCCTTCGAGGGCCAGCACTGCAATAAGGGCTTTAGCCCGCTATTTGCCACTCGGCTCCACAGCATCTGCAAACAACATTCCACCGTATGGTGGCAAACAAAATCAACAGTCAGCTAAAGCTGACCAAATTTTAATGACCCCACACCTTTACTTGGGGTGGTGGTGCTCCTTCCCTGCAATGCATTAGTATAAACCAATGGGATAGCGAAAGTACAATTTAAGCACACTTTACCACAGTCGTAGGCATACACGGATGCACGCCCCGTGCTCTCAGGGTTGTTACACGGTGAACACGGTCCACCACCGCCTCTAGGACGACAAATCTCGTGAGCATTTTGGTCCTTCCGGCCTAAGCCTAAGACCCTCCATCTTTGCCAACGGTATGTGCCATGTACTTTAGGTCTCTTTAACCGAACGACATATAGCGGGTACGGTTCTGCCTAACCCATTGCTCACACTACAACGTCAATTTAAGCCATATGCGTGAGTCAAGCTTTCCCGAGTCCCAAAGCGATTACACAAATCTTACATAACTCAGTTATGTACAAGTTGGCTCCCAGGCCACCAAATGGGCAGAATCACGCTTCTGCCCAGTTTTTCAGGTGCATCTTAGAGTTAATCCCCAAGATTCCCTGATGTAATCTACCGCATAGAAAACCCGAAAATAACTATCGGTACGGAGTCTTCTTCGACCATTCATGCATAATGAAACATCACTGATCCAGACCAACTTGTCTGTGTAGTCTTCACACACCATGCCTATGTCTGTACTTCGATTCCGGACTCTACATGCAAAACAATGGGGACTATTCACATCTACCCGAAGGAACACCTCAAACTCACAGCATCCTCGCGAGAGTGCACATCCTATGCAAAAAGGAAAGGGGACTTCAGATGTCCAAGTAGAGAATCGTTACCTTAGTATTTCTCTTCGGCGCTCTGACGATCTAGTCGGATTGAAAGCACCGTATCGGCCTCGCCTTCGCAGATCTGGACTTGGATTGAGAATCGGGGCTTCGAAGCTTCTCCGGTGGCCGGATTTCCTCTTCCTCTTCCTCCATGCTCTCCCCTCTCTCTAAAGTCTTAGAAAGTGAATGCTCACTTGAAATGAGCGTTTGTAAACCCTATTCCTGACCTAAATCCCAACATAGACCAACCTGAGCCCTTGGATCACAAAAGAAGGAAATGAACGACCATGATTCGCACTTAAAGTCAAATTACTGGGACGAACACGGCTTGCAACATGCCCGTTTCCAAGTCCGTGTTCCGCACTCGCCGTAAACCAGGAAATCAAGAACAGGACACGACCTGTGATATGGCTTGGGACACGCCCGTGTCAACCATGGATACGCTCGTGTCATGGGCCGTGTGCCTCAATCGACGCTGAAACTGTCACGTCCCGAACAGGACACGAGCATACACACGCCCGTATCAACTTCGACATGCCCGTGTCAATCAGCACATGCCCGTGTTCCGTGTCGTGTCCTTCAATCGACATAGGACCAAAACTTCCAGAAGAGGACACGGCCATATGACACGCCCGTGTCACAGGCCGTGTGCTTGACACGCCCTGGGACACGACCTGGGACACGCCCGTGTCGCAGGCCGTGTTCCCAGCCCTCAACGATCGTCGACCTCGCCTCGATGACCCGAGCACGATACGGCCATGTGATACGCCCGTGTCACAAGTCATGTTCACCTTACCAAGACCCAAACTTGGCTCAAACGCCGCCCGTTCCTCTTTTGAGTTTCGGGGCGTTACAATTTTCCCCACTTAAATGAATTTCGTCCCGAAATTACAGAAAGGAAAAATAAGTACTCAAACTTAAACGATACCTTAGAAGAAGAGTTCGGGATACTCACCGAGCATGGTCTGCTCTTGTTCCCACGAAAGATCCCCATAACCACAGTTGTCCCATCGAACTTTGACCATCCTGATGTCCTTGTTATGCAATCGCTTGACTTCCGAGTCCTCAATGTGTACGGGCTTGACCTTCGTCATCAACCCAACCTCAACTGGTACATGACCGACATCATCACTTGCGAAGGCTCTTGAACCGCCTTCTGCATTGCCGATATGTGGACTACATCGTGTAGACCACTGAGTTTCGCTGATAGATTCAGTTGGTAGACTACTTCGCCAATACGCTCCAGAACCTCAAACGGTCCAAGGTACCTCGGGCTTAGATTCTTCAAGCGTCGTACCCGTGAGACACCCTTGAACAGCTTGATCTTCAAATACACCCAGTCGCCAACGGAGAACTCCACGTTTCGATGCTTGGCATTATAGTATTTAGCTTGAAGGTCCTAAGCGATTAGTAACCGTTCTCGAATGGTTCGTACCAATGACGTTATATCTTCCACCTCCTGCATCTTGAAAAGCTTAGTCTCACCCATTTCTAACCATGACAATTGCTTGCGACATTTTTTATCATAAAGGACCTCGAAGGGCGCCATTTGAATGCTCGCTTGGTAGCTGTTGTTGTACGCAAATTCCACCAAGTACAGGTAATCTTCCCACTGCTTCTTGAAATCCAGTACACACATGCAAAGCATGACCTCCATCGTCCTGTTAAATCTCTTGGTCTGACCATCCATCTGCGGATGAAAGGCCGTGCTGAAACTCAGCTTGGTTCCCAACATTTGCCGCACCAGCCTCCAGTCATTGGACGTGAACCGTCCATCTCGGTCGCTCACGATGCTGCGGGGAACACTGTGTAGTCGAATAATATTATCCACATACATTTTCACCAGTTTCTACACCGAATCATCCTTCCTATTCGGAATGAAGTGTGACACCTTCATCAAACGATCTACGATCACCCAGATGACATCGTTCCCCTTCTGTGATCTTGGCAAACCATGCACAAAATCCATCGAAATGTCGTCGAACTTCCACTCCGGGATAGGCAAAGACTTCAAGAAACCTCCGGGCTTCTGGCACTCCGCCTTCACCAAGGCGCACGTTTGACAATTCGCCACGTAAAGTGCCACGTCCTTCTTCAATCCTGGCCACTAGAATAATTTCTTCATATCCTGATACATCTTCGTTCTCCCTGGGTGAATCGAGTACTTAGTATGATGAGCCTCGTACATCAATTCCCCCTGCAGATTACCCCCATTTTGGACGCACAGACGTCTGTCCTTCTATAACAATCCATCAACAACATTAAATTGGGAATTTGACCCATCCAAAGCCTCATCCATGATTTGCTTCATGTTGTTATCCAACTCTAGCGCCTGCTAAATCCGATCAGCTAGGTCATACTGCACCTTTGTCCAGTTTAGCTGTGCTTCGGCACTAGTCTGCTTGTCCACACAAGAGATCTCTAATGCCTCCAGCTCCCGAATCAACCGCTCGTCATGAACCGACAACCAGTTGGCCCGCACAGGGGCCCTGCGACTCAATGCATCCACAACTGCATTGCCTTTCCCGGGTACATAGTGAATATTGAATGTGTAGTCTCCCAGGAACTCCATCCATCTCCGCTGCCGCATGTTTAAATATTTTTGATCTAACAAGTATTTCAGGCTCTTGTGGTCGGTATAGATATCAACCTTCACCCCGTACAAGTAATGTCTCCACAGCTTCAGAGAAAATATCACGGCCGCTAACTCCAAGTCATGGACCGGATAATTTCTCTCAAGCACCTTCAGCTGGCTCGAGCCATAAGCTATCACTCTCCTATGCTGTAGTAGAACACAACCCAAAGCACTGCCCGAAGCATCACTGTAGATCTTAAAGCCTTCAGTCCCAACCGGCGAGCATAGAATAGGCATCGTGGTGAACCGAATCTTCAATTCTTCGAAAGCTTGCGCGCACTCCGGCGACCAAAAAAACTTTTGATCTTTCCTCATCAAAGTCGTGAGGGGTAACGCAATCCGCGAGAAGTTCTCTACGAAGCGCCTGTAGTAGCCGGCAAGCCCAATAAAACTTTGGATTTCCGCTACTGAACACAACACAGGCCACTCCCGTATCGTAACTATCTTCGCCGGATCCACCGAAATCCCTTCTCCACTGACTATGTGACCAAGGAACGCCACCGAGGACAACCAAAACTCGCATTTGAAAAACTTGATGTATAGTTGGTTCCTCCTCTGCATCTCCATCACCAATTGCAAATGCTTGAAGTGATCCTCTTCATAATGTGAGTACACTAATATGTCGTCGATGAAGACGATCACAAAGTGGTCCAAGTACTCTTTGAACATTCTATTCATCAGATCCATGAACACTGATGACGCATTAGTCATCCCAAATGGCATTACAGTAAACCCATAATGACCATATCTCGTGCTGAACGCTATCTTGGGGATATCACTTTCTCTTATCCTCAATTGATAATACCAAGACTTAAGATCCATCTTCGAATATACCGACGAACCAACTAACTGATCGAACAGATGGTCAATTCTTGGGATCGGATATTTGTTCTTTTCCATTAACTTATTCAGCTCTTTGTAATCGATACAGAGCCGCAAACTTCCGTCCTTCTTCGTAATAAAGAGGACCGGTGCACTCTAAGGCGACGAACTTGGACACACATAACCCTGCTCCAAAAGCTCTTCCAGTTGAACCTTCAGTTTCGTCATCTCCTTAGGCGCTAACCAATATGGAGAGCGTGACACAAGTTTGGTACCTAGCACTAGCTCAATTGTGATGTCAATCTCTCACTGCGGTGGGGCTACAGGGAGATTGCCAGGGAATACGTCAGGGTACTTGGATACAACTGAGATACTGTCCAAAGTAGGCTTAGGCTTTGAATCCTCCACTAGCGTGAAGAATAGCTCTGCACCGGCATGAACTGCCTTAACCACCTGAAGAGCAGACATCAACGTCTTACTCGACCCTTTCAAGCCTGCAAAAGTCGTCTCCCGACCAGTTGCCAACTTGACCTCCTTGCAATTGCAATCGATGTATGCATGCTGCTCCAAGAGCCAGTCCATACCAAATATTACGTCGAACACCACCAGCGGCAGTAAATATGCTTGCAAGTTGAACTCTTGACTCCCATTCCATATCTTTACGCAACAGATTCTATCCGCACACATCGAACACCCGTTAGGCAACAAAACATCCAATTTGTCCTTCGCCATCGAAGAAGGTACTCCAATGCACGATATAAATCCTTAGGACAAAAATGAGTGCGAAGCTCCCGTATCAAAGAGTGCTCTCGACGGATTATCGAAAATCAACACAAAGCCTAGTACAAACAGTAGCAAGCTAACATGCGCAAGGTAACAAGTATTTAAAGCTAACTTGCTATAAATTTAAACCGTACATGTTACCACATCTGCTTGTTTTATGGCCTCCTACTGGCCAAGGTTGTAGACTCTTGGTTGAGTTGGAGCATAATGGGATGCGGTTGACTCTACCACCTTCCCCTTTTCCTCGTAGGTTTCTCCCGGCTTCCTCTCGGACTTTGGACGTCCGCTCCAACAGTCATAGACAAAATGCCCCGGCTTCCCACAATTGTAACATGCACCCAGGGTTCGGCCTGTAGTTGCCCCCGAAGCACCAGAAGAAGAGGTTGGACCCGAAGTCCTAGCCTTTTTACCGAACTTGCGATAACCAGACTTTGAGGTAGTCGGCACCTTTAACTCTGTCCTCTTGTCACAAGAGTCTTTCTTTGCCCGCACATTCTTCAAATATTTTTCCAAAGATCGGTCTGTGTTGACCAAGGTTAGAAATCCCAGCGTCGTAGGCTCCGAGAGCAGTAGCCTTTGGTCATCCCTCAGACCCTCATAGAATAGGTTTGTCTTTCGCTCCTCATAGGCGAATGTAGCGCTTGCAAATTCGTGTAAATTCGTGGAGGTACTCGTACACGCTACTCTCTCCTTGCACCAGCTTCTGAAACTTGTTCTCCATCGCAATCCTCTGAACCGAGGGAAGGTACCTTGCCAAGAACAGTCTCAAAAACTCCTCCATCGAGACGTCCGTGAGTTGCCTCCCCCCAAGTGGTGTAGTTCCAAACCTTCCCACCACAGCCTTGCATCGCGTCCAACAAGAAAGTGGCTATAGTCGATTTCTACCACTCCTCCGTTGTTGTAGCTGTCAGAACTCTGTTTATCCGGGAGAGCTAATCTTCAACTTGGGTTGGGGTTCCTGTCCCCGAGAACACCGGAGGATTGAAGCCCATGACATGCTTCATCTGCCTTTCAGTTGCTCTTCTAGGCATCAATGGCTCCACTATCACTTGCTCCACCCTCCTCGGCTCCGCCGTTTGAAGCAGTACTTGCTCCACAGCAGGGGCAGGCTGCTGCACTTATCCAACAGGCTGAGAATTGATCATAGCGAACACCGCTACAGCCACTAATCGAATGGTTTTTGCTGAGGGAGGTGTTGCAGGCTCAACGTTTGGTGCGCTACTTGCCTTAGAAACCGGACGTTCTGATGGCCCTGCACCACTCCTGGTCACCTATAGTCATACAAAACACCATTAAGTGACCGAACAATATTGCAAAAAGCAATTATAGGAACACGTAGGTTCCTCAAACATGTGTATTTTCATTCCTAAGTGGACATTCATGGGTTCTTTTTATGTTATAACAATGACGCACGCACATGTGCTCACCACCTCTTAAAAGAATTCGCCCACGAATTCATTTAAGCATGACCAAAACCGGTAGTCTTATACCAAATTGTAACACCCCTATTCGTCACATAGCATATAACAGTAGGTCCAGCCGGGGACTGACGCCATATACCACGGACAGACCAGTGGGTTACTAAATGAAATCATTCTTCCAATCATATGTCCTACACAGAGTACATTCTAGCGGAAGCAATTTAATAAGTTATAAAGAAAGAACCCTGCCAAAAGCATGAATGTCCACTAACAAATCCAAAGAGGAATGAACGTACAAATACAATAAGTACTGGGCCTTATGGCCATACGAATGTTTACTTAAATAAAATGTGTCTTCCATACAACGGCACGCAGGCTGGTCATACATGAGAATAAAGTAAACAATACACTTCGGCCTTCGAGGGAAAGCACTACAACAAGGGCTTTAGCCTGCTATTTGAAACTCGGCTCCGCAGCATCTTCAAACAACATTCCACCGCACAGTAGCAAACAAAAGCAACAGTCAGCTAAAGCTGACCAAATTATAACGACCCCACCCATTTACTTGGGGTGGCGGTCCTCCTTCCCTACAATGCATTAGTATAAACCAACGGGAAAGCGAAAGTACAATTTAGGCACACTTCACCACAGGCATAGACATACACGGCCGCACGCCCCGTGCTCTCAGGGCACTTACACGGTGAACTCGGTCCACCACCGCCTTTAGGACGGAAAATCTCATGAGCATTTTTGTCCTTCCGGCCTAAGCCTAAGACCCTCCATCTATGCCAACGGTAAGTTCCACGTACTTTAGGTCTCTTTAACAGAACGACATAGAGCGAGTACGGTTCCGCCTAACCCGTTGCTCATACTGCAACATCAATTTAAGCCATATGTGCGGGTCAAGCTTCCCCGAGTCCCAAAGCGATTACACAAATCTTTCATAACCCAGTTATGTACAAGTTGGCTCCCAAGCCACCATGTTGGCAGAATCACGCTTCTGCCAAGTTTTCCGGGTGCACCTTGGAGTTAATCCCCAAGATTCCCTGATGCAATCTACCGCGTATAAAAGCCGAAAACAACTATCAGCACGGAGTCTTCTCCGACCATTCATGCATAATGAAACATCACCGATCAAGACCAACTTGCCCGAGTAGGCTTCACACACCATGCCTTTGTCTGTACTTCGATTCCGGACTCTACATGCAAAATAATGGGGACTATTCACGTCTACCTGAAGGAACACCTCAAACTCACCGCATACTCAGAGAGTAGTCTTCCAATGCAAAAAGGAAAGGGGACTTCACATGTCCAAGTAGAGAATCATCACCCTAACGTTTCTCTTTGGCTCCATGATGATCTAGTCGGATGGAAAGCACCGTATCGGCCTCGCCTTCACAGATCTTTACTCGGATCGAGAATCGGGGCTCCGAAGCTTCTCTGGCAGCCGGATTTCCTCTTCCTCTTCCTCCTTGCTCTCCCCTCTCTCTAAAGTCTTAGAAAGAGAATGCTAACTTGAAATGAGGGTTTAGAAATCCTATTCCCGACCTAAATCCCAACATAGACCAACCTGAGCCCTTGTATCCCAAAATAAGGAAATGAACGGCCACGATTCGCACTTAAAGTCAAATTACTAGGTCGAACATGGCTTGCGACATACCCGTGTACAAGGCCGTGTTCCACACTCACCATAAAAAAGGAAATCCAGAACAGGACACGGCCTGTGACATGGCTTGGGACACGTCTGTGTCAACCATGGACATGCCCGTGTCATGGGCCGTGTGCCTCAATTTACGCTGAAATCATCACGTCCCAAACAGGACACGGGCTTAGACACGCCCATGTCAACTTCGAGTGTCAATCAGTACATGCCCGTGTTTCGGGTCGTGTCCCTCAATCGACACAGGACAAAAAAATTCCAGAAGAGGACACAGCTATGTGACACGTCGTGCCACAGGCCGTGTGCTTGACACGCCCTTGGACATGCCTGTGTCCTAGGCTATGTTCCCAGCCCTCAAGGATTGTCGACCTCGCCTCGACGACCCGAGCATGACACGGACATGTGGCACGCCTGTGTCACAGGTCGTGTTCACCTTACCAAGACCCAAACTTGGCTCAAACACCGCCAGTTCCTCTTTTGAGTTTCGGGGCGTTACATCCAGAACCACTGATCACATGGCCTAAAAAGGCAACTTCTCGAAGAAAAAATTCACACTTGCTAAACTTGGAAAATAAAGTATGCTCCTTCAACTTCTTCAGTACCAAGGTCAAGTATTCAACATGCTCTTCCTCGTTCTTTGAATAGACTAAAATGTCATCGATGAAGACTATGACGAAGATGTCTAGATATGGCTCAAACACTTTTTTCGTCAAACTAATGAATGCAGCAGGGGCATTCGTGAGCCCAAACGGCATCACGGTGAACTTGTATAGGCCATACCTTGAGCTAAATGCCGTTTTCTGGATATCCTCCTCTTGTATCCTCAATTGATAATACCTCGAGCGCAGATCCAACTTATAAAACCAATACGCTCCTACCAACTGATCGAATAACTCATTGATTCGGTTTAGAGGATAGGTGTTTCACACCGTTAAATGATTGAGTTCTCGGTAATCTATACATAATAACAATGTTCCATCCTTCTTCTTAATGAATAGAAAAGGGGCTCCCCAAGGTGATGAACTGGGGCGAACGAACCTTGATTCTACTAATTCTTGCAACTGAACTCTAAACTCTGCGAGTTCCTTTGTGGCTATTCTATAAGGGGTCCGAGAGATGAGCTTGGCACCCAGTACTAACTTAATTTGAAAGTCCACCTCTCGATGCGGGGGTAATCCCGATAGCTTCTCAGAAAACACCTCGGGGAAATTCCGCACCACCCGTACATCCTTTATATCTGTTGTCATCTCTTTCAACCCGAAACAAATCATGTAAACTTCTTACCCCATTATGTGGGTTTTTAAGGCCTGAATTGAAGATAATAACATATGAGGTGCGAATCTAATACCTTGGAAGATGACCTAGGAGTTTCCATGACTCAACATTATTTGCTTTGTCGCGTAATCAATCCTAGCGCAGTGCCAATCCAACCATGACATCCCCAGAATAAGGTGGAACTCTGGTATTCCCAACATCGCCACAGGGGTGTCAAAGGGTTTTCCTTCAATGTATAGTTCTAGGTCACACTTGGCAGACGACGTCATCTCGGATCCGTCCTGGAGGCATACTCTCCAAGTAATAACGGTGAAATAGTGCACTCCTTCTAGGTATTTAACGAAGTCCGCTGACACAAATGAGTGTGTGGCACCGGTATCGAATAGGGTGTAATCTAGTTTCCAACCAACCATTACGGTGCCTAGGTATCAATTACAAAGACTCAAAGCTAGACTTCTAGCATATCCTAGGAAATCGAAAAGAAATGCTTCAAACATTTTAATCAATTCACGACATACCTGGAATCACCTCCTAAAGGTTCATCTCCTGCGCTATGTCCAGCACAAACACATGATCCTGAGCGGGTCCGAGATTTCTTCCTTGTGGTCCTCGTCCTCAACCATGCACATGTCTCCGTCCTCATGGAGCTGCTAGAGGAAGGGAAGGGAGAGTATTTTCACCTAGCTATGGGAAAAAGCACTGAATGTGGCCCGACTGGTTGCACTGGAAGAAGACTCACTCGCATTACTCCCTAGGCTGCTGGTATTGTGGTTGCATTGGAGGTAGTGCTAGCTGTAGGGCCGGATGCTCCATCCTAAAATTCTGACAGAAGCGACACCCGTCTCTATTGTTTCCTCTCCCTCTGTTATCCTGCCTCCTTCTATAACTGGGGTCGGCCTCCATCACACCCTCAGTGGGTCTCTTATTTCTAGTCTGGACCCCAAGTGATCTGCTTCCAGTCTCTTCGTCATGTTAATTATATCCGCTATGCTCAAATCTGCTATAAACAAAAGCGCTTGCCTCAAGGGATCTCGTAAGCCTTTGTAGAACCATTTAGCATAACCTCAATCATCCAACTCATAGGAGTCAATAAACCTTGCCAGATATTGAAACTGTAACACCCCTATCCATCACATAGCATATAGCAGTAGGTCCGGCCGGGGCCCGACGCCATATACTAAGGACAGACCGGTTGGTTACGCGTTGAAACCATTCAACCAATCATGTCGTCCTACACAACACCTAGCGGAAGCAAATTATTTAGTTGAAAAGAAATAAGAACCCTGCTACAAAGCATGAATGTCCACTACCAACTCAGGAATGTAATCATGCACAAAAGAGAACTGGCCTTAAGGCCTTACATTGTTCACTTAACAAAATAGTGTTTTCCAAACTTCGGCACGCAGGTCGGCCATACATGAAAACGGGAAAGATACAAAAGCAATTAGGCCTTCGAGGGCCCGCACAGCAACAAGGGCTTTAGCCCGCTATTTCCCGCTCTACTCCGCAACACCTGCAAGCCACAAACCACCGCCCGGTGGCAAACAATAGCAACGGTCAGCAATGCTGACCAAATTATAACGATCCCGCCCCCAAAATCGGGGCGGCGATGCTCTTTCCCTGCACTTCATTAGTATAGGCAATATATTAATGTGAACACACATCAACACAGGCGTAGGCTCGCACGGCCACACACCCCGTGCACTCAGGGCACATTCTCGGCGAACCGGCCAACGTCACGTCAATTCAAGCCATAGACGTTCCCAATCCACCACCGCCTCTTGAACGGTCATCCATATGAGCATTTTGCCTTCCTGGCCTTGGTCACGGCAATTTAAGCCATAGACCGCCGAAGACCCTCATCCATGCCAACGGTCCTACCGAACGACATAGCCGGGTACGGTTCCGCCTGACCCGTGCTCATACCGCAACGGCAATTTAAGCCATATGCGCAGGTCAAGACTCACCGAGTCCCGTTTCCGCCACAACAATCACATAACCCGGTTATGTTCACGTTGGCTCCCCGGCCACCGTGTTGGCAAAACCCGCCTTTGCCCAGTTTTCCGGGTGCACCTTGGAGTTAATCTCCAAGGCTCCCTGATGCAATCTACCACGTAGAAAACCTGAAAAACACCCAAACACCCAAACACCCGGAGTCTTCCCCGGTTCGTATGCAATGCAACATCACCGATCCGGCTCTACTTGTCCGGATAGGCTTCACACACAATGCCTATGTCCGTTTTCGCATACGGACTCTACACAAGGGGGACTTCACATATCTACCCCAAGGAACGCTCCAACTCTTCGCTCACTCGCGAGAGCGGGCTTCCTATGCAAAGGAAAAGAGGGCTTCACATGCCCAAGGATGAGAAATCGTTACCCTTGCATTCTTCCGCGGCGCCATCGAAAATTATACGGTTGGAAAGCACCGCAACGGCGTCGCCTCCGCGGATCTGGACTCGGATCGCGATTCGGGGCTCCGAAGCTCTTCCGGCGGCCGGATCTAGCCCTTCTTCCTCCTCCTTGCTCTCTCCTCTCTCTAGCTTTTAGAAAGAGAACCACTCAAGAGAAATGAGGGTTTCTAAACCCTATTCCCGGCTAAAACCCCCCAGGAGCAGCCCCCCACCGTCGGATCCAAAGCCAAGGAAATGAACGGCCACGATTAAGCCCCAAATTATAAAATCTGGGCCGAACACGGGTTGGAACACGGCCGTGTGCCTGGCCGTGTAGCTCATTCGCCGTCTCGATCCAGATTGAAAACCAGCACACGGCATGTGACACGGCCTCCGACACGCCCGTGTCGCCTGCGACACGCCCGTGTCGGGACCCGTGTCACGCCCCCCGTGTGCAATAAATCGACACCTTGCAGTCAGAGTGGTACACGGCTTGGTGACACGGCATGGGACACGCCCGTGTCACATCTGACACGCCCGTGTTTGTGCCTGTGTCACGGCCCGTGTACCACTTCGACGATTTCCTTGAGTGACACGGCCTGGGACACGCCCGTGTCCTAGGCCGTGTCCCTCCACACGACCAACGTCGACCAACACTGGTCGACTACACGGCCAGTTCCACGATTCGAGCTCGACACGCCCGACACGGCCTCCGACACGCCCGTGTCGGGGCCCTTGTCACCTGCATTAAAAGCCTGACTTGGCCAAAAACGATCCCCGTCGCTCCTACGACAAATTGGGGTGTTACAATTCTACCCCCCTTAAAGAATTTCGTCCACGAAATTAATAAAGGAGAACAGGACTTAACGTAAAACAGTACCTGAGCGGAATAATTCTGGGTACTCCTCGAGCATAGTCTGCTCCCGTTCCCAAGAGAGCTCCTCACGCCCGCAGTTATCCCAACGGACATTAACCATCCGGATCTCCTTGTTATGAAGCCTCTTGACCTCAACATCTTCAATGCGAACGGGCTTGACCCTTGTCGTCAACCCTTCGTACACCGTCACTTGGTCAACCGCGATCACCTGCGAAGGCTCTTGCACCGCCTTCCGCAACACAGAAATATGGAACACATCATGTAATCCACTCAACTCCACCGATAGCTTCAAACGGTATGCAGCTTCGCCGACTCGCTCCAGAACCTCAAAAGGTCCAAGGTATCTTGGGCTCAGCTTCTCCAAGCGTCTCACCCGCGAAACCCCCTTGAACGACTTCACTTTCAGGTATACCCAATCGCCTACCGCGAACTCCACGTTCCGGTGCTTGGCATTGTAATACTTTGCCTGCCGGTCCTGAGCGATCAACAAGCGCTCCCGAATGATCCGCACTAACGAGGTAGCACTCTCCACCTCCTGCTTCTTGTACAACCTTGCCTCACCTGTTTCAAGCCATGATAACGGCGTGCGACACTTCCTACCATATAGGGCCTAAAAGGGCGCCATTTGTATACTCGCTTGGTAGCTGTTGTTGTACGCGAACTCCACCAAATAAAGGTGGTCTTCCCAATGCTTCCCGAAGTCTAGAACACACATGCGGAGCATGTCCTCCATCGTTCTATTGACCCTCTCGGTCTGCCCATCCGTCTGCGGATGGAAAGCTGTGCTGAACTTTAACTTCATTCCCAGCATCTGCTGCACCAACCTCCAATCATTTGACGTGAACCGCCCATCGCGATCAATCACAATGCTACGGGGCACACCATGCAGCCTAACAATATTGTCGTCATACAACTTTGCCAATTTCTCCACTTGATCATCCTTCCTATGCGGAATGAAATGCGACACCTTGGTTAGTCGATCTACGATCACCCAGATGGCGTCGTTCCCCTTCTGCGACCTTGGCAACCCGTGCACAAAGTCCATAGATATATCATCGAATTTCCACTCCGGTATAGGCAAGGACTTCAGAAATCCTCGTGGCTTTTGGCACTCCGCCTTCACCAAGGCGCACGTTTGGCATTTAGCCACGTACAACGCCACATCTTTCTTAAGCCCCGGCCACCAAAACAGCTTCTTGAGATTACGATACATCTTCGTGCTCCCTGGGTGGATTGAGTACTTGGTATGATGAGCCTCGTACATCAACTCCGCCCGAAGGTTACCCCCACTCGGGACGCACAACCGATGATCCTTCCTTAACAAACCATCATCCACCGAGAACTGGGAATTTGACCCATCCAGAGCGGCCTCCATAAGCTCCTTCATGGAGTCATCTAACTCCAATGCCTGCCGAACCCGGTCAGGCAGGTCATACTGCACCTTTGTCCAGTTTAACATTGCTTTGGCGCTCGTCTGCTTGTCAACGCAACAGATCTCAAGCTCCTCCAACTCCAGCACTAGCCGCTCATCATGCACCGACAACCAGTTGGCTCGGGTGGGAGCCCTGCGGCTCAGCGCATCCGCAACTGCGTTGCCCTTCCCGGGTACATAATGTATCTTGAAGGTGTAGTCCCCCAGGAACTCCATCCACCTCCTCTGCCTCATATTAAGGTCCTTTTGATCCAACAAGTATTTTAGGCTCTTGTGATCGGTGTATATATCGACTCTTACGCCGTATAGGTAGTGCCTCCACAACTTGAGTGCAAAAATCACGGCCGCCAACTCCATGTCGTGCACCGGATAATTTCTTTCATGCACTTTCAGCTGACGCGATCCATACGCGATCACACTTCCATGCTGCAACAACACGCAGCCCAAGCCACTACCCGAAGCGTCGCTATACACCTCAAAGCCCTCGGTCCCACTCGGCGAACTAAGCACTGGCGTCGTGGTCAACCGCCTCTTCAGCTCCTCAAAAGCTTGCACGCACTCTTGCGTCCATAAGAATTTCTGGTCCTTCCTTGTCAACTTCGTGAGAGGTAACGCTACCCGCGAGAAGTTCTCTACGAAGCGCCTGTAATATCCGGCAAGCCCGAGAAAACTACGGACTTCCGCGACAGAAAATAACGCAGGCCACTCCCGTATCGCAACAATCTTCGCCGGATCCACCGCTATACCTTCCCCACTCACTATATGACCAAGGAACGCTACCGAGGGTAGCCAGAACTCGCACTTGGAGAACTTTGCGTAAAGCTCATTCCTCCTCAAAGTCTCCAACACCAAATGCAAATGCTTGAAGTGGTCTTCTTCGCACTGCGAGTATACCAAAATATCGTCAATAAAGACGATCACAAAGCGATCCAGGAAATCTCTAAACGTCCTGTTCATCAGATCCATAAATACCGATGGCGCATTCATCAGTCCAAACGGCATGACTGTGAACTCGAAATGTCCATACCTCGTACTGAACGCCGTCTTCGGGATATCACACTCCCTGATCCTCAGCTGATAATACCCCGACTTCAAGTCCAACTTGGAGTATACCGACGATCCGGCCAACTGATCAAAGAGATCATCAATCCTCGGGATCGGGTACTTATTCTTCTCCGTTAGCTTGTTCAACTCTCTATAGTCGATACACAGCCGCATACTCCCGTCCTTCTTCTTAACGAAGAGGACCGGTGCGCTCCAAGGCGACGAGCTTGGACGCACATACCCTTGCTCCATCAGCTCCTCTAGCTGAACTTTCAACTCTGCCATCTCCTTAGGCGCCAACCTATACGGAGCACGTGACACCGGTTTGGCCCCCGGTACGAGCTCGATGGTGAAATCAATCTCCCGCTGCGGTGGGGCTCCGGGAAGACTATCCGGGAACACATCGGGGTATTCGCAAACCACGGGGATGCTATCCAATGGGGACTTTGGCTCCACAACCCCCACTATTGCAAAGAACAGGTCTGCACCAGCACGAACTGCCTTCACTACCTGAAGAGCAGACATCAGTGTCCTGCTCGACCCCTTTAACCCCTCGAATGTAGTCTCCCGCCCTACACCCAGCTTGACCTCCTTCCGGTCACAGTCAATCCAAGCTTTCTGCTCTGACAGCCAATCCATTCCAAAGATCACGTCGAACTCTACTAGCGGCAGCAATGACGCTAGCAAGTCGAACTCTTGGCTCCCAATGTGAACATTTACGGCGCACACCCTGTCCGCACGCATCGAGCACCCATTCGATAGCAGCACATCCAACTTGTCCTTCGCCATCGAAGAAGGGACTCCGATGCGCGATATAAAGCTTTCGGACAAGAAGGAGTGTGAAGCTCCCGTATCGAACAGTGCCCGTGCCGGACTATCGCTAATCACAACAAAGCCTATACAAACAATATTAGGCTAACAAGCAATAGATAATGGTATTAAAGTTAACTTGCTATAAATTAACTCATACCTGTCACCACATCCGCTTGCTTGATGGCCTCCTGCTGGCCCAAGTTATAGACTCTAGGCTGAGTCGGAGCATAGTGGGACGCGGTCGACTCCACCGCTTTGCCCTTCTCCTCGTAGGTAGCTCCTTGTTTCCTTTCGGACTTTGAGCGTCCACTCCAGCAATCACGGGCAAAGTGCCCCGTCTTCCCACACGCGAAACAAGCGCCCGGGGTTCGATTGGTAGTTGTCCTCGAGGCACCTGAAGCAGTTGGACCCGACGTCTTAGCTTTCTTATAGAATCTGCGGTAGCCCAACTTTGACGTAGTCGGTGCCTTGAACTCCGCTTTCTTGCTACCGGATTCCTTCTTCGCTTGGACATTCTTCATGTCCTTCTCCAAGGACCGGGCCGAACTGACCAGGGTCATGAAACCCTGCGTCTTGGGCCCCGACAGTAGCAACCTTAAATCATCTCTTAGCCCTTCATAGAAGCGACTCGTCTTGCGCTCCTCGTCTGCGAAGGTAGCGCCGACATATCTCCCCAACCGAGTAAACTCGTTGAGGTACTCATCAACGGTACAATCCCCTTGCACCAACTTCTGAAATTCGCTTTCTAGCGCAATCCTTTGCGCTGAGGGGAGGTATCGAGCTATGAATAGTCTCGCAAACTCCTCCATCGAAACTTCGGCCAACGGCCTTCCCCGCAACTGATGTAGCTCTAGGCCTTCCCACCATAACCTTGCGTCCCCATCCAAAAGGAACGTCGCTATAGTGGTCTTCTGCCACTCTTCCTTCTCCGTCGCAGTCATCACCCTGTTGACCCTTGAGAGCCAATCCTCTGCTTGGGTCGGGGTTTCTGCGCCCGTGAATACAGGTGGGTGAAAGCCCATCACGTGCTTCAGTTGTCTTTCCGTTGCTCTCCGAGGCAACTCTGGCTCCAACACTACTTGCTCAACCCTCCTTTGCTCTGCCGTCTGAAGCGGTACTTGCTCCATAGCAGGAGCGGGCTGCTGCACCTGCCTTGCAGCCTGCGCATTGATCATTGTCATGACCGCTTCTGCCACCAACCTAATGGTCTCTGCAGACGGAGGTGTTGCAGGCGCATCGCTTGGCGCACTGCTCGCCTCAGAACCTGGCCGTTCAGACGGCCCAGCACCACTTCTGGTCACCTATAATCGTGCAAAACACCGATAAGCGACCCAAAAATTACTGCAAATAGCAATTATAGAAACACGCAGGTTCCTCAAACATGTATATTTTCATTCCTAAGTGGACATTCATGGGTTCTTTTCATGTTATAACGATGACACACGCATGTGCTCACCACCCCTTAAAGTGAATTCGTCCACGAATTCATTTAAGCTTGACCGAAACCAGTAGTCTGATACCAATTTGTAACACCCATATCCGTCACATAGCATATAGAAGTAGGTCTGGCCGGGGCCCGACGCCATATACTACGGACAGACCGGTTGGTTACGCGTTGAAACCATTCAACCAATCATGTTGTCCTACACAACACCTAGCGGAAGCAAATTATTTAGTTGAAAAGAAATAAGAACCCTGCTACAAAGCATGAATGTCCAGTACCAACTCAGGAATGTAATCATGCACAAAAGAGAACTGGCCTTAAGGCCTTATATTGTTCAGTTAACAAAATAGTGTTTTCCAAACTTCGGCACGCAGGCCGGCCATACATGAAAACGGGAAAGATACAAAAGTAATTAGGCCTTCGAGGGCCCGCACAGCAACAAGGGCTTTAGCCCGCTATTTCCCGCTCTGCTCCGCAGCACCTGCAAGTCACAAACCACCGCCCGGTGGCAAACAATAGCAACGGTCAGTAATGCTGACCAAATTATAACGATCCCGCCCCCAAAATCGGGGCGGCGATGCTCTTTCCCTGCACTTCATTAGTATAGGCAATATATTAATGTGAACACACATCAACACAGGAGTAGGCTCGCACGGCCACACACCCCGTGCACTCAGGGCACATTCTCGGCGAACCGGCCAACGTCACGTCAATTCAAGCCATAGACGTTCCCAATCCACCACCGCCTCTTGAACGGTCATCCATATGAGCATTTTGCCTTCCTGGCCTTGGTCATGGCAATTTAAGCCATAGACCGCCGAAGACCCTCATCCATGCCAACGGTCCTACCGAACGACATAGACCGGGTACGGTTCTGCCTGACCCGTGCTCATACCGCAACGGCAATTTAAGCCATATGCGCAGGTCAAGACTCACCGAGTCCCGTTTCCGCCACAACAATCACATAACCCGGTTATGTTCACGTTGGCTCCCCGGCCACCGTGTTGGCAAAACCCGCCTTTGCCCAGTTTTCCGGGTGCACCTTGGAGTTAATCTCCAAGGCTCCCTGATGCAATCTACCACGTAGAAAACCTGAAAAACACCCAAACACCCGGAGTCTTCCCCGGTTCGTATGCAATGCAACATCACCGATCCGGCTCTACTTGTCCGGATAGGCTTCACACACAATGCCTATGTCCGTTTTCGCATACGGACTCTACACAAGGGGGACTTCACATATTTACCCCAAGGAACGCTCCAACTCTTCGCTCACTCGCGAGAGCGGGCTTCCTATGCAAAGGAAAAGAGGGCTTCACATGCCCAAGGATGAGAAATCGTTACCCTTGCATTCTTCCGCGACGCCATCGAAAACTATACGGTTGGAAAGCACCGCAACGACGTCGCCTCCACGGATCTGGACTCGGATCGCGATTCGGGGCTACGAAGCTCTTCCGGCGGCCGGATCTAGCCCTTCTTCCTCCTCCTTGCTCTCTCCTCTCTCTAGCTTTTAGAAAGAGAACCACTCAAGAGAAATGAGGGTTTCTAAACCCTATTCCCGGCTAAAACCCCCCAGGAGCAGCCCCCACCTTCGGATCCAAAGCCAAGGAAATGAACGGCCACGATTAAGCCCCAAATTATAAAATCTGGGCCGAACACGGGTTGGCACACGGCCGTGTGCCTGGCCGTGTAGCTCATTCGCCATCTCGATCCAGATTGAAAACCAGCACACGGCATGTGACACGGCCTCCGACACGCCCGTGTCGCCTGCGACACGCCCGTGTCGGGACCCGTGTCATGCCCCCCGTGTGCAATAAATCGACACCTTGCAGTCAGAGTGGTACACGGCTTGGTGACACGGCATGGGACACGCCCGTGTCACATCTGACACGCCCGTGTCTGTGCCCGTGTCACAGCCCGTGTACCACTTCGACGATTTCCTTGAGTGACACGGCCTGGGACACGCCCGTGTCCTAGGCCGTGTCCCTCCACACGTCCAACGTCGACCAACACTGGTCGACTACACGGCCAGTTCGACAATTCGAGCTCGACACGCCCGACACGGCCTCCGACACGCCCGTGTCGGGGCCTGTGTCACCTGCACCAAAAGCCTGACTTGGCCAAAAACAATCCCCGTCGCTCCTACGACAAATTGGGGTGTTACAGAAACTCCCGCTGATATTCAGTAACTGGCTTGGATCCCTGCTTCAGCTACAGGAATCTTTCCTCGAGCTCATCTCTAGCGGTCGAAGGAATGAAATGTTCCAAGAAAGCTCCAGAGAACTCAGCCCATATGATCTCCGTATATACCCGGCCTTGGAAGATGGAACCCATACGAGACTTACACCACCTCTTCCCTTGTTAATTGTAGGACTGAGACTACTAAAGTAACTGTCATATTGGCTGGACAATGGGTTCCTACCAATAGTTCCTGCACTGTGTCGAGACATTCTTCCGTATGCAATACCGACTCTGTCCAAAGGTAGGCAGGAGGGGAGAGAGCTTGGAATGTGCTCAACCAGTTTGAACCCGGATCCTGTTTCTGTACTAGGGCCTGTTGATACTTAAAGGCATCCAGAATAGCCTTGAGTGTCTGTCCCAGCTCTGATTGCTGAAATTAAGTGGGTACGGAAGGGGCGAGAGTGCCCCCTACTGGCTCTATATGCACTAGGATCTACACATAGGGTACAAACCTAAGGTCAGGTTGGCTAATCGCAAGGTAAAAATTGTACATGCTTAGTGTGAATTATATATTGGCACACCAATGCTTCTGCTAAGTCAGTTTGTCCCCAAATTGACTAGTCGAACAGGGTGGCACCATTCTTCAATGACTTATTTAGTTCAGGATCGTAGCAAGCTTATACCATTTGTAAGACCCCCTTGAACACAAAACACGGCCGAGGAGAGTCATATGCCCAGAACAACTGCATTGCGGTAGCGTTAGAATATGGGCTAACCTGTACTATAAGACGCCTATCCTGTCAGCTAACCATATCATCAAATCCAACCCATCATACAGAATAAACAGAAGTCAAAATTGCACACTAATATATAATTCCATAAGTATAACAAATAAAAGAAGCATCTGATACTTCTATAATATCAGAGTACAAAAGGCCAAAGACTATAATATGAATCTCTCAAAAATCTCACATTAGTCACTAACGGCAGCAATGGTACCGTCACTTCAGGCCCTATTATCCTGGCCTGGCTGCCCTCCTGCAAAACCTGTTGCTACTCTGTTTGCAGGGTTTCCTCCTAAAAAGTAAGACGTAGCAACCGTTAGTCAAAATACGAAGTGGCTATCATATCTGCTCCCCCGACGACTCTTAGGTACCGGGCAGAGAAAAGGACATGGGTACAATATATATATATATATATATATATATATATATATATATATATATATATATATATATATAAACAGTAGTATAAACAAGTGGTATAGGATTAACCAATAACAGTGTATATCAAAGTAACTACAACAAATGAGTATATCGATCTACTCTAGCAGTTCTACGATCAATAGTAGTATACAAGTACGTATAAACAAATGAAGTAACTACACTCATATGAATGCTCATAGAGACATATAAGTTAAGGATCAGCTTAACAGTAAGTAATTCATCGTATAAGAGTTCCCATACAAACTTATATGATAAGGATCTTGTGTATGTTATGTAATGTGATGATATGAATGCAATACAATGACTCACCCATGCTCACGCACATGCAACTGCTATGTCGACACAGACTTATAGTTCCCACTTTTCGAGCAGGTAGCTAACCTCTCAGACGTCATCCGTCGTGGCCAGATAGTGATAGTGGAATAGGCTTTTCCACTACTAGGTGGACATCTACACTATCGAGCCTAGGCCTCCGTACGCCTCAATGAAAAGAACACAACACCGAAGCTCACATGCGTATTATGGCTCAGAGGGGTCTTGGGTAGATGTGCACCAATAATACAACCCAAACTAGCCTATAGGTGTGGCACGTAAACGGCCCCGGAAATGAGCACAAGGAAATAGCCAATCCGTCCACTTGGCATAGAGAGGGTCTCGGGAATGAGCACCGAGGACGCAGCCAAACCATCCAAAGTCTATCTGTCAACTCCCGTCAGTGTGACGACTGGCGAGCCATAGACTTGCCACACTATCCTTAACCCAGGAATATGACACCGCGTGCCAACTCACACCGCATGCATTTCACATATAAGGGCTCCACACAGAGTCCCTATTTATTATTCACATCCTGTGCTCCTCAGCACGCAAGGGCTCCACACTGTGTCCCTTATCAATAAATCGTTTCAGTGCGGAAACACACACACACTTCCAACCCTTCCACATTTCCATATCACACCAAGCTTTATTAATTGCATAGGTGGCAATCCACCCAGCATAATGTATCAATCCCACACAGGTACATGTAGGGAGACTCAACTCTGAGCAGTGGGTTACTAATTACATTCCTTAACCAATATTCAACATAATCATGCAATAACTTATCTAATACTCCCTTAAATTAAGTTTTCACAAACCACCATGCTTTCATAAGAAGTTCACAAATTATCGTTATATTCCACATGAACTATAGTGTTCACTAACTTTTCCATTCAATTGATTACGAAACTCCACCAAGTCAATTATACAACGTGCCTCACCAAACCATTTGTTGACTTAAGGATCTTTCAACTAAATCTCGTCAATCTTTTGTTTAGCGCAATTACCAATAGTTTAAGTTCAGCAAACCACATGCAAACCTCAACATTAATCTACCATGACTTTCTCAACCAAGTTCAACCCCAAATCTATACTAACCTGAAAGCAACCTATAATCAAGACTTGACTGTACAACAACTTTGACAGGACACCCCTCAGTCTACAGGACTCGTATGAATATGTGTAACTATCCGTTGGAAAGGTATTTTCAAAGACTACAACTTTTGTATTTGGTCCATCACCCAATTAAGACCTAAAAGTACTTGAAATCGGCCTCGAAATTTTCTCCGTACAAAAAATAGATTTCTGCACGTATACCATATCAGTCTAGCAAGTTCGATTGGACTTACCAAGGCTACAGAACTTGTATGAAGACGTGTAACCATCCGTTGGAAAGGTATTTCCAATGGCTACAAATTTTGTGTTTAGTAAAAATCCCAGATATGACCGTATCATACCCAAAATTGGCCTTGAAGTTCACTGCGCGCAGAGAACAGATTTCTGCATGCATCTCAAAGCAAGATGAACGACATCGGTTCATCTTCTTCCTTTAGGCATTTCTTCCGAACCAAGTACAGATTTTCCTCCTCCCTTATTCACCCTTATTAGGCCACTTCTCTTCACGAACCCAAGCCCTCATCTTCACATGGAATGTAGGGGAGGTTGAAGACGTCTAATCTCTAGGATACAAGTCCTAGCATTGCCTCCTCCTAGGAAAGCTTCTTCTCACCAATCAAGACTCTTTTGAGTGATATCTCTCCTAGTAATAACTAGAGATCCGGAACCAAGGGAGAGGGTAAGAAGCACACCTCATTTCTGGCATTTCCGATCATAGATCTTGTCACCCTTCTTTGCGGCATGGCTCTCTCTTCATTGGTAATGTTCTTCAAGGAAAAACACGGCTCTTCCTCCCAGAACTCCGACTCCTGCGATCAACTTTTTTCTAATGGCTTCGCACAGTAATGTCTCGGCAAGGTGAAAGATCGTTATGGCTAGGGTTCGATTATTTGCCTTTATAATAAGTTATTAGGGTTGAGTTATTCTGCCGCGTGTCGTCGCGCTATTGGACTGCCCTATTATTACCTAAATTAAATCTTATTTGAAATGACCGGTCCAAGGAATCACATTGCATGAATCCTGAAGTCTGGTTCAGTCCGTTTGTACCAAACAACAAATCTGCCTAAACCAAAAATCACACAAGTTAAATTCGATGAGTATCAATTTTCCATACTCTACGAATCGGTGAGACCCATCGAGTAATATCGACGAATCGATCTCTAAACCCGCCGAACTATTTACGTGATTCTCGATGAACCCTCCTCCAATCACGCCAAATTAGCTAAGTGATATTCGAAGAATTTATCGAATATCCTTAGTGATATTCGACAAATTCCTCTTAGCCGAATTTCCTAAGTTTTCTCCCGTTGAATTCTTCCACTCCATATTCGACCGATTCGTCAGATATTAACAATGATATTCGACGAATTTCTCTGAACCATTTTCTCCAAATTTCTGGCATTGAGTGCGTCGAGTATCAACCAGCGATACTCATATAATAGGGGTCAAACTCGATGAATTCCACACGGCTAATTTCCCAAACATTCTCGACGAATTCGTCAGATATCCCTGGCGATATCCGACGAATTTCCCTTGGTCGATTTATCCTAGGCCCGTTCCCTCATTATTTGTTGTGTATCACTCAACCCTAACCCTTCAGCCAATGCACCCCGAGCCCAAGTCAAGTCTCTTGACTCAGAATGCGTGCGAGGGGCCTAGCACGAAATGGGTCATTATAGGTGGCATGTCCACATCAAGTGTTGGAGCTTCTTTAGATTGAGACCTGCTCAGCTGAGTTCTTACATCTAGTTCAGAAGATATTGAGACCTGTGCACTAATTTCCTTCATGGTCTCATTAGTAGACTCAGTCAGGTTAGGATCACAAGTCTCTTCCCATGGTTATTCAGATGAACTGCTATTTTTACTTTCCTTTGGCACTGGAACCTGTTTCTTCTTCTTGGAAGATGTTTGGCCATGTGGTTGTAGGATGCTGTCCCATCTGTCTAGCATTTTCACATCCATCCTCCTCATGTGATGGATTTTGGTTCCTAACCTGGTGTTCAGGATCCCTGGAATAGTTTTTAGCAGAAACAGAGATAGTATTCTACCCAAGTTCGGTTCAACAATACACTCTACTATCCGGTCAAATAGGACTCTTCCCCAATCAGTCTTCTTAGAAAGTATTATCCTGGCTAGAAACTCAAACATCATCTTAGAAATTTTATCGTGTGAGCCAGACTTGCATAACAACCCCTTTCCAATCACATCAGCAAGGAACTTAACCCTCAGGTTTAGTTCCTTCCATAGAATAGATCCAGTAGTGTGTTTAGATAGTCCACACCATTTCAGAGCTGATCTGATATCAGACTGATCCAGTTCTTCTTCCTCATTAGTTATAGAGAACTTCAAAAGTTACAGCGCTTTGCTTAGTCTTCTTGGGGTTATATTTATCTTGTTGCCACTTATTACTGTTCTGACCTTGCTGGTTGATGAGTCGACCTTTGCGTTGGAGAATAATTCCAGTACTTCTGCTTCCACATCAAGCAGGGCTCTTACAGAACATACTCTAAGTCAGCGACCTGGAGCAAATGGAGGACGAATTGAACCTCTTAAGGTGCATCTTTAAATTCACTACGAACCAGCTCTGACCCTTCAAATAGGAAATCTGAACCTCTTGGCTCCATTACTCTTGCGAATTGCTTAATTTTCTAAGCCTTTTGTCGATTCGTCACAGTCGGGCAATGAGGGGGCAAGGAATAGTGTATCGTGTCATATGCACACATCCTTTTATTTATAGTTATTTCTATTTTAGAAGTGGAAGGGGTGCGTACCTGTTCCTGATCAAGAATTGATCAACGGTTTGGATTTAATCTCGTCACTTAGTCGCAAAATCAATTTTTGGGAGCATGCGTTGAGTGAGTTGACTTCACTCAACACTCTCAACGCATAGGTCCATTCTGCCGATTAAACGCTTTTATACTTAGTCGAATCCATCTCTACTTCCCTGCAGGGATTAGATCTACTTACAACATAATAAGTAAAATAAATTATAGAGAGCTTACTGAAGCTAGACTAAATTAAACATTCCCAATTCAATTTTGAAGATGTTGAATTTAGCTTCATCTAGTGGTTTAGTGAAGATGTCTGCAACTTGTTTTTCTATAGGGACAAATTCAACACAGATATCTTCCTTCTCCACAAGCTCTCTAATAAAATGATACCTAATCTCAATATGCTTAGTCTTGCTGTGTAAGACAGGATTCCTAGCAATAGAGATTGCACTAGTAAAATCACAGTATATAGGTGTGTTACTTATCTTTATGTTGTAGTCTTGGATATTATGCTGAATCCACATCAATTGAGCACAGCAACTTCCTGCTAATATATACTCTGACTCAGCTGTTGAAATTACAACACTTGTCTGCTTTTTCCCTCTCCAAGATACAAGTCTTCCTCCCAAGAACTGATAGGTGCTAGATGTGTTTTTTATGTCTTCTTTACATCTTACAAAGTCTGCATCTAAATACCCTGTTAGTTGAAAATCACTATTCCTAGGGTACCATAGGCCAAGATCTGGAGTTCCCTTAAGATATCTCAGAATTCTCTTAACAGCAAAATAGTGAGACTCCTTAGGGCAAGCCTAATATCTAGCATAAACACGTATAACATACATGATGTCTGGCCTACTAGCAGTAAGATATAGGAGGGAACCAATTATGCCTCTATACAAGGTTTCATCAATAGATTTCCCTGCCTCATCCTTGTCTATTGACATACTTGACAACATGAGAGTTTTCATTATGGAGGCACTCTCCATTCCAAACTTTTTAATTAACTCCCTAGTGAACTTAGATTGTGATATAGACAATCCATCTTTAGTCTACCTTAATTGGAGGCCTAAGAAGTACTTAATGTAATGCCCCAATAACACTATAAGTGTTTTTATGGGTTCTGAAGCCCGGGGAATTTCCCAATTGGAGGTCACGGGCTTATAAGGGGGGCCGACACGGCCATGTCAAAGTTGACACGGGCGTTTCAACATGTCGTGTCCTTCTTTGGAAACTGGGTTGTGTCGAGAGGCGTGTACATGGCTCGGGACATGGGTATTTCATGGTCGATACGGCCGTGTAAATATTGACACAGGCGTGTCAGGACCCGTGTCAACTAAGGGTCGTGTCAGCTCCATAAGACGATTATGGAACACGCCCACCGACACGGGCATGCTAGTTTGGGCAACACAGGCATGTCACTTTGGACACGGGCGTGTCTCAACCCGTGTCCTGTTCTGGGTCGACGATTTCGTGTGCGAACAGAGCACACGTCCAGGCACATGGCTATGTGCAAAGCCGTGTTCGGCAATCTGAAATGATTTTCAGAGTTAATCCGGGCCGTTCGTTTTTATTTAATTCGATCCAACGGCCCTGGCTTGCCTCCTGATGGTTTATGGATGGGAATGGGGAAGTTATTCCTCATTTCATCTTTTGCTTTCTCTTTCTAAGGATAAGAGAGAGGGGAGAGCAAGAGGAGGTAGAAGAAGAGGAATCCGGCCGCCGGTGGTGCTACGGTTGTCTGAATCGCGTGTCGACTTCAGATTCGCAAAGGCAATAGCGTTGCGGTCCTTTCCAACCGTGTACTTTTCTCCATGGCGCCAAACCGTGCTACAAGGGTAATGATTTTACACTCGAACGTGTGAAGTCCTTCTTTCCTGCATTTGCATAGGAATCCTCCACCAAAACGTGGAACGCGAAGTGATTCCCGTGGGATCGGTGGTTCATCCCTTACTTTATTACATTAGAACCGGAAGTGAGTAGTACGGTTAGGCATTCTGTGTGAAGCCCATCCGGAATTAGGCATTCTGTGTGAAGCCCATCCGGAAGTGAGTAGTACGGATTGTTGATGCTTTGTTTGAAAATCGGAGAAGACTCCATGTTCATTGGTTGTTTTTATGGAGTCCCTTGGTTAATACCTGTGTCTTGGTGCAGTAGGAAGTACTAGAGGAGGTCCAGGAAAATGTGAAAGTTGATACTTGGTTTTCAACTCGTGTGGTCATGAGTACCATGTTGTGTGTTGTTTGGCCGTTTTGCCTCAACTAAAATCCTTGGTAGAGAACGGGAAAGGAGATGTTGTACCCGCGTCGGTCCGGTGTGACGACTGACGATGATGAGCAACGAGCAAGGCAGATCTGTACCAGCATTATGGTTGTCAAACCTTGGGTGCTTAAGTACCTATTAGGATCTCATAGCGAGAGTCTTAGGCCTGCGCACCGTAAAGACTAGGAATGCTTATTTTGGACTGTAAGGTAGAGATACCTTGAAACGGTGGTGGGACCCTGGATTTTCTGGTAACCAATAAGGTGCCCTGAGTGAACAGATCGTCGGGCCGTAAGGCTGATGTTTGTGTTATGTATTGGCTAGTGCGGTTGTGCACAGCCGTGGTGGATTGTAGTATACATATGCTGGTTAATAAAATGCTTTGCAGGGAAGGAATTTCATTGTCCCGTGTCAGGGGAAAGATCGTTATAATTGGTTAGCTGAATGCTGACCGTTGCCCTGTTTGCCGCCGCTTGGTGGACTGTTTCTTGCAGGTGGAGCTGACCCAAGTGGGAAATAGCGGGCTAAAGCCTTGGTTGAGCTGCTTCCCTTGAAGGCTGTACTTTGCTTTACTCTTGTTCATCTGTGGCCGGCCTGCTTGTCGATGTTTTTAAACTACACTCCTGTTAAGAGAAACTTGTAAGGTCATAAGGCTATGTGCCTTCTATATTGGTTGTATTCATTCCTAATTGTTAGTAGGGGACATTTCTTCTGTTGTACTTGAGTTCAAAGTTTTCAACCTTGAAGCTTCCGCTAGAATGCTCTATGTTAGGAATCGTTGGTCATTTTGATATTATATAATAACCTCTCCGCCTTTTTGTGGAATATGGTGTGGGGCCCCGACTTGACCTTCTACTATATCCCATGTAACCGGTAGGGATGTTATAATTTGGTATTAGCTTGTAGGTGTTTCTCTTTCGAATTCATGGGCGAATTCTTTTGAGAGGTGGCGAGCACGTGTAAGTTCCTTGGTGCTAGAGTTGGTGCTAGACTTGTCTCCTACCAATAATGCACGTGAGGAACCTTCAAATGGATACCAGCTGAACCATTCTCCGTGTAGAGTGGAGAGGAAGAGCACATCAGGAACATGCTAGTTCCTGGGTGCTAGACTTGTCTCCTGGTTTTGTAAAAAGCAGACATCTGTGGCTACATCAATAGTAGAAGATGAATATATAGCAGCTGGAAGTTGCTGTTCACAGATGCTATGGATACAAAATCAACTCCTGGATTATGGATACAACTTACATAATTCAACTCTATTCTGTGATAGTACCAATTTTATATCCATAGCACAGAATCAAGTGCATCATAGTCGGACCAAACATATAGATGTAAGGCATTACTTCATTAGGGAGTGTGTTGACAAGAAGAAAATAAATCTTACCTTCATCCCTATTGATTTGCAAATTGCAGATATCTTCACCAAACCCTTGGATGAGAAGAAACATCTAACCTTTATGAATCAGTTAGGCATGATGAATGGAGATGGATTAATTTAATTCTCTGTTTGTGGTTGAAGAATTTGCCACAGTTTGTCGACCGGAGATCGACGAACTTAGAAAAGTTCTTGAGAAAATTCGTCAATCGGAGATCGATGAACTCTCTCTGTGTGAAGTAATTTTTGTCGACGTGAGATCGACGATCTGGCTTCAGAAAAGTTTCGTCAACCTGAGAATGATGAAAAGTTTTCCCTTCTTCAGGCTGAGATCGACGAACTATTTTGTTATTAAAATATTTCGTCGACCGCAGATCAAAGAATTTTTCTTTTTCGCCGGGCGAAGTTTGTCGTTTCATATTCTTAAAAACCTTATATTTAGGTTTTATTCAAGCTTCATCCCGCACTTTCTGTTCGTCCTTGCACTTGATCTTTCTGTGTTTCCTTTGCAGGTGATCAATGGCTATTCCGGCAAGCACTCTTTCGACGATGAAATTTGACATGGGATTTGATATAGATTTCGAGTCTTTCCTACATTCCAATCAAATCTTCCTGGATATTCTACAACTATTTGAAGAACACCTATTGAAAAATCTGATGACCAAAAGAATGAAGATTGCTACAATAGAAGTTAGAGAATGGGTTTTCACTTCTTCCTCTCCAGAAGCTGATACTATTGTGGAAACCATATCGGGTAACATAGTATCTCTTACCCCCGCCATCTTAACTGAAATTTTTGGATTACTTAATGGAGAAGAAGAGTTAGAGATTGATAGTTCTGAATATGATGAGATGTTGAATAAGATGGGTCAATCTGGAGATAACCCAAATAAACTTCTTAAGAAAAACTTATCATCTGAATACAAGTTTTTAGTTGATGTCGTGGGCAAGGTTCTGTTACGCAAACACACAGCCCATGATTACATCACTAGGAGGCAATTCCTTGTGATGTGTGTTGTCGTGAACAAGAAGCCCGTGAACTGGGATAGAATCATGTTTGAGATGATTAAGAAGAAAAAAACCAAGAAAGAGGTGTGTTTTGGAAGAATTCTTGGAATCTTCTTTCAGGACAAGGCTGCTGAATCCCTGGTCTCCCCGACCATATTCATTAATGCCTCCAAGAGGCTTACTTACGCCTTATTTGGCAGGTGGGAGAGGAATATCCCCAAGCCATCCAAGGCTTCCTCCTCTTCCTCAAGACATTCTGAGAGTACTAGGGCTGCTCCAACCACTCCCCACCCAACTGAAGATGTTTCCATTCCACCTCCACCTCCTTATGATCAAACACCTTCAACATCCCTCCAACATACTTCTACATCTTAAGCTCATACACCAACATGCCCTTCTTCTCCAGTTCATCTTCCTTCACCACCTCATACTCCAGTCCATTTTCCCTCACCACATCAATCCCATGAACATCAACCATCACCAATTCAATATCCAATGCATGCTACTACTCAAGATCATGTCACTCCTCCTTTGTCTCCTCTTTCTTCACATCTTACTAATATCCCACTTCATAATCTATCATCCTTACCAGCATTTAATCTGCTTTCATCCCCCATCCATACTCCATCCCCTAAAGATGAGCATATGCCAGAATCTTTACCCTTTCATCCATCCTCATCCTCACTCAATCCTTCTTTATGAACTCAGATGCCATCAGAGTTCATGCAAATGGATTCCCCCTCTATTCCCTCTATTCTACAAACCATCACTCCTCATTTAAAGCAACTCATAACAGAGGCTATTTCACCTCTTACTGCCTCCATTTCATCTCTTACTGCCCTTCTTTCTTCCTCCTCTGTCCCTCCTTCTTCAATAAGGTGCCTGATTCCAGTATTAACTAAAACCAGGCAGGGGGAGATACTCAATGAAGAAGCAGCTCCAGTAGCAACAGAAGCAGCAGCAGAAACAGTTGTGCAGATAGCTAAGTTTACAGATGTAGATATGGTTCACGAGGCTGATATATTAGATTCAGATATGCTGATTGAATATATTGTGACTGATGGTGATTGTTATATCAATCCCTCAGTAGATATTTTTATTTTATTACATTCTTTCAGTATAATTTATCTGAATTCTTTTCTTCCAGCAATAAGGCCATCTTTGGCAATAGTGTACTACACTCCTATAAGTCCTGAAGTTGTTAGTCAACTGAAGGCAAGTTTTGCTACTAATATGGTTTTGGAACCTTTAGGCCAAACCTATGTAATGGATGACAGTCCAATTCCCATCTTAGATGATTTAATTACACAAGATGTTGAACAAGAGCTTGTACAGATTCAGAATGATCCTGAGCTGATTGAATTTTTGTTGACTGATAAAGATATAGAAGATTCTCAGATGATCACAGAGAATGTTGCTCCACCTGTAGTTGCTCAATCTAAATCTCTTCCTCAGGCTGAAAGACAGATTTCAAAGGAAGCTTTAAAAGAGATAGATGCATTATATGATAACCCTCAAAGTTCTTTTGATGAGAACATAGATGATGATTCTGATGGATCTGATGATCCTAAGTCTAAGAAGAAAGATTCAAAGAAGAGAAAGATTGTTCCAAAGGCTGCTCCAAAGCCTAATCCTACCAATGACACTCCTTACTATATATTGTAAAAGATAACTCCATACCCAGGGATGCCTCAGTGGATGTGGTTATCCAAGAATGAGTAGAAATAAATGAAGACGCGGAGAAGGTACAGGTCTCCTCCTAGGCAATATAGGAAAGACCCTCCTCCTCCTCCATCTTCAGGTGCCTCTAGAAATGTTACTCAAAGATTTTCCCCAGTGACCAAAACTTATCAAAGACATTCAAAGCATGGCAGTCAGCAACAATCTTCTCAAATATATCCTCCTCTAGCTATAGAAAAGAGAGCTCCTACAGACTCAATAGATGAATCAAAGTAGGACTCAAGTCCTAAAAGGCCAGAGTCTCCTCCAATTCCTTTTGTAGATCTAGATCGATCAAGTACGGTAAACACTCACGCACTTTCAACCCTTCCACATAATCATGCACTGCTACTGTCAAGCTCATCTTTACCGATTCAAATAACTAGTTTGTTTATACAATCCAACTCGTCTACCCACTAGTTCACCTAGGGATCGATCATCAAACCATTTCGTTCAAGTAGGTTTTACTTCATCATTTGATTATAAATGATCAAACAACATCTCACAATAATCCTTCAAGCTAACTACCCACAATCTCTTTGCTAATTCTAGTAGGGTTTACATAAATAAAAGAACAAGCATGCGGGAATTGTATGAAGTACAGAACTTCAACCGGGGATTCCTGATGCTACAGAAATCCAGTAAAAACGTTTAACCCCTCGTTGGAAAGTTATTTCTGAGGGCTTCAACTTTCGTGTTTAGTTGAAAGCCCAGATTTTGCCATATCACACTTGAAATCGGTTTCTAAGGCTGCTCCGTTCAGATTACAGTTTCTGCACGTTTACATTATCAGCCATCAATTTCGATCAGACTTTCCTGTGGCTACAAACCTTTCCTGAAATACATATAACCACTCGTTGGAAAGGTATATCCATGGGCTATGAATTTTGTGTTTAGTCGAAAGGCTAGATCAAGACATTTCATATCTGAAAATGGCCACGAAGATCGTAGCGCGCAGAAAGCAGATTTCTGCACGCATCTTAAGGTGGAACGAACGACATCAGTCCGTCTTACTCCTCTAACTGATATTCCCAAGTCACAATCAGAAATTACTCCACCCTTATTCACCCTTATAAGGCCATTTCTCTTCACGAGACCATCCCCCATCATCACATTTAAGGAAGGAGAGGCTGAAGATGACTAAACCCTAGAACCCAAGTTCTAGCATGGCCTCTTCCTAGAAATCTTCATCTCACACATCAAGACTCTTTTGAGTCGATATCTCTCCTAGGAATAACAAGAGATCTAGCACCAAGGGAGAGGGGAGGAAGCTCACCTCGATTCCGGCATTTCCACCATTTCCGGTCATGGATCTCGTCACCCTTCGCGGCGACATCTTCTTCTCCTCGGCGGCATCGGTTCTCCACTGGAAAAAAGTTGCTCCAGCACTAGTCTCTCCACATAAAAGGCTTGGGAAGAGAATGATAAATGACCAATTTTCAGAAATCCTATATATATAGGACCAACACGGGTAGGGACATACTCGTTTCCCTACCCATGTCCTGCTCGGGTGAATCAGCGTCGACGGTTATATTGTCGTTGGGACACCCTCACAGGTAGGGGACACGCTCGTGTCCACTACCCGTGTCACACTACACAGCCGTGTTCATGCCCATTTTCTACCCGTATCCTGCTCAGGAGATATGACCAGCTTCCTGGAGGTATGCACACGGTTAGGGACACGCCCGTGTCTCTACCCGTGTCCTGCTCGAGAAACTCGATCGACGATGGTAGATACACACACGGGTAAGGGACAAGCCCGTTCCTCTACCCGTGCCCACTTACACACATGTAGGGACACGCCTGTGTCACTACCCTTTTCCTTCTCTTGAAACTCTACGAATTTCCAACCCAAGTACCAGAGAACCACACGGGTAGGGACACGCCTGTGTCACTACCCGTATCCTTTTATAGACAGACTTCTCTTCCCTTACACAAGTGTAAGCCTAGCTGCCATCACTCCCTGAGCCCAAATCGTTTCTCCTAACTCAAAAGTGCGTACGAGGGGCCTAATGCGAATTGGGATGTTACACCTTCATCCCTGGATGAAGATGCTTTAGAATTGGGACCAGTCTCATATTTTTACTCAGATGATAAACTGGACAGAGAGGGTACCTTAACTTGACCAGGTTGTTTTTGGCAGGATTTCTCATTAGACCTTGCCATCAGCCAATGACAACTGATATTGTCTTCATCTATTTCATCCTCCTCAGAGTCACTGTTTGACTGTGATAGAGTGGTCGTGATCCTTATCCTGGCAGCAAGATAGTTTTCATCTTCTTTTTCCCTAACAACAACTAGCCCTATGTAGGCTTCTTCTTCTTCATCTTCAGACTCTAATGAAGATGAGACAGTCCAACTCTTCTTCTTCTTTGAAATGAAGGACTTCTCCTTCTTTCCCTTGTGTTGGTGAACCTTATTCTCACTAGCTTCCTTTCCCTTGATTAGGTAGTCGGCTATAACATGCCTTAGCTTGCTTCAACACTAACACACAACTTTAGAAGTAATATGTTTACAAGTTTTTGAGTCATACATGTCCTCCTTGGAGGGCTTCTTATCAGTTCTGTAGTGGTCCTTCTTGTGATGAGAGGAGGAGGAAGGTCTTCTCCTCCACCCCTTCCTCTTCATCTGCTTTAGAAATTGCCTAGAGAAGGCAATAAATTCCTCATCAGACATAATGTAGTCTGATGTGCAGGGTTCTGAGCTGTCTGACTCAGCTGGCCTTCTTGGAGGAGAGGTAATCGTCTCCTTACTCCTCCTTGAGCTCTCTGCCTTGAAGGCAACAACCTTCTCCCTGATTAGTTATCTACTACTTGTATCCTCCTCTTTCCTGCCAGTCAGCTGCATTTTATAAGACAACAACTTCTGAAATAGAGTTGGTGGTGGAGTATCAGCCAACTTTGCCACCTCCCTAATGAAAAAAATCTTGATATCCCAATCTCTAGTTAGAGACCTTAGGAACTTGTCATTAAGTTTATAATTGTTAAATACCCGGCCATAGGTCCTTAGCTCATTTACTATTTTGAAGAATCTTTCATAGTAGCTAGCTATGCCCTCTTCCTTAGATTTCCTGAAAGCCTCATACTCTTGGTTGTGCATGGACTTCATGTTATCTATGACCTCTTCTGTGCCCTACATGTAGACAACAATAGTGTCCCGCATCTCCTTGGAGGTGTAGTGCACCAGATTGTGAAAGGTGGAGTCATCTATGACACTCACAATAATGTTCTGTGCCCTCTTATCCAAGGTGGCAAGAATGACCTCATCCTTGGTCATCTCTAAATATGTCTTAGGTGTTTGGACATTGGCATCCAGAGCTGAGACATTCATAGTGATGAAAGGTACCTCTTTGATTGTCACAAAGATCCTTGGATCAGATGATTCCATGAAGAGCCTGACCCTCTCCTTCCAGATTCCAAAGCATTCCTTTCTACAGATAGGAAGCTTCATGGAACCAAGCTCCTTTTGGTTCTCTCATAAACCCATAAGTATACTCTGACTACTACCCTTGGAGATCTACTCAGACTGTTAAGTCTTTCTTGAGCAACCTCCCTCTAATACCACTTGAAAGTCTTTGATTTCAAGGGTAGCTAAATCACCTAGAGGGGGGGGGGGGTGAATAGGTATTTAGGTCTTTTTAAGATTTTCCCTCCTCTTAGTGTTATGTGATTATTTAGTAATGCTTTCAAGAATATCACACACAGTACACAAATAGTTTATAGTGGTTCCCCAAAGTATGGGTACATCCACTGTCCCTCCCACCTTTCTAACAGTGTGTTAGACAAGACACTTCACCAAAAACTCGACTCCTAAGAGCTTGCAACACGATCCCGTAGGACCACTAAGTCTACTCCAAGACCTACAGCTCGCGTACAAAGCCCTATAACTCATAGATCAAAAGAACACCTACCTCAGGCAAAAAGGCCCTACCACTCAAGCTAGGAAAATAGCCCTACCTTAGATTCACCCTTAAATCCTACCAGCCAAGCGAAAACCCTACACTCAGATTCTTAACAAAATCCTACCACTCAGATCTATACAAGATCCTTCACTTGGCCTTTATAAGTAGGCTTATAACTCAGATCTAGAAAGATCCTACAAATAGAGATAAGTTTGTTGATGTTGATTTAGATAACAAAGAGATGATCTCTATGTCTCCCTCCTTCTATTCTGAAAAAGATCAGACCAGATTTCTTCTCCACAGCTCCAGGAAATTGTCTTCAGGATAAGCTCTGCTTGGGCTATGAAGTATCTACAACAGGAGTAGTCCTTGGCTGCTTTTCTCTCAGAGAAGTATCTGAGATCTTAATGTTGATGGTGTTGATCTCAACAACTATCTTATTAAACTTTTGGATTAGTTGATTTACACTTCTGCTTCGAGCTCTGCAATAATGGCGAGGATGAAGATGAAGCTTTTTTCCTTTTCGAAAATGACAAACCCTAGCCAAGCTTCTTCTCCACTGATCTCATTCCTTTTATTATTCGCTGTCCAATGACTCTCTTGACAAGTGGGCCCAGCTTTAATTGCTTATTTACAACCTTCCTTTTACAGAATAAATCATACAGTAAGACACCGACACCATTAGCGATGGATTCCTGCTTTCACGCAATCAATTTGAATTCCATTGACTTTTGTTGACTTTTGCTGACGTTAACATCTGTGGACTTAGCCAAATTTTCAGGTCCAATCCAGACGTTTAGTGCATTTAGTGAACTGGCTTCACTCATTGCCTATAGACTTAGCCAGTTCTTCTGCCTTGCTTAGGCGTTGAGTGCGTTGAGTAAACAAGCTTCACTGAACACCAAAACACTTAGTCAACAATCTGAACCTTTCTACAACTTAGGCATTCAGAGCGTTGAGTGAAGCTTCATCACTCAATGCTTTTGTACTTAGACACAACTATCTTTATCTTCTAAGCATTGAGTGAAGTCTCATCACTCAACGCTTTTGTATTTAGCCATAACAATCTTTATCTTCAAGGCATTGAGAGCGTTGAGTGAAGCTTCATCACTTTACGCTTTTGTACTTAGCCGCTTCTCTGAACCTTGCCATCTAGCTGATGCGTTGAGTGCGTTGAGTGAGTTTTCCTCACCCAATTCTTCTAGACTTAAACAGATTTTTCTTTCTATCTCTTCTTGAGCTTTATCACACGATGCTGATTCTTCTCTTGATGCATTGAGTGAGCTGACCTCACGCTTCGGACTTAAGCAGTTTTTTCTGTCTATCTCTGTCTTGTCATCATTCTAGCTTTTTAACTCACACGACGCTTGTCTGCGTTGAGTGAGCTGACCGTCAGTAATGCTCCTCTCTCATGAACTTGGTTATTTTTTGTATCTTCTTCTTCTTTTTTGGCTTATGACAGAATTAGCATGACGTTGACTGGCTTTTTCAACGCTTCTGGACTTAGCCATATTTCTTTGATAGATTATCTATGGCTTTGACTGGAGTAGCTTGATTCAACGCTTCATTCTTTAGGCGTCGAGAGCTGTGTTCACTCGACACTTCTGGACTTAGTGGATTTTCTACTTGCCACTACTAAAACTTTGATAGACTAACCTATACACGACGCTTTTTGTTATATGGAATTGAGTGAACTACCTTAAATCAGCGCCTGTTGACTTAGCCATATTTCTATCTTGCAAACTGCTACGTTTTGACATTCCACACCTTACTTAGCACTTTTTTGCATCTGGCATTGAGTGAACTGGTTTCACTCAATGCTTGTAGACTTAGACAGATTTCTGTCTCTCCACATCTCTACCTTGTTACCACCTATCACTACCACTTGGAATACATGTCCAATCTAGATGATAAGGATCAATCTGCATGCGTGAACTTGAATATACATAAAATACAACTATATGTATACCATTGACTTGTTTGACTTCTACAAATCTGGGACATATGAGCAATGGACCCAACAAAAAGGGTTAAAACTATCACTTGGTTATCTCTGACAGAAACTGCAATCACAACTTCATCACCTTGAGCAGGGAGCTCAGTGTGAATCTCCCCCTCAACTGCAGTATTAACTGTGTTGATATCCCCCTCAACAACAGCATACAGTGAGATGTTCTTTATCTCAATAGCAGAACTAACTAGGATGTTCTCCCCCTCAACATTTTCATCCTTTTTTAGGATCTCCCCATCAATATCAGCACAGATCTTATCCACAAGTATTGTTACTGAATCCTCAACATTCTCCATAGGTGTGTCCCCTTCAACATTAGTAGGTGAAACTCTATCGAGAACATTCTTTGCAGCAAGATCAGAGGAAACTGAGACTTGCGCACTTACATCCCTCTTATTAGAATCATATGAACTGGACATGAGAGGGACAATGGGTTCAGTACTTCTTTTTGAAGAAATGCTGCATGAGCTTCCCACTGTAAGTGATTCAGTTACCTCTTCGTTTTCTTTTCAGTATGCATTGGGTGATTGACCAGCAACCTATCCCATCTATCAAATATCTTGATATTCATCCTCCTCATATGATGGATCTTATCACCTAGCCTTATATTTAGAATGCCTGGTACAGTATTAAGGAGAAATATGGACAAAATTTTTCCCATATTTGGCTCAGGAATATACTCAGTTATCTTGTCAAAGATCACCTTGCCCCAATTAGTTTTCTTGGACAAAATGACTATGGTCATTAGGTCAAACATCTCTCTAAAAATCTTATCATGTGATCAAGTTTTGTAGATTAAGGCTTTTCCAATTATGACTGCCAAGAACATTCCCTTCATGTTATATATGGTTGGTTCGACCGTTTTCACTTCATTTCTTTTGGAGTTGTGGGCTTGGCCTAGATTTCTTGGAGGAGGAGCAACAACGTTGGAAGAGAGACTACGTCGTCATTTGGGATTCAGAGCTCGATTCGCAGGATGAGTCCGGATCTATGGAGGCAAGATCGTTACGATCGCGTTTATCCGCCTAGAATCTTTGACATGGCACGAAAGAGAGCGCAAAGGGCAATGATCCTCTTCCTTGGACATGTGAAGTCCTTTCTTTTGTCATTAGAGGGTATACACTCCACGAACACGTGGATGTGATTCTCCCTAAAGGTAGATCCGTGTATCCCCGTAGTATTGCATTTAGATCTGGAATCGAAGTATTGAATATGCATGCTTTGTGAAGGCCATTAGGATGAGTTGGTCTGGATTGGTGATGTTTCTATGTTTTGTATGCCAGAGAAGACTCCGTGGTTATCGTGTAGATTTAAGCGTCGTGGGGTGTGCAGATGACAGCGTTGAGAGTACTAGGGTAAGTGTAACGCCCCCGATTTTTCTACGATTATTTAATTCTCGTTTGGCGTTACGTCGACGCGTTCTCTTGGCTTGTGCCATCTGTGGAGTGTGGTCTTAACTCCTTATAACTGGGTGGCCTATTGCGTAGCCTATTGGCAAGATCTCCCTAGCAAGCCGAGTCGTTTTGGGTAACCCGGTGTGGCCTCTCGGGGGATGCTTGTATTTTGGCTTCGGGTGGGTATAACTCTAGTTCTGTTCGTCGAAAGTTAATTTCGACTTCGCCGTTGTGTTCGTAGCGTGGATATTTAGCTATGGTGCGAATTTCGTCGAATTCCGAGGTAGTTTGGTTTTCACGTCGTTTTTGGTGTGCTAATAATAAAAGCAAATTAGAAGTTTCTTAGCTTAAGTGAACCGGAGGTTTAGGCATCGGTTAGGGCTTAATAGGCGTGTCTTTTCATTTTAAAGCCTTAATCAGTAGATGGCGGTCCCACTCTTCTTCTTCTTCCCGAGACCAAACTCACCTCTCTTGTACGCGGAAAAGCAGCGGAGAAACGCCGACCTGCTACCCTTCAGACGTCGATTTTGGGAGTGTTTGTGGACGGAATTCGATTCCCAAAGCGGATTTGGATTTCTCTCTCTTAGATCTACGTTTCTACGATAAGAGATTTGATTTTCGTAGGGTTTTTAAGAGATTTAGATTCTGGTTTTGGCCCTTTTCCGCCATTAAAGTTTGGGATTTTTGCTGTTAGGGTGTTGCTGCTGCGTGTGCCGTGTGCAGTTAAGGGAAAGCCGACCAAGCTTCGTCGAAAACTGAGGCAAGTGGTCCTTGCACTTGCTTTTTTGATTTTTCCCCCCTCTTAACTACCCGGTTAGCCCTAGGATAGATGCCAAGCTTTTCTCTTTTTGTTTGCTTAAAACTATGTGCTTTAGTTTCCCTTTATGAGCCCCCCTCCTTGTACTGTTTTGCTCAACCCGCTGGTTGTTTTCACCATTTAGACTCCAGATTTTTAGTTCTGGTTGGGTGCTTTTGCGGGTGGATCCGAGAGAGAGAGAGGGAGGTTTCTGTGGTAGTCCTTTGGTTAGAACCAGTCTTGTTAGGCCCTCGGGATTTGGTGTTGAGTGTGGTGCACACACTCAAAGCCAAAAGCCGCCCGGGTTTGGCGTTGAGTGTGGTGCACACACTCAAAGCCATAGTGTTGTCCGTTATTTTGCGGCTAAGTAGAGAGGCGATTGAGTGAGAAATTTTGTCTAAGTCCAAATCGACGGTAATCACTAAGTGATTCTCGCCGATTTCGACGAGTATCGTCAGTGATTCCCGCCGATTCGGCGAGAATCAATCTGGATTCCCGCCGATTCGGCGAGAATCAATCTGGATTCCCGCCGATTCGGAGAGAATCAATCTGGATTCCCGGCGATTCGGCGAGAATCATTCTGTTGGTACCCTAGTTTGATTTGAGTTTAGTCTTCTCCTTTTGTCCCTTGACCAAAGAAATATCTATGGTCAATGGTTAGTGGTCTAGCTGTAGAGTCCTCGCTTTTCCAGATGAAGAATTTGGTTAAGTAGTTTATTCGATCGACTATAGTCGAACGCCGCTCGACTATCGTCGACCAACTGTTCGACGATCGTCTATCAGTTGCTCGACGTTCTGTCTGCGAGGATAGTTCGACTATCTGTTGATAGTTCGACTATCTGTGTGCTGTGATAGTTCGACTATCTGTTGATAGTTCGACTATCTGTTTTTTTGATAGTTCGACTATCTGCTTGGATAGTTCAACTATCTGATAGCTCGACTACCTGTTTGATAGGTCGACTATCTGCGTTGTTTGATAGTTCGACTATCTGTTGATAGGTCGACTATCTGCTTTCTTCTGATAGTTCGACTATCTGCTGATAGGTCGACTATCTGTTTTCCCTTGGTAGTTCGACTATCTGCTTTGATAGTTCAACTATCTGATAGCTCGACTATCTGTTGATAGTTCGACTATCTGTCGTTCATTGATAGTTCGACTATCTGTTGATAGGTCGACTATCTGTTCTGCGTTGATAGTTCGACTATCTATTGATAGTTCGACTATCGGTTTTGCTTTGATAGTTCGACTATCTGTTGATAGGTCGACTATCTGATAGCTCGACTATCTTCTGATAGTTCGACTATCTGCTGTGATGGTTCGACTATCTCCTTTGATAGTTCGACTATCTGGATCGTTCGACTATCTGCCCGATAGTTCGACGATCTCCGTCCGTCGGTCGACGATCTCCGAAGGTTGTTCGACGTTTTCTGGATGCCTTTATAGTTTGTATTTATTATATTATTTAATTAATTAATACATTATCTGGCATGTTATTTCAGTTGTTTTATGATAATATTTCCAGGCAATATCTGCTCCATCTCTTCTTCCTGAGTCAAATCTTTTCAGATAAAGTTGTTTGTCTTATTAGCTGACATTGTATTTTACTTTATCTGCTGTCAGTCCTTTATAGCCGTTAGACTGAAAAGTCTTCCTTTTGCTATAAAGAGTTTTTCTCTGATGTGACTTTATTTAGTACCTATATTTGCTTCCTGTAGCTTCCTTGAAAAAGGTTTATACCTTTTATAGAATATTTTTGCTGCAGAGATTGTTTGTCTTTTTGATATTTGCAGCCCAGGTCTCAAGTTTCAGAAGAAGACGAACAGTTCAAAATGAAGAGAGTCGTTGCTTGTCGCTGCTATAAAAGGAATCCTTTGGAGAAGGATTTCAGCTAGCTAACCAGTTATTCATTTAAGCATTCAAGCCTTCATCAAGACCAAGTTTTCTGCTCTCAGCAATTTCCATTCATCTGAGAAGTGTTAAGCTCTTCTGCTCTTCTTCAACCTGAGTTCTCCTGCTTCCAGGAAGTTAAAACTCAGAGTTCTTTTGAAGAAGAAGAAGAAGAAGATAGCTGCTAGAAGATTTCCATTTTATATTTTATTTATCTTCTTGTAGTTTTTCCTTCAGATCTTTCTGAAGAGTTTTCTGCAATGAAGCAAGACTTCACCTGGACATTTTTGAGCTAGGGGGAGCCTTGATTCTTTAGAGCTTTCTAGCTCAGTGCAAGTCTTTGTGCTTCTCTAGTAAAATAGAGAAGACATCTTAACCTTCTTTCCCCCTCCTGTACAGGGTTATTACTCCCTTCAAAAGTATCCCTTGGTGGCAGGGCACCTGATCAAAAACCTGTGTTTGGTTTTTAGACACCTGATCAAAAGTCTAAAGGGTTTCTGGATCTACCTGAAGCAGATCCTGTTGGTGGCAAGGCACCTGATCAAAAACCTGAGTGGATTCCTACCTTGTTGGTAGAAGAGTGGACGTACCCAAGTTTTTTAGGGAACCACTATAAATTCCTTGTGTCGTCTGGTTTGCCTTATTTAATTTACTTGCATTGTGACTGTGATTAGATATAACTAGGTTTGCTAGTTGCTGATTAGGATTTCCAAGCCTTAACTGTAATTACAGTTAGCTTGAGTTTGTGCACAACACTTGTGTTAGGCTTTAGGGTTATTTCTATATCTATAATCTTTTCATTCCGCATTTCACTCCAAGGGAGTTGGGTAGACTATTAAGTTTTGTCTAGTGCAAAATTTGATAACTCTATTCACCCCCCCCCCTCTAGAGTAGTATCTATCCCTTCACTTTCAATTGGTATTAGAGCCAGGTTGTCTGACTGAATAGGCTAACACTTAAGTCACAAGATCCTGATAGATACCAAAGCTTATAGATATTCACTATCATGGCCCAGTCCAAGGATTATTCTAGCACCAGACCTCCAGCATGCAACTTAGCTAAGTTTGGCATCTGGAAGGCAAGGATAAAATTATATATGAATTCTATTGATGAAAGCATCTTTGCTTCTATTTTGTCAGGACCACCCAAGAGCACCCTGCCTGCTGCTGCTACTGCCTCATCATCTGATATGAGTGCAGTGCCTCCTCCAGATTACAATGATGAGTACAAGAAGGCAAAGATAGCAGATGCCAAGGCGATGAACATTTTGGCTCAGACAATGTCTGATGAGGTATTCCAGAAGGTAGCTGACTGCTCTTCAGCAAAAGCTATGTGGGATACACTGAACCAGATTGTAGCTGGTTCAGCTGATGAAAGGAAGGACAGAAGGTCCAACCTTATCTCACAATATGAGAACTTCAAGAAAACTGATGCTGAATCAGTTGAAGCCATGTACACCAGGCTCAGCTCAATCATCAATGAGCTGAGGACCCTTGACAAGGACATATCATTGACAGAGGTCAATGATAAATTCTTATTGCTTCCCTAGCACATGGATCTAAGGATCTGGCCCATCAAGGAAGCCAGAAGTACAATGAGATTTCACTGAAGCCCTTCTCGGCAAGCTCAAGTCTTTTGAGCAAGTGCTGAAGACAAGGGAAGCAGAAGCTGAAGCAAAGACCCCTACTCCAACAAGAAAAGAGCAATCTCTAGCTCTTAAGGCTGCTGATGCTTCTGAAGGCAGCCAATCAAATGAGGAACTAATGGAATTATTTGCCAAGAGGTTTCTCAAGATGGGGAGAAAGGAATTCAGAAAGAAGTCTTCACGCTATGAAGACAAACCAAGGTATGACCGATCTCCTGCTAAAGAAATTATCTGCTATGGTTGCAGGAAGCCTGGACACATCTTACCAGATTGTCCAGAGGAGAAGAACAAAGACAAGAGGAAAGAAAAGGAACAGCACAGGAAGCACTCCAGCCATCCTCCTACAAGAACAAGAAAAAGGAGAGAGGTTTCATTGCTGAAACCTGAGTGATTCTGATGAAGAATCCTCCTCCTCAAGCTCCAGTGAGGATGAGGAAGAGAAGAATGCAAAAGAAGTTTGCCTCATGGCAATAGATGCCTGCAGCAATCACTCTGCTGCAGAGAGTTCAGATTCAGATGAAGAGATGCCTACAGAAGATGAGGTTACTATCTTCTTATGATTTTACTCATCTGAATTTAATTAGATTTTTAAATCTTTATGCTTAGATTTGATTAGCTCAGAAAAGGAGATAAAAGAACTTAGAAATAAGTTAGCTGACTCAGAATTAATTGCTACAGAAAATATTAAGCTAAAGGAAGATCTCACTACTTGTAGTGAAGAAATTAAATTCTTAAATGGAGTTAGCTAAGTCTAAGAGGTTAGAAGAATCACTTAATGGTAGAAGCCTTAAGTTATTAGAAATACCAGCATGACTAACACTAGGTCAGGTAATAACAAACTAGGCTTAGGAGCTTCTCCAAGTGAACCCCCAGTTATTCTTAAAATAATCTTTCAACTCCAGTGAACTTCATTTCAGCTAGTGGAATGAAGAACACTGAGCAAGTAAACCAAGTTAATTAAACTTTAAATAAAGCTAAGAGAGAAAAGAGGAAGAATTTTTTAAAGAAATGCAAAGAGCGTCGAAACCCTCGACGATCGGAAGCTCAATGGTCGAACGAAGCTCGACGATCTGAGCGCCCATCGTCGAACGTCGATCGACGTTTTCAATATGATTTTCAAAATCATAATCAACCCGTAGAAACCTAAATGAAAATAGAAACCCTAGGTTTGTTGACCCATCATCTGCATGGAGAATCCCACCTAGGAGATCTCACCCATTAGGTTATCACCCTCAGCCTGCATTTTCATTTATTTCTAGCTTTTCTTATTATGTGAAAAACAAGGGACCAAGGTTACCTGGGTCCACACTGTCTAAATAAATGTCTTGCAGGTGAAGGCCTATCCAATCACTCAAAATAAGTGGTATTTGGATAGTGGATGCTCCAAGCATATGACAGGAAATAAAGATCTTCTGTCAAAGTTCAAAGCTAAGCTCGGCCCAAAGGTTGATCTTTGGAGATTCAGCTGTGGTCAGACAGAAGGCAATGGCAGGATCACAATTGGAGATGTTACTTTCAAGAGAGTTGCATATGTGACTGGACTGAAGCACAATTTGATCTCAGTCAGCCAGCTATGTGATGCGGCTACCAGGTTTCATTTTCTAACTCTCTTGCAATATTACTTTAAATAATAATGTTGTTTTAGTAGGCATTAGAATAGGTAATATTATTTAGTAGATTTCAATTCAACTCACTCTGAAATCTGTCTATTTAATGAAGTAACAATTAATAATAATTCTTTGTGGCATAAGAGGCTTAGTCATGTTAACCTTAAAAATAATATCTAGGTTATCTAAACACAACCTTGTTAGAGGTTACCTTCTTGCCCCTACAAGAAGGAGAGCCTATGCAAGGCTTGTCAGCTAGGCAAGCAAACCAAGAATTCTTTTTTTAAATCTGTAAATAAAAGTGATTCTCCTAGAATCCTGTATCTATTACATTTGGACCTATTTGGCCCAATAAATGTACAGAGTTTAGGAGGGAAGTATTACACCTTAGTAATTGTAGATGACTTCTCTAGGTTCAGTTGGGTTTTCTTTTTGAGAACTAAGGCTGATAACTTCAAAGCCCTTACAGACTTTCTACTATGTGTGCAGACTGAGTACTCTCTACTCATGTGGCCTTGATCAGAAGTGATCATGGTACTGAGTTTGACTCTCTTCTCATGCAAGAATTCTGTGAGAGAGAAGGTATCAAACATAGCTTCTCAGCTCCTAGAACTCCCCAACAAAATGGGGTAGTTGAAAGGAAGAACAGAACACTCATTGAAGCTGCTAGCACATTGTTGGCAGATGCTAATATGCCTCTCTCCTATTGGGCAGAAGGCGTTAGTACAGCCAATTATGTCTTTGATACACAAGCTAAGTGTAAAACTCCTATGAGTTGCTTAAAGGAAAAGAAACCTAAAATTAATTATTTTAGAGTATTTGGTTGTGTAGTGTATATTCATAATAACAATAAAGAATATCTTAGAAAATTTGAAGCAAAAGCTTCAATGGGAATTATGCTTGGATATTCCAAGTAAGCAAAGCTTATAGGGTTTATAACAAATCAACCTGTAAAATTGAAGAATCTGTGCATGTATCTTTTGATGATTCTCAGATGTTTACAAGGAGAAGGAAAATTCTCCTTCCTCTAGTTCATTGCAGGTACCTGATGCTACTCAAGAAATTCTTCAACTATCAACTCTTCAGATCACTAAATCAGACAGTGATGAAGACATTGCAGAAGCTGTTATTGTACCACCAACAGTAGATCAAATTCCTCCTGAGGAATTAATCCCAACTGTTGCTGAAGATCACATCCCACTGCTGATATTGTCACACTTAGAGATCACCCACATCTCAAGTGATTGGAGACATATCAGCTGGTGTGCAAACAAGACACCAATTAAGACAGGATGTGATGCACGCTTGTTTCCTCTCACAGGTTGGTGCCCCCCCTCACCTTTAAAGATGCAGAGCTAGATCCCCACTGGATCATTGCTATGCAAGAGGAACTCAATCAGTTTGAGAGATGTAAAGTTTGGACTTTGGTTCCAGACCTAAAGGCCAACTGATCATAGGCACCAAGTGGGTGTATAGAAACAAGTTGGATGCAAATGGAATTATTGTAAGGAATAAAGCAAGGCTTGTAGCTCAGGGCTACAGACAGGAGGAAGGTATAGATTATGACCAAACCTTTGCTCCTGTTGCAAGGCTAGAAGCAATAAGGATCTTCTTGGCCTATGCAGCCTACATGAAGTTTAAGGTCTTTCAAATGGATGTCAAAAGTGCATTCCTGAATGGTGAGCTTAAGGAAGAGGTGTTTGTTGAACAACCACCAGGGTTTGTTTCTTCAACTCAGCCCTCTCATGTGTTTAAGTTGCAGAAAGCTCTATATGGACTAAAACAAGCATCAGAGCCTGGTATAAGACTCTAACGAGTTTCCTTTTAGAGCACAACTTTACTAGGGAGTAGTTGATAGAACCCTTTTCGTCAAGCACCACAAGGACACAATCCTGTTAGTTCAAGTGTATGTGGATGATATTATATTTGGCTCCACTGATCCTAAACTTTGCAAAAGGTTCTCTGACCTGATGCACTCTAAGTTTGAGATGAGTAGTATGGGTGTGCTGTCTTACTTTCTTGGTCTCCAAGTTAAGCAAGATGCTGATGGTATCTTCATCTCCCAATCCAAATATGCCAAGGAATTGGTAAAGAAATTTGGGATTGGCTGATGGCTTCAGCAATGCCTACACACTATGGCTACTAATGTAGTTATTGATTCTGATGATCACGGCAAGCCAGTTGATCAAAAGAATTATAGGCCATTGTTGGTTCCCTATTATATCTAACTGCAAGTAGGCCTGATATAATGTTTGCTACATGCCTTTGTGCTAGATTCCAGGGTCAACCCCAAGGAATCTCATCTGATTCTTCTCAAGAGAATCCTGAGATACCTGAAGGGATGTCCAAATCTAGGACTTTGTACCCAGCTGAGTCAGAATTTGAATTAATTGGATATTCTGATTCTGATTATGCTGGTTGCAGAGTGATAGGAAGAGCACCTCAGGAACTTGTCAGTTCCTGGGAGAGAGATTGGTCTCTTGGTTCTGTAAGAAGCAGGCTTCTGTCTCAACTTCAACTGCAGAGGCTGAATATATAGCAGCTGCTAGTTGTTGTTCACAGATCCTGTGGATTCAAAACCAGCTTGTGGATTATGGTACTCACATAAGAACACCAAAATCATGTGTGACAGTACCAGTGCTATCTCCATTGCACAAAAAAATCCAGTGCACCACTCTAGAACGAAGCACATTGAGATTCGGCACCATTTCCTGAGAGATTGTGTGGAAAAGAACAAGATTTGTCTTGATTCATATCCACTGAGTTTCAGAGAGGTGATATATTCACCAAGCCCTTAGATGAACAGAAGCATCTGTTCTTTTTAGTTCAACTAGGCATGATCAATGGACGAGACTAAGTGTGACTATATCTGCCAATGTTGAAACCTGCTTAGAGATCGTCGAACGATGATCGAAGATCATCGAACGGATCAAGCCTATCGTCGACCTCTGGTTAATGATAGCTTATCTGTTTGAAGATCGTCGACCGGCGTTCGAAGATCGTCGAACAGGTCGAGCTTATCGTCGATCTCTGGATGACGACAGCTTGTTGTTTGAGAAGCCAGAAATAGTCGAACGATTGTCCGACTACTCTGCTTCTGGGCCGATCGTCGAACGGCCGTTCGACCATCGGGTCCAGTATCTTTTTAATATATCGACTATCTCCGGTCTTATATAAAGCCGATAGTCGACCTAGGTTAAAAGATCTTTTGTTTTATCGTCGACGGAGCGTGACTTTTCGCATTCTGTCTTCCCGCTTGCGATTTTCTGCCGCTTCGTCTCCCTCGTCGTCTTCCGTCTTCTCCAGCTCCTTCAATGGCGATTTCTCCAGCAGTGTTAGTTGTAAAGTTCGATGCAGGTTTCAGCGTCGATTTTGACGCATTCAGTTGCTGTGAAGCAGGAATTGTGGAAATTCTTCAGTTATGCCGAGATCAAGGTCTAGAAAGTTTAATGTCTACAAGGATAAAGTTAAATATTCCCGAGATTAAGGAATGGGCATTTACTTCATCCTCCACCGACGAATCGATGACGCTCTATTGGCGGAGAAGAGGTAACTTTGTCTCCGCCGTTCTGACTGATGTATTTGGCTTGATAAATGGTGAAGAAGAATATGAGCAAGATGCTCAAGAGTTTGGAAGAATGCTTACTGAGCTGGGACATGCCGAAGGCATTCCCACCAAGCTGCTCAAGGTCAATTTCCCATTTAAGATTAAATTTCTTGCTGAGATAGTTGGAAAAGTGCTCCTTGGGAGCACTCTGCTCATGACAACATTACAAGGCAACAATTTGCACTGATGTGTGCAATTGTTAATCAGAAAAGGATTGATTGGGCAGGAGTAATGTTCGATCTGATAAGGAAAAAGAACAGTAAGAAAGAGGTTACCCTAGGCAGGGTTATTGGAATTTTTCTGAAAGAGAAGTATCCCCAGCTGCTGATTTCAACTGCTACAATAATTAATGCAAGCAAGAAGATGGATCTGAATCTGTTCTCTAAGTGGAAGAGGACGTTTGTGAAGCCCGCTCTCACAGGGGTTGCTCCAGCGACATCAGAGAGCACAAGGACTAATTCAGTCACTCCTCACCCTCAAGAAGCTGGTTCAGCTCATCCTTCTCTTCCATCATCTTCTTCTGCATTACCATCAACTTCTACTGAAGTAGTTCCATCCTCTTCAGTTCCGTCTACCTCAGTTGAAGTTCCATCAACTTCAGCTGAAGTACGACTTCCTGCTTCTCCTGTTCGAGATACAACCACGGTTGTTCTTCCCTCTCTCCTGCATCTCCTATTCCTTCTCATATGGCTAGGATATCTGCTCCTAGTTTGATTTGATAGGATCTGAGAGGACTCCAACACCTGTCAGTCCCTATTCGTTCTCCAGTTCTTCTCCACATCATTCTCCATCCCTGTTCGTTCTCTCAGTTCAACAGGAATACATCATCCTGCTGATCTTCCTCATCTGCAGTTCCCCCCATATTCTTTTGAAGTCACCCCAGCATTCATATCCAGCATTTTGGAGTTGATACCCCTTCAATCAAAATCATGATTGAAGAGGCAATTGCTCCACTTGCCTCCTCTATTGCTACTTTGACTGCTACCATCCAATCCCTCTCTAAATCTGCTGAGCCCTCTTCTTCCAGGGGCCTGTTTCAGTTTCCACTGAAATCAGGCAGGGGGAGATGTTCTATGAAGATGTCTCAGAGCTTCCAACCTCAGAGCTTCAGCTCCCTTCCAGCAGATCTTCCAGCGGTGACAGATGTAGTAATGACAGTTCAAGAAGAGACTGCTCCAGCTCAAGATGAATCAGTTTCAGTGTTATCTGACAAAGAAATATCTGATGCAGTTATGTTATCTGAATTTGCTGTAAAAGTTTGTTTAGAAGATCTCACCACTCCCTTGGTTGCCCGTTTCCTAGAAGGCATTATTACATCCTATCTAGATGAATCCTGGGAGTTGGTAAAGTATGAAGGTAATTCACTCATCCATTTTATTGACGAGTCAATTGATTTGCTAGCTTGTGAATACCTAGAAGGAATGCTTTTAACTTATTTAGCAGATTTGTGTTCATGAATCTACAGATTATATTAAAGAAGATATAGCTGCTCAGGTTATAGTAGTTGTTTCAGAAGCTGCTCCAGATGTTCCTGATGTTCAAGTAGATCCAGAACTGGATTCCTTTTTAAATGATATAGAAGATGTGTCTGAAAATCAAGATGAAATCAAAGATGACACCCCTATACTGAGTTTGGAAGAAAAGAAAGCAAGAGATGCTTGGAATCAAAGAGTACAATCTTTGTTAGAAGAAAAAGAAAAGGATTTACGAGTTGAAAAATCAACTGTTTGGGATGATTCCCCAGGACTTGACCTGGATTCCCTTCTGGCTCAGGATGCCATAGAAGAAGAAAGGAGAAAGCTGCTTTAAAGGAAAAGGCTGTTTCTGAAGCCTATGACCCATATGACAATCCTCCATCATCTCACTCTGAAGATGAAGAGGATTCAGATTTATCTGAGAATTCAAAGAAAAAGAAAGCTGCACAGAAGAAAAGAAAAGCTGTTGCTCCTCCTCCTCTCAATCGTGATAATGACACTCCATATTATATTTTGAAGGAATTGACCCAAGTCAAAAGAGTTTCAACATTGGATGTGGTTCTCCAAGAACCAGCAAAAAAGAGAAAGAGATCTAAGAGATATGATAGTCCTACCCCCAGATGGAATCCCAGAGGTCCTCCTCCTCCACCTCCCAGTGCAGGAGCCTCTGGCAACCTTTCTGCTAATCCTTCTGCTCCGTCAGAAAATCTGCTCCCTCTCAGCACCTTTCAAGGAAAAGCTCTCAAAGCCACCAAGGGATATCTCATTCTGGTTCTCAAAGGCATGTTACTGAAGTTAAGAACAAGTAAAGGAGGTTGTGTATCAGAAGCCAACATTTTCACCTCCTCCTCCTAAGAAAAAGATCTCTTCTGGTATTCCAGTTCATGTTGATAAGGATGCTGCAAAAGGAAAAAGAACCATATTCTCTGAAAAATCTAGCAAAAAAAGTTGCTGAGTTTGCTCCTCCATCGTCTCTAGTTATTCAAGAAGTAAAAGACACAGCTGAAAGTTTATTAGATTTATCAGTTAAGTTTAAAGCTGTTAAGCCGTTGATACATCTTCTGAAAATGTGTATGAAAGCCAAGAACTAGATCCTAATTACAGGATGGCTAGATTTCTTGACATTGTTGGCTCAGCTCAAATTCAGAAAGCTAAGGCTGAAGGAAAGGATTCTACAGGATTTTCTACAATGTCAAAGTTCAGAGTGAAGGAACTAGATAAAATCCAGGTTAGCCCTGAGGTCTTTGACCCTTCAAAGTATATGCAAAAGCACCCAGAAGCAGTTGTTCCAAGGGCTGCAGAATTAAAGATTATTGGCGTGCAAGACTTGAAGATGTCTAAGAAGGAGGCCATTGATCCTTTGCGGAAAGTTTCCTTTGTTCCTAGCTCTTCTGACCCTAAGCCAGACTCTGTAGATCCTTAGTTTTGTTTGACTGTTGTTATTTATCTGATTGACTGTTAATTGTTTATCTATTTCCTGTATTAATTTTATTGCTCTATAGCTAGTTCTATGTTTTAGTTTTTGAGAGACTTAACTCAAATAGGGGGAGATTGTTGGTACCCTAGTTTGATTTGAGTTTAGTCTTCTCCTTTTGTCCCTTGACCCAAGAAATATCTATGGTCAATGGTTAGTGGTCTAGCTGTAGAGTCCTCGCTTTTCCAGATGAAGAATTTGGTTAAGTAGTTTGTTCGTTCGACTATAGTCGAACGCCGCTCGACTATCGTCGACCAACTGTTCGACGATCGTCTATCAGTTGCTCGACGTTCTGTCTGTGAGGATAGTTCGACTATCTGTTGATAGTTCGACTATCTGTGTGCTGTGATAGTTCGACTATCTGTTGATAGTTCGACTATCTGTTTGTTTGATAGTTCGACTATCTGCTTGGATAGTTCAACTATCTGATAGCTCGACTATCTGTTTGATAGGTCGACTATCTGCGTTGTTTGATAGTTCGACTATCTGTTGATAGGTCGACTATCTGCTTTCTTCTGAGAGTTCGACTATCTGCTGATAGGTCGACTAACTGTTTTCCCTTGATAGTTCGACTATCTGCTTTGATAGTTCAACTATCTGATAGCTCGACTATCTGTTGATAGTTCGACTATCTGTGGTTCTTTGATAGTTCGACTATCTGTTGATAGGTCGACTATCTGTTCTGCGTTGATAGTTCGACTATCTGTTGATAGTTCGACTATCGGTTTTTGCTTTGATAGTTCGACTATCTGTTGATAGGTCGACTATCTGATAGCTCAACTATCTTCTGATAGTTCGACTATCTGCTGTGATGGTTCGACTATCTCCTTTGATAGTTAGACTATCTGGATCGTTCGACTATCTGCCTGATAGTTCGACGATCTCCGTCCGTCGGTCGACGATCTCCGAAGGTCGTTCGACGTTTTCTGGATGCCTTTATAGTTTGTATTTATTATATTATTTAATTAATTAATACATTATCTGGCATGTTATTTCAGTTGTTTTATGATAATATTTCCAGACAATATCTGCTCCATCTTTCTGCCTGAGTCAATCTTTTCAGATAAAGTTGTTTGTCTTATTAGCTGACATTGTATTTTACTTTATCTGCTGTCAGTCCTTTATAGCCGTTAGACTGAAAAGTCTTCCTTTTGCTATAAAGAGTTTTTCTCTGATGTGACTTTATTTAGTACCTATATTTGCTTCCTGCAGCTTCCTTGAAAAAGGTTTATACCTTTTATAGAATGTTTTTGCTGCAGAGATTGTTTGTCTTTTTGATATTTGCAGCCCAGGTCTCAAGTTTCAGAAGAAGACGAACAGTTCAAAATGAAGAGAGCCGTTGCTTGTTGCTGCTATAAAAGGAATCCTTTGGAGAAGGATTTCAGCTAGCTAACCAGTTATTCATTTAAGCATTCAAGCCTTCATCAAGACCAAGTTTTCTGCTCTCAGCAATTTTCATTCATCTGAGAAGTGTTAAGCTCTTATGCTCTTCTTCAACCTGAGTTCTCTTGCTTCCAGGAAGTTAAAACTCAGAGTTCTTTTGAAGAAGAAGAAGAAGAAGAAGACAGCTGCTAGAAGATTTCCATTTTATATTTTATTTATCTTCTTGTAGTTTTTCCTTCAGATCTTTCTGAAGAGTTTTCTGCACTAAAGCAAGACTTCACCTGGACATTTTTGAGCCAGGGGGAGCCTTGATTCTTTAGAGCTTTCTAGCTCAGTGCAAGTCTTGTGCTTCTCTAGTAAAATAGAGGAGAGACATCTTAACCTTCTTTCCCCTCCTGTACAGGGTTATTACTCCCTTCAAAAGTATCCCTTGGTGGCAGGGCACCTGATCAAAAACCTGTGTTGGTTTTTAGACACCTAATCAAAAGTCTAAAGGGTTTCTGGATCTACCTGAAGCAGATCCATTTGGTGGCAGGGCACCTGATCAAAAACCTGAGTGGATTCCTACCTTGTTGGTAGACGAGTGGACGTACCCAAGTTGTTTGGGGAACCACTATAAATTCCTTGTGTCGTCTGGTTTGCCTTGTTTAATTTACTTGCATTATGGCTGTGATTAGATATAATTAGATTTGCTAGTTGCTGATTAGGATTTCCAAGCCTTAACTGTAATTACAGTTAGCTTGAGTTTGTGCACAACACTTGTGTTAGGCTTTAGGGTTATTTCTATATCTATAATCTTTTCATTCCGCATTTCACTCCAAGGGAGTTGGGTAGACTATTAAGTTTTGTCTAGTGCAAAATTTGATAACTCTATTCACCCCCCCTCTAGAGTAGTATCTATCCCTTCACTTTCACATTCTGGATTCCCGCCGATTCGGCGAGAATCAATCTGGATTCCCGCCGATTCGGCGAGAATCAGTCGACATTCCCACCGACCTCTTCCTGTTGGTGTTGGTTTAGAGTTTTCCTGTGGTAAAGTGCTAAGTCGTTGAGTGAGTAGACCTCACCCAATGCCATAGCAATTTTGGCGTTGAGTGAGGTTGCTCACTCAACGCCACTGCCTCTTTTGCTGAAGGCGTTGAGGGAGTGGACCTCACTCAACGCCATAGCTATTTTGGCATTGAGTGAGGTTAGCTCACTCAACGCCAGAGCTTTTCTTGCGGAGGGCGTTGAGTGAGTGAACCTCACTCAACGCTATGGTGTTTTCTGGCACTGAGTGAGGGTAACTAACTCAACGCCAAGGTATGGTTAGGCGTTGAGTGAGTGGAGCTCACTCAACGCCATGTCGTATTGAGTCATCCCAACGCTTTTCCCTTACCTTGATTTTCTTCCCCGAGTGAATTTCTTGATTTGGAGGTTCCTTGTCAGCTATGTTTTCTTTCCCAAAGGACGAATCGTGGGTCATGGTTAGTAGTGGTGGTTTGAAGCTCTTAATTGGGGAGGAGTTGTGTAATTTAGCCAAGACCACCCTTTTTCTTTTATCTTGCTCTAGGTACGGGCTGGGCAAGGGGGTGGGAGGTCCCTAGTGCTTTCACATGTATACCCTGTAGCTTGGTTTCTTGGAAATAGTGGTTGGGGGACTGAGTTTGCCTCCAACTCGGATCCGCGATGTTTTTGCTACTACAATCTCTCATATCTTAGGGTGTTAGACGTTTCTTCCTTGGTAGATTACAGCTTTTGGGCTCATGGTAGCCTTGTTGACTCTGCAGCTTTTGGGCAGAGTTACTGTTGTGTCCTCGAACTTAGTGCACTTCTTTTTGCCTTGCCTTGGGCAGTTGTGACTGTTATTGCTTTATTTTCCTCTTTTACTTGACACTTTCGAGCAGTTTTATAGTTTGCTTGCTGAGGCATTCTTTCTTCTTTGAATGCCTCAGGTTCTGGATAGCAGCCGCTCTGACGGCTAGTGGTGCGGTGTTGTTGCTGGTGGTCTCTGGTGCTATAGAGATCAGTTCCTTGTTTCTGTGAGGTAGTTTTGGTGTTATTTTTCTCACAGACATACATACTTGTCAGTGAGTTCGTGTCAGTTTGTTGGCGCCCACTTGTAGTTTTTACCTTGATACTAGATATGTTACTTTTTGCTGCTACCTTTCTGGAGTTAGTCTACTTGCTCCGAGGATGATTTATGCTAGGTTTCTAGTTACTTTTAAACCTAAAAACACTATTATAAGTATTACTCATGATCAGCAAGTTTTATAAAACTCAAACAATATTTTACAAGTAACATAAAAAGATCATTTTCCTATATATATAGTATAAATCAAAAGTAGGGTCCTGCATAGTATAAGTTGTCCTCTGGGGACACTTATGCACACTTTTTGGATGTCAAACCTGAATAAAGTACTTTTTCGCAACGTATAAGTATAGTTTTAAATTGTGGACTAGGTGATCCACCGAGCCGAGGGATACGGTCTCTAAAAATATAACTGATTTTCTAATCATTTAACTTATGAATTTTCATAAAGTATAGTTGGTTGTGGTTTGCATGAGCGTTTGCAGTTATCCCCTGCTCGACGTGGCATCATGACGCGTGTTTTCTCCTACTCTTATAATTCATTTTCCTTGGAGAAAATACGGGTTGTGACAGTTGGTATCAGAGGGAGGTTGCTTGACAAGCTAGTCGGGCAACCTTCCCTTTTGATTGCATTAGTAGTTCAACATCATGTCATTCACACACCGATATATCATCAACACGTCTTGTCAAAAGCACGAACACTACACTCATAGCATAACATGAAGTATACGGGACATATTATGTAGTATGGGATGCATAATATGTGTTCGTATATGGATCAACCATAGGGGAAACATGTGAGGGTTATGTAGTATGGGATCCATAACCTCACCACATGGCTGCTACTAGCTCGTTTTCTTTTTGTTGCATGAAGATGTTATGTAGTATGGGATGCATAACATTTTCATGTGTACCCCGTTCATAACATGCATTAGGGCCTTTTTAGAATGCATAGCACAAACATGCATAGAATAACATTGCATAAGCACAACGTGCCAAGCTAAAGACTGGCAGGATGTCATATGTACACACATAAGTTTTTGAGTCAAAAATAATATAAAGTCATGCATTCCCGATCTAGGCACAAGAGGTAGTATGGTGGTGGTTAACCATCCTAGGTTAAGGCATAACATCAAATTTTGTAAGAAAATAAACTCCCAGAGCAAGTTTAGCAGCTTTAAGTTCATATTTATGTATGTATTGTATGTACTTGTAGTTAGTTGCAGCTGTCGTACAAGGATCTGACTAATATCGCTATGATTTTAGGATGGTGAGACTTCCTTTGACTAGATTGACTCCCCTGTCTGAGCTTGAGTCATCTGGAGCGCAGAATGATGCGGTGATTGAGAGCCTGTGGTAGAGTAGCAATTCCTTGAGCAGGAAGTTGGTGGAGGTGCGAGCCAAGATCCAGTCTCTGGTGGCAGTTGTTGTAGGACAGACTCAGGGGGTGCAAGGCCCTGTAGGAGGGTTAGCTGTTCCTCCTCCTCCTGCACCCCTGAGACCTCCAGTGTTGGTGCCAACAGAAATGGCATTCATCTCGCAGTTTCAGAGACTTAGCCCTCCTACTTATGATGGGAAGGCAGATTTCACGGTCATAGACGATTGGCTGATCTCCATGGAGGAGATGTTCTCGTACTCCGATATTGTAGATGATAAGAGAGTGATGATAGCCGCCTATCAGCTCAAGGGTTTGGCTAAGAGTTGGTGACTTAGAGAAAAGGAGAGCTTGGTAGCTGGTTGCTCTTGGGAAGTATTCAAGGAAAGGCTGCTGAGGAAGTTCTTGCCTTCTGTCGAGCGTGACCGTCTTATGAATGACTTCCTCCACCTGAAGCAAAGGAAACTCACGGTCGGTGATTATGCGATAGAGTTCAACAAGTTGAGCCGGTTTGCTCCTGGGTTGGTGAGTGTTGAGGCTGAACGAGTCAAGCGATTCCTTGGTGGCTTGAGGAGCGAGGTGCAGCTGTTGGCCAATGCTTATGGATCGGAGACTTATGTAGGGGTAGTGGAGGCTGCTCTGAAGGTGGAGGGTATCAAGACTGCAAAGAGCAGAGACCAGCAAATGAGGAAGGAGAAGAGGAACTCCGTTGAGGAGAAGAAACCCCAGGTACCCGATGCTGCGTTGGGAAAGAAGAGCAAGGTGGTTTGTAGCTTCTGTGGCCGGTGTAACGCCCCACATTTTTCCGTTAATTATTTTTTCCTCTCGGTGACGTCATAATGATGTAAGGGCGTTACGTTTCCGCGAGTTGACGGCGCGTCGCCGTTAGTGCGTTTCGCGTTCGTTAGGTTTGACAGACAATTTTTTTTGATTTGCATCGAAAGTGAAAATTTTTACGTTAGGAAATTAAATTGATTTATTTTGGACTTGCTCGTCAAATTTCGTCGCGATCTGAGCATTTTTGGAGCCTCAGCGCATTTTCGAAGATTCTTAGTTTTTCTCGTCGCCATCGACTTTAAAAAAAATTAATATCTCGAGGACGACACTTCGGATTTTGATTTTGACTTTGTCGTTGGATTCGTAGCACTAACTTTTACCTTAGGTGCGAATTTCGTTCGAATCGGCTTTCGTTTAGCCCTTCCAAATAATATAAAACTTATATAATTACTATTATTATTATTATTATAAAAAATATATATGTATATAAAAAATAATAATTTGTTGAATTACTTACCTTCGTTCATGGAATGAGAGCCGAACAGTACCCCTCCTCCCCTCTTATAAAATCTAATTATTATTATTATATAATAATAAACCTTCATCTCCCTTAAGAATAGAACAGAACCGACCCCCCTGTTTTCCCTTCCGCCAAGTCAGAGCAGGCGGCGTTGTTTCCCGGGGCTTCCGATCGCCGCCGTCGGAGAACCGGAACTCGAAATCTTCGTCCGAGCCTAGATCCGAGAAGCTCTCGCCGAGAGCTACGCGTGCGCGGTAAGTGTTTTCCATTTCGTGAACTTTTTAGCGTTAGGGTTTTTCGACCCTAACCCCATTTGGCCATTTTTCTTGTAGATCTCGTTTTCCCGTGCTTTCATTAGGACCGATCCACAGCGTGGAGCAATTTGGAGGACATTTTCGGACGCGATTGAGGCAAGTGGTGCTCACTTGCATTTTTTTCTCTTCCTTCTCGTTCTCACCTCCGATTGGAGATTTACCTGTGATTATTGTTTGGAAAGTATGCTCGTATGTGTTGCTAGTTGTTTTTTTTGCCTAAAAAATTTGTGTGTGCCGCCTTGTGAAAGTGATTTGCTCGTCGTAGGTAAAATCATCGGAAACCATATCGCTCTCGGTCGTGTTGTATGTGTGTCGAATCTCTTGCTTGTGGTGTTGTTCGGATTGTCTTGTCCATTTGACCGAAGAAGTTGTTTGCTCGTTGTAGGCTTCGCAATTATTGTGTAACATTTCGTGCATACTGCTTGACTTGGAAATCATCATTGTAAAGGCCCCACCGACCTAGTTGTATCGTTTGATTTTTTTTTAATATCGTAAATCTTGTTGGGGCTTAGTTCGTCGAAAGCCTTGTCGCCTTCCGACGGAGTTCTGTGCGTCGGAAACCTTGTTGTCTTCTATCGTATCGTAGTGGTCGCGACGTTTAGATCATCATGCCGCTTTGACTAAGTTAATCTCTCTGTTTGACTTTAAGTGTCGTTTTGACTATGGCTACCACTTTGTTTGTGTAAGTGTCGTTTGTATTGTTGGAATGTAGTTTGTCGGAAGCATCGCCGCTTTCCGTATTTTTTTTGTCGATAAAACCCTTATTTCCCTCGAACGCTGCATTTGCGCGTGTGTTGGTTGGATCGTCGTGACGATTTGAGATAGTGTCCCATTATGATCCCAGTTTTAGTCATAAGCGTCGTTAGTTGATTCGTTTATGTCGTGGACTTGGAAGAATATTGTGGTTAAGACCTTGGAGTTCTGCCAGGCAAATCTGTATCTGTGTCGATCGTATACTACGATCTAGTTTTAGTCCTTGTTAACAGTGTCATGTACCCTTAGCCGGGTCGTTACAAGAGAGAGATTTTTTTTTGTCGGCCTGTTCGTTGAGAGTTCTTCTTGGTTTGATGCATTTATATGTATATATATAATAAAATATCTGATATTTGTTGGACTGTTGGTTGGCAGTGGATAAAGGACCGCCACCTCAGTGCCTTGTTTTGATGGTATATTTTATGGACTGTTAGTTGGCAGTGGATATAGGACCGCCACCTCAGTGCCTTGTTGTTGTGGGTCATACACCCAGGCTTTGCCCGGTGTTTTGATGCCATATGGAGCTGATCAGTCTCTCTTAAATCATGAATTGATATGTAAAAGATGAAAGATATATATATATACATATGCATATATTTCTCTCCCAATTGTGGGATTGCTTACCTTGTGCAGCATAGTTAGTTCCTCTATTCCTTTTTTTGTGTTTTATTGATTATACTGACTATTTGGTGATAGCTTGTTCGTACAGTTACTTGCTACTCGAGGTTTGTTGTTCCTCTTTGGTTTTCATAGCACTACTTGTAACTTGCTTCTGAGGTGTTCTTCTTTTGAATGCCTCAGGTCCAGAGCAGCAGCAGGTTTAGCGGTCAGAGTTGTGCTTCTGGTGTTGCGAGCTGCTGCAGCTGTTTGTTTCCACCTCAGAGTGTTGAGGTAGTTGTTTTGTTAGACATGACAGTTTCTGTAACATCCCATTTCCGGCTAGACCCCTAGGAGTCGGTTGGTCGTTACAGAACCCGAGGAAGCCCGAAAATTGAAATAAATCGACCGAGATTTCGGGTCACGAGTTGGTCACGCCCGTGACCGACCCGTCACGCCCGTGACCTGGGCGTGACTTCTTCGACGATCTTCGATCTCCGTGAGACGATCGTCGAACGTGCAGCCTGGGCATGTCACGCCCGTGACCAAGGTGTCACGCCCGTGACCAAGGGGCGTGACTCCTTCGACGAGCGTCGATCCCCGTAAAACGATCGTCGAAATTAAACTCGGGCCTGTCACGCCCGTGACCTAAGTGTCACGCCCGTGACCTAGGGCGTGACCAGCCTTCGACGACCGTCGATCCCAGTTCGACGATCGTCGACCTCAAAATTGCCGTTCGGGCATGTCACGCCCGTGACAAAGGTGTCACGCCCGTGACCCAGGGCGTGACCACCATTCGACGACCGTCGATCTCAAATCGACGATCGTCAACACATAGCTAACCACCCGAGCCTGTCACGCCCGTGACCCAAGGTGTCACGCCCGTGACCATCCATCGACGATCGTCGATCTCAGTTCGACGATCGTCGATCTCAGTTCGACAATCGTCGAACCCAGAATTGGCTATTCGGGCCTGTCACGCCCGTGAACTATGTGTCACGCCCGTGACATTGGCCGAAACGATGGTTCAGGCCCGAAATTATTCTAACGCGCGTGGTAATAAATGCTGGTGTGGGAAGTTACACCAGGAGTAATTTCAGGTCGTTTTCCTTCTGTAATTATATAATAAATGAGGAAGATATGGTCCAATAAGAAGCCGCCAGCTGGACACACCTGTTTAGTTTCCACCGTTTCTTATCCCTTCACTGTAACCGAAACGTTAAGGGGAGAACCTTCATGGCCATAAAGGGTAACCCATTCACCTTCCCACTTTCTGACTTATAAAAGCCCACCTGGAACCAGAGGAGAAGGTTACACGCTCAAGCAAACGGATCAGACCTTTGTTCTTGCTGTAGGAGAAGTCCAGCAACGCCACCACCGCGCCATGGCACCCCGTCGTTCTTCTCGCCTTCAAACCGCGAACAAGGTCCTCCTCTGCTCCTTCTCTTTCATGGGTAGATCTTAGGATTCTTAGAAAGGAGGTTCGCGCTCAACGGAGCCGGACCCGTCTCTCGTTTTCATGGGAAAACCATGTAAATGGTATTTTGGAGTTCGCCGGAAACCGCACACCTCCGGCGGCCAAAACCACCGCCGACCGCTAGCCATCGCCTCAACGGAGGTGGTGGTGGTGGGGCTGGCCAGGGAAGTGACCGGACTGCCGTAACGATCACGGAATGCTTACAGGAAAAATGGTTTTCTGTCTGTTTTCGGGTTCATGAAGAAGATGAACAGTAGAATCAATATTATAATACATAGATTCTTATATATTACATAATGGAAAAATAGATTATTTGAATATATTTTGAGGCTGCAAAACGAGGCACTTAGAGGCCGAATTAGGACAAATGACCAGTCACAAAAGTTGTAGCCCTCTGGGTCTACTTTAATTTAAAATTGATTTTATTCAATTTGGGTGAGTGGTTTGACCACAACACTCATTTTGGTGGGATCAAGACCAAGGCTAATCAGAAATTGAAATGGTTGCCCACGGTTCATAACATATCCAAATGACTTGAAATTTGGGCTGGAGGTCTGTAATATGTATATCGAGAGGCTGTCCAAAAATGAGAATTTTTGGAAAACTTTTGCCTAAAGTTTTTGTAAAATTTTAATAAACATTATAAAATTAATTAGGAGATGAAATTAAGTCCAAATTCCCCAAATTTTGGGTGGTGGTCCCTGGCATCAATGTTAAGATCTGTACAAAATTTCAACTCAATTGGTCGAGTTTTGAATAGGGAAGTATCAAGTCCTAGATAGGTCTTGGTGAGGGGTACTTTGGGGAAAAGTACAATTGGAAATGGAGGGACAAATCTCATCAAAAGAGGCTGAAGTTGTGGCCACTGATTTGTTAAGTCTATGTCTACCCTCTTGGGTAACATGGTGTGGATTTGGGTGGATTTTACCCTAAGAGATCGGCTCAAACCCAGTGTGTGGTAGTTTGAGGTTTGTGAAGGACATAGGAGCAAAAGCTCTTGTATGCCCTTGAAATTTGGAGGAGAGGGGATGATATGATGAAAACCCTCTGGTTGAAATAGTGAAGGAATTGGAGGTAATTAGGTACCTCGAAGGTTGAGATTCGGTTTAGGATAAAAATGTAATTTAGTTATTTTAAGTACTAAATCTAATCCAAAAATTATGAAACTCGGGAAGAGGGAGTTTTAGGATGTTTTAGACTTATAGTAATTTTCTGGAATTTTATGATTAATAAATATTATACTCCATGTGTTAAATGATTATTAGCCCGATTGTTGTTTCAATTATTTGGAAGTTTTAAATTAATTATATTCAGTTAAAATTCTGGATTTAGATCTTGACTAGCAGAATATTTATCCCTGAATTTTTATAGAATTTTATGTTGAGAAATTTTAGAGGTTCATTCTCAATGTTTCAATATGGGCTTTTGAGCATAAAAATAAATTAGGGCTTGTACAATCGCTGGAAAATTATCATAATTGGAACTTAAGGTTTTTAGGCCCTTTTATATCACTGGGAATTATTCGGAAATTTTTAGAGTTACTGTTATGGCACTTCATTCACAAAGCATGTTAAGTTGTAATTTAGTATTTGATTTATTATGATTTAATTACCAGCAAGAAAATTATGAGATTTTGTCAAAGTTATTTTCAGGATAAAACCAGCACCCTGTATTTTATTTGAATTATTTGGAGGACAAATTAAGGTAGCTTATTCATTAAGCTTGGAATAACTGAAATAATGATTAAATAAGTTTAGGCCCTTGAAAATCATTGTAAAACTATCAAACTTTGGAAACTTGATATTTAGGCCTACTATTATTTACCTCAAATTTTGTGATAGCTGGAATCAACTAGAATGTTATACCTCATGTTCAAATGATGATATTAGACACTTAAGAATAAATAAATAAGTTCTCGGATTTATTAGGAAAATTCCAATATTTTGGATTTAGGCAAATCTTGTTAGGATAGACCCCCGATAAATAATTTAGGGCAGTTGGATGAGTAATGGATCATTGCATAACCGGTCCGACATGTAGCCTTGGTCGGTCTACATATAGCAATTTGTGAAATGCAATAGGACACGATCTGAGGAAGTCATTGGAGTTAAACATTTTGTCTGGGTGGACAATTGTGGTGGAAATTACAATAGGAAGATATAAAGAGTAGTGAGTAGTGGTGATAGCTAGAGTTAAGAGGTGCTCAGGTTCGACGAAAGATTGTCTTCCCCGAAGAGTGGAAGGTTTAAAAATCACCCTAGGATAGTCTATCGTAATGTGAGAAGGGAATGGGTTAAGGGAGATCAACCAATAATAATAAGTGCCTTGCGAAAGGGAACTTCGGGCCGTAATGCCGCCGTCTTGGTTCCTAGTGCCCCTTGAGAGCCCTTCACGGGGAATACCGGGGGCAGTCCTGGGCTAACGTAAACTGTAATAACAAATCGACAAGAGTAACTTAGTGACTAGGGTTGCACTCTTCACAAACACTATTGGCACAGGAAGATTGATGAGAGCTTCGGCTCGGTTGGTTAAGAGACGGACGGGATGGTCCGGGGAGCTTCGGCTCGGTTGGTTAAGAGACGGACGTTTTGGTCCGGGGAGCTTCGGCTCGGTTTTTGTTTGTTTACGATTAAACTTGCATGTGCATAAAATAGGAAAAGTTAAGGTGGTGGGTCTTTCGATATCGGGGAGTTCGATTTGCACCGACACCAATATCGTTGACTCGGCGGGGTGATTAGCATTTCGCCAACAGAAGTCCGGTGCGCCAGCCCGGCAAGAGTACGCAGGCGTCCGCTTAGTGCACCAAGCGTTGAGGCGTACGATAGGTCAGACCGGTGGAGCTTTTACTGGTTTTGAGGTGGGCGAGGCCCAACCCACCGCTTCCGTCTGCCACTACGGAGGTATCCTGGGAGGTAACGGTTCCGAAAGGGGGAACTAAAGGTCTGTGTGCACAGAGTCGGGTGTGTGAGTTGCACTTGCATGTTTCATCATACCCACTAGCATGTTATAGCATAATCGATTCATTTAACTTTGACACCTAAAGTATAAGTGGTATGGGACGCATATACTTTAGGACCTGCAAAACGACCCTTGGTCTATAAGCTTGTGTGGCGCAGTTTATAAATCAAAGGTTAATTTCAATATATAACAACCATTGCTGTTTGATAACCGACACCCAAGGTATAAGTGGTATGGGACACTTATACGATGGGAGCCTTGCAAAAGATCCCTTTTGCTTATGTGTTCTCGCATAAGTGAAGGTTTAAACTCATATAATTGCTTTTCTTACTGCTAGACCTATTATAACATTCATATTACTGCTCACCGAATACAACTTGCTAGATTAAGTCCACTGTCACCTGTTTACTTTTATTCTCCACAAATATGTCCTTCCCCTTTCTTTCTCCCCGCTCGGTACCTAGGAGCCATGGGGGAAGGGGTAGGGGATGATAGGGCTTAGTCTTTATGACTAACTGTTTTCGAACCGCATCATTTAGGGGATCGTGGAGCCCAGCATGGAGGAGCAGCCCCAGAGATCGGTGCGCCTGGAGATGGAGCAGTCTAGCTCCGGAGTTCATACAGCCGGGACCGTGAGTCTCGACCTTGAGTAGTTTCTGTTTCGCTTCCGCATGAGAGAATTGTAGTGAAGACATTTGTACCGGGCATAAGCCCGCATTTATAGTACTCTAATGTTTTCTGTGGACACTCCCTTCATGGAGATTTTATCTTATTTACATGTGATTTATTATTGTGTATGCATTGTTCTTACTTCAATTATTGTGCTACTTATTGTGATCGAAAAGGCCGGCAAGATCGGCGCGTTGTAGTGATGACCTTCCCGGGTGCGAAGGTGTCACCGCAAAGCGGCGGTTCTGGCATAAGATCCCGGTGGTTGAAAAAGAAAAAAAGGGGGTCTTACAAGTGGTATCAGAGCAAAAAAACATCGATCAGAAGGAGGAAGCAGTCCACAAACCCTAGGTCACCCCGCTGAGTTTAGTTTTGGGGACAAAACTAAGCAGCAGAAGCAGTGGTGTGCCCATATGGGGATCACATATAAATTGTCCACACCTTTATGTAATATTTGAACGTTTTCTCAGCGTGTGTTTTTGTTACGCAGCCTCCAGCACGGACTACGCAACAAGGTGGGTTCAACAGGCTCAGGATGTTGACCAACCCCCACCGGCCCCCACTCCTTTCCTTCAGTCAGACATGGGACAGACCCTGACTGCCATCCTGGAGGCCTTCAGGGCCCAGCAGGTTCCGGCCCCGCAGCCAAATCTGGGGGCCAACTGGCTCAGCATCTTCCGGGGTCTTTCTCCCCCGTCCTATTTGGGGACAGAGTCGGCTGTTCGGACGGAAGAGTGGCTAGATATCATGTATGAGATGCTGACAGGGATTCAGTGTCCATGGGAGGAGAGGGTGGATCTGGTTGTTTCCTGCCTGGATTCCCATGCAAAGAGGTGGTAGAAGACGCTGTTGGACACGACATATGCTGATAGGGAGGTTGCGGAGGTTACTTGGGAGGAGTTCAGGGCCGCACTGCTGGAGCATTTCGTTCCGCAGTCGGCTAGGGATGATTTGGAGGAGCGGTTCTTACAGCTGAAGTAGGGTATCTCGGACTGTGGTGGAGTACCATCGAGAGTTTGACCATCTGGCTCGATACGCAGATTCCTACCAGCTGGACGAGGCAGGGTATATCAGGAGGTTCTATAAGGGCCTGCGGGAGGACTTGAGGGAGGCTCTGTTGTTTGTATCTGACGGGCCCATCTCCTGGATTTTGGAGATGGCCAAAAGGATTGAGGCAGATTGGCACGCCACCCGGGGCCGGAAACGGCCAGCAGAGGATCAGGGACGGAGAGGTAGAAATGACCAGCGGCGAGGTGCTGTACCAGGGGAGGAGGACGGAGGACCAGCCTCGTCAGGACGTGAGGCAGGAGCCGAGGGAACAGGTGGTATTAGCCCCACCCCCTCTTCGGATGCAGGAGATGCGAGACCCGGGGGAATGGAGTATCCCCCACCAGAGTGTTTCTTTATCATCAGATTGGGCACATTCGGAGGAACTGCCCCATGAGGGGGGCACCACCTCCAGCACATCAGGGCGGCCCACCAGCTCAGCATTACGGAGGCCGAGGACGCGGCCGTGTCGTGGATACTAGTGGGAGATCGTAGAAAGGAAAGAGAGCAGGTATATGCTTTGGGAACCTTGCGCAGCCTCGAAATCCGGAGCAGGTCATAGCAGGTACGCAGCAATGCTTCTTTATTTTCATAGAATTTCCCTTTTAGTTGTTAAAACTCAGAACGCACTAGATAGGTTAACAAGGAAAGAAAATTTTATAGAACCCTAAGATGTTAATAACCCCAGGTATAGTCTTCATCAGCGGCAAGCCGGCCCGCACACTGTTCGATACTGGAGATTAACTCACTTTGTGTCGGAGCCGTTCGTAGATGGACTGGAGGTGTGGAGCGGTTCACAGGCTCGAGGATGAGGGTGCGACTACCAGATGGATCTGAGCTCCTTACCACGGATCACTGCAATATGGAGGCAGAAATGGTGGAAAAGAGTTCGAGCTCCAGCGACGATTTTGAAGCTGACGGGACTACGACCTGATCCTGGGCATGGTATGGCTGCACTGGAACTATGCCCAGATTGACTGCCAGGCAAAGAGGATCACCGTGAGACACGGGGACTCTTTCATTACCATCGAAGGTATAAGACCTGTCTCTCGTATACTCTTATCTTCGGTACAGGCCGTTAAGGCCCATCTGCAGGGAGAGGAGGTCTATCAGATTCTTTTTGAGATGGCGGAAGTTAAGGAGTCGGTGACAGACATCCCGGTGGTGCGAGATTTCGCGACATCTTTCCAGAGAAACTACCAGGACTACTCCACACCGAGAGCAGGATTTTCAGTACAGCTTGTGCCGGGGGCCAAGCCGGCGTCTAGGGCCCCTTATCGGATGGCCCCAAAGGAGTTGGCAGAGTTCGGACTCAGTTGCAGGAATTAGTTGAGGCAGGTTTTGTTAGACCAAGTTCCTCGCCATGGGGAGCACCGGTCCTATTCGTGAAGAAGAAGGATGGGACACTCCGCCTGTGCATCGATTATCGAGCACTAAACAGGCTGACCGTCCGGAATACCTATCCGCTCCCTCGGATAGACGAATTGTTCGACCAGCTAGAGGGGCCCATTATTTCTCGAAGCGGACTTGAGATCAGGATACTACCAGCTGCGGATCCAGGAGGAGGATATCCCGAAGACGGCCTTTAGTAGCAGATATGGCCTATATGAGTTCACCGTGATGCCCTTCGGGCTCACGAATGCTCCGTCGGCGTTCATGAGCCTCATGAACCGGGTTTTCGAAGCCTACTTGGATGTGTTCGTCATAGTATTCATAGACGACATCCTGATCTACTCTAGGACGGAGGAGGAGCACACTCGACATCCGGCACTGACTTTGGGGAGGTTGCGGGAGCATCACCTTTATGCAAAATTCAGCAAGTGTCAGTTTTGGTTGAAAGAGGTGGCTTTTCTAGGCCACATTATTAGCGGAGCCGGGTTTGGCAGTGGACCCGGCAAAGATTCAAGCAGTTCGAGATTGGCCCGCAGTTGAAGACAGCCACCGATGTACGAAGTTTCTTGAGACTTGCCGGCTATTACCGGAAGTTCGTGGAGGGGTTCTCTCGGATTGCCCTCCCCTCACAATCTTTGGCGAAGAAGGAGGCACATTTTGTTTGGACCCCGCAGTGTCAGGCGGCTTTCCAGGAGCTGAAGGGACCGACTCCTCTCAGGCCCCTATTCTGGCCCTTCCATCTGGAAAGGAAGGATTCCAGGTGTATACCGACGCATCATACCAGGGTGGGAGCAGTGCTGATGCAGAATGGACACGTCATAGCATATGCTCCCGCTAGCTGAAGACCCATGAGAAGAACTACCCAGTGAACGACCTTGAGATGGGAGCGGTCGTTTTTGCTCTGAAGGTCTGGCGCCATTATCTTTATTGGAGTCCACTGCGATATCTTCTCCGATCACAAGAACTTGAAATACGTGGACCGCAGAAGGAGCTGAATATCAGGCAGAGGCGTTGGGTGGAGTTCTTAGCAATTATCAGTATGAGATGCACTACCATCCAGGGAAGGCAAATGTGGTAGCCGACGCGTTGAGCCGGCGAGCTGCCACTTCCGAAGCTGGCCCCAGGTTATGTCCATGGAGCTAGTCCGGTCATTCAGAGATATGCAGATATCCCTAGTGTCCGAGGATGACCTAGTTTTGTATAGGGAGTATCTGGCATCGATGGTGGCCATAGACGATATTGGGATCGCATTCGCGACGGACAGAGGACAGATGTGTGGGCAAGCCGATGTTCCGAGCTTTGGAGAAGGCTCGACAGGAGATTATTCCCTGAGAGATGGATTGCTACATTTCAGAGGCAGAGTATATATACCTGCAGGAGGCCAGATCCGAGAGGATATTATGATGGAGGTGCATTGCAGCCGGTACTCGGTGCACCCAGGGATCACAAAGATGACCGCTGATCTGAAGAGGACGATGTTTTTGGCCGGGCATGAAGAAGGACATCACGTACTTCGTGACCCATTGCGAGGCGTGTTAGTGGTGAAGGCGGAGTGCAGGAACCCCGCAGGACTGTTGCAGCCACTCCCGGTGCCGGAGTGGAAAGTTTGACGATATAGCTATGGATTTTATACATGGTCTTCCCCGGTCTCGGACGGGGAATGACTCGATCTGGGTGATTGTTGATCGATTGACAAAGGTGGCCCCGCTTTATACCGATCAGGAAGGACGATCCGGTGGAGTGCTGGTACGAAAGTTTGTGGAGCAGTATGTCCGATATCATGGCGTGCCCGGACGATAGTGTCGGACCGCGATGGACGGTTTACATCCAGGGAGTGGCGGTCAGTGCAGGCATACCTGGGCACCCGTTTGACTTTTAGCACGGCCTTCCACCCTCAGACGGACGGCAGACAGAGCGCACCAACAGGACGTTGGAGGATCTACTACGACTGTGTATACTGGACCGAGGAGCCGTGGGAGAAAGTGTTACCGTTGGTCGAGTTCTCCTACAATAATAGCTACCAGTCCAGCATCAGGATGGCGCCTTATGAAGCCTTGTATGGACGAAAATGTAGGACCCCGCTTTCTTGGGTTCAGGACAGGATCCGAAGCTGCTGGGATCGGATTTCGTTGAAGACACCGAGGCTTAGGTGAGACTGATCAGAGATAGGATGTTGGAGGCGCAGAGCAGACAGGCTAAATACTATGACTCCACGGCATCGTTAGGTGGAGTTTCGGGTAGGGGATCGAGTGTTCTTGAAGATCCAGCCCATGCACGGAGTCTCACGGTGCACGGTCGGAGGAAGAAACTCAGCCTAGGTATATGGGCCCTTACCGGATCCTGGAGCGGATCGGACCCCTAGCCTACAGGCTAGAGTTGCCACCAGAGCTGGCAGCACTACACACGACGTCTTCCACATCTCTTCGCTGAGAAGGGCTCTACTACGCCCGGAGCAGTGGATTTTGACCACCGAAGGACCGGTAGCTTCAGACCGATCTGTTCGCTTGGAGCCGGTTCAGATCGATGACAAAGGAGTGCGATCTTGCCCTCAAGAAGATCCCCTTAGTCAGGTTCTGTGGAGAAATCACGGTCAGGAGGAGCACACCTGGGAACCGCAGGATCTGATGAGGCAAAGATACCCGAGTTGTTCAGTCAGGTTACCTCTCACCACCTCTCGGTATACTATAGATTGCCTTCTTGTTTTGGACAGTAAGACTAGATGAGGAAAAATTCAAGACTAGCATGCGCACTTAATCAGAAAGGTAGGGGCTAATCTTTTGTTTATTGGGGAGATTGTCTTCGTTATCAAATGAATAGTCACCTAAACCCAATAAAAAGATCGTATGGGATGTTACAAGTTTAATTTATTCCGATAGAAATCCCCATAGGCTCAACCTCATTTCGGGGACGAAATTTTTGTTTTGTTTATTGGATTTGTAACATCCCATTTCCGGCTAGACCCCTAGGAGTCGGTTGGTCATGACAGAACCCGAGGAAGCCCGAAAATTGAAATAAATCGACCGAGATTTGGGGTCACGGGTTGGTCACGCCCGTGACCGACCGTCACGCCCGTGACCTGGCGTGACTTCTTCGACGATCGTCGATCTCCGTGAGACGATCGTCGAACGTGCAGGCTGGGCATGTCACGCCCGTGGACCAAGGTGTCACGCCCGTGACCAAGGGGCGTGACTCCTTCGACGAGCGTCGATCCCCGTAAAACGATCGTCGAAATTGAACTCAGGCCGTCACGCCCGTGACCTAAGTTCACGCCCGTGACCTAGGGCGTGACCAGCCTTCGACGACCGTCGATCCCAGTTCGACGATCGTCGACCTTAAAATTGCCGTTCGGGCCTGTCACGCCCGTGACAAAGGGTGTCACGCCCGTGACCCAGTGCGTGACCACCATTCGACGACCGTCGATCTCAAATCGACGATCTCGTCAAACCCATAACTAACCACCCGAGCCTTTCACGCCCGTGACCCAAGGTGTCATGCCCTGACCATCCATCGACGATCGTCGATCTCAGTTCGACGATCGTCGAACCCAGAATTGGCTATTCGGGCCTGTCACCCCGTGACCTATGTGTCACGCCCGTGACATTGGCCGAAACGACGGTTCAGGCCCGAAATTATTCTAACACGCGTGGTAATAAATGCTGGTGTGGAAGTTACCCAGGAGTAAATTTCAGGCCGTTTTCCTTCTGTAATTATATAATAAATGAGGAAGATATGGTCCAATAGGAAGCCGCCAGCTGGACACACCTGTTCAAGTTTCCACCGTTTCTTATCCCTTCACTGTAACCGAAATGTTAAGGGGGGAACCTTCATGGCCATAAAGGCTCTACCCATTCACCTTCCCACTTTCTGACTTATAAAAGCCCACCTAGAACCAGAGGAGAAGGTAACATGCTCAAGCAAACGGATCAGACCTTTGTTCTTGCTGTAGGAGAAGTCCAGCAACGCCACCACCGCGCCATGGCACCCCGTCGTTCTTCTCGCCTTCAAACCGCGAACAAGGTCCTCCTCTGCTCCTTCTCTTTCATGGGTAGATCTTAGGATTCTTAGAAAAGGAGTTTCGCGCTCAACGGAGCCGGACCCGTCTCTCGTTTTCAGGGAAAACCATGTAAATGGTATTTTTTTGAGTTCGCCGGAAACCGCCACCTCGATCGGCGGCCAACCACCGCCGACCGCTAGCACATCGCCTCAACGGAGGTGGTGGTGGTGGTGGCTGGCCAGGGAAGTGACCGGACTGCCGGCAACAGATCACGGAATGCTTACAGGAAAAATGGTTTTCTGTCTGTTTTCGGGTTCATTAAGAAGATGAACAGTAGAATCAATATTATAATACATAGATTATTATATATTACATAATGGAAAAATAGATTATTTGAATATATTTTGAGGCTGCAAACGAGGCACTTAGAGGCCGAATTAGGAAAAATGACCAGTCACAAAAGTTGTAACCCTCTGGGTCTACTTTAATTTAAAATTGATTTTATTCAATTTGGTGAGTGGTTTGACCACATCACTCATTTTGGTGGGATCAAGATCTAGCTAAACCAAAAATTAAAATGGTTGCCCACGGTTCATAACATGTCCAAATGACTTGAAATTTGGGCTGGAGGTCTGTAATATGTATATCGAGAGGCTGTCCAAAAATGAGAATTTTTGAGAACTTTTGCCTAAATCTTTTGTAAAATTTAATAAACATTATAAAATTAATTAGGAGATGAAATTAAGTCCAAACTCCCCCAAAATTTTGGGTGGTGGTCCCTGACATCAATGTTAAGATCTGTACAAAATTTCAACTCAATTGGTTGAGTTTTAAATAGGGAAGAATATCAAGTCCTAGATAGGTCTTGGTGAGGGTACTTTGGGAAAAGTACAATTGGAAATGGAGTTGACAAATCTCCTCAAAGAGGCTGAAGTTGTGGCCACTGATTTGTTAAGTCTATGTCTACCCTCTTGGTAACATGGTGTGGATTTGGGTGGATTTTACCCTAAGAGATCGGCTCAAACCCAGTGTGTGGTAGTTTGAGGTTTGTGAGGACATAGGAGCAAAAGCTCTTGTATGACCTTGAAATTTAGAGGAGAGGGATGATATGATGAAAACCCTCTGGTTGAAATAGTGAAGGAATTGGAGGTAATTAGGTACCTCGAAGGTTGAGATTTCGTTTTAGGATAAAAATGTAATTTAGTTATTTTAAGCACTAAATCTAATCCAAAAATTATGAAACTCGGGAAGAGGGAGTTTTAGGATGTTTTAGACTTATAGTAATTTTTCTGGAATTTTATGATTAATAATATTATACTCCATGTGTTAAATGATTATAGACATATTGTTTGTTTCAATTATTTGGAAGTTTTAAATTAATTATATTCAGTTAAAATTCTGGATTTAGATCTTGACTAGCAGAAATTGATCCCTGATTTTTTTATAGAATTTTATGTTGAGAAATTTAGAGGTTCATTCACAATGTTTCAATATGGGCTTTTGAGCATAAAATAAATTAGGGCTTGTACAATCGCTGGAAAATATCATAATTGGAACTTAAGGTTTTTAGGCCCTTTTATATCACATGGGAATTATTCGGAAATTTTTAGAGTTACTGTTATGGCACTTCATTCACAAAGCATGTTAAGTTGTAATTTAGTATTTGATTTATTATGATTTAATTACCAGCAAGAAAATTATGGGATTTTTTTCAAAGTTATTTTCAGGATAAAACCAGCACCCTATATTTTATTTGATTTATTTGGAGGACAAATTAAGGTAGCTTATTCATTAAGCTTGGAATAACTGAAATAATGATTAAATAAGTTTAGGCCCTTGAAAATCATTGTAAAACTATCAAACTTTGGAAACTTGATATTAGGCCTACTATTATTTACTCAATTTTGTGATAGCGGAATCTACAGAATGTTATACCTCATGTTCCAATAATGATATTAGACACTTAAGAATAAAAAAATAAGTTCTCGGATTTATTAGGAAAATTCCAATATTTTGGATTTAGGCAAATCTTGTTAGATAGACCCCGATAAATAATTTAGGGCAGTTGGATGAGTAATGGATCATTGCATAACCGGTCCGACATGTAGCCTAGGTCGGTCTGCATATAGCAATTTGTGAAATGCAATAGGACACGATCTGAGGAAGTCATTGGAGTTAAACATTTTGTCTGGGTGGACAATTGTGGTGGAAATTACAATAGGAAGATATAAAGAGTAGTGAGTAGTGGTGATGGCTAGAGTTAAGAGGTGCTCGGTTCGACGAAAGATCGTCTTTCCGAAGAGTGGAAGGTTAAAAATCACCCTAGGATAGTCTATCGTAATGTGAGAAGGAATGGGTTAAGGAGATCAGCCAATAACAATAAGTGCCTTGCGAAAGGGAACTTCGGGCCGTAATGCCGCTGTCTTGGTTCCTAGTGCCCCTTGAGAGCCCTTCACGGGAATACCGGGGGCAGTCCTGGGCTAACGTTAAACGTAATAACAAACCGACAAGAGTAACTTAGTAACAAGGGTTGCACTCTTCACAAACACTGTTGGCACAGGAAGATTGATGAGAGCTTCGGCTCGGTTGGTTAAGAGACGGACGGGATGGTCCGGGGAGCTTCGGCTCGTTTGGTTAAGAGACGGACGTTTTGGTCCGGGGAGCTTCGCTCGGTTTTTGGTGTGTTTACAATTAAACTTGCATGTGCATAAAATAGGAAAAGTTAAGGTGGTGGGTCTTTCGATATCGGGAGTTCGATTGCACCGACACCGATATCACTCGGCGGGTGATTAGCATTTCGCCAACAGAAGTCCGGTGCGCCAGCCGGCAAGAGTACGCAGGCGTCGCTTAGTGCACCATGCGTTGAGCGTACGATAGGTCAGACCGGTGGTGCTTTACTAGTTTTGAGGTGGGCGAGGCCCAACCCACCGCTTCCGTCTGCTACTACGGAGGTATCCTGGGAGGTAACGGCTCCAAAGGGGGAACTAAAGGTCTGTGTGCACAGAGTCGGGTTGTGAGTTGCACTTGCTGTTTCATCATACCCACTAGCATGTCATAGCATAATCGATTCATTTAACCCTGACACCTAAAGTATAAGTGGTATGGGACGCTTATACTTTAGGACCTGCAAAACGACCCCTTGGTCTATAAGCTTGGGTGGGCAAGTTTATAAATCAAAGTTAATTTCAATATATAACAACCATTGCTGTTTGATAAACCGACACCCCATGGTATAAGTGGTATGGGACACTTATACGATGGGAGCCTTGCCAAAAGATCCCTTTTGCTTATGTGTTCTCGCATAAGTGAAGGTTTAAACTCATATAATTGCTTTTCTTACTGCTAGACCTATATAACATTCATATTAACTGCTCACCGAATACAACTTGCTAGATTAAGTCCACTGTCACCTGTTTACTTTTATTCTCCACAAATATGTCATCCCCTTTCTTTCTCCCCGCTCAGTACCTAGGAGCCATGGGGGAAGGGGTAGGGGATGATAGGGCTTAGTCTTTATGACTAACGGTTTTCGAACCGCATCATTTAGGGGATTGTGGAGCCCAACATGGAGGAGCAGCCCCAGAGATTGGTGCGCCTGGAGATGGGGCAGTCTAGCTCCGGAGTTCATACAGCCGGGACCGTGAGTCTCGACCTTGAGTAGTTTCTATTTCACTTCCGCATGAGAGACTTGTAGTGAGGACATTTTGTAACGGGCATAAGCCCGCATTTATAGTACTCTGATGTTTTCTGTGGACACTCCCTTCGTGGAGATTTTATCTTATTTACATGTTATTTATTATTGTGGACTGCATTGTTCTTACTTCAAATATGTGCTACTTATTGTGATCGAAAAGGCTGCAGAATCGGCGCGTTGTAGTGACGAGACCTCCCGGGTGCGAAGGTGTCACCGCAAAGCGGCGGTTCTGGGCATAAGACCCCGGTGGTTGAAAAAGAAAAAAAAAGGGGTCTTACAGTTTCTCTGTGGGTTCGTGTCAGCTGTTGACGCCCATAGTATTAGATTTTCTATGTTAGATTACTTGCTAGTAGTACTGCTGTTACTTACTGTTAGTTTTATACTTGCTCCCTGGGAATGTTTTATGTTAGGATGCATGTTAGGTATTTTAAATATAAAATATAACTGCATTTTCACATTGTTCTATAACATTCTTTCAAACGCTTAAACTACTATTTTAAGGGTTATAAAACTGTTTTCTTACTTATAGTAAATCTAGAAGTCACATGTTCATTGTATTTTATGCTGAATTTTTATTCTCATATAGGATGACAAATGAATCAAACTAGTGTTTTCCGCTGTGTAAACCTATACTTTCTAACCCGTGGACTAGTTGATCCACTAGACTGAGGGACACGGTCAGCATACCTAATAATAAAACAATGTTTTAAAACATAACTCATCGTCTTTTTATAAAAATATGTTGGTACCCTGGATGTGATTTGGCTTATGTAATCCCTTTCCGGCCCCTCTTGATCCATATAACTATATAAGATCATGTTTAGGCCTTTTCAGTTTCCCTAGGACAGTTTATAACTGACCTAGAGCTTAGGCTAATAGTTCTAGATGTATTTTTGGTTAAGGCTTTTCCGTTCGACCATCGTCGAACGAGGCCTCGCGATCGTCGATCATTGGTCGACGATAGCAGGGCTATTGAATCGTTGAAGTCAAGACAATTATCGTCGACCGATGGTCGACGATCTCAGAGCAAGTTTATTATGCTCTGAAGGTTGGTCGACGATCTGCCATCAGCAGTTCTACGATCGTGTTCTCGCTTCACGATTTCTGTCTCGACAGAACTTTTGCCTTAGTCGTCGACATCAGGAGATGTTCGACGTTTTCTTGCTTCGACAGATTCTTTGCTGGTCGACGATTTCTGGTCGACGATTTCTGTTGCGACAGATTTCTGCCTTTAGTCGACGATCTGTTAGTTTGGTCGACGATCATCGAACCCCTGTTCGACGATTACTGTCTGCCTTTAACAATTTGCACTTATTTTATTCCTTGGTTTATTTCCAAGTGTTTAGCGTGTGGTTAGAAAGATTTTCTGAAGATTGTTTTTTGCTAATTTATGGCTTAAATTCAAAATAATAATTACCAATATGTTAAGCATAAATTACGGATTTCGTATTTTGATAAAGCATTTTTGTCTTATTATACAAAAATATATTGCCAGGCTGTATTCTAGCCGTTGGCGGTGTATGCTATTTCCAAGAATGATAAGTCTTATGCTGAGATATTTTCCTATTCATTTTTTTCCTTATTTGGACTGACAGTAAGCTAATAGGTCATTCTATCCTATTGCTATATTCTATTTGAGATAATCTGTTGCAGGGCTCGAGAATTCAATCAATAGAGCCGTTCCCAAAGAAAAAATGAGAAGACATATTTAAGAGAGATTTTCTCTCAGAAAATAAGAAGTTACAGATACAGAGAGATTTTTTTCTTAAGTGCTGCATTCTCTCAAGCATCTCCAGAGCAACTTCAACCATCTCACAATCAGAAGAAGAAAAGCTTTCCTGAAGCAAAAGTCCCAAAGAAATTTCTTTCTTTCTCAAGTCTCCTGAGCATCTGCTTAGAGTTTTCAAGACTTCAGAAAGAGCTCCAGATCTGCTTCACGTGCTCCAGAATCTGAAGACCTGATAAAAATCAGTCTACAGATCTCTGAGGATTTAGTTTCAGTATATCTGAAACTCCTTCATCCTGAAGCAAAGGCTTTCCCTGGACTTCCACTGAGCTAGGGGGAGACTTTGATTCTTTAGAGAATCCACAAGTCTTCTCTAATCTGTATTAACAACAGAGAAGACAATCTAACCCTCTCAACCCCTTTGTAAAAGAGTTTTCACACCTCTTCAAAAGTGAACATTGGTGATAGGCACCTTATCAACAACCTGTGGTTGAGCATCCTTATCAAAAGCTCAAAGGGTCTGTTTGATCTACCTGAATCAGATCATTGGTGGAAGGGCACCTTAGCAAAAACCTGTAGTGGATTCCTACCAGGGTGGTAGAAGAGTGGAGTACCTATTAAGAGGGAACCACTATATATCCTGTGTCTCTCTGGCTGTTTTTGTTTAATTGTCTTTTCTGTGGCTGTGATAGAACTACCTAGGATTGCCAGTTGCTGTGATAGGTTTATAGTTAAACTGAAATTTCAGATAACCTCTCACTTGTGCACGTCACTGTGTTAGGCTCTTAGGGTTCAAGTATCAGATTTATTTTATTCCGCAATAAACTCCAAGAGAGCTGACTAGCTATTCATAAAATTTGAATACTCTATTCACCCCCCCCTCTAGAGTAGTTTACACTTATCCCCTCACTTTCAATTGTATCAGAGGGAGGTTAGCTGTTCATACAGGCTAACACCTGAGTTAAAAGATCCTGTGATAAGTTGTTTCCTGATACCATTCACAAACACTTTCACACATGGCCCAGTCTAAGGATTATTCAAGCACCAAACCTCCTGTATGCAACTTGTCCAAGTTTGGCATATGGAAGGCCAGGATAAGACTATACATGAATTCTATTGATGAAGATATCTTTTCTTCTATTTTGACAGGACCACCTGCTAGGCCCTGCTGCTGCTTCCACTTCGCTGATCTCAGTGCTGTGCCACCACCTGACTATAATGAAACTTACAAGAAGGCAAAAGCAGCTGATCAAAAGCAATGAATATCCTAGCTCAGACAATTCTGATGAAATATTCCAGAAGCTTGCTGAATGTACCTCAGCCAAAGCTAGTGGGATTCCCTCAACCACATAGTTGCTGGCTCAGCTGATGAGAGGAAGGAACAGGAGATCCAACTCACTTCTCAGTATGAAAATTTCAAGAAGGATGATGCTGAAGACATTGACACAATGTACACAAGACTCAGTTCAATAATAAGTGAACTGAGGTCTTTGGACAAGGAGATAACTTTGTCAGAAGTCAATGACAAGATCCTGATGTGCCTTCCCATCTCTTGGGACTCAAGGATATGGCCCATCAAGGATGGAAGAAACACTGTGGAACTTTCCACAGAAGCTCTGTTGGGAAAGCCTCAAGTCATATGGCAAACTTTAAAGAGCAAGCTGCTGCAATTGAAGTAAAAACTCCTACACACCAACAAAGAAAGAGCACTCTCAAGCTCTTAAGGCTGCTGAACTTCTGAAGGAAGTAAATCAAATGAGGAGCTACTGGCACTCATTGCCAAGAGGTTCTTCAACAATGGGAAGAAGAGACCTCAGAAAGAAGTTCTCCAAGTATGAGGACAAACCAAGGTATGACAAAACTCCATCTAAAGAAATCATCTGTTATGTTTGCAGCAAGTCTGGACATATTGCTCCAGATTGTCCAGAGAAGAAACACAAGGAGAAGAACATGAGAAAGAGTACAGGAAGCACCACTCCAAGTCCTCCTCACACAATACAAGAAGAAGGACAAGGTTTTGTGGCTGCTACCTGGAGTGAAACAGAAGAGGATACCAGCTCCTCTAGCTCCAGTGATTCAGAAGAAGAAGAAAGAAGAAAGCCAAAGAGGTCTGCCTCATGGCTATTGATGCCTGCAGCTCTCTGTCAGCTGCAGAGTATTCTGAAGAAGAAGGAGACAATGAAGAAATTCCTCTATGGAAGACCAGGTAATCGACTCATTTGATTCTCTCTCCTGAGTTCAAATTAAAATTTAAAACTCTATGTTTAGATTTACTATTGTCTGAAAAAGAAATTAAGTCACTTAGATTAAAGATAATGGAACTAGACATGGAAAGTACTGAAATAATTAGATTAGAAAAGAAATAGAAAGCTCAAAAGAAGAAGTAACATTCCTAAAATTAGAACTAGCTAAATCTAAGAGATTAGAAGAACAATTAAATGGCAGAAGCCTTAAATTATCTGAAATAACCAGTATAGCAAACACTAGGTTGGTAATGATAAACTAGGCTTAGGTGCTACATCTAGTGAACCCATCCTCCTCACAAAGGGAGATTTAGCACTCCAGTAAAATTTATTTCTGAATCAGGAATAAAGAATACTGAGGAAATTGAAAAATGCAAGAAAATTCAGAATAAGATTAAGAAAGAGAACAGGAAGAAAAAAATTTCTAGCTTTACAGAAATCGTCGAACATTAATCGACGATCGTCAAACCAATCGTCGAACGTCTATCGACGATCGCTGACACCTTCACCAAGTATGATATCTTTGGTGCAGGAGATCGACGATCTCATCTTGAGTCGTCGACCAGTGATCGACGATCGTGGAATCCAGAACAAAGCACTACTACAAAAGATCGACGATATGACTTGCGATCGTCGACCGTGATCGACGATCTGAACTTAAGCTGGAAAATAAATTTCAAACTTCCAGAATTGCAAATTCCAATCACTACCCTAGGTCGTTTAATCCTTTAACTGAATGGATTATCCCACCTAGGAGATCACACCCTTTAGGATATAAATTTAAGCCTGCAAAATCTTTTATAACTAGTTTTTCTTTTGTGAAGAATACTGGACCCAAGTTAACCTGGGTCCATAATGTATAATTGATACTTTGTAGGTGACCGGACGGCCGGCGACGGATCACGAATTGCTTATAAGAAAAATAGTTTTCTGTGTCTGTTTTCGGTTTCATGAAGAAGATGAACAGTAGAATAAATTTTATAATATATAGATTATTATAATATTACATAATGGAAAGATGTATAATGAATATATTTTTGGGCGGAAAAATGAGGCACTTAGAGCCGTTTTAAGAAAAATGACCAGTCACGAAAGTTGTAGCCCTTCGAGGCTAGATAAATCTAAAATGGTTTCAACTCGTTTGGGTAAGCGGTTGGCCGCAGCACCCGTTTTAGTGGGGCTGTACCTAGAGTTGGGCAGAAATTAAAATGGATGCCCACTCTTCGTCCCTTGTCCAAATGACCTGAAATTTGGGCAGGGGGTTAACCTTAGCTATACCTAGCGGCAACCAAAAATGAGAATTTTTGGAGATACTTTGCCTAAAGTTTTTGTTTTAATTTAATAAACTTAGAGGAATTTATTTAAGTGGTCAAATGACCTCCAAACCCTCCCAAATTTTGGTGAGTGGTCCCTGACTATTAAACCTAGGTTTGTACAAAATTCCAACTGATTTGGTGGAGTTTTGGGTAGGAAATCTTCTACCCTTAACTAGGCATTAGTGAGACACTTTTAGTAAAAAGTGCACTGAGGGTTTGGAAAGGTCAAATCACCTCAACAGAGGCTGAAATTCTGACCCCTGACTTAGAAGGATGTTATAACCTGCTTGGAGAAACATGGTGTGGATTTGGGTTGATTCTACCCTAAGAGATCGGCTCAAATCCAGTGGGTGGGAGTTTGAGGTTTGTGAAGGACATAGGAGCAAAAGCTCTTGTATGCCCTTGAAATTTGGAGGAGAGTGGGATGATATGCTGAAAACCCTCTGGTTGAAATAGTGAAGGAATTGGAGGTAATTAGGTAACTCGGAAGTTGGGATTTTGGATTAGGATAAACATGTAATTTAGTTATTTTAAGCACTAAATCTAATCTAAAAATTATGAAACTCGGGAGGAGGGAGTTTTAGTACAGACCTAGGTTTAATAGCCAGGGACCACTCACCAAAATTTGGGAGGGTTTGGAGGTCATTTGACCACTTAAATAAATTCCTCTAAGTTTATTAAATTAAAACAAAAACTTTAGGCAACTGCTCACCAAATACAACAATTAGATTGTACTGCTAGATCTATTATAACAATTATATCAACTGCTCATGCAGACCGACCTAGACTTCATGTCGAATTGGTCTCCAGGAAAAATACCATAAGTCTAAAAACATCCTAAAATTTTTATTAAATTATGAAACTTGGCCAGTGCTAATTTTGGGTCTTTATCTGCATGGCATAAAGTATTTATAATTTTTGGAAGAATATTTTCTGTACTTGATTCATAAACGACAGAAGTTAGAGATTATTTCTAAAATAGTTTTCATGCTCTTTTGATGATAGAAAAATTATGATACTTAGGATTTAACCTATTGAGATAACCTACTATTTATCATAAATTTGCTGGACATCTTGCAAGATTACTTAGGGTAGTTCATGTTCAAATCGGTAGCCCATTGGATTTTCGAGTAATTTAATTAAATGCCAAATAGATTAGGAAAATTTCCATTTTCTAGATTTAGGTCATTTATATCATGGTGAGTCTCCAGTAAATAATTTAGGGCATTTGGATGAGTATTAGATCATTGCATAACCGGTTCGACATGAAGTCTAGGTCGGTCTGCATATAGCAATTGTGAAATGCAATAGGACACGATCTGAGGAAGGCATTGGAGTTAATCATATTGTCTGGGTGGGCAATGGTGGAGGAAGTCATAATAGGAAGGTATAAAGATTAGTGAGAATTGGTGATAGCTAGAGTTAAGAGGTGCTCGGGTTTCGGCAAAAGATCGCCTTTTCCCGAAGAGAGGAAGGTTAAAAATCACCCTAGGATAGTCTATCGTAATATGAGAAGGGAATCGGGTTAAGGGAGATAAACCAATAACAATAAGTGCCTTGCGAAAGGGAACTTCGGGCCGTAATGCCGCCGTCTTGGTTCCTAGTGCCCCTTGAGAGCCCTTCACGGGGAATACCGGGGGCAGTCCTGGGCTAACGTAAACTGTAATAACAAACCGACAAGAGTAACTTAGTAACTAGGGCTGCACCTTTCACAAACACTGTTGGCACAGGGAGATTGATGAGAGCTTCGGCTCGGTTGGTTTGGAGACGGACGTTTTGGTCCGGGGAGCTTCGGCTCGGTTAGTTTGGAGACGGACGTTTTGGTCCGGGGAGCTTCGGCTCGGTTGGTTTGGAGACGGACGTTTTGGTCCGGGGAGTTTCGGCTCGGTTGGTTTGGAGACGGATGTTTGGGTCCGGGGAGCTTCGGCTCGGTTGGTTTGGAGACGGACGTTTTGGTCCGGGGAGCTTCGGCTCAGTTTTGTGTGTTTACGATAAACTTGCATGTGCATAAAATAGGAAAAGTTAAGGTGGTGGGTTTTTCGATATCGGGGAGTTTGATTGCACCAACACCGATATCGTTGACTCGGCGAGGTGATTAGCACTTCGCCAACAGAAGTCCGGTGCGCCAGCCGGCAAGAGTACGCAGGCGTTCGCTTAGTGCACCAAGCGTTGAGGCATACGATAGGTCAGACCAGTGGTGCTTTTACTGGTTTTGAGGTGGGCGAGGCCCAACCCACCGCTTCCGTCCGCCACTACGGAGGTATCCTGGGAGGTAACGGCTCCGAAAGGGGGAACTAAAGGTCTGTGTGCACAGAGTCGGGTGTGTGAGTTGCACTTGCATGTTTCATCATACCCACTAGCATGTCATAGCATATTCGATTCATTTAACCCTGACACCTAAAGTATAAGTGGTATGGGACGCTTATACATTAGGACCTGCAAAACGACCCCTTGGTCTATAAGCTTGTGTGGGCAAGTTTATAGATCAAAGGTTAATTTCAATGTATAACAACCATTGCTGTTTGATAACCGACACCCCAAGGTATAAGTGGTATGGACACTTATACGATGGGAGCCTTGCAAAAGATCCCTTTTGCTTATGTGTTCTCGCATAAGTGAAGGTTAAATTCATATTTGCTTTTCTTACTGCTAGACCTATTATAACAATTATATCAACTGCTCACCGAATACAACTTGTTAGATTAGTTCCGCTACCATCTGTTTCTTGATTAATCTCTACCGTCATGTCCTTCCCTTTCTCCCCGCCTCGGTACCTAGGAGCCATGGGGGAAGGGGGGGGGGGGATGATAGGGCTTAGTCTTTATGACTAACGGTTTTCAAACCGCATCATTTAGGGGATCGTGGAGCCCAGCATGGAGGAGCAGCCCCAGAGATCAGTGCGCCTAGAGATGGGCAGTCTAGCTCCGGAGTTCATACAACCGGGACCGTGAGTCTCGACCCTGAGTAGTTTCTGTTTTAGCTTCCGCATGAGTGATGTTGTAGTGAGGACATGATGTATCGGGCATAAGACCGCATTTATAGTACTCTGATGTTTTCTGTGGACACTCCCTTCATGGAGATTTTTTATTCTATATATGTGATCTATTGCTGTGGACTGCATTGCTCTTATTTCATTTATTGTGCTACCTTTCAGTGATCGAATTGGCCGGCAGAATCGGCGCCTTGTGGTGATAACCCTTCAGGACGAGAAGGTATCACCGCAAAGCGGCGACTCTGGGCCTAAGACCCCGGTGCTTGAAAAAGAAAAAAAAAGGGGGTCTTACAAGTGGTATCAGAGGAAACATCGATCAGAAGGAAGTAGCAGTCCACAAACCCTGGGTCACCCCGCTCGAGTTTAGTTTAGGGACAAACTAAGCAGCGGAAGCAGTGGTGTGCCCAAGGGGGATCACATATAACTTGTCCACTTTTATTTGAGTTTGAACGTTTTCTCAGCGTGTGTTTTTGTTACGCAGCCTCCAGCACGGACTACGCCTCAAGATGGAGTTCAACAGGCTCAGGATGTTGCACCACCCCCACCGGTCCCCACTCCTTTCCTTCAGTCAGGCATGGGACAGACCCTGACTGCCATCCTGGAGGCCTTCAGGGCCCAGCAGGTTCCGGCCCCGCAGCCAAATCCGGGGGCCAACTGGCTAAGCATCTTCTGAGGGCTGTCTCCCCCGTCCTATTTGGGGACTGAGTCGGCGGTTCGGACGGAAGAGTGGCTAGATATCATGTACGAGATGCTGACCGGGATACGGTGTCCCTGGGAGGAGGGGTGGCTCTGGTTGTCTCTTGCCTGGAGTCCCATGCAAAGAGGTGGTGGAAGACGCTGTTGGACACGACATTTGCCGACAGGGAGGTTGCGGAGGTTACCTGGGAGGAGTTCAGGGCCGCTCTGGGGAGCATTTCGTTCCGCAGTCGGCTAAGGATGATTTGGAGGAGCGATTCTTACAGTTGAAGCAGGGCACACGGACCGTGGTGGAGTACCATCGAGAGTTCGACCATCTGGCCCGATACGCAGATTCCTACCAGCTGGACGAAGCAGGGTATATCAGGAGGTTCTATAAGGGCCTGCGGGAGGACTTGAGGGAGGCTCTATATTGTTTGTATCTGATGGGCCCATCTCCCGGATTTTGGAGATGGCAAAAAGGATTGAGGCAGATTGGCACGCCACCCGGGGCCGGAAACGGCCAGCAGAGGATCAGGGACGGAGAGGCAGAAATGACCAGCAGCAAGGTGCTGTACCAGAGGGGAGGAGGACAGAGGACCAGCCTCGTCGGGACGTGAGGCAGGAGCCGAGGGAACAGGTGATATTGGCCCCTCCACCTCTTCGAATACAGGAGATGCCGAGACCCGGGGGAATGGCGTATCCCCCACCGGAGTGCTTCCTTTGTCATCAGATTGGGCACATTCGGAGGAACTGCCCCATGAGGGGGGCACCACCTCCAGCACCACAGGGCGGCCCACCAGCTCAGCATTACGGAGGCCGAGGACGCGGGCGCGGTCGTGGATACCATGAGGGAGATCGTAGACATGGAAGAGAGCAGGTATATGCTCTGGACCTTGCGCAGCCTCGGAATCCGGAGCAGGTCATCGCAGGTACGCTGCAATGCTTCTTTATTTTCATAGAATTTCCCTTTAAGTTGTTAAAACTTTGAATCGCACTAGATGGATTAACAAGGAAAGAAAATTCTTTATAGAACCCTAAGATATTTAATCACCCCAGGTTATAGTCTTCATCAGCGGCAAGCCTGCCCGCACGCTTTTTGATACTGGAGCTACTCACTCCTTTGTGTCGGAGACGTTTGTAGAAGGACTAGAAGGCGTGGAGCGGTTCACAGGCTCGAGGATGAGGGTGCGACTACCGGATGGATCTGAGCTCCTTACCACGGATTACTGCAATATGGAGGCAGAGAAATTGGTGGAAAAGCGTTCGAGGCTCCAGCGACGATTTTGAAGCTGACGGTCTACGACCTGATCCGGGGCATGGTATGGCTGCACTGGAACCATGCCCAGATTGACTGCCAGGCAAAGAGGATCACTGTGAGACACGGGGACTCTTTCATTACCATCGAAGGTATAAGACCTGTCTCTCGTATACTCTTATCTTCGGTACAGGCCGTTAAGGCCCATCTGCAGGGAGAGAGGAGGTCTATCAGATTCTATTTGAGATGGCGGAAGTTAAGGAGTCGGTGACGGACATCCCGGTGCTGCGAGATTTCGCTGACATCTTTCCAGAGAAACTGCCAGGACTACCTCCACACCGAGAGCAGGACTTTCAGATACAGCTTGTGCCGGGGGCCAAGCCGGCGGCTAGGGCCCTTTATCGGATGGCCCCAAAGGAGTTGGCAGAGTTTCGGACTCAGTTGCAGGAATTAGTTGAGGCAGGATTTGTTAGACCGAGTTCCTCGCCATGGGAGCACCGGTTCTATTCGTGAAGAAGAAGGATGGGACACTCCGCCTGTGCATCGATTATCGAGCACTAAACAGGGCTGACCGTCCGGAACACCTATCCGCTCCCACGGATAGACGAATTGTTCGACCAACTGGAGGGGGCCCATTATTTCTCGAAGCTGGACTTGAGATCAGGATACTACCAGCTGCGGATCCAGGAGGAGGATATCCCAAAGACGGCCTTCAGTAGCAGATATGGCCTGTATGAGTTCACCGTGATGCCCTTCGGGCTCACGAATGCTCCGTCGGCGTTCATGAGCCTCATGAACCGGGTTTTCGAGGCCTACTTGGATGTGTTCATCATAGTGTTCATAGACGACATCCTGATCTACTCTAGGATGGAGGAGGAGCACACTCGATATCTGGCACTGACTTTGGAGAGGTTGCAGGAGCATCACCTTTATGCAAAATTCAGCAAGTGTCAGTTTTGGTTGAAGGAGGTGGCTTTTCTAGGCCACATTATCAGCGGAGCTGGGTTGGCAGTGGACCCAGCAAAGATTCAGGCAGTTCGAGATTGGCCGCAGTTGAAGACAGCCACCGATGTACGAAGTTTCTTGGGACTTGCCGGCTATTACCGGAAGTTCGTGGAGGGGTTCTCTCGGATTGCCCTCCCCCTCACATCTTTGTCGAAGAAGGAGGCACCTTTTGTTTGGACCCCGCAGTGCCAGGCGGCTTTCTAGGAGCTGAAGGACCGACTCATCTCAGCCCCTATTCTGGCCCTTCCATTTGGAAAGGAAGGATTCCAGGTGTATACCGACGCATCATACCAGGGAATGGGAGCAGTGCTGATGCAGAATGGACACGTCATAGCATATGCCTCCCGTCAGCTGAAGACCCATGAGAAGAACTACCCAGTGCACGATCTTGAGATGGGAGCGGTCGTTTTTGCTCTGAAGGTCTGGCGCCATTATCTTTACGGAGTCCACTGCGACATCTACTCCGACCACAAGAACCTGAAATATGTGGACACGCAGAAGGAGCTGAATATTAGGCAGAGGCGCTGGGTGGAGTTCTTAGCAGATTATCAGTATGAGATGCACTACCATCCAAGGAAGGCAAACGCGGTGGCCGACGCTTTGAGCCGGCGAGCTGCCACTTCCGAAGCTGGGCCCCAGGTGATGTCCATGGAGCTAGTCCGGTCATTCAAAGATATGCAGATATCCCTAGTGTCCGAGGATGACCCAGTTCTGTATAGGGAGTATCTGGCATCGATGGTGGCCATAGACGATATTCGGGATCGCATTTGGGATGGACAGAGGACAGATGCATGGGCAGAGCCGATGTTCCGAGCTTTGGAGGAAGGTTCGACAGGAGATTATTCCCTGAGAGATGGATTGCTACATTTCAGAGGCAGAGTATATATACCCGCAGGTGGCCAGATCCGAGAGGATATTATGATGGAGGCGCATTGCAGCCGGTACTCTGTGCACCCGGGGATCACAAAGATGACCGCTGATCTGAAGAAGATGATGTTTTGGCCGGGCATGAAGAAGGACATTACGTACTTCGTGACCCATTGCGAGCGTGTCAGTTGGTGAAGGCGGAGTGCAGGAACCCCGCAGGATTGCTGCAGCCACTCCCGGTGCCGGAGTGGAAGTTCGACGATATAGCTATGGATTTTATACATGGTCTTCCCCGGTCTCGGACGGGGAATGACTCGATTTGGGTGATTGTTGATCGGTTGACGAAGGTGGCCCGCTTTATACCGATCAGGAAGGATGACTCGGTGGGAGTGCTGGTATGGAAGTTCGTGGAGCAGTATATCCGATATCATGGCGTGCCCCGGACGATAGTGTCAGACCGCGATGGACGGTTTACATCCAGGGAGTGGCGGTCAGTGCAGGCATATTTGGGCACCCGGTTTACTTTTAGCACGACCTTCTACCCTCAAACGGACGGGCAGACAGAGCGCACCAACCGGACCTTGGAGGATTTACTACGACTGTGTATACTGGATCGAGGGGAGCCGTGGGAGAAGATGTTACCATTGGTCGAGTTCTCCTATAATAATAGCTACCAGTCCAGCATCAGGATGGCGCCTTATGAAGCCTTGTATAGAAGAAAGTGTAGGACCCCGCTTTCTTGGGTCCAAGACGAGGATCCGAAGCTGTTGGGATCGGATTTTGTTGAAGACACCGAGGCTCAGGTGAGACTGATCAGAGATAGGATGTTGGAGGCGCAGAGCAGACAGGCTAAATACTATGACGCCCGGCATCGTCAGGTGGAGTTTCGGGAAGGGGATCGAGTGTTCTTGAAGATCCGGCCCATGCACGGAGTCTCACGGGTGCGCGGTCGAAGGAAGAAGCTCAGCCCTAGGTATATGGGCCCTTACCGGATCCTGGAGCGGATCGGACCCCTAGCCTACAGGCTAGAGTTGCCGCCAGAGCTGGCAGCTATACATGACGTCTTCCATATTTCTTCGCTGAGAAGGGCTCTACTACCCCGGAGCAGTGGATTTTGACCACCGAAGGCCGTAGCTTCAGACCGATCTGTTCACTTGGAGACGATCGGATCGACGACAAAGAATACGGATCTTGCGTCGCAAAAAGATCCCCTTAGTCAAGGTTCTGTGGAGAAACCACAGTCAGGAGGAGCACACCTGGGAACCGCAGATCTGATGAGGCAAAGATACCCGGAGTTTTCAGTCAGGTACATCTCACCACCTCTCGGTATACTATAGATTGACTTCTTATTTTGGACAGTTAAGACTAGATAAGAAAAATTCAGGACCTAGGCATGCGCACTTCAATCAGAAAGGTAGGGCTAATCTTTTTGTTTATTGGGGAGTTGTCTTCGTTTATCAACGAATAGTCGCTTAAACCCGATAGAAAGATCGTATGGGATGTTACAAGTTTAATTTATTCCGATAGAAATCCCCGTAGGCTCAACCACAATTTCGGGGACGAATTTTTTGTTTTGTTTATTGGGATTTGTAACATCCCATTTCCGGCTAGACCCCTAGGTAGTCTTTTGTCGTGACAGAACCCTGTGAAGCCCAAAAATTGAAATAAATCGGTCGAGGTTTCGGGTCACGGGTTGTCACGCCGTGTGACCGACCCGTCACGCCGTGACTTTGGTCGTGACTCCCTTCGACGATCGTCGATCTCGCAAGACGATCGTCGAACTTGCTGCCCGGGCATGTCACGCCCGTGACCAAGGTGTCACGCCCATGACCTTGGGCGTGACTCCTTCGACGATCATCGATCTCCGCGAGACGATCGTCGAACGTGCAGCCTGGGCATGTCACGCCCGTGACCAGAGTGTCACGCCCGTGACCAGGGGCGTGACTCCTTCGACGATCGTCGATCCCCATAAAACGATCGTCGAAATTGAACTCGGGCCCGTCACGCCCGTGACCTAAGTGTCAAGCCCGTGACCTAGGGCGTGACCAGCCTTCGACGACCGTCGATCTCAGTTCGACGATCGTCGACCTCGAAATTGCCGTTCAAGCCTGTCACTCCCGTGACCTAGGTGTCACGCCCGTGACCTAGGGCGTGACCACCCTTCGATGACCATCGATCTCAGTTCGACGATCGTCGACCCCAAAAAATTGTCACCCGGGCCTTTCACGCCCGTGAACTATGTATCACGCCCGTGACATTGGCCGAAACGACGGTTCAGGCCCAAAATTATTCTAACACGCGTGGAAATAAATGCTGGTGTGGGAAGTTACACCAGGAGTAATTACGGGCCGTTTTTCCTTCTATAATTATATAATAAAGGAGGAAGTGTTGGTCCAATAGGAAACCGCCAACTGGACACACATGTTCATCTTCCACCGTTTCGTATCCCTTCACTATAACCGAAAGGCCATTAAGAGGAGCCTTCATGGCCATTACGGCTTTACCCTTTCACCTCCCCACTTTCTGACTTATAAAAGCCCACTTGAGGCAAGAGGAGAAGTTTACACGCTCAAGTAAATGGATCAGATCTTTGTTCTTGCTGTAGGAGAAGTTCGGCTATGCCACCACTGCGCCATGGCACCCCGTTGCTCTTCTCGCCTCCAAACTGCAAACAAGGTCCTCCTCTGCTTCTTCTCTTTCATGGGTAGATCTTAGGATTCTTAAAAAGGAAGTTCGCGCTCAACGGAGCCGGACCCATCTCTCGTTTTCATGGGAAAACCATGAAAAAGGTATTTTTGAGTTCGCCGAAAACCACCACCTCCGGCGGCCAAACCACCGCCGACCGCTAGCCATCGCCTCAACGGAGGTGGTGGTGGTGGTGGCTGGCCAGGGAAGTGACCGGACGGCCGGCGACGGATCATGGAATGCTTACAGGAAAAATGGTTTTCTGTGTCTGTTTTCGGTTTCATGAAGAAGATGAACAGTAGAATAAATTTTATAATATATAGATTATTATATATTACATAATGGAAAGATGTATTATTTGAATATATTTTGGGGCGGCAAAATGAGGCACTTAGAAGCCGTTTTAGGAAAAATGACCAGTCACGAAAGTTGTAGCCCTTCAAGGCTAGATAAATCTTCATTATTTTTAGATTAGATTTAGTGCTTAAAATAACTAAATTACATGTTTATCCTAATCCAAAATCCCAACTTCCGAGGTACCTAATTACCTCCAATTCCTTCACTATTTCAACCAGAGGGTTTTCAGCATATCATCCCACTCTCCTCCAAATTTCAAGGGCATACAAGAGCTTTTGCTCCTATGTCCTTCACAAACCTCAAGCTCCCACCCACTGGATTTGAGCCGATCTCTTAGGGTAGAATCCACCCTAATCCACACCATGTTTCTCCAAGCAGGTTATAACATCCTTCTAAGTCAGGGGTCAGAATTTCAGCCTCTGTTGAGGTGATTTGACCTTTCCAAACCCTCAGTGCACTTTTTACTAAAAGGTGTCTCACTAATGCCTAGTTAAGGGTAGAAGATTTCCTTCCCAAAACTCCACCAAATCAGTTGGAATTTTGTACAGACCTAGGTTTAATAGCCAGGGACCACTCACCAAAATTTGGGAGGGTTTGGAGGTCATTTGACCACTTAAATAAATTCCTCTAAGTTTATTAAATTAAAACAAAAACTTTAGGCAACTGCTCACCGAATACAACAATTATATTGTACTGCTAGACCTATTATAACAATTATATCCACTGCTCATGCAGACCGACCTAGACTTTATGTCGAACCAGTTATGCAATGATCTCTAACTATTTTAGAAATAATCTCTAACTTCTGTTATTTATGAATCAAGTACAGAAAATATTCTTCCAAAAATTATAAATAGTAGGTTATCTCAATAGGTTAAATCCTAAGTATCATAATTTTTCTATCATCAAAAGAGCATGAAAACTATTTTAGAAATAATCTCTATCTTCTGTCGTTTATGAATCAAGTACAGAAAATATTCTTCCAAAAATTATAAATACTTTATGCCATGCAGATAAAGACCCAAAATTAGCACTGACCAAGTTTCATAATTTAAACAAAAATTTTAGGATGTTTTTAGACTTATGGTATTTTCCTGGAGACCAGTCATGAAAGTTGTAGCCCTTCGAGGCTAGATAAATCTAAAATTGGTTTCAACTCGTTTGGGTAAGCGGTTCGGCCGCAGCACCCGTTTTAGTGGGGGATGTACCTAGAGTTGGGCAGAAATTAAAATGGATGCCCACTCTTCGTCCCTTGTCCAAATGACCTGAAATTTGGGCAGGGGGTTAACCTTAGCTATACCTAGCGGCAGACCAAAAATGGGAATTTTTGGAGATACTTTGCCTAAAGTTTTTTGTTTTAATTTAATAAACTTAGATGAATTTATTTAAGTGGTCAAATGACCTCCAAACCCTCCCAAATTTTGGTGAGTGGTCCCTGACTATTAAACCTACGTCTGTACAAGCCAGTGGGTTCGAAAACCGTTAGTCATAAAGACTAAGCCCTATCATCCCCCACCCCTTCCCCCATGGCTCCTAGGTACCGAGCGGGGAGGAAGAAAGGGAAGGACATGACGGTAGAGATTAATCAAGAAACAGATGGCAGCGGAACTAATCTAACAAGTTGTATTCGGTGAGCAGTTGATATAATTGTTATAATAGGTCTAGCAGTAAGAAAAGCAAATATATGAATTTAACCTTCACTTATGCGAGAACACATAAGCAAAAGGGATCTTTTGCAAGGCTCCCATCATATAAGTGTCCCATACCACTTATACCTTGGGGTGTCGGTTATCAAACAGCAATGGTTGTTATACATTGAAATTAACCTTTGATCTATAAACTTTCCCACACAAGCTTATAGACCAAGGGGTCGTTTTGCAGGTCCTAATGTATAAGCGTCCCATACCGCTTATACTTTAGGTGTCAGGGTTAAATGAATCGAATATGCTATGACATGCTAGTGGGTATGATGAAACATGCAAGTGGGTATGATGAAACATGCAAGTGCAACTCACACACCCGACTCTGTGCACACAGACCTTTAGTTCCCCCTTTCGGAGCCGTTACCTCCCAGGATACCTCCGTAGTGGCGGACGGAAGCGGTGGGTTGGGCCTCGCCCACCTCAAAACCAGTAAAAGCACCACTGGTCTGACCTATCGTACGCCTCAACGCTTGGTGCACTAAGCGGACGCCTGCGTACTCTTGCCGGCTGGCGCACCGGACTTCTGTTGGCGAAGTGCTAATCACCTCGCCGAGTCAACGATATCGGTGTCGGTGCAATCGAACTCCCCGATATCGAAAAACCCACCACCTTAACTTTTCCTATTTTATGCACATGCAAGTTTATCGTAAACACACAAAACCGAGCCGAAGCTCCCCGGACCAAAACGTCCGTCTCCAAACCAACCGAGCGGAAGCTCCCCGGACCCAAACGTCCGTCTCCAAACCAACCGAGCCGAAACTCCCCGGACCAAAACGTCCGTCTCCAAACCAACCGAGCCGAAGCTCCCCGGACCAAAACGTCAGTCTCCAAACCAACCGAGCCGAAGCTCCCCGGACCAAAACGTCAGTCTCCAAACCAACCGAGCCGAAGCTCTCATCAATCTCCCTGTGTCAACAGTGTTTGTGAAAGGTGCAGCCCTAGTTACTAAGTTACTCTTGTCGGTTTGTTATTACAGTTTACGTTAGCCCAGGACTGCCCCGGTATTCCCGTGAAGGGCTCTCAAGGGGCACTAGGAACCAAGACGGCGGCATTACGGCCCGAAGTTCCTTTTCGCAAGGCACTTATTGTTATTGGTTTATCTCCCTTAACCCGATTCCCTTCTCATATTACGATAGACTATCCTAGGGTGATTTTTAACCTTCCTCTCTTCGGGAAAAGGCGATCTTTCGCCGAAACTCGAGCACCTCTTAACTCTAGCTATCACCAATTCTCACTAATCTTTATACCTTCCTATTGTGACTTCCTCCACCATTGCCCACCCAGACAATATGATTAACTCCAATGCCTTCCTCAGATCGTGTCCTATTGCATTTCACAATTACTATATGCAGACCGACCTAGACTTCATGTCGAACCGGTTATGCAATGATCCAATACTCATCCAAATGCCCTAAATTATTTACTAGAGACTCACCATGATATAAATGACCTAAATCCAGAAAATAGAAATTTTCCTAATCTATTTGGCATTTAATTAAATTACTCGAAAATCCAATGGGCTACCGATTTGAACATGAACTACCCTAAGTAATCATGCAAGATGTCCAACAAATTTATGATAAATAGTAGGTTATCTCAATAGGTTAAATCCTAAGTATCATAATTTTTCTATCATCAAAAGAGCATGAAAACTATTTTAGAAATAATCTCTAACTTCTGTCGTTTATGAATCAAGTACAGAAAATATTCTTCCAAAAATTATAAATAATTTATGCCATGCAGATAAAAACCCAAAATTAGCACTGGCCAAGTTTCATAATTTTCCAGCAAGTATTTTATCCATAATTAATTTTTAAACAATAAAACCCATCTCTAATATCTGTGAACAAAGTACTAGATTTACTCAACATAAAATTCTATAAAAATTCAGGGATCAATGTTTTTAGACTTATGGTATTTTTCCTGGAGACCGGTTTTTAGACTTATGGAATTTTATGATTAATAAATATTATACTTCATGTGTTAAATGATTATTAGCCCGCTTTGTTGTTTCAAATATTTGGAGGTTTTAAATTTATTATAATCAGTTAAAATTCTGGATTTAGATCTTGACTAGTAGAACATTGATCCCTGAATTTTTATAGAATATTATGTTCAGTAAATCTAGTACTTTGTTCACAGATATTAGAGATGGGTTTTATTGTTTAAAAATTAATTATGGATAAAATACTTGCTGGAAAATTATGAAACTTGGCCAGTGCTAATTTTGGGTCTTTATCTGTATGGCATAAAGTATTTATAATTTTTGGAAGAATATTTTCTACCCAAAACTCCACCAAATCAGTTGGAATTTTGTACTGCTAGACCTATTATAATAATTATATCAACTGCTCACCGAATATAACTTGTTAGATTAGTTCCGCTGCCATCTGTTTCTTGATTAATCTCTACTGTCATGTCCTTCCCTTTCTTCCTCCCCGCTCGGTACCTAGGAGACATGGGGGAATGGGTGGGGGATGATAGGGCTTAGTCTTTATGACTAACGGTTTTCGAACCGCATCATTTAGGGGATCGTGGAGCCCAGCATGGAGGAGCAGCCCCAGAGATCGGTGCGCCTAGAGATGGGGCAGTCTAGCTCCGGAGTTCATACAGCCGGGACCGTGAGTCTCGACCCTGAGTAGTTTCTGTTTTAGCTTCTGCATGAGTGATGTTGTAGTGAGGACATGATGTATCGGGCATAAGCCCGCATTTATAGTACTCTGATGTTTTCTGTGGACACTCCCTTCGTGGAGATTTTTATTCTATATATGTGATCTATTGCTGTGGACTGCATTGCTCTTATTTCATTTATTGTGCTACCTTTCAGTGATCGAATTGGCCGGCAGAATCGGCGCCTTGTGGTGATAACCCTTCAGGACGAGAAGGTGTCACCGCAAAGCGGCGACTCTGGGCCTAAGACCCCGGTGGTTGAAAAAAAGGGGTCTTACAAAGCCTAAGTCCAATATCGACCGCATTGAGTACATGGACTGTATTGGTCATATTCTGACTAAGTTCATATTCGACTACATCGATTACATGAAATTCAAAATAAATCCAAAATCGATTGCATCGTCTTCTTGGACTGCATGGGTCATATTCTTGCTAAGTACATCTTCGACTACATCGATTGCATGAAATTTAGGCTATCCAAAATCGACAACTATCACAACCTGCATTTTCACCGCATTTAATGATATATCACAGTAAGGGAAAATGCGCGTCATAATGCCACGCCAACAGGGGATAGTTATGGACGCTCAGGCAAAACTCCTACTTAACGCATAAAGAAAGATATTTAGGTTATTTAGAGAAAAATCCAGTTTAGGTTAAGTAGTTAGCCGTACCCCTCGGCTACTGGCTTATCCAGTCCATGAGAAAAAAATAGTTATAGGTTGCGGAAAATACTTCTTTTACAAGATTAGACAATCCCACATGAGTATAAATGTCCCGAGAGGACAACTCATGGTATGTAAGAATCTAAGTTTTTAATGGTAATAAAAAAAGCTTTTACGGTCGCTAAATATAATGATTAAGAATTTTAAAACATACAATGCATGAGGTAATAAAAATAGTTTTTTTTATACTTGAAAATACCTAACATGTAATCCTAGCAAAAAACATCTCAGAGAGCAAATAATCCACATAATCAGAAGGAAAATAGACTAGCAGCTAGAAAGTGTCCAAAATCAACTACCCTGTGGGTGTCAATAATTTGACATGAACCCACATCATACAAAAGTATGTCTGAACTTGGTAAAGTAAAACAAAAAAAAAACGAAAAATACCTCGCGACGGCGAGGTGAAAACTACATCCAACACTGCTGCACTGAAACTCCAAAGCAAGCCCCACTACCTGCTACTGCTCTGAACCTGATACATTCCAAAGACAGAACACCTCAGCAAGAAAGTACAAATGATGGAAGAAAAATTTAACCAAAGTAAGCAAAGGTCGTAAGGGGTACCAACCCAAGACCAAAAGTATTGAAGTAAAGTACAAAAGTAATGCTCCAAAATCAGACAGGAACACTTACGTGAATCGTCGCGTACATCAAAATACACTAGATGCACAAGGATATAAGGTGAAAAACATGATTAAATCATAAAGAAAAAACTTCGCATAACTTTATTAGCCACATGTGGTCAACTCTACCCAAAAAACACGGGCGAGGTGGTCACTCCACCGGACCCACCCTCACGGGTATAATATCCGTCTAACTGTAGGGGAGACTCATACACTCCACCATTAACCGCAGAAGCCCTAACACCCGGTAGAGTTCCACGAGATACTAATAAAGGAAACAAACATAGCGGAGGTGGTTTCATCCACTAACACTCACAACCAAGAAAACCCAAAAAAATATCTCAAGACTTGGCACATCGGATTCTACTAAACATCCCTAGATTTTGTAAACAGGTGATCAACCTATAGGAAAGATTCAAGACCTTAGATATACCCTATCACATCCTACATGATGGTTAGGAACGATTAAAAGCCGATGATTTAAACACATCATCAAAATCGTTAACAACGCTACAAGGTTTGATTATCTTATCAAGAACTTAATAATACAAATTGATCTCAAGTAAAAAAAAATTAAAACAGTACTATCAATCGGAAAGATAATCATGGTAACATCACTAAATAAAGAAGATTAGAAATTCCATCAAGATTGGATGAGGAGGGAAGAGGGGAAAATCCACCACTTGCCTTGGCTTGGCCGAAAAAACTCTCCAAATCACTCCTCGTCGTAGATCGGGGCTAAAGAAGGCGAGAGATGCAGGAATCTAAACAAAAATGGCCGAAATATAAGTTAGGGCAAAAAACCCTAAAGAGAAAAACTCAAGAAATGGGAAAGTTTTACCACGATGACATAGCTCTCGGTGAGAGCTTTCCGAATATATATTCGGTTGAAGATTTCATCCACCGAGGCTCCTGGAATCGCGGCCGAAAGTTCACGAATGAGGAGAAGTCACCGCCCTCACTGCTCTGGTTTTGGTTTGGACTTTTGTAGAAGATGAATAGGGTTTTTCTTTAACTTAAGCCTTTATATACTTATTACATTTACTAAGATTAATAATATAATTAATTATTATAAACTTATGCTCATGCACACGAGAAATGGAACTAGAGGCTTAAGATGGTTTCAAATTGAAAAGTGTTCAATAAAGAAGGTTGTAGATCTCGTCGAGAAGAACAAATTTCATGTTAACCATTTTTTTATTTGACGTCGTTTTGACCCTCAAAATGGCGTATGAACGTTCACAAACAGAGCATGCCTGAATTTCTCAAGAAATAGCATTGTTTCTCGAGGAACAATGCTTTTTCTCGAGGAACAATGCTGTTTCTCGAGGAACAATGCTGTTTCTCGAGGAACAATGCTGTTTCTCGAGGAACAAAGCTGTTTCTCGAGGAACAAAGCTGTTTCTCGAGGAACAAAGCTGTTTCTCGAGGAACAAAGCTGTTTCTCGAGGAACAAAGCTGTTTCTCGAGGAACAAAGCTGTTTCTCGAGGAACAAAGCTGTTTCTCGAGGAACAAAGCTGTTTCTCGAGGAACAAAGCTGTTTCTCGAGGAACAAAGCTGTTTCTCGAGGAACAATGCTGTTTCTCGAGGAACAATGCTGTTTCTCGAGGAACAATGCTGTTTCTCGAGGAATATTGATGTTTCTCGAGGAACATTGCTGTTTCTCGAGGAACATTGCTGTTTCTCGAGGAACATTGCTGTTTCTCGAGGAACATTGCTGTTTCTCGAGAAAAAATGATGTTTCTCGGGAAAAAATGATGTTTCTCGAGAAATTGCATGATTTCTCGAGAAATATCATGATTTCTCGAGAAATAACATGTTTCTCGAGGAACAATGCTGTTTCTCGAGGAACAATGCTGTTTCTCGAGGAACAATGATGTTTCTCGAGGAACAATGCTGTTTCTCGAGGAACAATGCTGTTTCTCGAGGAACAATGCTGTTTCTCGAGGAACAATGCTGTTTCTCGAGGAACAATGCTGTTACTCGAGGAACAATGCTGTTTCTCGAGGAACAATGCTGTTTCTCGAGGAACAAAGCTGTTTCTCGAGGAACAAAGCTGTTTCTCGAGGAACAAAGCTGTTTCTCGAGGAACAAAGCTGTTTCTCGAGGAACAAAGCTGTTTCTCGAGGAACAAAGCTGTTTCTCGAGGAACAAAGCTGTTTCTCGAGGAACAATGCTATTTCTCGAGGAACAATGCTGTTTCTCGAGGAACAATGCTGTTTCTCGAGGAACAATGTTGTTTCTCGAGGAATAATGTTGTTTCTCGAGGAACAATGCTATTTCTCGAGGAACAATGTTGTTTCTGGAGGAACAATGCTGTTTCTTGAGAAACTTTGCTATTTCTCGAGAAAAAATGATTTTTCTCGAGAAATAAAATGATTTCTCTAGAAATATCATGATTTCTCGAGAAATAACATGATTTTCTTGAGAAATCAGTTTTGTCTTATATTTCTGGAATAAAAAGACGATACGGGGGATAAACATACCCCGATTCAAACGAAATTCGCACCGTAGGTGAATGATGGTGCTACAAATCTAACGGTCAAGACAAAACTAAAATCCGACATACCGTTCTTGAGATATTAATTCTAAAGTTTACGAGAAACGAAAACCATGCAAAACTACAAATGCGCGCCGAGACTCCAAAAATGCTCGTACCGCAACAAAACTGGACAAACAAATCCAAAAAACACAAACTTAATTCTTCCAACATGAAAACCTTCAATCTCGTAAAAAACCCCAAAATCTGTTCAAAAAGGTCCAACGGACGTAAAAATGCACTAATGATGTGGCGTCGTCAATATGACCTTAAAAGTAATGCCCTGACGTCATAAATATGACATTAACAAATCAAATAATTATCAAAAAGTCGGGGGCGTTACAGTCACTTCCCCTAAAAAGAAGTTTCGTCCCGAAACTTAACACAACTCAAAAACCAAACCAAAACGAGGAAATCAAATACATCAAAAAGCATGGAGACATACCATAAACTAAGGGAAGAGATGTGGATGAGATTCCCTCATCGTCGACTCCAATTCCCACATCGCGCTCTCGACATCTTGATTTTTCCAGAGAACCTTCACCAAGGGAATGGTCTTTCTCCACAACACTCGCTCTTGAGATTCCAAAACACGGACAGGCTCTTCCACCTATGAAAGGATGGGCTGAATCTGGGGCATCGAGTCAAGCACTTGACGATCACTACGAACGCACTTCCACAACTGGCTGACATGGAACACATCATGTACACCAAGGAAGGTAGCAGGAAAATCCAGCTTATAAGCTGACACTCCGATGCAATCAAGAATTTGAAAAGGTCCCACATACCGGGGATCTAACTTGTGGTTCCTTCCAAACCTTTTAACACCTGGCATCGAAGATACTTTCAGAAAAACTAAGTTCCCAACGGTGAACTCCAGATCGACCCTTCGCCGATTAGCATACTTCTCGTAATGCTCTTGTGCTACACAGAGTTTCTCTCGAATATGAGTTACAGACGAATTCATCTCTTCAAAGGCTTACAGACCTAGCAATGGTCACTCACCAACCTCAGCCCAAAACAAAGGAGTTCTATAATGCCTCCCATATAAGGCCTCGAATGGAGCCATATGCAGACTCTCTTGATAACTATTATTGTATGCGAATTACATGAGTCTGAGACGCTCATCCCAAGCACCACCGTGATCCAATATGTAATACTTGATCATATCTTCAACGATCAAATTTACCCTTTTCGTCTGACCATTTGTCTATGGATGATAGGCGGTGTAGTACCTTAAATCAGCACCCAACCCCTCCTGTAAACTCTTCCAAAAACTAGATGTAAGTCTGGAGTCTTGATCTGATACAATGCTAACAGGCACTCCATGTAATCTGATGACCTCATTAAGGTATAACTAAGCTATCTTATTCATAGAATACCCAATATTAAAGGGCACAAAGTGAACACACTTAGTCAATCTATCAACTATCACCCAAGCAGAATCGTGCCTATAGGGAGATTTCGGTAAACCGGTGATGAAATCCATCGAAATACTCTCCCACTTCCATCTTGGAATCTAGTTGTGTTAGTTTACCACCAGGCCTTCTATGGTCAGCCTTAACATACTGACACGTATAACATTCTGAAACAAACTTCGCTATATTATTCTTCATTCCCGACAGCCAAACAATTTGCTTTAGATCTTTATATATTTTGGTGGAACCAGAATGGTAGGCAACAATGGAACCATGAGCTTCATTACAAATTTTAGCCTGAATATTATCAAAAGTGGGGATACAAAATCTACCCCGATATTTCAGAGTATCTTACTCGTCCAAAGAGAAATCAGGTAACTCTCCCTTCTCAGTTCTATTCCGGAGATGCAACAAATCAGGATCATCCTTCTGGTGCACTATAGTAAGGGAAATCTAACAGGGCTCTTCTGCTTCAAAACTAGTAGGCACAGTACTACTCCCAACTTTGATGTCAATCAACAGGAATTCTTCCACTTGTGATTTCATAGATAAATTGAAGATTTTGGCAGTCTTCCTACTCAAAGCATCGGCTACTATGTTAGCCTTTCCCGGGTGATACAGGGTCTCTACTTCATAATTGACCACATACTCTAACCACCTATGCTGGCGCAGATTTAGCTCCTTTTGAGTGAAGATGTACTTCAAAATCTTATGTTCTGTGTAGATCTTGCACAGCGTGCCATAGATTAAATGTCTCCAAAGCTTCTGTGCATAAATTACAGCAGCAAACTCTAAATCATGCGTAGGATAGTTTCTTTCACGAATCTTTAATTATCGTGATCCGTATGCGATCACCTTTCCTTCTTGCATCAAAACACAACCAAGTCTAATATGTGATGCATCCACATACACAGCGTACTTAACTCCTTTAGTAGGCAAAGTTAAAACTAGAGCAGTACACAATCTCCTCTTCAACTCTTGGAAGGCTTCTTCACACTTATCGCTCCAAATGAACGCAGTGTTCTTCTGTGTAAGTCTAGTTAGAGGAGCAAATAGCATAGAGAACCCTTCCACGAACTTTCTATAATAACCGGCCAGACCTAAGAAGCTCCTAATCTCCTTAGGAGTAAAAGGTATCTTCCATTCCATCATAACAGAAATCTTGGTCGGGTCTATGGAAATACCATCCTTGCTCATAACATGGCCCAGAAAGGACACCTGGGGTAACAAGAATTCGCACTAACTCAGCTTGGCATAGAGCTTGTGCTGCCTCAGGGTTGATAAAACTAAATATAAGTGTTGAGTATGCTCCTAAACACTACAGGAATAAACGAGGACGTCATCTATGAACACAATCACAAAACGGTCCAAAAAATCTTTGAACACTCTATTCATTAAGTCCATAAAAGCAGAGGGGGCATTTGTCAAACCAAATTACATCACCAATAACTCAAAATGCTCGTGCCGGGAACGAAAAGCCATCCGTGGTATATCAGCCTCACGGACCCTCAACTGGTGGTAGCCTAAATGAAGGTCAATCTTCGAAAACACAGCGCATCCCCACTACTGATCAAATTGATCATCAATATGGAGGCAAAAGATATCTATTCTTGATGGTTAGCATATTTAACTCTCGATAATCTATGCAGTGCCATATGGAATCGTCTTTCTTCTTTACGAACAAAACAGGAGCACCCCACTGATAAGAACTCAGCCTAATAAAACAACACTACAACAACTCATTCAGCTGAGTGCGTAACTCTTCTAACTCATGTGGAGCCATATGGTACGATGCCTTAGTAATAGGGCGAGTTCCTAGCTCGAGGTCTATCACAAACTCTACCTCACTCTCAGGAGGAAGTCCTAGAAGACTATCAGGAAAGACATCTGGAAACTCTCGCCCCACCGAGATATCCTCAAGACGTGGTATAATAAAAGCTATTTCCAAAGAAGAAATAGAAACAAGATACGCCTCGCAACCAGACTCAGTAGCTCGACAAGCACGTGCCGTAGAAATAATGAGGAAACCCTTGCCCTGAAAACCATAGACACTCATAGGTTGGTCATCGTCCATCATGAAGTCAAGTCGCTTTGTCTTGCACTGGATGACCGCATCATACTTGGATAACCAGTCCATGCCCAAAATCACATTGAAATCCTCCAGATCCAACACCATCAGATCCGCAAAGGCTAGGAAATCACCATGAAAAATAGGGCATCTCTGAACTCCTTGATTTGATATCACCAGATCTCAGGAGGGAAGCTTGACGTTGAAGGAATCTCCTAATTGATCCACGTTCAAACGATGTTTATCTACGAAACTCTGCGGCACAAAGGAATGGTTGGCACCCGAATAGAAAAGAACACTCACCCACCTATTCTTCACCTTAAACTCCCCTAAAACTATAACATACATAACTAAGCGAAAAAAAACTAGGGCAAACATTGTAGAGTAAAATTTAAACTAGAATCTAACCTGATATCACTTGGGTAGAGGTCTGAAATTCCTCCATAGTCACCATATTTAGCTTTCCATTCCCTTTGTCCTTGTTTGGCGGCGGCGGCGGCACCCGAAGCAGGGTAGGCTGTAGTGGGGACTGAGCCTGGGGGCATGAAGTCTTCAGGTGCCCCTTCTGCCCGCACTAGAAGCAAGTATTTTCCTTCAACCAGCAATGACTCAGGTCATGTCCCTTCTTTATACAGAACGTGCACAGCAGATCTCCCTTGGGTATTCCATGGATGGCAAACACCCACTGCTGCTTCTGAGTGGAAGTCCTCTTATAATACCTTTCGTAAGGGTGGCCAGATCGACCATAGAAGCTATATATTTCTCCACATTTATTTTTGGAAGCAGAGCCAGATACCTTAGCACTCCCATAATCTTCAGCTTTTCTCTTTTCATCCTTAACGTCGTGCCCCAATTCTTGTTGTGTTTATAGCCTCAACCGTCAAAGCGGCTTTTACTGCTTCAGCGAAACTTTCTGCTCTATAAGCGCATGCTCACTATTATACATCGCTTCTTAGTCCTCCTAGGAAAAGTTTACTCTTCGCGCTTCTGAATCTACCGTATAGGGAGAAAACCTGCTCAATTTACTAAACTCAATCTCATATTAGCTCGTTGTGAGCTATCTCTACTTCAGATGCAAGAAAGTATTCTTCAGACGGTCCTGCTTGACCGAGGGTATAAACTTTTTCAGCAACATTTTCTTAAAAGACTCCCAAGAGCATTCTTCCCTCAGACTCTCATTTTCCCAAATCCACCAGCTCTTCGCCAGTCCTTTTAGCTGGTAGGCTGCAATCATCACCTTTTGGAATTCTGCGATCCCTGAATACGAGAACATCACCTCGATAGTGATGATCCAATCATCCAAAACCATAAAGTCGGCACTCCTGTCGTAGGTAGGAGGTCCCAACTGCTGGAAGTGCGAAATAAAATTCATCTCTAGTGGTAGCATCACTGGGGACACTAGAGGAGTAGGAGTACCGGGTACGGCTTGACCTCTAAAAAGATCTTGCATTAAGGGTTGTTGAGCGGGAGTGGCAGACAACAAAGACTGAATTTGCGATTTCATTGCAACTAATTGTTTCTACAAAGCCTCATTGCTCTAACGCACACTCTCGATAATTGCATCGCTTTGCGTACCTGACGACTCACCCTATGACTAGGGAGTCGACCTTGTCGTAGGACATTTAGCCGACATTTCTAAAAAGGCAACGAACAACTCATCAAAATCCTAGATTATAACTAGGTCACACAACTTAGTTCAGACCATACTTAAAAGACACTTGCTTATGCTACAACTTGCTCTGGGATTTTATAATGATGCTATGTCCTACGTAGGATGATATCCTTCTCATCCTATTGGCTCATGTGCCTATGATATGAATGCATGAATTCTTTATTCTTATTTAAAATCATGTGTGTACATGTGTAATCATGTAAACCTTAACTTAGCACGCGTGCATATGCGGTGATATACTATGTATACAGTGTTATGCATCCTAAAAAGGTCTTAATGCATATTATGAGCGGCTTAAACATTAAATGTTATGCATCCCATACCATATAACATCGCATGCAACGAGAAAAGGAAACATGCTAATGGGCACCCATGTGATGGTGGTTATGCATTCTATACTACATAACCGTCACATGTTGCCACCTATGGTCGATCCATATATAAACACATATTATGCATACCATACTACATAATATGCCCCATATACTTCTTATCATGTTATGAGTGTAGGGACTATGCTTCAGCTAAGACGTACTGATGACACAACGGTGTATGTATGCAAATGAATGGAGGAACTCAAAACTATATCTGATTGGCTAGTTTGACCAACTTATCAAACCAACCTCCCTCTGATGCCAATTGTTACAACCCGCATTTTCACCCCATTTAATGTGTTGGTACCCCAGTTTGATTTGAGTTTAGTCTTGTCTTTTTAGTCCCTTGACCCAAGAAATATCTATGGTCAATGGTTAGTAGTCTAGCTGTAGAGTCCTCACTTTTCCAGATTGAGAATTTGGTTAAGTAGTTTGTTCATTCGACTATCGTCGAATGCCGCTCGACTATCGTCGACTAACTGTTCGACGATCGTCTATCAGTTGTTCGACTTTCAGTCTGCGTGGATAGTTCGACTATCAGTTGATAGTTCGATTATCTGTGTGCTTTGATAGTTCGACTATCTGCTTGGATAGGTCGACTATCTGATGGTTCGACTATCTGTTGATAGGTCGACTATCTGTTTGTTTTTGATAGTTCGACTATCTGTTGATAGGTCGACTATCTGATAGCTCAACTATCTGTTGATAGTTCGACTATCTGTTCTGCGTTGATAGTTCGACTATTTGTTGATAGGTCGACTATCTGTTCTCGCTTGATAGTTCGACTATCTGCTTTGATAGTTCGACTATCTGATAGTTCGACTATCTGTTGATAGGTCGACTATCTGTTCTCGCTTGATAGTTCGACTATCTGCTTCGATAGTTCGACTATCTGATAGTTCGACTATCTGTTGATAGGTCGACTATCTGTTTGTTTTTGATAGTTCGACTATCTGTTGATAGGTCGACTATCTGATAGCTCGACTATCTGTTGATAGCTCGACTATCTGTCTTACCCTGATAGTTCGACTATCTGCTGATAGGTCGACTATCTGATAGTTCGACTATCTGTTGATAGGTCGACTATCTGTTTGTTTTTGATAGTTCGACTATCTTCTGGTAGTTCGACTATCTGCTGTGATAGTTCGACTATCTCCTTTGATAGTTCGACTATCTGGATCGTTCGACTATCTGTCCGATAGTTCGATGATCTCCGTGCGTCGGTCGACGATCTCCGAAGGTCGTTCGACGTTTTCTGTCTGCCTTTATATTTTGTATTTATTTATTATATTTAATTAATTAATACATTATCTGGCATATCTTTTCAGTTGTTTTATGATAATATTTCCAGGCATATCTGCTCTATTCTTTTTGCCTGTGTAAAATCTTTTTAGATAAAGTTGTTTGTCTTATTAGCTGACTTTGTATTTTACTTTATCTGCTGACAGTCCTTTATAGCCGTTAGACTGAAAAGTCTTCCTTCTACTATAAAGAGTATTTCTCTGATGTGACTTTATTTAGTCCTTCTGTTATTTGATTTTGATCCTGCAGCTCCTTAGAAAGAGGTTCATTCCTTTTATAGGATGTCTTGCTGCAGAGTTTGTTTTATTGTGTGTTATTTGCAGCCCAGGTCTCAAGTTTCAGAAGAAGACAAGTAATTCAAATTGAAGAGAGCCATTGCTTGCTACTGTTATATAAAGGACCCCTTGAAGAAGGATTCAAGCTAGCTAATAGCTAACCAGTTGTTCACTTAAGCATTCAAGCCTTCATCAAGATCAAGTTTTCTGCTCTCAGCAATACTCATCTAACTGAGAAGTGTTAAGATCTTCTACTCTTCTTCAACCTGAGTTCTCCTGCTTTCAGGAAGTTCAAACTCAGAGTTCTTTTGATGAAGAAGAAGAAGAAGAAGATAGCTGCTTGAAGATCTTTAATTTTATTATTTATTATCTTCCTGTAGTTTTTCCTTCAGAGCTTTCTGAAGAGTTTTCTGCACTGAAGCAAGACTTCACCTGGACATCTTTGAGCCAGGGGGAGCCTTGATTCTTTAGAGCTTTCTAGCTCAGTGCAAGTTTTTGTGCTTCTCTAATCTATTGTAAAATAGAGAAGACATCTTAACCTTCTTCCCCCTCCTGTACAGGGTTATTACTCCCTTCAAAAGTATCCCTTGGTGGCAGGGCACCTGATCAAAAACCTGTGCTTGGTTTTTAGACACCTGATCAAAAGTCTAAAGGGTTTCTGGATCTACCTGAAGAAGATCCTGTTGGTGGCAGGGCACCTGATCAAAAACCTGAGTGGATTCCTACCTTGTTGGTAGAAGAGTGGACGTACCCAAGTTGTTTGGGGAACCACTATAAATTCCTTATGTCGTCTGGTTTGCCTTGTTTATTTCCTGTACTGTGCCTGTGATTAGATATAACTAGGTTGCTAGTTGCTGATTAGGATTTCCAAGCCTTAACTGTAATTACAGTTAGCTTGAATTTGTGCACAACAGTTGTGTTAGGCTTTAAGGTTAATTCTATATCTATAATCTTTTAATTCCGCAATTCACTCCAAGGGAGTTGGGTAGACCTTCAAACTTTGTCTAGTGCAAAATTTGATAAGTCTATTCACCCCCCCCTCTAGAGTAGTATCTATCCCTTCACTTTCAATTGGTATTAGAGGGAGGTTGACTGACTGAATAGGCTAACACCTAAGTCACAAGATCCTGATAGATACCAAAGCTTATAGATATTCACTATCATGGCCCAGTCCAAGGATTATTCCAGCACCAGACCTCCAGCATGCAACTTAGCTAAGTTTGGCATCTGGAAGGCAAGGATAAAATTATATATGAATTCTATTGATGAAAGCATCTTTGCTTCTATTTTGTCAGGTCCCCCAAGTGCACCTGCTGCTGCTACTGCCTCATCATCTGATATGAGTGCAGTGCCTCCTCCAGATTACAACGATGAGTAAAAGAAGGCCAAAATAGCAGATGCCAAGGCAATGAACATACTGGCTCAGACAATGTCAGATGAGGTATTCTAGAAGGTAGCTGACTGCTCTTCAGCAAAAGCTATGGGGGAAACACTGAACCAGATTGTGGCTGGTTCAACTGATGAAAGGAAGGATAGAAGGTCCAACCTGATCTAACAGTATGAGAACTTCAAGAAAACTGATGCTGAATCAGTTGAAGCCCTGTACACCAGGCTCAGCTCAATCATCAATGAGCTGAGGACCCTTGACAAGGACATATCATTGACAGAGGTCAATGATAAGATTCTTATGTGCTTCCCTAGCACATGGGATCTAAGGATCTGGCCCATCAAGGAAGCCAGAAGTACAAATGAGATCTCCACTGAAGCTCTTCTCGGCAAGCTCAAGTCTTTTGAGCAAGTGCTGAAGACAAGGGAAGCAGAAGCAGAAGCAAAGACCCCTACTCCAACAAGAAAAGAGCAATCTCTAGCTCTTAAGTCCGCTGATGCTTCTGAAGGCAGCTAATCAAATGAGGAACTAATGGCATTGTTTGCCAAGAGGTTTCTCAAGATGGGGAGAAAGGAGTTCAGAAAGAAGTCTTCACGCTATGAAGACAAACCAAGGTATGATCGTTCACCTGCTAAAGAAATTATTTGTTATGGTTGCAGGAAGCCTGAACACATCTTACCAGAGTGTCCAGAGGAGAAGAACAAAGACAAGAGAAAAGAAAAGGAACAGCACAGGAAGCACTCCAAGCCATCCTCCTACAAAAATAAGAAGAAGGAGAGAGGTTTCATTGCTGAAACCTGGAGTGATTCTGATGAAGAATCCTCCTCATCAAGCTCCAGTGAGGATGAGGAAGAGAAGAAGGCAAAAGAAGTTTGCCTGATGGCAATAGATGCCTGCAGCAACCACTCAGCTGTAGAGAGTTCAGATTCTGATGAAGAGATGCCTACAGAAGATGAGGTACTCTCTTCTTATGATTTTACCTCAGCTGAATTTAAATTAGAATTTAAATCGTTATGCTTAGATTTGATTAGCTCAGAAAAGGAGATAAAAGAACTTAGAAATAAGTTAGCTGACTCAGAATCAATAGCTACAGAAAATGTTAGGTTAAAGGAAGATCTCACTACTTGTAGTGAAGAAATTAAATTTCTTAAAATGGAGTTAGCTAAGTCTAAGAGGTTAGAAGAATCACTTAATGGTAGAAGCCTTAAGTTGTTAGAAATTACCAGCATGACTAACACTAGGTCAGGTAATGACAAACTAGGCTTAGGAGCTTCTCCCAGTGAACCCCCAGTTCTGCTTAAAAATAATCTTTCAACTCCAGTAAACTTCATTTCAGCTAGTGGAATGAAGAACACTAAGCAAGTAAACCTAGTTAATAAAACTTTAAATAAAGCTAAGAGAGAAAAGAGAAAGAAATTTTTTAAAGAAATGCAAAGAGCGTCGAACGCCGCTCGACGATCGGAAGCTCAATGGTCGAACGAAGCTCGACGATCTGAGCGCCCATCGTCGAACGTCGATCGACGTTTTCAACATGATTTTCAAAATCATAATCAGTACCATAGAAACCTAAATGAAAATAGAAACCCTAGGTTTGTTGACCCATCATCTGCATGGAGAATCCCACCTAGGAGATCTCACCCACTAGGTTATCACCCTCAGCCTGCATTTTCATATATTTCCAGTTTTTCTTATGTGAAAAACAAGGGACCCAAGGTTACCTGGGTCCACACTGTCTAAATGAATGTCTTGCAGGTGAAGGCCTATCCAATCACTCAAAATAAGTGGTATTTGGATAGTGGATGCTCTAAGCATATGACAGGAAATAAAGATCTTGTGTCAAAGTTTAAAGCTAAGCTCAGCCCAAAGGTTATCTTTGGAGACTCCAGCTGTGGTCAGACAGAAGGCTATGGCAAGATCACAATTGGAGCAGTTACTTTCAAGAGAGTTGCATATGTCAATGGACTGAAGCATAGTTTGATTTCAGTCAGCCAGCTATGTGATGCTGGCTACCAGGTTTCATTTTCTAACTCCTCTTGCAATATTACTTTAAATAATAATGTTGTTTTAGTAGGTATTAGAATAGGTAATATTTATTTAGTAGATTTCAATTCATCTCATTCTGAAATCTGCCTGTTTAATGAAGTAACAATTAATAATAATTCTTTGTGGCATAAGAGGCTTAGTCATGTTAACCTTAAAAATATATCTAGGTTATCTAAACACAACCTTGTTAGAGGTTTACCTTCTTTCCCCTACACGAAGGAGAGCCTATGCAAGGCTTGTCAGCTAGGCAAGCAAACCAAAAACTCTTTTAAATCTGTAAATAAGAGTGATTCTCCTAGAATCCTGTATCTATTACACTTGGACCTTTTTGGCCCAATAAATGTACAGAGTTTAGGAGGGAAGTATTACACCTTAGTAATTGTAGATGACTTCTCTAGGTTCAGTTGGGTTTTCTTTTTGAGAACTAAGTCTGATAACTTCAAAGCCCTTACAGACTTTCTACTATGTGTGCAGACTGAGTACTCTACTCATGTGGCCTTGATCAGAAGTGATCATGGTACTGAGTTTGACTCTCTTCTCATGCAAGAATTCTGTGAGAGAGAAGGTATCAAACATAGCTTCTCAGCTCCTAGAACTCCTCAACAAAATGGGGTAGTTGAAAGGAAGAATAGAACACTCATTGAAGCTGCTAGCACATTGTTGGCAGATGCTAACATGCCTCTCTCCTATTGGGCAGAAGCTGTTAGTACAGCCAATTATGTCTTAAATAGAAGTTTGATACACAAACTTAAGTGTAAAACTCCTTATGAGTTGCTTAAAGGAAAGAAACCTAAAATTAATTATTTCAGAATTTTTGGTTGTGTTGTTTATATTCATAATAACAATAAAGAATATCTTAGGAAATTTGAAGCAAAAGCTTCAATGGGAATCATTTTTAGATATTCCCAAGTAAGCAAAGCTTATAGGGTTTATAACAAATCAACCTGTAAGATTGAAGAATCTGTGCATGTATCTTTTGATGAGCATCAGATGTTTTACAAGGAGAAAGAAAATTCTCCTTCCTCTAGTTCATTGCAGGTACCTGATGCTCCTCAAGAAATTCTTCAACTATCAACTCTTCAGATCACTGAATCAGACAGTGATGAAGACATTGCTGAAGCTGTTGTTGTACCACCAACAGTAGATCAAATTCCTCCTGAGGAATTAATCCCAACTATTGCTGAAGATCACATCCCACCTGCTGATATTGTCATACTTAGAGATCACCCGACATCTCAAGTGATTGGAGACATATCAGCTGGTGTGCAAACAAGACACCAATTAAGACAGGATGTGATGCATGCTTGTTTCCTCTCACAGGTTGAGCCCCTCTCCTTTAAAGATGCAGAGCTAGATCCCCACTGGATCATTGCTATGCAAGAGGAACTCAATCAGTTTGAGAGATGTAAAGTTTGGACTTTGGTTCCAAGACCTAAAGGCAAACTGATCATAGGCACCAAGTGGGTGTATAGAAACAAGTTGGATGCAAATGGAATTATAGTAAGGAATAAAGCAAGGCTTGTAGCTCAGGGCTACAGACAGGAGGAAGGTATAGATTATGACCAAACCTTTGCTCCTGTTGCAAGGCTAGAAGCAATAAGGATCTTCTTGGCCTATGCAGCCTACATGAAGTTTAAGGTATTCCAAATGGATGTCAAAAGTGCATTCCTGAATGGTGAGCTTAAGGAAGAGGTGTTTGTTGAACAACCACCAGGGTTTGTTTCTTCTACTCAGCCCTCAGATGTGTTTAAGTTACATAAAGCTCTATATGGACTAAAGCAAGCTCCCAGAGCCTGGTATGAGACTCTAGCTAGTTTCCTTTTAGAGCACAACTTTACTAGGGGAGTAGTTGATAGAACCCTTTTCGTCAAGCATCACAAGGACACAATCCTGTTAGTTCAGGTGTATGTAGATGATATTATATTTGGCTCCACTGATCCCAAACTTTGCAAAAGGTTCTCTGACCTGATGCACTCTAAGTTTGAGATGAGTAGTATGGGTGTGTTGTCTTACTTTCTTGGTCTCCAAGTTAAGCAAGATGCTGATGGTATCTTCATCTCCCAATCCAAATATGCCAAGGAATTGGTAAAGAAATTTGGGATGGCTGATGCTTCAGCAATGCCTACACCTATGGCTACTAATGTAGTTATTGATTCTGATGATCACGGCAAGCCAGTTGATCAAAAGAATTATAGGGCCATTGTTGGTTCCCTATTATATCTAACTGCAAGTAGGCCTGATATAATGTTTGCTACATGCCTTTGTGCTAGATTCCAGGTCAACCTCAAGGAATCTCATCTGATTCTTCTAAAGAGAATTCTGAGATACCTGAAGGGATGTCCAGATCTAGGACTTTGGTACCCAGCTGAGTTAGAATTTGAATTAATTGGATATTCTGATTCTGATTATGCTGGTTGCAGAGTTGACAGGAAGAGCACCTCAGGAACTTGCCAGTTCCTGGGAGAGAGATTGGTCTCTTGGTTCTGTCAGAAGCAGGCTTCTGTCTCAACTTCAACTGCAGAGGCTGAATATATAGCAGCTGCTAGTTGTTGTTCACAGATCCTGTGGATTCAAAACCAGCTTGTGGATTATGGTTACTCACAAAAGAACACCAAAATCATGTGTGATAGTACCAGGGCTATTTCAATTGCACAAAATCCAGTGCACCACTCTAGAACGAAGCACATTGAGATTCGGCACCATTTCCTGAGAGATTGTGTGGAAAAGAACAAGATTTGTCTTGAGTTCATATCCACTGAGTTTCAGAGAGGTGATATATTCACCAAGCCTTTAGATGAACAGAAGCATCTGTTCTTTTTAGTTCAATTAGGCATGATCAATGGACGAGACTAAGTGTGACTATATCTGCCTATGTTGAAACCTGCTTGAAGATCGTCGAACGATGATCGAAGATCGTCGAACGGATTAAGCCTATCGTCGACCTCTGGTTAATGATAGTTTATCTGTTTGAAGATCGTCGACCGGCGTTCGAAGATCGTCGAACAGGTCGAGCTTATCGTCGATCTCTGAACGACGACAGCTTGTTGTTTGAGAAGCTAGAAATAGTCGAACAATGGCTCGACTACTCTGCTTCTGAGCCGATCGTCGAATGGTCGTTCGACTATCGGGTCTAGTATTTTTTAATAGATCGACTATCTCCGGTCTAATATAAAGCCGATAGTCGACCTAGGTTAAAAGATCTTTTGTTCTTTCGTCGACGGAGCGTGACTTTTCGCATTTTGTCTTCCCGCTTGCGATTTTCTGCCGCTTCGTCCCCTTCGTCTTCGCCGTCCTTCTCACGCTTTCTCCAGCAATCAATGGCGATTTCTCCCGCAGTGTTAGCAGTTGTAAAGTTCGATGCAGGCTTTAGTGTTGATTTCGACGCGTTCAGTTGCTGCGAAGCAGGGATCGTGGAAGTTCTTCAGTTGTGTCGGGACCAAGGACTAGAGAGATTAATGTCTTCAAGAATTAAGTTAAATATACCTGAGATCAAGGAATGGGCTTTCACGTCATCCTCCACCGATGACTCGATGACTGGCACCATCGGCGGAGAAGAGGTAATCTTAACTCCGGCCGTTCTGACTGATATTTTTGGTTTGATAAATGGTGAAGAGGATTATGAGCAAGATGCTCAAGAATTTGGAAGAATGTTAGTTGAGCTGGGACATGCAGAGGGCATTCCCACGAAGCTGCTCAAGGTAAATTTCCCTTTCAAGATTAAGTTTCTTGCTGAGTTGGTCGGAAAAGTGCTCCTCGGTAAGCACTCTGCTCATAACAATATAACAAGGCAACAATTTGCACTGATGTGTGCAATTGTTAATCAGAAAAAGATTGATTGGGCTGGAGTAATGTTTGATTTAATAAGGAAAAAGAATAGTAAGAAGGAAGTTACCCTCGGAAGGGTTATTGGAATTTTCCTGAAGGAAAAATATCCCCAACTGCTGAGTTCAACCGCAACAACAATAAATGCAAGCAAGAAGATGGACCCAAACCTGTTCTCTAAGTGGAAGAGAACCTTTGTGAAACCCGCTCTCACAGGGGTTGCTCCAGCGACATCTGAGAGCACCAGGACTGATTCGGTCGCTCCTCACCCTGTAGAAGCTGGCTCAGCTCTTTCCCTTCCCTCTTCTTCTGCTATGCTGTCTGCCTCAGTTGAAGTTCCATCAACTTCAGCTGAAGTACGACTTTCCCCTTCTCCTGCTAGAGAAACAACCACGGTTGTTCTTCCTTCCCCTCCAGCATCTCCTCTTCCTTCTCATCAGACTAGGATATCTGCTCCTAGTTTTGATTTGTTAGGATCTGAGAGGATTCCAACTCCTCCTTAGTCTCCCATTCATTCTCCAGTTAACTCTCCTATTAACTCTCCAGCTCCATCTCCAATTCAATCCCCAGTCCACACCATTCTTCATCCCAGCACTACAACCATATCTGCTGCATGTCCATCCACTGCACTTCCATCTTCTTTTGAGATTACCCCTGAACTCATCTCCCGCATTGTGGAGTTGATACCCCTTCAATCAAAATTATGATTGAAGAGGCAATCGCTCCACTTGCCTCCTCCATTGATACCTTAACCGCTACCATCAAATCACTTTCCAAATCTGCTGAGCCCTCTTCCTCAAGGGGCCTGGTTTCAGTCTCCACTGAAATCAGGCAGGGGGAGATGTTCTATGAAGATGCCTCAGAGCCTCCTGCCTCCCTTCCAGCAGTAACAGATACTGTGATGACAGTTCAAGTAGTGTCTGCTCCAGCTGAAAAAGAATCAGCCTCTGTGTTATCGGAAAAGGAAATATCTGATGCTATTATGTTATCTGAATTTGTTGTGAAAGTTTGCTTGGAAGATCTCACCTCTCCCGTGATTGCAAATTTCCTAGAAGGGATCATTACATCCTATCTAGATGAGTCTTGGGAGTTGGTCAAATTTGAAGGTAATTCACTCATTCGCTTTATTGACGAGTCAATTAATTTGCTAGCTAGTGAATACCTAGAAGGAATGATTATTGCTTATTTAGCAGATCTGTGTTCATAATTCTACAGATTATATTAGAGAAGATTTAGCTGCTCAGATCATAGTAATTGTTTCAGAAGCTGCCCCAAATGTTCCTGATATTCAAGCAGATCCAGAACTGGATTCATTTTTAGATGATAGAGAAGATGAGTCTGAAAAACAAGATGAAATCAAAGATGACACTCCTGTTCTGAGTGTGGAAGAAGAAAAAGCAAGAGCTGTCTGGAATCAAAGAGTACAAGATTCTTTAAAAGAGAAAGAAAAAGAGTTGCAAGTTGAAAAGTCAACTATTTGGGATGATTCACCAGGGTTGGATTTAGATTTCCTTCTGGCTCAGGATGCCATTGAAGAGGAAAGAGAGAAATCAGATCTGAAGTTAAAAGAAAAGGCTGTTTCTGAAGCCTATGATCCTTATGATAATCCTCCATCATCTCACTCTGATGATGAAGATGATTCTGATTTATCTGAGAATGCTAAGAAAAAGAAAGCTGCTCAAAAGAAAAGGAAAGCAATTGCTCCTCCTCCTCCCAGCTGAGACAATGATACTCCATACTATATTCTTAAAGGAATTGACCCCAAATCGAAAGAATTTCAACATTGGATGTGGTTCTCCAAGAACCAGCAGAAAGAGAGAAAAAGATCTAAGAGGTATGATAGTCCTGTTTCTAGATGGACTCCCAGAGGTCCCCCTCCTCCACCTCCCAGTGCAGGAGCCTCTAAGAACCTATCTGCTAATCCATCTGCCTCTTCTGGAAAATCTGCACCTTCTCAGCCTCAGTCAAGGAAAAGCTCTCAAAGTTCCCAAGGCAGATCTTATTCTGGTTCTCAAAGACAAGTGAAGGAGGTTGTGCATCAAAGACAAACCTTTTCTCCTCCTCCTTCTCCAAAGAAAAGAGCTTCTTCTCCAATACCAGTACAGTCTGAAAAAGTTGTTTCAAAAGGTAAGTAGTTTATTTTGTTTTAAATACTCTAGCAAGAACTTTGCTAAGTCTGCTCCAATGTCTTATCTAGATAAAGAATCAGATGCTACTCCTCCTGAGTATGTTTATGAAAGTCCTGAGCTTGATCCTAACTTTAGGATGGCTCGTTTTCTCGAATTAGTTGGAGCAGCCCAAATCAGAAAAGCAAAAGCAGAAGGGAAGGACACCACTGGTTTAACCACCATGTCTACTTTCAGAAAGAAGGAATTAGAAAAGTTCCAGGTTAATCCTGAGGTTTTTGACCCTTCTAAATATATGGAAAAGCACCCGGAAGCTATTGTGCCAAGGACTACAGAATTAAAGATCATCGGCTTGCAAGATTTAAAGATGTCTAAGTTAGAGGCCATTGATCCTCTGCGAAAAATTTCTTTTGTTTCTAGCTCTTCTGTATCTAAGCCTGACTCTGTTGATCCTTAGTTTTGTTTGACTGTTATTTATCTATCTGTTTGAAAATTGCTAGTTAATTGCTATCTATTTCCTGTATTGTTTATAGTGTTCTATAGCTAGCTCTGTGTTTTAGTTTTTAAGAGACTTAACTCAAATAGGGGGAGATTGTTGGTACCCCAGTTTGATTTGAGTTTAGTCTTGTCTTTTTAGTCCCTTGACCCAAGAAATATCTATGGTCAATGGTTAGTAGTCTAGCTGTAGAGTCCTCACTTTTCCAGATTGAGAATTTGGTTAAGTAGTTTGTTCGTTCGACTATCGTCGAATGCCGCTCGACTATCGTCGACTAACTGTTCGACGATCGTCTATCAGTTGTTCGACTTTCAGTCTGCGTGGATAGTTCGACTATCGGTTGATAGTTCGATTATCTGTGTGCTTTGATAGTTCGACTATCTGCTTGGAAAGGTCGACTATCTGATAGTTCGACTATCTGTTGATAGGTCGACTATCTGTTTGTTTTTGATAGTTCGACTATCTGTTGATAGGTCGACTATCTGATAGCTCAACTATCTGTTGATAGTTCGACTATCTGTTCTGCGTTGATAGTTCGACTATCTGTTGATAGGTCGACTATCTGTTCTCGCTTGATAGTTCGACTATCTGCTTTGATAGTTCGACTATCTGATAGTTCGACTATCTGTTGATAGGTCGACTATCTGTTCTCGCTTGATAGTTCGACTATCTGCTTCGATAGTTCGACTATCTGATAGTTCGACTATCTGTTGATAGGTCGACTATCTGTTTGTTTTTGATAGTTCGACTATCTGTTGATAGGTCGACTATCTGATAGCTCGACTATCTGTTGATAGCTCGACTATCTGTCTTGCCCTGATAGTTCGACTATCTGCTGATAGGTCGACTATCTGATAGTTCGACTATCTGTTGATAGGTCGACTATCTGTTTGTTTTTGATAGTTCGACTATCTTCTGGTAGTTCGACTATCTGCTGTGATAGTTCGACTATCTCCTTTGATAGTTCGACTATCTGGATCGTTCGACTATCTGTCCGATAGTTCGACGATCTCCGTGCGTCGGTCGACGATCTCCGAAGGTCGTTCGACGTTTTCTGTCTGCCTTTATATTTTGTATTTATTTATTATATTTAATTAATTAATACATTATCTGGCATATCTTTTCAGTTGTTTTATGATAATATTTCCAGGCATATCTGCTCTATTCTTTTTGCCTGTGTAAAATCTTTTTAGATAAAGTTGTTTGTCTTATTAGCTGACTTTGTATTTTACTTTATCTGCTGACATTCCTTTATAGCCGTTAGACTGAAAAGTCTTCCTTCTGCTATAAAGAGTATTTCTCTGATGTGACTTTATTTAGTCCTTCTGTTATTTGATTTTGATCCTGCAGCTCCTTAGAAAGAGGTTCATTCCTTTTATAGGATGTCTTGCTGCAGAGTTTGTTTTGCTGTGTGTTATTTGCAGCCCAGGTCTCAAGTTTCAGAAGAAGACAAGTAATTCAAATTGAAGAGAGCCGTTGCTTGCTGCTGTTATATAAAGGACCCCTTGAAGAAGGATTCAAGCTAGCTAATAGCTAACCAGTTGTTCACTTAAGCATTCAAGCCTTCATCAAGATCAATTTTCTGCTCTCAGCAATACTCATCTAACTGAGAAGTGTTAAGATCTTCTACTCTTCTTCAACCTGAGTTCTCCTGCTTTCAGGAAGTTCAAACTCAGAGTTCTTTTGAAGAAGAAGAAGAAGAAGATAGCTGCTTGAAGATCTTTAATTTTATTATTTATTATCTTCTTGTAGTTTTTCCTTTAGAGCTTTCTGAAGAGTTTTCTGCACTGAAGCAAGACTTCACCTGGACATCTTTGAGCCAGGGGAGCCTTGATTCTTTAGAGCTTTCTAGCTCAGTGCAAGTTTTTGTGCTTATCTAATCTATTGTAAAATAGAGAAGACATCTTAACCTTCTTCCCCCTCCTGTACAGGGTTATTACTCCCTTCAAAAGTATCCCTTGGTGGCAGGGCACCTGATCAAAAACCTGTGCTTGGTTTTTAGACACCTGATCAAAAGTCTAAAGGGTTTCTGGATCTACCTGAAGAAGATCCTGTTGGTGGCAGGGCACCTGATCAAAAACCTGAGTGGATTCCTACCTTGTTGGTAGAAGAGTGGACGTACCCAAGTTGTTTGGGGAACCACTATAAATTCCTTGTGTTGTCCGGTTTGCCTTGTTTATTTCCTGCACTGTGGCTGTGATTAGATATAACTAGGTTGCTAGTTGTTGATTAGGATTTCCAAGCCTTAACTGTAATTACAGTTAGCTTGAATTTGTGCACAACACTTGTGTTAGGCTTTAAGGTTAATTCTATATCTATAATCTTTTAATTCCGCAATTCACTCCAAGGGAGTTGGGTAGACCTTCAAACTTTGTCTAGTGCAAAATTTGATAACTCTATTCCCCCCCTCTAGAGTAGTATCTATCCCTTCACTTTCGTAATGATATATCAGAGTAAGGGAAAATGCACGTCATGATTCCACTCCAGCAGTGGATAGCTACGTACGCTCAGGCAAAACTCTTACTTAATGCATAAAGAAAGATATTGAGGTTATTTAGAGAAAAATCCAGTTTAGGTTAAGCAGTTAGCCGTATCCCTCGGCTAGTGGCTCACCCAGTCCACGATAAAAAATAGTTATACGCTGCAGAAAATACTTCTTTTACAAGATTAGACAATCCCACATGAGTATAAATGTCCCCAGAGGACAACTCATGGTATGCAATCCGTGAAAATACCTAACATGCAATCTTAGCATAAAACATCTCAGAGAGCAAATAATCCACATAATCATAAGATAAAAGAATAGCAGCTAGCAAAGTGTCCAAAATCAACTACCCTATGGGCATCAACAATTTGACACGAACCCACATCATACAAAAATATGTTTTAACTAGGTAAAGCAAAACAAAAAAATGACAAACTACCTCGTGACAGTGAGGTGAAAACCATAGCCAACACTGCTGCACTGAAACTCCAAAGAAAGCCCCACTACCTGCTACTGCTCTGAACCTGAGGCATTCCAAAGAAAAAACACCTCAACAAGAAGGTAAAAATGATGGCAGAAAAATTTAACCAAAGTAAGAAAAGGTCGTAAGGGTTTCTAACCCAAGACCAAAAGTACTGAAGTAAAGTACAAAAAACCCGCAAAATTTGGTCAAACAGGTCCAACAGACGCCAAAACGCACTAACGGTGCGGCGTCGTCAATATGACATTAAAAGAAATGCACTGACATCATAAATATGACATTACCAAATCAAATTATTATCAAAAATTCGGGGGCGTTACAACAGTATCAACTATATGGGTTACATGGGTCATATTCTGCCTAAGCTCATATTCGACTGCATCGCTTGCATGAAATTTAGGCTAAGTCAAAAATTTACTACATCGATTGCATAGACTACATGGGTCATATTGTGGCTATGTTCATATTCGACAACATCGACTGAATGAAATTCAAGCTAAGTCTAAAATCCACTGCGTCGACTGCTTCGACTACATGGGTCATATTATGACTAAGTTCATATTTGAATACAGAAACTACATGGAATTAAGGCTATGTCCAACATCAACGACATCGACTCCACGAACTGTTTGGGTCATATTCTGGCTGTGTTCATATTCGACTACAATGACTACATGAAATTTAGGCAAAGTCCAGGATCGACTACATGAACTGCATGGATTGCATGGGTAATATTCTGGCTATATTAAAAATCGACTTCAAAGTTAAAAATTGACTGCATAGTTAAAAATTGGTTGTATAGTTCAAAATTGGCTGCATAGTTCAAAATCGGTTGCATAGTTTAAAATCGTTTGAATGGCTCAAATAGTTTATTGTTCTAACCCAAGACCACATGTGTTGTTCCTTTCCAAATTCTTTGAATTTGGTGGTCAGTTAGTGTGAATAGGAAGATACCACCATCACTACAGCTATTCTATGTTATTATATTTGTTAGATTGTGGGTGTTAGTGGACTATACCACTGCCACAGTGTTTGTTTGTGAATAATTACACAAGGTGACTTGGTTTTGGATAGTTGGGTTGCGTTGGAAAGATCTCCACCACCACAGTTCTTTTTTAGTGATGTTTTGGACTGTTGGGTTATGTTGGAAATATAGCCACCACCGCAGTGCCATTTGCAATTTTTGTATTGTTCGATTGTGTTGGAAAGATAGCTGCAACCACAGTGCCTTTTTGTCATAATTTGGTCTAATAGTTTATATTGGAATATGGGCCACCGCCTCAGTGTTAAATTATGACTTGTGTTAATGATGCACTTTCTCGAGCTGATCAGTCTCAATTATTTATGCTCATAGAGCAAGTTTTTCTTTTCTTATAATTAATCACCATTGAGCTAGTTTTACTCACTATTTTCTTTTATTGTGATGATAATCATATTTGATCCATTGGTTTTTGTTGCCACTTGCTCATTCCTTATTGAGGCGTTCTTTTCTTTTGAATTCCTCAAGCTCTTAACAATAATTATCTGAGTGGTTAGAGTTGGTGATTCTAGGATCGGTGTTGCAGTGCTTGTTTTTCCCATCACCGTGTGAGGTACTTGCTGGTTCCGTTTCAGTATAGACTTTTGTTTAGATTCTATGGGTTTATTTTAGGATGTTGACGCTAATAGATTTTATTTTAAGACATTAGACTACTTGTTAGCTTTTCATATTTTACTTGTTGGTTATCTCCATTACTTGCTCTCTGGGAATGTTTTATGTTAGGATGAATGTTAGATATTTTAAATATAAAGCTGCATTCTGTCTTAGACTAATAACATCTCTTTCAACTAAAAGTCATCTTATTTTACGGATTACAAAACTTTTTTTTTACTTATGCTAAATTTAGAAACTTGCACATCACTAGCATGTTCCTTAGGTCCTCATGCTTACATAAGATAAAATGAAGTAAGCTATGTATTTCTTTCCACTACGAATATATTATCTTACTTGTGTACTAGTTGATCCAAATCCAGGGACACGGTTCTTTAAGCTCTAAATTTAAAACTATGATTATTAAAACATAAAATATATGTTTTTATATAAAATTAGTTGAAAGTATGGTTTTTCCCTGAGCATCTGTAGTTGTCCCCTGCATGGCATGGGATCACGATGCATATTTTCTCTTACTTTGATAACATATTTAATGTTGAGAAAATACGGGTAATGACTGTTGGTATCAGATCCAAGTTTGGAATAGGTTAGGTTAAAATTCTTTTCATTTACATGCATGCACAAGGGCATCATCAATGTGTCTTAGCTGAAGCATGAACACTACAATCATTTGCATGATAGAAGTATATATGGCATATTATGTAGTATGTGATGCTAAATATGTGTCTGTATAAGGATTCTCATAGGGATGATAACATGTGATTGTTAAGTTGAAATGGGCGACTTAACATCACATATGTGCTCATTAGATTTTATTTTTACGTTACATGTGATATTATGTAGTTTGGGATGCATAATATTTCATGTGTATGGATGCTCATGGCATGCACTATGGACTTTTAGAATACATCACACAACATGCATTGTATAACATAGCATGAGCACACATGCCAAGTTCAAATCTACATGTTGACACTTGTACACACATGGTTTAAAATGAAGATTAAACCATTCTTATATTCATATTATATGAACTAGAGTCAAGAGGATGTTGACGCATCATCATAAGTTTAGGCATAACATCATTTCATGAATTCCCAGATCAAGGGAGCAGCAAGAGAAAGTGTCTAAATATTTCTGATATGGTATAAGTTGAGTAATTCTAGTGTTCTAACTAAGGTATATTAAGCTAGGTATCAATAAGATGCTAGTTCGTACTAGTAGGAGATGGCTTTAAAGCATAATCCGTTGAGGTTGACTCCCTAGTCAGAAGGTACGTCTTCCGGTGCATATAGTGAGGTGGTGATTAAAGAACTGGGTCAAAGTAATGAAATGTTATCAAGGCAAATGGTTGCATTACAAGCTCAGATTTAAATATTGTTCATTGCTACTTTAGGGCAACAGCCTAGTGTATAGGACCCTGTGGTGGGTTGGACTGTACCTAAACATTTCGCTCCTCTTATGCTTCTTTCTCAATTACCGCCAAAGATGAATATTATTTTGCATTTCCAGCTTTTAGGACCCCCCTGTTGGAACCCTTGTTTGGATTTAGGCTAGGTCCACTCTTAGTTTGTTGACCCACATATATAGCCAGGGTCAAGGTCTAGGTCTAATCTAGTCTCCTTAGGTTAGACTGCACAAGATCAGTATTGGATTTCACTCAAGAACTCAGACTTAGAAGAAATCTGTGAAATACATATCAGTTCGGCTTTCGTCAAACTCAACTCGACGATCGTTGATCTCCGATCGACGATCTCAGAGTTTAGTCTCTGAACTGAGCTCGACGATCTACGAGCTCAGGTTGATGATTCCATATATGTTCACAGTACTCTCAGATCGAAGATAGCTGATCTCAGCTCGACAATCTCCCAGCTCAGATCGACGATCATATTCTGTGTCCAACTACTTATTTTAAGAAGCTATCTTAAAGATTTAATTACTATTTTATTGATTCTATTTTTGTCAAATAATCTATGGTAGTTAATGCTGATATTCTCAAGGCATATAGCCGTTTCTTTGCATCATTAACTATGGTATTCACAGAGTTATTATTTTGACTTATTTTCCAAGACAGTTGGGGAGACAATTAAATGCTAGAAATTGTAGCCGTTTCTCTCCTCGATTTCTGCAGTAATTTAAGGAATGTTTTTGCAATCAAAAGAGACAATTTTTATTCAATTCCTCAAGGACAAAAGGGACAGACATTCAGACTGATCAAGACACTGAGAAATACATACAAAGAAACACACTCAGAGAGAACATTCCTGAGACAGCCCAAATAGTTCTCTTGCAGATTTCTCTTAGCTCTAAGAATTTTCATTGCTCTCAGGAAATAGAAGAAAAACAACAAACCTCTATCCTGAGTCTTCTTCAGTTTTCATCTTCAATAATCTACAGATAGATAATCAACATCAATCTACAGATTCTGAAGAGCAAGAACTTCAGTCCTCTGAAGACCTACACCCTGGATAAAGCTTCCATCTTCCTGAACCTCTCAATATCTCAGGGGGAGCTTTGGCATCATCTAAATCCACTTAGTCTTCTCATTTGATTTGAGAAAGAGAAGACTGCCATCAACTTTTCTTTTACCTTTCCTGTACAGGGTTATTACTCCCTTCAAAAGTGAACTCATTGGTTATAGGGCACCTGATCAAAAACCTATTAGTTTTTAGGCACCTGATCAAAAGCCTTAAGATTCTCTAGATCTACCTGGATCAGAACTTGTGGTTATAGGGCACCTGAGCAAAAACCTGATTGGTGGCAGGGCACCTGATAAAAAACCTGAGTGGATTCCTACCAGGGTGGTAGAAGAGTGGATGTACCCAGATTTGGAGAACCACTATAATTTTCTTGTGTCGTCTGGTTGCTCATCTTTCTTTATTTTCTGCTGTGTTGTGTTTGCTTGTGATTTATTCTTCTCTTATACTTATAAGTAACACTTTTCTTAATTCCGCTATAAAAATTTACTCAAAAGTTTTTAATACTCTATTCACCCCCCTCTAGAGTATATCAGATCTATCCCCTCTCTTTCAATTGGTATCAGAGGGTCATTTCTCTTGGTTGTACAGGCTAACACCTGAACCTAAAGATCCTTGATAGATCTCCTTCTCTCTTTCCTTTTCCATGGCATAGAATAATGATTATGCAAGCACTAGACCTCCAGTCTGCAACTTGAATAAGTTTGCTATCTGGAAGGCAAGAATCAAACTATATATGATTTATATTGATGAGGCTATTTTCAACTCCATTTTGACAGGTCCACCAGCTCCAGTGGCAAATACTTCAACAACATCAATAAGCTTAAATATTGTTCCTCCTCCAGACAATACTGATGCACAGAAAAAGGCAAAGATTGCTGATGCAAGAGCCATGAACATTCTGGCCCAAACCATGTCAGATGAAATCTTCAAGAAGGTTGCTGAATGCACTTCAGCCAAGGACATCTATGATTCCTTAAACCAGATGGTTGCTGGATCTGTAGATGAAAGAAAAGATAGGAGAGTTCATCTTATCTCTCAGTATGTAAACTTCAAGAAAGCTGAAACTGTGCCAGTTGCTGAGATGTATAATAGACTCAGCATAATTGTAAATGAGCTAAAAAACCTTAGACAAGGACATCTCACTAACTGAAATTATTGACAAGATTCTCATGTGCTTCCCCTACTCATGAGATTCTAGAATCTTGCCAATAAAAGAAGGCAGGAGTCTAAATGAGATTTCCACTAAATCTCTATCGAGAAAGCTCAAGTCCTATGAGCAACTCCTAAAGACAAGAGAGTTAGATTAATAGAAGACTCCTACACCAGTTAGGAAGGAACAAAGCATAGCCTTCAAAGCCTCTGAAGAATCAGAAGCAACATTCTCAAATGAAGAACTGATGAGTTTGTTTGCTAAAAGATTCTTCAAAATGGGTAGAAAAGACTTCAGGAGGAAGTCATCCAGGAATGAAGACAAAACAAGGTTTGATAAAACTCCAACTAAAGAAATTATATGCTTTGGTTGCAGGAAGCATGGACACATCCTACCAGAGTGTCCAGAGAAACATCTTAAAGAAAGGTGAAAAGAAAAGGAATCTAGGAAAAACTTTAACAAGCCATCCTCCAGCAAGCATAAGAGGAAAGAAAATGGCTTTGTAGCTGACACCTGGAGTGAGATAGAAGAAGAATCTTCTTCCTCTAGCTCTAGTGAGGATCAAGAAGAAACCAAGGACAGAGAATTATGTCTAATGGCCATCAATGCTTTAAGCCCTCGATTAGAAGCAAAAGATTTAGGAGAAGACTCATACTGTGATCAGGTAATATCATCCTTTGATTTTAATTCTGAAGATTTTAAAATAGAATTCAAATTACTGTGTAATGATCTTATAAAATCTAAGAAGGAAATAAAACTTCTTAGAGATAGACAACCTGAATATGAAAACTTAATCTCTGAAAATTTAAAAATGAAAGATGAATTAATTGAGTATAGGAATCTAATCATTTTTCTTAAAATTGAACAATGCAAAGCTAAACAACTTGAAGAAACCCTAAATGGAAGAAGCCTACAAATGGTTGAAATCACTAGTACCCTAAATGCTAGGTTAAACAAGAGTAAACTAGGTTTAGGTGGATCATCTAGTGAACCACCAATAATCAAGAAAAATATATTATCTCAACCTGTAAATTTTATTTCAGATAAATGTAAAAAAAATATAGAACAGTTAGAGAAAGTTAATAAGGTATTCGAAACAATTGAATAAGAAAAGAAAAAGAAACAAGCTCAGAAAAATAATTCTAAAAAGAAATCGTCGAACCAAGATCGACGATCGCAATACTATTCTTCGAACGCCGATCAACGATCTTTGAACCCAGAGTTTGGGTTTAACTACTCAGCAAAGGGAGATCGACGATATAATCAAACATCGTCGAGCAGAGATCGACAATCGTGGAACACAGATAATAGCCATTGTTATTCTGTGAACCGAGATCGACGAGATCAGTACTGGTCGTCAAATACAGATTAACGATCTCAATATAAATCGTCAAACCCAGATAAATTTTCCCAAAACCATAACTGCAACAAAAATCATAAAAATAATAACCAGAAATCAAAACATGTTAATCCATGTTCACATTGGGTAATCCCACCTAGAAAATTTCACCCCTTAGGTTATAAATTCCAACCTGAATGCTCTTTCATTTCCAGTTTTAGTTATGAAAAGAAACAAGGACTCAAGGTTACCTGGGTCCAGAACATATGAACTATTTTCTTACAGGTGAAGAACTATCCTACCACAAAGGATAAGTTGTACCTGGATAGTGGGTGCTCAAAGCACATGAAAGGAAGCAAGGACAAGCTAATCAATTATAAGTCCAAGCTAGGTCCAAAGGTAATCTTTGGTGATTCAAGCTTTGGTCAGACCGAAGGATATGGAGATTTCAGTATTGGAGGTATTACATTCAGCAAGATAGCCTATGTGAGTGGTTTGAAACATAACCTGATATCCATAAGTCAATTATGTGATGCAGGTTATCAGGTATCCTTTACTGAATCTCAATGTGCTATTTCTTTAAACAACAAAATTATTTTAACAGGATTTAGACTAGGTAACATTTATTTAGCAAACTTTAATTTTGCTAGCTCAGAAATTTGTCTTTTCAATGAGGTCAATGATAATAATACTCTTTGGCATAAAAGACTAGGTCATGTAAACCTTAAAAATATTTCTAAGTTATCCAAAGAAAACCTTGTTAGAGGATTACCTTCTTGCCCCTACAAGCAGGAAAGCCTGTGCAGGGCTTGTCAAGTAGGCAAGCAAACAAAAAATAGTTTTAAATCTTATATAAGAGTGATTCACCTAGGATTCTGTTTTTGCTTCATATGGATCTTTTTGGACCCATTACTGTACAGAGCATAGGAGGAAAGTTCTATACTTTAGTTATTGTAGTTGACTTTTTAAGATTCACTTGGGTCTTCTTCTTGAGACACAAGTCTGATAACTTCAAGGTTCTTATAGATTTTCTTAAAGGCATAAGGATTGAGTATTCTACTCCAGTTGTTTTTATCTGAAGTGATCATGGTACTGAGTATGAATCTCTTCCCATACAAAGATTCTATGAGATTGAAGGTATCAAACATTGTTTCTCTACTCCTAGAACTCCTTAACAAAATGGGTTAGTTGAAAGGAAGAATAGAACACTCATTGAAGCTGCAGGTACATTACTTGCTGATGCTTTCATGCCACTATCCTATTGGGCAGAGGATGTGAGCACATTAAACTATGTCCTGAACAGAATTTTGATACACAAACATAAGGGTAAGACTCCCTATAAACTACTCAAAGGGAAGAAACCTAAAATAGATTATTTTAGAGTATTTGGTTTCATTTGTTACATTCACAACAATAACAAGAAACATCTTAGAAAGTTCATATTCCAAAGCTGCAATGGTTCCGTTTGAAGCAAAAGATGTAATGGGAATTTTTTTAGGATATTCCCAAGTCAGCAAGGAATATAGGGTCTTTAATAAACCAACTTTGAAAATCGAAGAGTCGGTTCATATTTCTTTTTATGAAGCTAATATATTTTACAAGGAGAAGGAAGCTTCTACCAGCAACTCTTTGTAGGTACCTCAACTTTGTGAAAAATTAGATGCTCTCAACCTTACTCAAAAGGTTACATCTCATTCCTCCTCACAAGTTGATGAAGAAGGTGAAGAAGAAAATTTTGAAGTGGCTGAACTTCCACCAACATCTAATACAATTCCACAAGAGGAATTATTTCCCCAAGCTGTTGCTGAACTAACTCCACAACTGAGCTTGTCACACTTAGAGATCACCCTACATCTCATGTGATTGGAGACATATCAACTGGTGGGCTGACAAGGCATCAACTCAACCAAGACTTGATGCATGCCTGCTTCTTATCTCAAATTGAGCCCCAATCCATTAAAGATGCTGAGCAAGATCCACACTAGATTATTGCAATGCAAGAGGAGCTTAATCAATTTGAGAGATGCAGAGTTTAAGACTTAGTTCCAAGACCCAAAGACTACTCAGTCATTGGAACTAAGTGGGTATTTAGAAATAAACATGATTCCCAAGGATTTATCATAAGGAACAAAGCAATGCTAGTAGCTCAAGCCTATACGCAAGAGGAAGGAATTGACTATGATCAGACCTTTGCTCCTGTTACAAGGCTAGAAGCAATCATGATATTTCTTACTTATACTGCCTTTAAAAAGTTCAAAGTATATCAAATGGATGTCAAAAGTGCCTTTCTCAATGGAGAGCTAAAGGAAGAGGTTTATGTTGAACAACCTCCAGGTTTTATCTCTTCAACTCATCCCTCTTATGTTTTTAGATTGCATAAAGCTCTCTATGGTCTAAAGCAAGCTCCAAAAGCTTGGTATGAAACCTTAGCTAGCTTTCTCTTAGAGCATAAATTTTCTAGAGGTATAGTAGATAGAACTTTTTTTATTAGACATCATCATGATAGAATCTTGTTAGTAAAAATTTATGTAGATAATATTATTTTTGGCTCTACTGATTCCAAACTATGCAAAAGGTTCTCTGACCTGATGCATTCTAAGTTTAAAATGAGTAGCATGGGTGAACTCTCTTACTTCCTTAGTCTCCAAGTGAAGTAATATCCTGATGGAATCTTCATATCTCAGTCCAAGTATGCTAAGGAATTAGTGAAAAGAGTTGGGATGGCTGATGCCTCACCAATGAAAACACCCATGGCTTCCAATGTTGTGATTGATTCTGACAAAAAAGGGAAACCTATTGATCAAAAAACTTATAGGGCTATTGTTGGATCCCTATTATACCTCACATCAAGTAGACCAGACATCATGTTCTATACATGTCTTTGTGCTAGGTTCCAAGTGAACCTTAAAGAATCTCATCTAATTTTGCTAAAAAGAATTTTAAGATATATAAAGGGTTGCCCTGATCTAGGACTTTGGTATCCAACAGAGTCAGAGTTTGAGTTAACTTGATACTCAGATGCTGACTATGCTGGATATAGAGTAGATATGAAAAGCACATCAGGAATATGCCAGTTCCTTGGTGATAGGCTTGTGTCCTAGTTTTGTAAGAAGCAAACATCAGTGTCCACTTCAACTGCAGAGGCTAAATACATTGCATCTGGCAGTTATTGTTCACAGATAATGTGGATTCAAAACCAATTACTGGATTATGGATACAGTCTAAATAATTCAATTATATTTTGTGATAGTACTAGTGCAATTTCTATTGCTCAGAATCCATTTCATCATTCTAGAACCAAGTATATAGAAATAAGGCATCATTTCATTAGAGATACTGTAGACAAAAAGAAAATTAATCTTAATATTATCTTCACTGATTTTCAAAGAGCAGATATCTTCACCAAGCCTTTGGATGAAAAGAAACATATATTCTTCCTAAATCAGCTTGGAATGATAAATGGAATGGATTAATTTAATTTCTATTGTAGTTTGAAGATCTGTTCACAAATTGTCGAACAGAGATCGATGATCTGCGAACTCCTCTTGAGCTCTATCGTTGACCTGAGATCGACGACAGCTCTGTGTGAAGTTAAAAATCGTCGAACGGAGATAGACGAATTTACTTCAGAAAATAAATCGTCGACCTGAGATCGACGATCTGTTTTCCCCTCTTCATTCAGAGGCCGATGATAGTATTTTCTATAAATCTGTCGTCGACCTAAGATCGAAGTTTTCTTTATTTTATCGTAGGACAGAGCTTGTCTTTTCTCATTCCAAAAACCTATATTGAGGTTTCTCTTCGAGCTCTATCCTGCGCTTTCCAATTTCTCTTGCACTTGATCATCTTTCTCTTGAGTCTACAGAAACCTATGGCAATTCCAGCGGCTATCCTTTCAATAATGAAGTTCGATACAGGTTTTTATATCGACTTCGAATCATTAAGGCACTGCGATCAGATTTTCCAAGATATTCTTCAGATTTGTGAAGATCAGGGTCTGAGGAAGATCATGACTCAAAGGATCAAGTTACTAGTAATAGAAATCAAAGAATGGGTCTATACATCGATAATGCCTGATGACGCGTCCATGGTTGGGACCATCTAAGGGCAACAGGTTCTTCTTACCCCTGCAATTATTTCTGAACTTTTTGAGTTAGTAAATGGAGAGAATAGTCTAGAATAGGAGAGTTCTGAATATAGCAGTATGCTAGTTAGGATGGGCCATCCTGAGGGAATACCATCCAAGATGCTTAAGAAGAACTTGTCTATAGAATACAAGTTCTTAGTAGATATTGTAGGCAAGGTGCTACTAGGAAAGCAATCTGCCCATGATAAAATTAACAGACAACAGTTCTCAATAATGTCTGCTTTGGTTAATAAGAAATCATTCAACTGGGCTGAGTTAATTTTTGATTTAATCAAGAGGAAGAACTCCAAGAAGGAGGTTTGTTTTGGGAGGATTCTGGGAATCTTCCTTCAGTCTAAGGCTTCAGAACTAATGGTCTCTCAGACCATATTGATTAATGACAGTAAGTGGTTGGACTACTTTTTGTTTGGTAAGTGGGAAATGACTATCCCTAGGCCTTTCAGTGCCTCTTACACCTCCAGGACTTCTGAGGATACAATAGCTGCTACATCTGCTCCTCTACCCATAGAAGATGTTCCTTCCTCAACTCCTCCATCCACCCTAGTTACTCCCTCTGTCTCACCTCCTGTCTCACCAATCCAGATTTACTCCTCCCCAAATTTTACTCATCAAACTCCTCCTTAATCTCCCGTTTCTCCTCATTAAAGGCCCTCTCCGTCCTCCAACCTTTTATCAACCTCAAATGTTGATTTTCCAACTCATCTTGCATCTTCTCAACCTATTGCTTCTCCATCCATACCCACTCTGATTCAATCTGAGCCTATCCAACAGGATGCTCCCTCCTCTTTTCCTGAGTTCATCCATACAAAACTCCTTAATTCCTTTTCAGTATGTTCCAATTATGGACATCAAACCCCTTACTCCACTTCTGAGACTGAACCCCTCTATCAAAATTTCTCAAATATTGCTCAAGACCTTCTTAAATTTATTTCTCCCTCCTTAGAGAAACTAATAGCAAATGTTATAGCTCCTCTCTCTACCTCCATCAACACTCTCTCCTCTAGAGTTGCTGCCCTCTCCTCTGTCCCTTCTTCTGGGGGCCTGGATACAGATTCCTCTGCATTAAGGCAGGGGGAGATATTGAATGAAGAAGCTCCAGTGCTTTTTCAAGTAGCAGCAGCATCAAATTTGCAGGTAGATGATTCTTCTGATGATCAGATGATTACAGATATTCAAATTATTGATATTGCTGATGATATAATGAGCCTAGAAGAAATAGTTCTTCCAGAAACTTTGACTATTGGTGATTGTTGCATCAATCCCACTGTAGATATCTTTGGTTTATTGAATTCCTTCAATACATTTTTTCTGAACTATCTTCCAGAAATAAAGCCATCCTTGGCTATAGTATGTTGTACTCCCCCTATAAGTCCTGAAGTTGTCAAACAACTAAAGTCAAGTTTTGAAGCTCCTGTAAATACAGAATTGATAGTTGAAGTTCCAGAACAATCAGAACTCCCTTTAGCAGAAAAGATTGATTCTCATATTTCAAGATCATCTGGGCCATCCTATATTATGGATGATAGCCCCATGCCAAGTCTAGATGACTTGATTGCTCAAGACATTGCTCAAGAGAATGCTCAAGATAAAGATCAATCCAAGCTTCTTAAACAGCTTGATGATTTGTATGATTATCCTCCTATATCTGATGACGATAAGGATGAAGATGATTCTTATGATTTCTGCTCCAAGCAAAAGAAAGTATCAAAGAAGAGAAAAGAACCTCCAAAGGCTGTTCCTTGACCTAATCCCTCAAATGATACACCATACTACATTCTTAGTAATATCAAGACTTATCTCGGTATGCCTCATTGGATGAAGTTATCCAGAAATCAAGCTAAAGCATAGAAGAAGAAGAAGAAGTCTGGATCCTCTCCTATGAAGAAATTCAGGAAAGATCCTCCTCCTTCTCCTCCTCCTCCTGCAGGAGCCTCATGGAATGTGTCTCCAAGTTCAAATATTTCTCAGCCTCAGAAGCCAGCACCCTCTCAAACTCAGAGGCCAACCTCCTCTCAGTCTCTAAGGCCTGTTTCTTCTTATAAGCCTAAAGGCAAGTTTAGTGAGGCTCCTCCTCCTAAATCTCTTTACTCCAGTCAAAAGCAGCAGAATCCTGTTTCAACTAATTTCCAAGCTCAGTCCACTCAGTTAAGGAATCTCTCTCAGAAGATATCTTAGGATGCTAATCCAGAGAGACTCTCACTCCTACTAATCCAGAACTGGATCCCAATTTCAGAATGGCTAGGGTAAATGAACTAATTGGACTATCTCAGATGAAGAAAGACAGAGCAGAAGGCCAAGATTCCTCTAGGTTTACTACTATGTCATCTTACAGAGAAAAGGAACTTGAAAGACTGCAGGTCAGGAAGGAAGTCTTCAATTCAGCACAATATATGACACTTCATCCTGAAGCAGTTGTACCTAGAGCTGCTACTCAGAAAACACTTGGTGAGCAAGACTTGAAGATGTTAAAAAGGGAAGCAGGAGACCCAATAAGGAAGATTATCTTTGTTAAATCTTCTTCTGCTCTTCCTCCTGCTAATCCTTAAGTCATTTTTTGAACTTTATTGTCTTACTATTTTATTGCTCTGACTGAACCATATGCGCTTTACATTTTTATATTATATCTGCTAATAATTTAAATTGTATCAGATATCTATGGCCTTGTATTTTCAGTCTTATTCTATGTTGAGTGACCTCACCCAAATAGGGGGAGATTGTTGTAACCCATGTTTGGATTTGGGCTAGGTCCACTCTTAGGTTGTTGACCCACATATATAACAAGGGTCAAGGTCTAGGTCTAAGTTAGTCTCCTTAGGTAATACTTCAAAAGATCAGCATTGGATTTCACTCAAGAACTCAGACTTAGAAGAAATCTGTAAAATACATATCAGTTCGACTTTCGTCGAACTCAACTCGACGATCGTTGATCTTCGATCGACGATCTCAGAGTTTAGTCTCTGAACTGAGCTCGATGATCTACGAGCTTAGGTCGACGATTCTATATCTATTCACAGTACTCTCAGATCAAAGATAGCTGATCTCAGCTCGACGATCTCCCAGCTCAGACCGACGATCATATTCTGTGTCCGACTACTTATTTTCAGCAGCTGTCTTGAAGATTTAATTTATATTTTATTGATTATATTTTTGTCAAATAATATCTGGTAGTTAATGCTGATATTCTCAAGGCATATAGCCGTTTCTTTACAACATTAACTATGGTATTCACAGAGTTATTATTTTGACTTATTTGCCAAGATAGGTTGGGAGACAATTAAAAGATAGAAATTTTAGCCGTTTCTCTCCTCGATTTCTGCAGTAATTTAAGGAATGTTTTTGAAATTCAAAAGAGACAGTTTTTATTCTATTCCTCAAGGACAAAAGGGACAGACATTCAGACTGATCAAGACATTGAGAAATACATATAGAGAAACACACTTAGAGAGAACATTCCTGAGATAGCCCAAATAGTTCTCTTGTAGATTTCTCTTAGCTCTCAGAATTTTCATTGCTCTTAGGAAATAGAAGAAGAACAACAAACCTCTATCTTGAGTCTTCTTCAGTTTTCATCTTCAGGAATCTACAGAGACAAATAATCAACATCAATATACAAATTCTGAAGAGCAAGAACTTCAGTCCTCTGAAGAACTACACCCTAGACAAAGCTTCCATCTTCCTGAACCCCTCAATATCTCAGGGGGAGCATTGGCATCATCAAAATCCACTTAGTCTTCTCAATGTATTTGAGAAAGAGAAGACTGCCATCAACTTTTATTTTACCTTTCCTGTACAGGGTTATTACTCCCTTCAAAAGTGAACTCATTGGTGATAGGGCACCTGATCAAAAACCTATTAGTTTTTAGGCACCTGATCAAAAGCCTTAAGATTCTCTAGATCTACCTGGATCAGATCTTGTGGTGATAGGGCACCTGAGCAAAAACCTGATTGGTGGCAAGGCACCTGATAAAAAACCTGAGTGGATTCCTACCAGGGTGGTAGAAGAGTGGATGTACCCAGATTTGGAGAACCACTATAATTTTCTTGTGTCGTCTGGTGCCTCATCTTTCTTTATTTTCTGCTGTGCTGTGTTTGCTTGTGATTTATTCTTCTCTTATACTTATAAGTAACACTTTTCTTAATTCCGCTATAAAAATTTACTCAAAAGTTTTAATACTCTATTCACCCCCCCCCCCTCTAGAGTAAATCAGATCTATCCCCTCTCTTTCACCACCACCTATGAGGGGAAGGATGACTTTATGTCTTTAGATGACTGGATTATATCTATAGAGGAGAAGTTCTCTAATTCAGGGATTTTTCATAGACCAGAAGCTGATGTTGGCTGCTTACCAGTTGATGGGCCTTGCTAAGGGCTGGTGGATTCATGAGAAATACACCTTCACTGGTAGGTGTTCGTAGGAGAGGTTCAAGGTGATGCTACTAAAGAAGTTCTTGTCTTTGGTGTAACAAGATAGGTTAATGAATAATTTTTTGCATTTGAAGCTGTGACAACTCATAGTTGGTGAGTATGAGGTAGATTTTAGCAAGTTGAGCAGGTTTTCTCCGAAGTTGGTCACCATTGAGGAAGGTAGAGTTAAGCGCTTCCTAGGAGGTCTTAGTAGTGATAGTCAGCAGTAAGCCTTTTCTTACAAGTAGGAAAGTTATGTGAAAGCCGTTAAAGTTGCCTTGAAGATAGAGATGATATATAATAGGAAGAATTGTTGGTTGAAGTTGAGAAAGGATAAGAGAATGGCTGATGATAGTGGAAGCTCTCGGGCATCCAACCCTACTTTGAAGTTCAAAGATGTGTGTGGTTTTGGTGGTCATCAAAGCCATCGTGTTGAAAAGTGTTTCAAGAGATTGGGTGCTTAGAAGTAGCTGTAGGTGCATTCGATTCAGAATGCGCTGAAGGGAGATCTTACTTGTGTTTTTTGTAAGAAGAAAGAGCGTGATGTTGCCAGATACTGTAAGAAAGAAAAGGTTTGTTTTTAGTGTGATCAGAAGGGGCATATAAAGTTTAAGTGTCCACTGACTCAGCCTGCATTGCAGGCGGTTCCACTATAGGGTCTACCATCTCCATAGCCGCAGTATTTGGACAAAGGAAAGGGAAAGGTGAATGTGCTGACCAAGGAAGAAGCTTAGTCATCTACTTAGGTGATCTTAGGTTAGATTCCGACCTAGTTGATAACTGATAACTATGGAAATTAATTTTTTTATATCAATTAGGTGTGTGATTTTATATGCGAGTTTATGGTGAGGAATCGATGGGCATGCATTCATTTCATTTCCGGTGATACTCACTCTTTATTGGCTAAGAGTTTTATGGACCGACATCATTGGGCTACTCATCGATTAGATGATCCTCTTAACGTTAAGTTCCCTTTAGGATATTTAGCACTATCAAATCAAGGTAATCAAAAATGCATATCCTCTTAAGAGATTTCCTAGTGAATGCTGATTTGAAGGTGCTAGTTATGGAAGATTTTGACGTGATCTTGGGCATGGATTGGTTATCCAGATATAATGCATTCACCTAGTGCAAAGTCAAGCATTTAGATTTCATGATGGATAATTGCTAACTCATTAGAGTACATGGATTACCGCATTAGGTTTCCCCAATAATATATGTAGAATTTTCTCGGGAATTAGAACACAATTCAACATGATAACCTCATTCAAATAAAGCTCTGCTATCTTCTCTATAGAGTAATCAATCTTGAAAGGCACAAAATGGGCACACTTTGTCAATTTATCGACTATAACCCAAATAACATCATGCCCTTGGGGAGACCTTGACAAAACCCATAATGAAATCCATAGAAATACTCTCACATTTCCAACTCAGAATATCCAAGGGTGTCAACTTACCACCGGGTCTTCTATGACCTGCTTTAACACATTGATAGGTATAACATTCCAATACAAACTTCTCTATATCATTCTTGATTCCCGACCACTAAACCCTCTTCTTTAGATCTTGATACATCTTTATAGAACCAGGATGGTAGGCAAAACAAGAACTATGCGCTTCATGACAAATCTTTACTCGAATATCCTTAATAGTGGGTATACAATATCTATCTCGATACTTCAAGGTACCATCATCATCAATAAAAAAATCTAGTAATTCTCCTTTTTTAGTTGTACTTTGAATGCACTACAAGTCAGGATTATCCTTTTGATGTAGTCTTGTAAGTGAAATCAATGAAGGTTCTTCAGCATCTAAGCTAGTTGGCAATGCGCTACTTCCGATAGTTATATTCATCGATAAGAACTCCTCCAAAGATTGCATAAAGAGATTAAAATATGAGAGGCCTTTCGGCTCAAGGAATCAGCTAACACATTATCCTTACCCAGATGGTAAATAATATTGACATCATAGTCTGCTAAATACTCCAGCCATCTTCGCTGGCAAAAATTCAATTACTTTTGAGTGAATACATACTTCAAACTTTTATGATCAGTAAAGATCTTGCATGACACTCCATATACGAGAAGTTTCCACCGCTTTAGGGCAGAAATAACTACTGCAAACTCTAAGTCATGCGTAGGATAATTTCTTTCATGAACCTTTAGTTGTCTTGATCCATACACTATTACCATTCCATCTTGCATCAAAATGCAACAAAACCCCACATGTGAAGCATCTACATAAACCGCACACTCCACTCCCTTAGCGGGCAAAGCTAAGACTGATGCAAAACACAACCCCTTTAAAAATTCCTGAAAGCGTCTTCACAACCATCGCTCCAAATAAATGCCACATTCTTATATGTAAGCTTTATCATAGGCGTGGACATCACTGAAAATCTTTGTACAAATCTCCTAAAATAACCTGCTAACCCCAAGAAGCTACGTATTTCCTTAGGTGTTGTAGGCCTCCACCAATTCAAAACCATAGTTATCTTAGATGGGTCCATGGATATACCATCTTTACTCATAATGTGACCAAAAAAGGACATCTGAGATAGCCAATATTCACACTTGCTTAACTTTACATAAAACTTGTGCTCCCTCAGAGTAGACTGAACTAAATTCAATTGCAAAGCATTCTCCTCAGCACTTCTGGAATATACTAGAACATCATTGATGAAGATGACCACAAAATGATCTAAGAAATTCTTTAATACTCTATTTATTATGTCCATAAAAGAAGAAGGCTCATTCTTCAGTCTAGAGGACATCACCAAGAACTCAAAATGTTCATATCGGGAATGAAAAGAAGTCTGTAGTACATCGGACTCACGGATCCTTAACTGATGGTAGCCCGAACGAAGGTCAATTTTTGAGAACACATAACTACCCCACAACTAGTCAAACAAATTATTATTCCTAGTCAACAAATATTTATTCTTAATAGTCACCTTATTCAGTTCCTGATAATTTATACACAATCTCATTGATCCATCTTTTTTCTTCGCAAAAGGACTGGAGCACCACAAGGTGAAGAACTAGGTCTAATAAAGCCACAATGTAGTAGCTCATACAACTGGGTGTGCTACTCCTCCAATTCACATGGCACCATACGGTAAGGTTCCTTTATAATAGGATGAGGACCTGACACATGATCTATAATGAACTCTACCTCTCTCTCTAGTAGAAGGCCGAGAACACTGGAAGAAAAACATCAAGAAGCTCTCGCACCACGGGAATGACTCAACACATGGCGAGTTATGAACATCTTCCAAAATAGAAACAAGAAAAGCAACATAGCACATCAGGTTCTCGAACCTTCAAGCCCTTGGCTTGGCGAGGCTATGTAAAATTAAATAAATTAATTTTCAGTTTGATCGTCAAATTTTTTTTTGGACTGAGCCATCTTTGAAGCTAGGAAAATTTGCAAAGTTTTGAAGAATTTTTGTTTGTCGTTAACTTCAGAAAATTTTAGTTCGAGATCAGTTCGTCAAACTCTGATTTCGGCTTCGTCGTTGGAGTAGTAGCACCGATCTTTGCATTTGATGCAATTTTCTTCGGAGTCAGAGTGGGTTTAGTCGGCGGTCGCCAAATGAGATTTTCAAATTTAAATGTAATAATAATAAAGATAAATTTTGATTTCTTAAGTCTTAATTAAAGCAGACTTAATTAATGATGATTTGTTTTTCTAAATTCGATTCATATAAGTCAAAATGAGCCTTGGTAATGACCAAAAAACCTAAATCTTACCATGGAAATTTATCCTTTGTCTTAATCAAAATGAGGATGTCAGCTAGTTCAATTAATGATTTTCCTCCTTCCTAAGGCAATTGTCCAGCAATGCCTTTATTTTTATTCCATCTTCTTCCTCTCGCAAACCCGAATAAGAGAGTGAGAGAGGCAGAGAACTATTCTCCTAGAGCTCTCCGGCTGCCCGATCGGGAGCTCCCGCACTCGTTTTTCTCGATGGAGCCAAGATTCGAAAAGCTTTCATTGAGCTATTCGCGTGCGTGGTTAGTATTTTCATTTAATGAACTTTTAGTGTTATGGTGAGTGGCCCTAACTATTATTTCTTACTATTCTTCATAGTTGTTTCCTCACCAAACCCCAGTTTGTATAGATCCTTAGTTTGGAAGGCCTGTAAGGCCAAAAACCTGGTGAAGAAGTTGAGGCAAGTGGTGGTTTGTTCCCCTTTCTTGTCCTCCCTTAATTTATATAAATTCTTCTATGTGTAATGTTAGGCTTTGAGGTTTGGGTTGTCTTCTTCTTCTTTTTCTTGAGAATTAGCTAGTGCATAGTGCAAAAATAATAACAGTTTGCTAAATTTCCATTCTAGAAAATTCTGTTAAGCTATCTGCTAGAACTTCATGCATAACCTCAGTCATTTCTTTTGTCTGTATAAAGTTTAAGTCATGTACACCTTTTTTCTTGGTAGCATGAAAACTTTTGTATCGACTAAGTCATAATTCGACTACACAGATCATATTTTTTACCAAGGCAAAAATCAACTGCATGAAATTTAACCTAGGTCAAAAATCGACTACATGGATTGTATGAGTCATATTCTGGCTAAGTACATTTTTTACTGCATCGACTGCATGTAATTCAGGATAAGTCCAAAATCGACTGCATCGACTGCATGTTTCTTATTCTAGCTATGTTCATATTTAACTATATCGACTGTATGAAATTCAGGCTAAATCCAAAATCGGTTGCATAGTTCAAAATTGGCTATATAGTTCAAAATCAGCTGCAAAGTTCAAAATCGGCTGTATGGTTCAAATCGATTGTATAGTTCAAGCTTAATTATATTATGTGAATATTTTCTACTCAGGAACACCTGCGTTGTTCCTTTCCAAATTCCTCGAATTTGGTGGTCAATTGGTGTGAATGGGAAAGATTCCACCACCACAGTAGCTATTTTATGTTATGATATTGGTTGGATTGTGGGTGTTAGTGGACTATACAACCGCCATAGTGCCTATTTATGAATCATTACATCGGGTGGCTTGGTATTGGACGGTTGGGTTGCATTGGAATGATAGCCACCACCATAGTGCCTTTTTGCATTGTTTTGGGCTGCTAGATTATGTTGGAAAAATATCCACCACCACAGTGCCATTTTGTGATATTTTTTTACTATTGGGTTGTGTTGGAAAGATAACCGCCACCACAACGCTTTTTTGTCATGATTTGGTCTGATGGTTTTTGTTGTAATATGGATCACCGCCTTAGAGCCGAATTCTGACTATTGTTAATGATGGAATTTCTCGAGCTGATCAGCCTCAATTATTTATGCTCATAGAGCAAGTTTATTTTCTTATAATTAATCACTATTGAGCTAGTTTTTGTCACTGTTTCTTTTATTGTGATGGTAATCATATTTGATTCATTGGTTTTTGTTGCCACTTCCTCATTCCTTACTGAGGCATTATTTTCTTTTGAATGCCTTGGGCTCTTAGCAGTAACAGTTCGAGTGGTTAGAGTTGGTGATTCCAGGCTCCATGTTTCTGTGCTTGTTTTTTCCAACAACATGTGAGGTTGTTGCTAGTTCCGTCTCAGTATACATTTTCATTTAAATTTTATGGGTTCGTGTCAGGTAGTTGACTCACATAGCTTTTGTTTTCATATATTGGACTACTTGATGGCTTTTCCAACTTTACTTGCTAGTTATCTCCATTACTTGCTCTCTGGGAATGTTTTATGTTAGCATGCATGTTAGATATTTTAAATATAAAAGATGCATTCTAGCTTATACTCATAGCATCTCTTTCTACTAAAAGTCATCCTATTTTATGGATTACAAAACTATTTTTCTACCAAGGCTAAATTCAGAAACTTGCACATCACTAGCATGTTTGTTGGGTCCCCATGCTCACGTAGGTTAAAGTGAAGTAAGCTATGTATTTATTTCTGTTGCGAATATATTTTCTTACTTGTGGACTAGTTGATCCACTGAACCGAGGGGCACGATTCCTTAAGCTCTAAATTTAAGACTATGATACTTAAAACATAAAACATATGTTTTTTATATAAAAATAGTTGAAAGTGTGGTTTTTGCTTGAGCGTTTGAAGTTGTCCCATGCACAGCGTGACATCACAATTCTTTTTTCTCTTAATTTGATAACATATTTAATGTTGACAAAATGCGGGTTGTGACACAAGGAGACACAGCCAAACACTATGATTACGTTATTTCCCTCCATGACAGATGTGAGCGAGAGTTTCGTTGTAGCCCCTAAGGAAATTTTTGTACTCTGATATTTGCAGGAGCTTTTGTGTAACTTGTTGACTTATATTTTATTTGGATTTTCTTACTTTTATGGATCATGGCTTCTGTGTTTTCTTTTATTGATGAGCTGATCTTCAATCAAAGGTGCAGGAGCATCTTCAGTTGGAGAAGGTGACTTCTAAGCCTCCCCCTCCATCACAGTAGAAATCTTAGTGATTATATCCTCAGCCACTTATTAAATAGTTTCAGAAGAAGGTATCTCCTTAGAAGCTGTTGGAGACTCTTCAGATTGAGTCTTAGTGACCTGATTCCTTACTATAGGGTCAGAGGATATGGATACTTGTACACTCATGTCCTAATCTCTTCATTAGACTCAGACAGATTAGGAACATAAGGCTCTTCCTCAAATTTCTTTGATGAACTGCTTTCTGTACTTTCCTCTAGAGTATGTACTGATGTATTCTTCTTTATTGTAGCAAACAGATGTTGAGGTTACAGAACTCTCTCCCACCTATCATGCATCTTGGAATCCATCTGTTAGGTCCATTGATCCCAATGTCCCAAATTTGAAGAAGGCTTATAGGATAATGGTATACATATGTATAATCTAATAGTTGCCACAAGTTCTATATGTGCAGGATGTTATTTGAACAATGATTAGACAGGTTGTCTAAGTTAATGTGATAAGCAGACTCAAGGCAGGATATTGGAAAGACAGAAATCTGTCTAAGTCCGCAGGATTTGAGTGAAGGTGATTCACTCAACACCAGAAAGCCAAAAGCTTTGAGTAAAGCATGGACAGTCAAAGCCTAACTTTTTCCAAGGTAGAATTTTGGTTAAGTCCATAGGCCTTGAGTGATGGCAGTTCACTCAATGCCATATAACAAGAGGCGTCGAGTAAAGATCAGATAGTCAAAGCTTCAGCATTGGCAAGGAAGAAATCTGGCTGAGTCCAAAAGCATTGAGTGAAACCAGTTCACTCAATGCCAAGCTCAAAAAGCATCGATAGAATAAGCTTCAGTCAAAGCCTCAGTAGATATAGACAGAAAATCTAAGTCTAAATGCGTTGAGTAAGGACAGTTCACTCAATGCCAACTCAACAAAGAAATCAGCTAAGTACAGAAGCATTGAGTGAAGACAGTTCACTCAATGCCTCATCAAGATGACAGAAAAGTCAAGTATGTGTTGAGTGATGAAGACTCACTCAATGCACTCAACGTCTATCAACATAAAGTTTGTCTAAGGACAAAAGCATTGAGTGAAGGTCGTTTACTCAACGTTTCCTCGACAAAAATAACAGCTAAGTCCAATTGCATTGAGTGATGAATGTTCACTTAACGCCTACTCAGTAAAGACGTGCAAAGTCTATATTCGTTGAGTATTGTCAACACACTTAATGCTTGTTGCTGAAGAATATTTGGCTGTGTTTTGGCGCTGAGTTACATACCTTCACTCAACACCTATACTAAATTGCTTGAATTTTGCTAAGTCTATAGATGCTGACGTCAGCAACAAAATTCAAAATCATTGCGAGAAGTCTACAGTACACGACAAACGGTGTTGTATGCCTCTATACTGCATTTAATACAAAAGCAAGATTAAAGCAACACAGCCTGATAAGCATAAGACAACTCTGTAATCTTGGCTATGTCATGTATTCCACAAGGATGAGTGCCAAATTAAGAGGTCAAGTGACAGAGAGGCCATTTTGACAGGCACTAGGAGTGGAAATGTCTATTGTCTAAACTTTCTATGTTTAGGTCAAGACTCCCCTATATGTCTAGTTGGAAATGAGAAAGTCTCATATTATGTACAATGGCATAAGAGACAAGCTCATTTGAATTATAAGACAATTGACAAGCTTTTTAGTGAATAGCTAGTTAGGAATGGTCCCGAGATGAAATGCACCAAGGAAGGCATTTGCTCTTCATGCCAAAAGGGCAAGCATACCAAAGCTTCCTTTAAAAGCATTGGGACTAGAGACTCTATGAGGTGTTATACCTCCTACATATGGGCTTGTTTGGTCCTATGCCTATTCATAGTCTAGGTAGGAAAGTATACACCGTTATTGTTATTGATGACTTCTATAGGTTTGCTTGGGTTTTCTTTCTTAAAAAAAGTCTGAAACCCTTGATATCTTCAAGACTTTTGTCAAGAAAATTCATAATAAATCGGACAGTACTGTGGTCAAAATCAGAAGTGACCATGGGACTGAATTTCATTATGAAAACAAGACAAGGTTCGGTAAAGAGCAAGGGATTCATCAAGAATTTTCTTCTCCATGAACACCCTAGCAAAATGGGATAGCTGAGAGGGAAAATAAAACTCTCATTGAAGCTGGAAGGACAATGCTAAGTGACACATCTCTCCGAAGATTTTTCTAGGCTGGGGCAGTAAATACTACATGTCATGTCCTAAATAGAGCTTCCATCACAAAGAGTTATAAGAAGATTCAATACGAGATCTTGAAGGGCAGAAAACCAAACCTGCCATATTTTAGGATCTTTGGTAGCAAATACTATGCGCTTAATGATGATAAGTATTATTTGACTAAGTTTGCTGCCAAATCCTATGATGGGATATTTGTTGGGTACAACAATCATAGCCAGGCTTACAGGATCAACAATTTGAAAAATCAAGTTGTGGAAGAGTCCATAAATGTAGTGTTTTATGAATCTACTATGATTAACAGTGATCTACCAAGATCCCCATCTAGTCCTGCAGGTATAGAATTGGTGGAAGACAAATTGTCCATCAAAGAATCTACTCCTGCTGCCCAAGATAAAAAAGGAGTGTGCATTCCAGAAGAAGGGGAAAGCTCAAAATTTGAGGATGAAGAACAGTAAGCTCCAACCACTGAAGCTCAAGAAGCTGAAGGAAGAAAGCCACCAGCAGTTAGGCATCTAAGAGATCATCCCAGACTCTAAATAATTTGTGATGCACACCAAGGAGTTATAACCAGGAGAAGAAGTCTCAATACAGCAATGTATTCAAGATTCCTGTCACAAGTTGAGCTAAAAAGATTTCAAGAGGCCAGCATAGACAAGTTCTAGATTATGGAAATACAAGAAGAACTGAACCAATTAAAAATATGTAAGGTCTGAAAGCTGGTTCCCAGACCACAAGGAGACAATGTCATTGGAACCAAGTCGATCTACAGGAACAAGCTTGATGAAAATGGCATTAAAATCAAGTATAAAGCTAGACTGGTTGCTAAGTGATATAGACAAGAAGAAGGTATTGATTTTGATCAAACCTTTGCCCCAGTAGCTAGGCTAGAATCCATCAGACTATTCCTTGCATATGCTGCCCACAAGGGATTCAAAGTCTATCAAATGGATGTGAAGTCAACCTTCCTAAATGGTGACTTAAGGGAAGAAGTCTATGTTGAGCAGCCATTAGATTTTGTTGTTCCTAACTCTCCTGATTATGTTTATAGACTTAGGAAAGCCTTGTATGGGTTGAAGAAAACACCAAGGGCTTGGTATGAGACCTTGTCTAGCTTTCTCATTGAGAATAAATTATTAAGGGGAAAGATAGAGAAGAGTCTATTCCTACGGGAATCTAAGGGCAAGATCATCCTTGTCCAAATTTATGTAGATGACAAAATTTTTGGGTCTACTCATGATAACCTTTGCAAGAAATTTGCCAAACTTATGCAAGAGAAGTTTGAGATGAGCAGTATGGGCCAACTTAAGTATAACATCCCTACTCGTTACATGGGATATAGTAGAAGGTTCGGCCGGGGCCCCATACCCTATTCCACAAACAGGAAGAGAGGTTACTGTATAATATCCAAACTACCAATGATTCCGAACACAGAGCATTCTAGGGGAAGCTTCAAGGTTGAAAACTTTGAACTCAAGTACAGCAGAAGAAATGTCCCCTACTAACAATTAGGAATGAATACAACCAATACACAAGGTACATGGCCTTATGGCCTTACAAGTTTCTCTTAACAAGAGTGTGGTTTACAAACATCGGCATGCAGGCCGGCCTCATATAAACAAGAGTAAAGCAAAGTAAAGCCTTCAAGGGTAGCAGAGCAAACAGGGCTTCAACCCGCTATTTCCCACTTGGGTCAGCTTCACCTGCAAGAAATAATCCACCAAGCGGTGGCAAACAGTGCAACGGTCAGCATCCAGCTGACCAATTATAACGACCCTGCCCCTGGCAAAGGGCAGCGGAATTCCTTCCTTGCAAAGCATTTTATTAACCAACATATGTATACTACAATCCACCACGGCTGTACACAAACACACTAGCCAATACATAACACAAATGTCAGCACGACGGCCCGACGCTCCGTGCACTCAGGGCACCTTATTGGTGTACCGAAAAATCCAGGGTCCCACCACCGTTTCAAGGTATCTCTACCTTACGGTCCAAAATGAGCATTCGTAGTCTTTACGATGCACAGGACTAAGACTCTTGCTATGAGATCCTAACAGGGACTTAAGCACCCAAGGTTAGACAACCATAACGCAGGTACAGATCCGCCTTGCCCGTTGCTCATCATCGTCAATTGTCACACCGGACAAATGCGGGTACAGCATCTCCTTGCCCATTCGCTACCAAGGCTCTTAGTTGCAGCACAACGGCCCAACAACACACAACATGGTACTCATGACCATACGAGTTGAACACCAAGTATCAACTCTCACATTTTCCTAGACTTCCTCCAATACTTCCTACTGCACTAAGTAAGGGATGAACCACTGATCCCACGGGAATCTCTTCGCATTCCACCTTTTGGTGGAGGATTCCTATGCAAATGCAAGAAAGAAAGACTTCACACATCTGAGTGGAAAATCGTTACCTTTGTAGCATGGTTTGGCGCCATAGAGAAAAGTACATGGTTAGAAAGGACCGCAACGCTCTTGCCTCTGTGAATCTGAATTCGGCACGCGATTCGGACCACCGTAGCACCACCGATGAACGGATTCCACTTCTCCTACCTCCTCTTGCTCTCCCCTCTCTCTTCTCCTTAGAAAGAGAAAGCAAAAGATGAAATGAGGAATAACTTCCAATTTTCCGTCCATAAACTATCAGGAGGCAAGCCAGGGCTGTTGGATCGAATTAAATAAAAACGAACGGCCTGGATTAACTCTGAAAATCATTTCAAATAGCCGAACACGGCTTTGCACACGGTCGTGTTCCTAGTCGTGTGCCCTGTTCGCAAAAAAAATTATCAACCCAGAACAGGACACGGGTTGAGACACGCCCGTGTCGCCCAAACTGGCACGCCTGTATCGGTGGGCGTGTTCCATAATCGCCCTACGAAACCGACATGACCCTTAGTGGACACGGGTCCTGACACGCCCGTGTCAATATTGACACGTCCGTGTCGACCATGACATACCCGTGTCTCGAGCCGTGTACAGGCCTCTCGACACAGCCCAGTTTCCAAAGAAGGACACAGCATGTTGACACGCCCGTGTCAACTTTAACACGGCCGTGTCGGCCCCCCTTTCATGCTCGTGACCTCCAGCAGGGAAATTCCCAGGGCTCTAGAACCCATAAAAACACTTCTAATACCTATAGTGTTTTTTGGGCATTATAATTCTCCCCCACTTATAAGAATTTCGTCCCGAAATTCACAAAGCACAAAACAAAATTATATACTATGCAAATATATACTATTGTTCATACAAATAGATACAACAATACTACAAAATAGCTCGGGAAACTCAGTACGCATGGCTTATTCCTGCTCCCATGACAACTCCTCTCAGCCACAATTATCCCATCGGACCTTGACCATCCCGACAGCTTAATTTTGTAGTTGTTTAACCGCCGTATCCTCGATCCGAATAGGCCTAACCTTCATTGTTAGCCCACTATCGACAGATACTCGATCCGCATAAACCAACTGAGATGGCTCTTTCACTGCTTTCCTTACTACTGAGATATGAAACACGTCAGGCAAACCACTCAGTTCTGTTGAAAGCACTAACCGATAGGCAACCTCACCAACACGCTCTACCACTTCAAACAGTCCCAAATACCTCGGGCTCATCTTTTTCAGACGCCGTATCCTGGACACGCCCTTGAAGGGTTTAATCTTCAGGTATACCCAATCACCCACCGCAAACTCCACATTTCGGTGCTTGGCATTGTAATACTTTGCTTTTCTGTCTTGAGCCACCAACAATCTTTTTCGAATCAACCGAATAATCGAGTTAGCATCATCCATTTCTTTTTGCTTGTACAGCTTCGATTCGCCAGTCTCCGCCCAAGCAAAAGGGGTACGACACTTCCTACCGTATAAGGCCTCAAAGGGCGCCATCTGAATACTAGCTTGATAGCTATTGTTGTAGGCAAACTTGATCATATATAGATGATATTCCCAACTCTTTCCAAAATCTAGCGCACACATTCGGAGCATATCCTCAAACGTTCTGTTGGTCCTTTCGGTTTAACCATCCGTCTGAGGATGAAAGGCCGTACTGAAATGGAATTTCGTACCCAACAGTTGGTGAATTAGCCTCCAATCTCCCGAAGTGAAATGCCTATCACGATCAATAACGATGCTACGGGGCTCACTGTGCAATCGTACAATGTTATCCACATACAACTTTTCCAACTTGTGAACTGAGTCATCCTTCCGGTTCGGTATGAAGTGTGACACCTTAGTTAACCGATCCACAATCACTCAAACTGCATCATTACCGCGTTGCGACCTCGGCAGCCCATACATGAAATCCATCGAGATGTCATCAAATTTCCATATAAGGATAGGCAATGACTTCAGAAGACCACCTGGCGTTTGGCATTCAGCCTTTACCAAGGCACATGTCTGGCATTTCGCAACATAATGTGCTATATCCTTCTTCATTCCAGGCCACCAGAACATTTTCTTCATATCCTTATACATCTTCGTGCTCCCGGGTGAATTGAATATTTTGTGAAGTGGGCTTCATACATCAATTCTTCACGAATTTTACCCCTACTTGGGACACACAAACGACCATCTCTCCGCAAAAGGCCGTCCTTAAAAGAAAACTTAGAATCTGAACTCTCTGCTGCATACCGTTGTAGACATTCATCAAGTTCTGTTGCCTACCGAACTCTATCCATAAGATCACACTGTACCTCTGTCCAGTTAAAACACGCCTTTGCAGTGGAATCCTTGTCAACACAAGAAATGTCTAAGACTTCCAGTTCTCGAATTAGGCTTTCATCATGCCTTAGTAACCAATTAGCCCTTGCCGGAGCCCTACGACTCAAGGGATCCGCGATGACATTCCCCTTATCGGGAGTGTAGTGAATATGAAAGGTATAGTCTCCAAGAAACTCCATCCACCTTCTCTGTCGCATGTTGAGATCCTTCTGATCCAACAGATACTTCAGACTCTTATGGTCTGTGAATATATCCACTTTCACGCCATATAGATAATGACGCACAGTTTAAGTGCGAATATTACTGCCGCCAACTCCAAATCATTGATGGGGTAATTTTGTTCGTGCACCTTCAATGGCGTGAGCCATATGCTATCACCTTCCCAAACTGTAGAAGAACGCAGCCTAAGCCGCTCCCTGATACATCACTATACACTTCAAAGCCGTCCAAACCACATGGCGATGTCAAGATTGGCGTCGTGGTCGCCACCTCAGGAAAGTCAGCATCTGATTTGTTCAGATGCTGACTTTACTGGCGTCGAGCTCAACAGCTCACAATGGTTCCTCACCGAGTCCTAGATTTGTTCGTGCACCTTCAAATGACGTGAGCCATATGCTATCACCTTCCCAAACTATAGAAGAACGCAGCCTAAGTAGCTCCCTGATACATCACTATACACTTCAAAGCCGTCCAAACCACATGGCAATGTCAAGGTGGCGAGCACGTGTAAGTTCCTTGATGTCGAGGATAACAAAGTCTACCAGGAAGTTAAACTTTTCAACCTTAACCAGAACATCCTCCACTATCCCTATCAGATATTTTAGGGAACTATCTGCTAATTAGATGCTCATTTTGGTTGTGCTTGGAATACCCAATCCTAATTTTTTAAAAAGCGAGTATGACATTAAGTTAATATTAGCGCCCAAATCTGCTAAGGCATCTTTTATTAAAAGAATACCGAAAAGGAGCGAGATTGAAAATCATCCCGGATCGTTTGGTTTTTGGGGTAATTTGTTTTATAAAACCACCAAACATTCAGCGTTAAGGGAAACTTGTGATATATCCTCGAGCTTCTTTTTATTAGAAAGTAATGCTTTAAGATATTTTGTTTTTTGGCATTTGCGTGATTGCCTCGCAGAAATGGACATTAATTTGTATTTGTTTTAAAATTTGTAAAAAAAATTTATGATGCTCATCTTGTCGCTCATTATTTAATTTTTAAGGATAGGTTAATGATGGTGGAGAAATACACGGTGTAGAAGAAGAAGAAGAAACAGGAGGTGGGGTAGAAACTCTTACCTCAGATTCAGATTCTTCTTTGATAGGTACCTGTACCTCCTTTCCACTTTGAAGTGTGATGGCATGGGAATTCTCCTGCGGATTTGGCTCCGTATTTCGTAGTAAAGCTCTAGGTTGACGCTCCGACAGCGTCTTTGAAATCTGTCCAATTTGAGTTTCTAATTTTTTAATTTATCCGACCAGGTTCCAGATATTGGACTCATTTGTGACGACATATTTAGTAAAGATGTCTTCTATCGGAGCAGGTCATAGTGGCTGTGATTGTGGTGGTGGTGGTTGTGGTATAAATCTAATTAGATTTGCATTAGGAGGGCGCTGAGAATTATTGGGGTTGCTCTATGATAAATTTGGATGATTCCTAAACCCTTGATTATATGTATTATTCTACAAATTAATATCTGGGTTGTAGGAAGGAGGTTGATATGGATTCCCCATATAATCGACTTGTTCTTATATTATATTATTAATAGAAGTCCAAGAAGGGGTGGCGGAGAAAGCAAACATCCCCGCTACTTGTCTAGTTAGATATTCTACTTGGAGTGCTAAATTAGAAGAAGCGTAGAGCTCATAAAGCCCTGCGGGTTTATTAGGGCATGACCTAGGCCCTTTTTATTGGTAGGTATTCATGGCCATTTCCTAAAATAAGGCTTGAGCGGCCTCCAGGTTTTTATTATTTAACATTTCCCTGGCGGCAGCATCAATCATTTGTTTGGTTTAGATATTCAAACCATTATAAAATGTATGCACTTGGAGCAAAGCCGACAGTGCGTGATGTGGACACTGACATAAAATTCATTAAAGCATTCCCAAGTCTCATAGAGAGACTCAGACATGCCTTGAACAAATGAAGAAATATTTGCATGTAATTTAGTAGTTTTAGCAGGCGAAAAATACTTTGTTAAAAAATTTTCGGTCAAATCAGCCCAGGTAGTGATGGATCCTCTAGGTAGAGAACTTAACCACTGCTTGGCTTTCGTCCATAATGAAAATGGAAATAAACACAAATGAATGGCATCATCAGTAATGCCATTTATTTTAAATGTGTCTAATGTTTCTAAGAAATTTGACAGATGAGTGTTGAGATCTTCATCTGGCAATCTATCAAATTATACTGAGTTTTGAATCATTTGGATTATGCTAGATTTGATTTCAAAATTATGATTAGCAATCGTAGGACGGATGATACTTGACCCGGAGTTGTCCAAGGTCAGCCGCGCATAATAAGACATAGTTCTTTGGGGGTCGCAACTGGAATTTGTTCTTTCATAGCTTCAACGTGCGTGGTTCTGATAGACTCTTCCAGATTTAATGCTAAGCTTTAGTCACGAGATTAATGGTGCCTGTGATAGGTGCGATCAATTTCAGGATAAAAGTCAAGATTATGATCAATTGGAAAGTGTCGTCGGGTCATGCACTAAAAAACTATTATATAAAATTTTTTTGTTTTTTTTGTTTATTTTAAACCCAAAATAAAAAGTAGGCAAAAATATAAGTTTTGTAAAAATAAAGAGTTTAATTTTTTGGTGGTATGCATTTATTTATTTTTTAATTTTTTTGTTTATGTGATAAAAGTAATAATGATTCATTTTTTACTTCAAATATTAACACAAAATGTTCCCCAACAACGATGCCAATAATGTGATAAGTAAAATTGAAAAAAGAGTTTCTTGTTTTTTATTTAAATCCCCGGCAACTGCGCCAAAAACTTGATAAGTAAAATGAAAGAACTTTGAGATAGTTTGAAATTAAAAATTAAGTTGGATGAGAAAATTATGCGTATATATGTTATATCTTTTTTTTACTTATATACTGTGATTAAGGCAAGCGTATCTATTGAGTAATAATACAGTATTTTTTTTAAATATCAATATCATATTTTTCCACAGATCTGTGTTGAGTACTCTACTTATGAAATTGAACTATTATTTTATTGAAAAGAGTTATGATTTTTGAAAGTGAAAAAAAAAGAAATACTTAGGGTTTTTAAAATAGATGAGGCAGAGAGCCCTCGATTTTGATTTACTTTGGAAAGGAATTTTTAAACAAAAAAACTCTACTTTACTTTTAATTAAAATACTTGACTGTGCAGATTTCTTAAATATGAGTGTACCTCTATCGAGGATACATCCACCAGAGATTAAGTAGTCTGACTAAACTTTCGTATCTAATCAAAATTACTTTAATACATGCTTTATGTTGTGAACCCCGTTATTGACCTCCTACTGATATTCGAAGGTTCAACTTGAGAGGCTTACGTTCATCTCTTTTGAGAGTGAGGCGTAGTTTCTCTTTACCTGTGAGTGTTCAACTCATGGAAACGAACCATTCGTCTACTGTACAGTTCCACACAACTTAATTCTTATGTAAATCTTAAGTTTTTTATTTAGAAAATAAGGTTTAAATTTATAGAATTAATATCCTTTCCAAAGCTCATCTCAATCGAGTGCTAAAAATTTCTTAGCCTCTCATTGGGATGGAGGTGGTAGTAGAAAAAATTAAAGGACTTATAAAATGCAGAAATAATATCCTTCCCAACGTATCTTGGTTGATGCTAAAAAGTTCTTACCCTCTCAATTGGGATAGGGGTGGTAGTAGGAAATTAAAAAGACTTATAAAGCTGCAGAAATAATATTCATCCCAACCATCTTAATCAAGTGCTACAAAGCTCTTAACCCCTCATCCGTGATGGGGGTAGTAGTATAAAAAATTAAAAGGTTTATAAAGTGAAAAAAATAATATCCTTCCCAACATATTATGGTTGATGCTAAAAAGTTCTTATCCTCTCAATCGAGATAGGGGTGGTAGTAGCTTGGAAATTAAAAAGACTTATAAAATTACAGAAATAATATATGTTCCAACTATCTTAATCAAGCACTAAAAAGTTCTTAGCCTCTCATCCGGGATGGGGGTGATAGTGGAAAAAGATTTACGAAAAAGAATGTACTTACGCACACACCCTGTCTCAATAGAAATGGAAACTAAGTTAAAAGCAATAAAAGTTGAAGAATAATTTGAAAACTGAAATTTTATAAATTCAAAAAGTGTTACATATTAAAGAACCCAAACTAGGGTTAGGAAAATATCACTCAAAAGCTACTCATAAACATTATATAGAACTATGTGGAACTCTACCAGTTCTCCTCTAAACCTCAGCCTTGGCAATCTATTTATAACCAAAAATTTTGAAGTACACGCCCCCTTACACACCCCCTAAGGCATATCGCCTGGGCGTGTTGCTAATGTGGCATCTGTGGATAGAATTTTAGATGCCTCTGGATCGAATTTTAAAAGTACACGGGCGTGACTTAATGGTCACAGGCGTGTAAACTGGGCGTGTCTGCGGGTGTGGCAGATAAACTTCAGCATGGCATGACAGCTGGACTTCTTGCTTGGTCACGGTTGAGGTCATGGGCGTGACAGCTGGAGCACGGTCGAGTACCCGAGGCGTGACTTGTTTTTTTTGGCATAAAATCTTTGGCAGGGCGTGAAAACAAGCGGCATGCTTGGTTACAAGTGATGTCACGGGAATGACCACTAAAACACGGGCGTTTAAACCGGGCGTGACTGGGCTTGCTGGCCAAAATCTGCCAAATTGCTGGAATTGCTAGGTTTAAAGTTACATGCCCTGGGTCACGGGCGTGACCTATAGGCATGACATTGGAAATTTTGCCGAATTTCCCCAAATTTGTAAAAATACCTATAGGGCACAAAAACAGGTTAAGTTAGAACTGAAAATAAAAAAGAAACGATTTATTTAAGTATGTACATTATTTAATTATATTTTTATTTAAAACTAAACTAAAATATAAACTAAAAATATGTATATTTTGCTTCTCATTAGTTGTATCTAGGGAGAGAATGGCTATAGTCGGCTATCCTTGGGAGAAGGACCGGTAAATCCACAAAAAGGTTTTTTACTTGTAGCCTTGATTTCAAGATATATTGAAATCTTCTTTTATGTTTTCATCTTGGTTAAATAAATTCATTATCTTACCTTCTTTAATATTCTAAATGTTTGTAAAAAAATTGCTCAAGTCTTCTTATTAATTTGTCAAAGTGTAAAGTTTTTCATAAAAATACAAAATAGCCCTTATTCACCCCCTCTATGGGCACCTCATGATCAAACATTTATAAGCATTTTTTATATTTTTAATTTGCTAGTCTTTTATTTATTATAGTTTGTTAGATTAAATTTTTATGTGATTTAGTTTTAAAGACTATTTTATGATTTTAATTTTATTAGAGTACTTATTTAACACCACTTCTCTTTTATTTTAAATAACATAAATTTCGTAGTGCTTTTGGTTAACATCTTTAGATTCTAATTTTATTTACTTCTACCTTTTAGAATATTTAGGAATGCTCAATTTACTATGGTTGCTCTAAAAAACTTTATTTTGTAATCTAAAACTTTTTAACTTTTTTAGCCATTAAACCCTACCTTTATTATCAACCTATCATTTGTATAGTTTAAAATGTATTAAAAGATCATGTGTCATGGGAATGAAAGGATAAAATTCATCACTCATAAACAAATACATATTGGGTTTTATTTGAAGATGAATTTTAAAAGATTATATATCATAGAAAATATTAGAATAAAATTCAGCATTTTCCTTAACATATGCAAATATAAAAAAGAATAAGTGAGGTGAGAGGATAAGATCCATAACCTCTAATCAAAAATCTCTTCTTATACCAAGTTTGCGACCCCTTTAGCCAATATAATTAATCAAAGACTTAATTTAGAATGTTGAGAGAGCATAAATAGTAGGTTGAATTTTTCCAAAAAGTTTCTTTAAAGTTGAGGTTTTTATAATTCTAATCTAATTTTGTTTGCTAGTCATTATAATCTTGTTTGCTAGTTATGTATTGTGAGAAGTCTTAGCTAAAGGTCTCCTTGTTTTCCAATTATTATGATAATTATGACTTATCTCTTGAATCCCTGAACTTTATTTTGAAGCTCACTTTTGATTAAATAAAATTTTGGTTTTAATTAGAAATGTTATTAATGTTTTTTTAATATTTGTCATATTATTGCTCTAGAATAGTAAAAGCTTAAGTATGGTGGTATTTGACGATTATTAAATTGTGCATATTTTTAGTATAAAATTTAGTTTAATATTAATATGAATTATTAGTATTTTATCTATTATCCAAAATAAACCATATTTTTTTATATTTATGAACTAATTTAAGCTCTATTTGTATTTCTAAAGATTTATGGACATTTTGGCAAATTTGCTTTACACGCCCTCAGTCAAGACCATGACTGAGGCCTTGTAAAAATAATTGTATTTTTGGGCCTGTTGTCATACCCTTGGAGAAAAATCATGAAGATATCAAGTATACACCCTTGGTCATGCCCATGATCGAGGCCTTGTAAGCCATGTTATACTGCCAAAATATGCCCGCAAAGCCGATACCTTATCACGCCCATGTAGAAGAAATGTCTTGCCAATATAGAGGGATTTCATGGTCATATGTGGTGTACATCTCCCTTAGACATGTGTAACACCCTTCTCATCACAAAGAATATAATAATGGGTCTAGTCAGGACCCCACGCCTTATTAAACAAATCGACTAAGGAGTTATGAAATGAAACCAAACATCCACGTAGCCTAACATAGAGCCAAACTATAGCGGAAGTAGTTAAATAGCAATAACCCATAAACAGGAATGTCTAATATATATATAATTAGGAATGAAGGTACATGCACAAGTATTTGTCCTAAAGGCCTTACAAACTTTTCAAAGTGTTTTCAAAACCATGTTGTATAGAGACATCGGCACACAGGCCGACAACACATGAAAGAAGCAAACACTGCACTTGGGCCTTCGAGGGCCAGCACAACAAAAGGACTTTAGCCCGCTATTTCCTGCTCAGCTCGCCAACATCTACAAAAATACATTCCACCAAGATGTGGCAAAAAAATACCAGTCATCCTTAATTGACCACACTAAATTCTTTGGGCAATGTCACTCCTTCCCTGCAAGCAAGAAGTATAGCAACTTATAATTGCACAATCACCACGAACAATGACATGCACTGTAACACTCCAGGTTTCCCATGTATGAAAACAACTAATTTTCTAGTTACTGGAAGCTACCTCCCTGCGATAGCAAGATACCATTGGAGGTAGTGGGCATTGAGTTGATGGCATCGACAACAGCCAGTGTATCGAGTTGTTGGCATCTATAACTAGTGGCGTCGAGTTCCTACAGCCAGGAGATAGTAATACCGCTGGCAATAGCATGCTATTTATCAAATGAGGCTAAGGCGGTCGTTAAGTGGCAAAGCGATGCTGATTGGGTCAAGCGGCCACTGCCTAAGCTACTGCCAGGCAATAGCGTGCTACCACGCGATGGTAGTAAATAAAAAAAATTGTCAGTTAAATTGTGGAAATCCATTCCTTTTGGCCTAGAGATCAGATGGATGAGGTTTGTCACGTGAGTTTTAAGGGTTAGAGGTGAGAATTTCATTCTCATTTCTCTTTCACTCTCTCTCTCTCTCTCACTTTCTCTTGTACCCTAAGAAAGAAGAAGAAGGAGAGGAGAGGAAGCAGAAGGCTGATTCCGTCCTCTCGATCAGTTGGGAGGGATTTCTTGTGGTCAGATTTGCAAGCCAATGTTTGATCTATGGAGAGGAAGGTTCTGCAGACACTTCCATCCAGATCTCTTGAAATTTCATAGCTCCTACGCAATTGACAAGGGTAACGTTCTTTCTTCTTGGATAAGTGAAATCCTTATTTAGCATATATATAGAAACCCTCACCAATTAGTGAAGAACGGGAAGTTTCCAATGGTTTGATCAGTGATATCTTGGATATTAAAATTGCATATAGAATTTGGAGTCAAAGTATGGAATATACATGCTGTGAGAAGCCCTTCCGAATAGATTGGTCTTGATTGGTGATGGTTATCTTATTAATTGTGTGCCAGAGCACACTCAGTGATGAGTATACTATTTTTGGGTTCCGAGTGCTATAGTGTGTTATAGGGAGTCTTGGAGGCTAACTACAGGAAACACTCGAAAAAGTAGATAGAAACATTTTTTTGTCTGATACTGCCCAGCAGTAGTGCTACAACTGGCGTTAGCAACCAGAGAGCTATATTTGTGAGGCATGTCTCTTCGAGACTATGGGGTTAACATGTTGAGGTATGAGCTTGGAGTGCCTAGCTATGGTGGCCATGAGCGCAAGCCTTGAAACATAATGTGGTTATATATGTGTGAACGACAAGGGTAAGCTAACTCGAGTCGTGTTAGTGGGCACGCCGATTTGAGAAATTGGCTTGGTGGACCTGTACCCGCTCTATGGCAATCTACTTAGAGTGAGTCACTAGATTGAATCTAAATGTAATAGAGCACCTTTGAATTTGTCATAGCATAGGGGAGAGTCTTAGGCTATGGGCCGGAAAGAGTAGTATTACTCAAATGTTGACCATCACTGTGTATGGTGGTGGGACTGGGATTCCAGAACACTAAAAATGTGCCCTGAGTGCACGGAGCATGAGGACATGTGTTCCAATGTCTGTTGTGAATGGTTCTTAAATTGCATGTTCTTATGCAAATATATGTACATGTTGTGCACCTGCAGGGAAGGAGCACAACCTTCCCAAGTGAGGGGTGGGTTCATTATAAATTGGTTAGTTAAAGTTGATCATTGCTTTGGTTTCCACATCTTGGTGGATTGTCTCTTTGCAGGTGCCAGGGAGCCGAGCGGGAAATAATCAGTCGAATCCTTTTTTACTATGTTCGTTGGTCCTCAAAGACCCTCGTGTGAAACTGTTACTGTTTTCATGTATGGCTGGCTTGTGTACCGCTGTATGTAAGATAATTATATGAAGGAAAGAATTTGTAAGGCCTTAAGGCAAAACTCTTTGTATATTTTTATGTCATTCCTTTGTTGGTTAGTGTATATTCCTAGTGTTGGGTTCTTAATAGCTTAAAAGCTTCCGCTATAATGTAACTCTGAGTTAGAATCAGTGAATGTTTTAGTTTTAATGCATAACTCCAATGACTTTTCGTGGAATATGGCATGGGGCACCGACTGAACTTTCTGTTATATTCTACATGATGTATGGGGGTGTTGTAATTTGGTATCATCTTCAAATTTCAGTAATTCTTATTCGAATTTGCGGTCGAATTCTTTTAAGGGGAAATGATCACATGTATGTGCGTTACCGTTATAACATGAAAGAACCCATGAATTTCCACTTAAGAATAAAAATATGCATGTTTGTATAACCCGCGTGTTTCTTTAATTGCTATTATGCAATATTGCTAGTCGCTTAATTGTGTGTTTCATGATTATAAGTGATTAGAAGTGGTGCGAGGCATCTCTCCCCAAGCACTCAGCATAAAGTAGTGCACAAACTAATGTACCTACACCTCCTCTGTCTGCGAAAATTATACGATTGATAGCTGATGTTATCTTCGTAATGATTAATGCCCAACTTGGAAGGCTTGTGCAGCCTCTTTTCCTTGCAGTGGCTTCAATGCCGGTTGGTGTACTTGAGGAGATTGCAATATAAAGAGCCTAAGATCAGCAGTTGAACATGTGTTTGGTATAGGGAGCTAATGCGGTTGTTGAGTACTTACTTGCATTTATCATACTGAGGCACTAAGCAGGGTTTGTGTCTGAGGATGAGGAGACCAAGGTCTATAGATTTTATAATGGTCTGTGCGATGATCTACAACTTCTATTGGTGGGTCCCAAGTTATTTGGATCTTGAGCGTTGGTGGAGTTTGCTAGATCTTTGAAGATGGATTTAGCAAAAGTCCACTAGACGCCAGAGTTCAAGATACCGAGCTCTGTAAATTATGCGAAGTCTGATCAGTGCAAGAGGTGAAAACAGAAGTATAAAGCAACTACTAGTCAATTTCCACTTATTTCCTACACCCTTAGCAAGAAAGGACACTATGCTCGAGAGTGTCGCAATGGTCCTCCGAGGATGGCAAAAAAGGCGGGTGCTTTGTATGTAGAAAAGGGAAAGCTCTGGAACCAGCTACAAGTATGAATAGTTTATAGCTATTATACCTACCATACTCTATACCTTGTAAACGAAGGCATGTTTTGCGTGGTTATAATTAGGCTAATTCCTAATACTTCCATATCGAGCACAAACTCCCTTTGACTTGGAACATTTCACTTTAATTATGGACTTTGTATGTGATAGTGAAGTGACTTTGTAAATGTTATTGTTCGTGTGTTATTTGAGCACGGATAGGAAGGGTTGTATTATGTTATGGTTAGTAAGTCATGACATTGGATTGTAAGCATCTGGACTGCCGATATCTAAGTTTGATGTGATCTTTGGCATGGAATGGCTCTCAGAGTAGCGTGCCTTCATTGATTGCAACTCAATGGTATTCACACTGGGACAGAACACCGAACATGGGACTATGTTTGCTAATATACGAGGATCGAGCATGATACTGATGTCTGATCTCCAAGTGGTCAAGGTAGTTCGGAAGGGCGCATAGTTATTTTTCACACTATTAGAGGGTGTAGAGCCGAAGTCCAGTTTGAGTGACATTTCTATCGTGTCAGAGTTTGTGGATGTGGTCCTAAAGATATCCCTAGAATTCCACCTCAGCATGAGATTAACTTCACTATTAAGTTATTGTCAGGTACAAAACCTGTGTCATACTCACCGTATCGAGTAGCGCTAAAGGATATGGTGGAACAGAAGGTTGAGTTACAAAAGTTGATATAGCAAGGGTATATATGTCCAAGTATGTCACCTTCGAGTGCACCGGTCCTCTTTATGAAGAAGAATGATGAAAGCATGCGTCTATGCATTGAAAACTAAAAGTCTTTTAAGGGTAGCTAAACACTTAGAGGGGGGAGGTGAATAGGTTTCTTTTAAGTTTTTGAGCCTTCATAAAGTTATACTTGATGTGTTTTTAGGATGTTAGCTTTTAAGATTACACAGAAAACACAAGCAGTTTATATTGGTTCCCCTATCTAGAGTACATCCACTTTCCCCCTTCACATATCTTACAGTGTGCTAGATTCGGTCAACTCCTCCAAAATCATAGATCAACTGATCTTACACCTCAGATCCTCCCCAGGATCCAACAACTCAGATTTCTTCCCACTCTTACAACTAAGACTACTCACAGTCCTACCTCAAAGACAATACCAAGTCTCCTACCTTAGGCTCATAAGAAAGCCCTACCTAAGCTTTTATAACACAGACCTTCCTCAAATTCTCTACAAGAATCCTACCTCAGACTTTTTGAAAAATTCCTACACTCTGCCTTTATAAAACAGGCAAACACTCAGATCTTAGTGAAATCTTACACTGAAAATTTAATGAGTTATAATGATACAGAAACAGAGGTTCAAGAGTCTTCTTCACTAGCTATTAAAACAAATAACTTCTCTTCACCACAACATCAAGAATAAATCTTCAGAAAATAAGCAGGTTATGTTGTGTGAACACTTACAGAGATCTTCTTCTTCCTCAAGCCTTTTTGTAAGATTATTCTATCGATTGCAAAGCTTGAAGATAATGAGAATGTTGTCTCACTCTACTAGCAGCGACTATTTGCAGCTTAGGGTTTCAAAATATTTTTCTAAAAGATCTTCTTTAAGTTTTGCAAAAAGTATCTTAATAATTCCCAAGAAGTCTTTTAAAAGACATCAGCACTTAACTTTTATTTTCCAGCAACAACAATTGCTAAGTCAAGTTTAGGTAAGCGGTATGTCCGACTTTAATGGTTGAATCTTCCCAAGATTGCATGCCAGACAAATACAGTGGTTTCCGTCTTTTAGTGTGCAATCTGTGTCAATTTGAATTTTATGTGACGTCAGCCAAATAGACAAGATGCTCTCTGACTTAGAATAATTTCTAAACTTCTGATACAGGCATTGAGTGCTGGAAGCAACATGACTTAGTCAAATCCTAGATCACTAAAGAAGAGTTGAGAGACAATACTTAACTCAGCGCATATATCTAAGGCGTAGAGTGATTTCTTGTAACTCGGCAAATTTATACTTAGTCATCTTTTCCATTCTACTGAAGTGTTTAGTGAAGTCTTTCTGAAGAGGCATCAAGTGACATCGGTTAACTCAGCGCATTCTATTTAGACGTTGAGTCAAGCCTTGTAACTCGACACATTTGAACTTAGACAGTTTTACTGCTTCACTACTTAGGCGTTGAGTGAATGATCTTCACTAGACGTATTTGAACTTGTAATGAAACTCGGCTCTTTTTCTAAAGCATTGAGTGAAATACCTTCACTTAACACATTTGAACTTGGAATGACACTCAGCTCTTTTACTGAAGCATTGAGTGACTTAAGCATTGAGTTAAAGACCTTCACTTAACTTATTTGAACTTAGCCTGAATTTATGCTCTTTTACAGAAGCGTTGAGAGAGTAACATTCAATCAACACATTAGTCTTTAGTGTTGAGTGATGTGAGATGAATCGATGCATTTATACTTAGCTAGATTATCTGCTTCTCTTCTTATGCGCTGAGTGAATAGCATGGTGCCAACACCTATAGACCTCGAGCATCGAGTGATGTAAGATGACTCAACGCATTTGTTCTTAGCAGATTTTCTTTAATTCTGGAGAGTGTTGAATTATTCTTAACATGTTTGTTAATCAAATATTTGTTTCCTTCACATGATAACTTAGAGGAAATGTCAAATACATTTATGTGTATATTATTGACTTATATGGCTTCTTCAAATCTAAGACATTGTAGTCAATGTTCCAAACAATCTCCCCCTATTTGAAAAAGTAAGAATCCTAGTCAATGATATACACCACTTCAAAATAGATAATAAAGAATAACTTAAAATAATAAAACACTATAGATAAATGATGTAGAGTATTTTTAAATATAATTAATAACACAAAAGATTTAAGTGTACAATAAACATTTAACATTCTAATGCGCTTAGGAACCTAAAAATTATAACATTGCTATGGATTAGGCGCCCTAATTACTATACCCCCCTGATTTCCTTGTAGTCTTTTCCTCGGCCTGTTTATTCTTCAGTATTTGTCTCTCAAAGTAACTGTAGGGCTTTAGATGGTATATGTAGGGTTCTGGGGCTTCCACTGGTATAGTTCTAGCTCTTTTATCCTTTATGAACTTTTTCCTCACTTCTTCTTGCCTTTCATACTTGGCCCAATCTATGGAACCGTAAAGAATGGATTTATCTATCTTATTTTCCTTGATCTGATTCCAGTTAGTCAGAATGATTGTTCTGGATTATGGACTCCACTACACATAGTCTTGTCTAGATTTTAGCTCTTCTCTATGTTTCTTTTTCCTTAACCTTACTTCCTCACCCTCATATAGAACTTACTTTTCCTTATCTTTTGTTATTTGTTGGGTGGTGGGGTTGAATGCTATAATATCATCAGGAGCTACGTCTACTATAGTAGCTTCAGCATTAGTTCCCACACCATCTTCAGGAGCTGCAAACTTATCATATATGATGGGATCTAGGCCCAGAGCTTCTCTGACTACATTTCATGTTTATATTGTTTGGTCTCCACTAGCTCTTATCATTGACCTCTCTACCTTTATGACTTCATCAGTCACAAGATAGGTCAGGGATTTTTTGGAGGAGGAAATCTTGTCAACCAAGTGGTTGACACTAGTAGTTATTGTGTTTGTTGAAACCAAAACTAGGTCCCAAGGAGAGTTCAGATACAAGGGGGTAGATTACACTTACTTCTCCCGAACTATAACTCCTTACCAGATTCTTAAAATTAGAGAACTGACCCTGGGCTGTAGCGTGGAGGTCTTACAACACACTCAGAAGATCTTAGAGAGTTCCCCTCTCAAGCCAAAGCTTAGTTGGGCACCTTGGAGGGCTCTCGCAGCCAACAAAAATAACCTGAGGAGGAAGAAGCCAAAAGAACCTGATCCCCTCCAAAGGTGCCCTTAAGGATCTATTTATAGAATTCTAAGATAGATTTCCCAATAATGTCATCCTGCCTTTCGGTTTTACTAAATGTAACCCAAATTTGCCTGCCAACAACCAAACTCCACTGTCAGGAAAGACTATTGGCAAACCCTAGGGGCCTACGAGTACTTTTTACGAGTGCTCCTCTGACGAGTTCTCTCCTGACGAGTGCTCCCACGATGAGTGCTCCCCCGAGGAGAGCTCCCCAATGAGTGCTCCCCCAATGAGTCCCCAACGAGTGCTCCCCCGACGAGTGCTCCCCTGACGAGTGCTCTCTTGATGAGTCCTCCCCCGACGAGTGCTCCCCCGACTAGTGCTCCCTGATGAGTGTTCCCTCGAAGATTTCTCCCCTAACGAGTGCTCCCCCGAAGAGTGCTCCCCTGATGAGTGCTCCCCCATTGAGTGCTCCCCCTATGAGTGCTCCCCTGACAAGTGCTATCCCGACGAGTGCTCCCCTGATGAGTGCTCCCCCGATGAGTGCTCCCCCAATGAGTGATCCCCCGACAAGTGCTCCCCTGAAGAGTGCTCCTGTGATGAGTGCTCCCCTAACGAGTGCTCTCCTGATGGGTGCTCTCCTGATGAGTTCTCCCCCAACAAGTGCTCCCCTGACGAGTGCTCCTTTAAAGAGTGCTCCGCGATGAGTGCTCCCCCGACAAGTGCTCCCCTGACGAGTGCTCTCTTGATGAGTGCTACCCCGATGAGTGCTCCCCCGATGAGTGCTCTCCTTAATCGCTTAGAATCTCGACAAATTATGGATTATACATAATCCCCTCTTTATTTCGAGCTTGCCACGAGTTCGAAAAAAAAATATGTATAACCCATGGTTCAGAGAGATGGGCACTGGACAAAAAGTCACACCAACACATGACACTCTCCAGAATTCATGCTTATCTGAAGGTGGAGGAAACTCGACACCTCCTAGGAGCCCGACTCAACTTGAGATGGAAGAAATATCTCGAGGGCCTTTGCTTACCAGGACCACTCATTTCATGCCCTACGTCTTGAGAGGTCATCCTACCCTATCGGCTATTGGGAGCCCATTCAGAGGAACTATCTCGGGGACTTTATTGGTTCCATTGATCACAATGTCTCATATTTGAAGAATCTTTATAGAATAATGGTATACACATGTTTGGATCTGATGCTTGCTATAAGTTCTATGTATGCAGGGGGCTCCTTATTACTTTGATTAGATAGGTTATCCAAGTGACAATGACATGAGGACATAGGATAAGATGGTGACAAGGCAGAAATTTGTCTAAGTACAAATGCATTGAATGAAGGCAGTTCACTCAACGTCAGATGGCCTTAAGCATTAAGTAAAGACTAGACAGTCAAAGCCTCAGCATTGCCAAGGCAGAAATCTGGTTAAGTCCAAAAGAATTGAGTGAAGGCAGTTCACACAATGCCTAGAGCCAGAAGCATCGAGTGAATCTCAAGTAGTCAAAGACGCAGAAGGATCTGCCAAGAAATCTTGCTAAGTCCAGAAGCGTTGAGTGAAGGAAGTTCACTCAATACCAGGTAGAGAAAGCATTGATAGAACATAGTTCTATCAGAGTTGTAGTATTGGTTGATACAAAATTCTGTCTAAGGATAGAAGCGTAGAGTGAAGTCAACTCACTCAACGCCTATTCAATAGAAAATCTGTCTAAGGATAGAAGCGTTGAGTGAAGTCAGTTCACACAATACCTTTTCAACAAAACAGACAAAGGCAGAAAGCGTTGAGTGAAGCAAACTCACTCAACGCCTTCATATAGAGAAAATCAGCTAAGTCCAGATGCGTTGAGTGATGAAGGCTCACTTAACGCCTACTCAGTTAGACTGTAAAAGTCAATATTTATTGAGTGATGACTGATCACTCAACGCCTAAAGATGCAAAAATCTGCCTAGTGTTTTGCTGTTGAGTGACAAGGCTTCACTCAACGCTTATGAAAAATTGTGAATTTGTCTAAGTCTACAGGTACTGTGTAATGATGACGTCAGCAAAAATTCCAAATGTTGCGGGAACTGAATAGGAGATGAAAAATGGTGCCTCTTGCCTATTGTACAACATTTAATGTAAAAGACATATTGCAGCTACAAACTCCTGGTGGTCCCACTATCCAAAGAGCCGTTGGACGGCGGGATAGAAAAGCAAGAGATTAAGGAAGAAGAAGTTAACTTTTGGACAGAGACTTTTTGGGAAATACAGAACTTCATCTTCTTCCTCTCGACCTAGTTTTAGAGTTGAAGAACTTGCTCCATCTGTTCAAACAAGAAGTTCGAGAAAGTTAGTTGTTGACATTCTCATCTTCGACAACAAGTTAAGAGAGTTATCTCTCTGATGCAAAAGAAGAGACAGAGCAATCCATTGTTGTAGTGACTTCACAGCTCAAGCAGAACTAATCTTGAAGATCCATTCCCGGAGCTATGAAGAAGAAAAAACTGAATCATTTCAGTTCAGGAAAAGGCAGACTAACAGATTGTTTCTCTGCAATCATTCATCAACACCACCAACCTTTCATTTGTTGGATCATTACTGATCTGATTATAAGCCTGATCTATAAAGGCTGAGGCAGGATCAATCTATATATCTGAGTTGTAGGGCCTTTGGACCTGAGTTATAGGATTCTAGTTGGGAATCTCAGTGGTAAGATTCTTGTGTGAATCTAAGGTAGGGAAAAGTTCCTGAGCTGTATGAGATTTATTCTACTAGGTAGGATCTGAGTGTAGGGCTTTCCTCCAAGCCTGAGTGTAGGACTTTGCCTAAAGTCTGAGTTAGGTAATCTGGTGCAGATTACTAAGTTGCAGGAGATTACATCTCTAAGTATAGTGCCTTGGGCCTAAGGTATGACTTGGAGGAGTTTGAGAGATCCTGAGGGATCTGTATTATAAGCTCTTGGAGCCGAGTTTGGAGGAGTTAACCTTGTCTAACAAACTGTTAGAAAGGAGGGAGGGACAGTGGATGCACCCATACTCTGGATAACCACTATAAACCATTTGCGTGCTGATTGTGTGTTCTTAAAAGCAAACCTAAACAAATTACAACTCACCAAAGTCAAAAGAAATCACTAAAAGGAAGAAAAACATATTCACCCGCCCTCTAGGTGTTTAGCTACTCTTTAATCTAAAGACTTTCAAGTTGTATCAGAGGAAGGTTGCTTAAAAATGACTTAACATTCTGAGCTGATCTTTAGGAGTAGCTACTGATATTCTTTATGGGTTCAGGAGAGAACCATAAGAAGTTGGGTTCTACAAAGCTCCCAATCTGCAGGAAATAAAATTTTGGCATTTGTAAAGAAAGGGTCAGGCTGTTCATGGAAGCATCTGACCCCAGAATTTTTATTACTTTTCAAGATGGACCTTTCATCCCCAAGAAGGTATCGGTTCTAGATTCTACCATCCAGACACCTAAGAAATATTCTGAAATGACAAAGGATGAGGTCATACTAGCAACTATGGACAAGTGGGCACATAACATCATAGTGAGTGCCATTGATGATTCAACATTTCAGAACCTTGTTAACTGCAGAACTTCTAAGTAAATATGGGACACTTTGATTGTCTACATGGAAGGCACAGAAGAAGTCAGGGATGACAGGAAATCACTACTTAACCAAGAGTCCTCAGCAACTATGATCTAAATGACAAGTTACTCAGATTTTTAACCAGTGACAGGGATAATAAGATATGTGTCATCAGAGAGGTGGCCAAGCTAGCTAAAACTCCTCCATACACATTGTTTGGGAAGATACACTACTATGAGATGCAACTATCTACCATAAAGGAGGAGAAGACCTCAAACAAAGCTCAAGCCAAGAAAAATAATATGACCTTCAAGGCTGAGAGCTCTAAGAAGAGCGAGGAGAGGATTTCCTCTCCCCCTAGAAGGCTTGCTGATTCAGACAACCCTGAGTAAAGCTCATCTGACAGGAACATTTTAGATGGGGAGTTTGCTATCTTCTCTAGGCAGTTCAAGAAGATGATGAAGAGGAGGCAGTTGAAGAACAAACATTCCTCCTATTCACACAATAAGAGGGATCACCACCAGTCTAATAAGAAGTTCTATAAGGGAGACATGTATAATTCAAAACCCAGTAAGTTGTTTTCTTTTAATGTTGTTTGTTACTACTGTAGCAAGGCTGGGCATGTCATTGCTGATTGCCCAGTAAAGAGGAAAGAGCAGAAGATATTTTAGGATAAGAAGCACCACCACCAGAAAAGAAATAAGGAAAGGTCCATCATTGCCAAAAGGAGAATAGTTGGAGTCAGAGTGACTTAAGTTCTTCAGATTCTGAAGAAGAAGAGGCCTATATTTGGCCATTTGCTGCAGTTGCTGATGAAGAAGATGTGGGCTATTCTGCTATTAGGATAGGAATCAGGGCCCCTCTTTCACTCTCAGATAGTGATACATAGGTGGATGAAGATGTTAGAGGAAACTATGGGCTAATGACAATGTCAGATGAAGAATTCAGCAAGGATCAGCCTGGCCCAGATAAGGTAAATTCTCTATCTAGCACCTCCTCTGAATCAGACTATGAGACATGTCCTAATTCTTATGCATCCTCATCCTGTGATGAAGATGGGTCAGAATCTGAGAAAGATGTCAATCAATTGATTGACAAGTATAGTGCACTTCTGGATTCTTTGAAAAGGAACAAGAGATTGGCCAAGAAGCAAGCTGAGGAGATTATCTCCCTATAGCTAGCTGCTTCCCTGTAGTCTGAGTCAACATCCTTGGTAGATAAGATTATGAGGGAAGTCAGCCAACTGAAGGCTATCTCAATCATCCAGATTGGGACCATCAACAAGAAAAATAAGATCATTATGGATCTTAAGGAAATGCTCCTTAAGGATAAAAAAGATAGTGGCTGAATTCAGCAAGCCAAACACTATGCTACCACTAACTATCTCCTTTACATCTCAAAAGGATAAGAGAGGTTTGGGGTTTTAGTGTAACACTAGAGCTACTCCTTCCAAAGGGAAATGAAAAGCTTCTGTTGTGCCTCAGACCACCTTCCATAAGGTAATTCTCCCATCAAATAAGTATGACCAGGATATCATACATGGTCACCAGAAGAATGGGAACTCTTCCTATAAGTATACAAATGTATCTTACAATGGAGGGATAAAGGGCATGGGCTTGAGTGCCTTCAAGGCTCCCCATGAAAAAATTTAGATGGCCCATCATGGACCATTTGTTTTTGGGACCCCAACGCCTACACTCAAGAATGTGGCAGTTGCCAATAGTCAAGCTCTTCCAGCAAAATCACAGACCAAAGGAAAGTCTATCAGTGAGTCTAACTTGGCCATCTCTGATGCCATCAACAACACATCTATTGCAAAGAAGACTACTGTTGGTAGTAATTAGAGCAAGCCAAGTTTATCTACTATCAGACTTACAGTCAATCAGATTCTTGCTGAAAGAAATGAGAAGAGGGATGCTATACTTCCCTCTGAACAATTTGTTATTAATAGCTTGCAACCTATTAGAACTGATCAGAAGAGAAGGTATAACATTCATGTGTGTTGGTTCTATGGTAAAGTGTGACACTTTTCCATAAATTGTTGGCACAACCCTAGTGTGCTAAGGGCTAAAGTGAGTCTTGCTGCGAGGAGTTCTGCAGGGAGAAAAGTTAAGTTTCTGACTAACAATAACCTTGGACCCAAACTCTTTTGGGGTCCTAAGGAAAACTGAATTATGATTGTATGTTAGTACAAGTACCCATGCACCTTATGGTACTTGGACAATGGATGTTCCAAGAAAATGAATGGAACAAGAGGTCACTTGAAGGACTACACTATTGTGAAGAATGGACCTAAAGTTATCTTTAGAGGTTTAGACAGAGGAATTACCAAGGGATATGGTATAATTACCAATGGCATAGTCACAATCTCAAAAGTGGCAAATGTGGAAGGGTTGCAACACAACCTGATTATCATAAGCCAACTACGTAATATTAGCTATGTCATTATATTCCACAAGGATGAGTGCCAAATTAAAAGGTCAAGTGACCAAGATGGTATTTTGACAGGCACAAGGAGTGGGAATATTTATTGTTTAAACTTTTTTATGTTTAAGTTCAGGCACTCCTGTGTGTCTAGTTACTAATGAGAAAGTCTCATATTGTGTGCAATGGCACAAGAAACTAGCTCACTTCAACTACAAGACCATTGGCAAGCACTTCAGTGAAGAGCTAGTTAGGAATGATCCCAATATTAAATGCAACAAGGAGAGCATTTGCTATGCATGTCAAAAGGCAAGCAGACCAAAGCATCCTTTTTGAGCATTGGTATCAAGGATTCTGTGAGGTGCTTATACCTTCTACATATTGACTTGTTTGGTCCTATGCCAGTTCATAGTCTAGGTAGGAAAGTCTACACACTTGTAATTATTGATGACTTCTCTAGGTTTACTTGAGTCTTCTTCTTGAAGAAACAGTCTGAAATCCTTGAAATCTTCAGGACCATTATCAAGCAAATTCAGGATGAATTGAACAGTTTTGTGGTCAAAATCAGAAGTGACCATGCCACTGAATTTCACTCTGATTGCATGATAAAGTTTATTGAAGAACAAGGGATTCACCAAGAATTTTCTTCTCCAAGAACACCCTAGGAAAATGGGATAGCTGAGAGGAAAAACAGAACTCTCATAGAAGCTTGAAGGAGACTATTAAGTGACACATCTCTCCCAGAATACTTCTAGGCTGAGGTATTTAATATCATGTCATGTCCTAAATAGGGCTTCTGCCAATAAATATCACAAGAATACTCTCTATGAGATCATGAAAGGCAGAAAACCAAACCTTGCCTATCTCAGGATCTTTTGTAACAAATGCTATGTGCTCAACAATGAGAAGTCATATCTGATTAAGTTTGATACCAAATCCTATGAGGGGACATTTTTTTGGGTACATCAATCATAGCAAAGCATATAGGATCTACAACGTGAAAAATAAAGTTGTAGAAGAGTCTGTTAATGTAGTTTTTGATGAATCTTCTATGATTAACAGTGAGCTGCCTAGCTCCCCATCTAGATCTACATGTATAGAACAGGTGATGGAAAAATTATCCTTCAAGGATGCTCCTCCAACTGCCCAAGATAAAGACAATGATGTTTGTTTTCTAGAAGAAGGACAAAGCTCACAGGATATGAGTGAAGATCAGCTGGATCCAACCATTGAATTCAATGATACTTAAGAATGATTGCCTCCAATAGTTAGACTTATAAAGGATCATCCCAGACATCAAATCATTGGTGATGCTAGCTAAGGGGTTACAATAAGGAGCTGAAGCATGAACATAGACATGAATTCTAGCTTTCTGTCTCAGATTGAGCCCAAAAGGTTTGAAGGTTCCAACATAGACTAATTTTTGATTGTGGTAATGCAAGAGGAACTGAACAAGTTCAAGAGATTGTAAGGTCTAGAAGCTAATTCATAGACCTCAAGGACATATCATCATTAGAACCAAGTGGATCTACAGAAATAAGTTTGATGAGCATGGTGTTATAATTAAGAATAAAGCTAGACTGGTGGCTAAGGGATATAAACAAGAGGAAGGTATTGATTTTGATCAGACCTTTAGCCACAGTTGTTAGACTAGAAGCCATAAGACTATTCCTTACATATGCTGCACACAAGGGATTCAATGTGTAGAAAATGGATGTGAAGTCAGACTTTCTAAATGGTGACCTAAGAGAGGAGGTCTATTTTGAGCAGTCATCAGGTTTTGTTAATCCTAACTATCATGATTAAGTTTATAGGTTTAGGAAAGCATTGCATGGGTTAAAGTAAGCCCCTACGGCTTGGTATGAAACCCTATCTAGCTTTCTCATTAAGAACAAATTCTCAAGGGGAAAGATAGATAAGATTATATTCGTAAGGAAATAAAAGGGCAAGATCATCCTAGTCACGATTTATGCAGATGACATAATTTTTGGGTCTACTGATGATAACCTCTGCAAGAAGTTTGCTAAACTTATACAAGGGAAGTTTGAGATGAGCAGTATGGGTGAGCTTAAGCTCTTCTTGGGCCTACAAGTAAGACACTCTGAGGATGGACTGTTCATTTCTTTGTCTAAGTTCACTAAGGAGTAAATTAGAAAATTTGGTATGGAGAGTGCTTCCATAATGAAAACTCCCATGGGGTCAAGTATGTCAATAGATAAGGATGAGATAGGGAAACCTATTAATGAATTCCTATATAGAGACATAATTGGCTCCCTCCTCCATCTTACTTCTAGTAGGCCAGACATCATGTATGTTACATGTGTTTATGCTAGATACCAGGGTTGCCCTAAGGAGTCTCATTATTCTACCGCAAAAATAATTCTGAGAAATATTACGGGCACACCAGATTTTGTCCTATGGTACCATAGGAATAGTGATTTTGAGCTAATATGTATTTAGATGCAGATTTTACAGGCTATAGTGAAGACAATAAAAGCACATCTGGCTCCTATCAATTCTTAGGAGGAAGACTTGTCTCTTAGAGCAGCAAGAAGCAGACCAGTACTGCCATATAAATAGCTGAGTTAGAATATATATCAGCAGGGAGTTGTTGTGCTCAGCTGCTATAGATCCAGCACCAGCTCTAGGACTACAACCTAAAGCTATGTAACACTCTAATGTATTGTGATTCTACTAGTGCAATCATCATTGCTAGGAATCCTGTCTCTCATAGTCGAACTAAGCACATACAGATTAGATATCACTTTATTAGAGAGCATGTAGAATATGAAGACATAAGTCTTGAATTTATCACTACTAACAAGCAAGTAGCTGATATCTTCACTAACCCACTAGATAAAGCCAAGTTCAACACTTTCAAATTTGAATTGGGTATGTTGAATTTAGGTCAGCTTCAGTAGTTCTTCATATATTTTGGTTTGTTGCAGGAAGTGTTAATCTCTGCAGGATATTCAAGATGAAATGGACTAACTATCCAGGCGTCGAGTGCGCTGAGACAAGATCAAGCATCAAGTGTGTCGAGTCAAAGTACCCAGTCATCGAGTACATTGAGATAAATACAAAGGTCGAGAGCATTGAGTGCGTCGAGTCCACTCAACGTATACCTCTAGGATCACATATTTACGGCTAAATTTGGGGATTAATCCCAGCCATTGATCACCTCTTAATCATTAATAGGCACACGCCTCTCCACCTTCTAAACTCAAAGTTACTCTAAATAGAAGGCTGTGTGTGTAAAACAAATTACACTGTTCATCTCCCTTCTCTTCCCCTTGTGACAAAACAACAAAAGCTCGCAAAAACTACAGCAACTCACAGAAGAAAAGACGCCAAGAAGATTTGATTTCCTGCTTGAAAGTTCTGAGCTATTCAGAAATGGATTTAATGATGTGCATAAGGAAGTTCTGTTAGCACTCCTTCTGCTACAGGTCGCTGACCTAGAATATGTTCTCTCCGAGCGTAGTCTACTATGGAAGAGAGAAGTTCTTGAGTTTTACTCAACTGTCAAGGTCGGCTTGTCATCCAATAAATTCAGGTCGTAATCAGTGGAAACAAGGTTAAGATTACCCCCAAGAGACTAATCAAGACACTATAACTGCCAAATTTCAAAGTGTTAGATTAAGAAGATGAAATGGATCAAACTGATGTCAAAGCTTCCCTAAAGTGGTGTGTATTATCAAAGCACTCCACTGTCTCAATCTAGAGAAGAGAACTGAACCTGAAAGGAAAATTCCATACAGATGTCATTGGAAAGGCATTGTTGTGCATGTCTGGCTCCCATGACAAAATTTACAAGAAGATGTTCGAGTTAATGGAAAGGGTTATTCTCTCTAAAAAGATAGATTGGTGAGGAATACTCATTGATAGAATAGTAGAGTGTATCCTAGAGCCAAACTTCGGTAGAATTCTGTTTCTGTTTTTGCACAATAGTTTTCCAGTGATCCTTAACATAAGGTTAGGAGCAAAAATACATCATATGAGAAGGATGGAATCAAAAATGTTTGATAGATGGGAAAGAGTTCTGCAACCACACCAACAGTCAGCTGATAAGAAAAAAAAGAAGGCAGTTACAGTTCAAGAAGACAGCACTGACAGCAGTTCATCTGAAAAGAGTGTGTAAGAGCCTCTTGATCCACAGCTTTCTCAATCTACTGAAGAGACTAGGAGAGATACAAGTGCTCAGGTATCATTTTCCTCTAAACCTGCAACAAGGATTTAGGTGAATAGAACTCAGTATGAAGAAATTCAAACTGATGCTATGGATATACCTCCAGTTGAGGTTGCTAAAAGGGTTGCTGAAGAGATTGTCAATAAGATTTCTGAAGAGATTGAGGGGGAGTCCTCCAAGTCACCAGCTTTTACTGATAAAGAAGCTGCACCTACAGATCAAGATCATCATGGTGGATACAACCCTCAATATGAGGGGGAGCCACTCCTTGAGCAAGTCATGGTGAGCAACACATGGAAGATGCTTTTACTGAGGGGGAGCAAACCTAGCTCTTGTAGGAGGATATTCAAATTCCTTATGAGAATGAATAACCTGCTGAAACAATAAAGGAAAATACTGAAAACATCAATGCTGCTGATTTGGATGTCCCTGTGGACAATGATATGGTTGAGGGTGAGATTCACACTGAACTCCCTTCTCAAGGAATAGTTTATAATGTAGATTCTTCTGACTCATATATGGGGAATGTTACTGCTGATAACAATGGAAATAAACATTCTTCAGAATTTGAAGTGGCTGACTTATAGCAAAAAAAAAACTCAAGCCAGTGCAACAACCAGTCTGTGATGAAGGTACATCAAATCAAGCTGATCAGATGTCACCATTCTTTCTAGCCCAACTGAAAGGGTTATTGGATGAACAAAGGAGGCAACTAAAGAACTTTGTGGATGACTCTATCAAGAACCTCAGGAATGATTTGTCAACTGAGATCAAATCTATAAGATTTGAGGTTAATCTGCTGAAAGCCAACACAGTGGCATTCTTCCATAGAGCTGCACTTACAATTACCTTTACAGAGAGAAAGCTAGCTGAAATCAACAATATCAAGACTAAGATTGTGGAAAATCAGACTATTAATGCCAACAACATGCTAGTAATCCGCAATGTACAAAAATAAGTGATGGAAATAAATAAAACTATTCTTGAGAGAAGAATGGATACATGTGCTCAAGTTCTAGATGATCACTCGCTCAAGCTCAAGGGCCATGTCACCATTAGTAGAAACTATTTGGATGATCAATTCACAAATGACAGCATCTCCCTGACTACAATTGTCTCTGAAGAAGTCAAAAAGGGGGAGAAGGGAGTGATAAGGGCCAATACTGAAAATGCAGTGTGGACTTCAAATTTTATAAGAGGCTCCATAGGACTTGAGCAACTCACATATGATAACATCCCTATTTTCCCTGACCGGAATAATCAAGTACTATAAGATGGGAATCAGTAAGGTACCATATATAATGATCAATATGCTACCAAGCGTTATGATATTCAAGATGGTGCATAGTGGGCCGAACCTTCTACAGTAGCTGAATTTCCTACATTCAGCCCCACTGTTGACTAGATTATAAGGGATAAAGGAAAGTCTATTGATGAGGAAGAGGAATAAGTTAGGTTGAGCAAGAAAAGGTATAAGGAAGAAATGGAAACCAGGCCAGATTTTCAAAAATGGAATCCTCATTCCAGGACATACATTCTGTCTGCCTGGGACCAAGTTAAGTCCAAGAAAAATGAGAGGTGAAAGCTTTATAGCTCCCTAGAATGGGCTAAGCCTAAGAAGAATGAAGAAGATAGAAGGAAGTTCAGAAGGGATAAGTGGTTAGGCAAATTGCTTCCAGATGCTGTGGAGCCCAACAATTATGTGCTAAAGCCATACAACTATTTTGAGAGGCGAAGGGAAAAGAGAGGAGACAAAGCAAAAGCTGCCAGGAAGCCTAACAGGGGCATAGTCATAAGAGAACCTGACACTTAGAAATATTTCTTGTTTTACTTAAGGGTTGTAGGAAATGTGTTTTGTTTTATGAACACTACCAAAACATTAATCTCTCTTTTAATGAAAATCATATTTCTATTTGTGTATAATTTATCTCACCTTTCTACTGAAATGTTATATCTACTGCATATGTGTTAGTGTATATCATTGTTTAAGATTTTGACTTCTTCAAATTGGGGGAGATTGTTGGGTCCATTAATCATAATGTCCCAGATTTGAAGAAGGTCTACAGAACAATGGTATACACATGTTTGTATCTGATGCATGCTATATCTTCTATGTATGCAGGGGGCTCCTTATTACTTTGAATAAATAGGTTATCCAAGTGATAATGATAGGAGGAAATAGGACAAGATACTGACAAGGCTGAAATTTGTCTGAGTATAGATGTGTTGAGTGAAGGCAGTTCACTCAATGCCAGATGGTCTTAAGCATTCAGTAAAGACAAGACAGTCAAAGCCTGAACATTGCCAAGGTAGAAATCTGGCTAAGCCCAAAAGTGTTGAGTGAAGGCAGTTCACTCAACGCCCAGAGCCAGAAGCATTAAGTAAAGCTCAAGCAGCCAAAGCCTCAGAAGAATCTGACAAGAAATCTGGCTAAGTCTAGAAGCATTGAGTGAAGGCAGTACACTCAACACCAAGCAGAGAGAGCATCAACAGAACATAGTTCAGTCATAGCTATAGTATTGGTTGATACAAAATTCTATCTAAGGACAGAAGCATTGAGTAAAGTCAACTCACTCAACACCCATTCAACAGAAAATTTTTCTAAGGACAGAAGCATTGAGTGATGGTAGTTCACTCAATGCCTCTTCAACAAAAAAGGTAAAGGAAAAAAGCGTTGAGGTAAGCCAACTCACTCAATGCCTTCATATAGAGAAAATCAGCCATGTTTAGATGCATTGAGTGATGAAGGCTCACTCAATGCCTACTAAGTTATACTACAAAATTCAATATTCGTTGCGTGATGAATGATCCTCAATGTGTGAAGATGCAGAAATCTACCTAAGTGTTTTGGTATTGAGTAACAAGGCATCAGTTAATGTCTATGCAAATTATGAATTTGGGTAAGTCCATATATGATGTATCATAATGATGTCAGCAGAAATTCAAAATGTTGCGGGAACTAAACAGTAGACGACAAATAGCATCGCTTTTCTGTTGTACAGTATTTAATGCAAAAGACATATTGCAGCTACAAACTCCTGGTGGTCCCACTGTCCAAAGAGATGTTGGACGACGGGATTAAAAAGCAAAAGATCAAGGATGAAGAAATTAACTTTTGGACAGAGACTTTTGGGGAATTAGAGAACTTCAACATCTTCCTCTCGACCTAGTTGCAGAGTTGAAGAAATTTCTTCCTCTGTTCAAACAAGAAGTTCAATAAAGTTAGCAGTTGACATTCTCATCTTCAATAGCAAGTTCAGAGGGTTCTCTCTCTGAGGTAGAAGAAGAAATAGAGCAATCCATTATTGTAGTGATTTAAGAGATCAAGCAGAACTAATCTTGAAGATCCATTTCTAGAGCAGTGAAAAAGAAAGAACTGAATCATTTCAGTTCAAGAAAAGGCAAACTCAAAGATTGTTTTTCTGCAGTCATTCATCAACACCAACCAACATTTCATTTGTAGGATCATTACTGATCTGAGTGTAAGCCTGATCTATAAAGGAAGAGGTAGTATCATTCAGTAGATCTGAGCTGTAGGGTCTTTGGGCCTGAGTTGTAGGATTGCAGTTAAGAATCTGATTGGTAGGATCCTGGTATGGATCTGAGGTAGGGCTAAGTATCTGAGCTGTAGGAGATTTATTTTCTGAAGTAGGATCCAGTGTTGGATCTGAGTGTAGGGATTTCCTCCAAGCGGGAGTGTAGGACTTTGCCTAAAGTCTGAGGTACGTAATCTGGTGCAGATTTCTAAGTTGCAGGAGATTACATCTTTGAGTGTAGGGCCTTAGGCCTGAGGTAGGACTTTTGGAGTCTGAGAGATCCTGAGGGATTTGTGTTGTAAGCACTTGGATTCAAGTTTGGAGGAGTTGGCCTTGTCTACCAAACTGTTAGAAAGGTGGGAGGGATAGTGGATGTACTTATACTTTGGGGAACCACTATAAACCATTTATATGCTTATTGTGTGTTCTTGAAAGTAAACCTAAACTAATCACAACTCACCAAAGTCAAAATAAATCTTTAAAAGGAAGAAAAACCTATTCACCCCACCTCTAGGAGTTCAACTACTCTTGAATCTAAAATCTTTAAGACTTCTTTCCAAAACAACTTTTTTTCAACATATCTCCCTAGAGGTCTACCCAACCTATCGGCTAGTGGGAGCCCGGTCAACAGAACTATCTCGGTGCTTTCTTTCCAAAATAACTTTTTTCATCATGTCTCCCGAGAGGTCAACCTGCCCTGCCGGCTAGTAGGAGTCCGGTCAGTGGAACCATCTCTAGGACTTCTTTCCATAACAACTTTTTTCAACAAGTATCCTGAGAGGTCAACCTTCCTTGCCGGCTAGTGGGAGCCTGGTCAGCGAAACCATCTCGGCGACTTCTTTCCAAAACAACTTTTTTCAACGTGTCTCCTAAGAGGTCAACCTGCCCTGGCAGCTAGTGGGAGCTCGGATAGCGGAATTATCTCTGAGAATTCTTTCCAAAATAACTTTTTTCAACATGTCTACCGAGAGGTCTACCAGACCTACCGGCTATTGGTGTCTCTAACAGCGGAACCATCTCGGGGGCTTATTTCAAAAACAAATTTTTTCAATATGTCTTCCGAGAGGTCGACCTTCCCTGCCGGCTAGTGGGAGCCTGAATAGCGAAACCATCTCGGGAACTTCTTTCCAAAAAAACTTTTTTCAACATATTTCCTAAGAGGTCAACCTGCCCTGCCAGCTAGTGGGAGCCCAAACAGAGGAACCATCTCGAGGACTTCTTTCCAAAACAAATTTTTTTAATATGTCTTCCGAGAGGTCAACCTGCCCTACCGACTATTGGGAGCCCGGTCAGCGGAACCATCTTGGTACTTCTTTCCAAAACAAATTTTTTCAACGTGTCTCCCTAGAGGTCAACCTTCCCTGCCAGCTAGTGGGAGCCCAGATAGCGAAACCATCACGGGGACTTCTTTCCAAAATAACTTTATTCAACATGTCTCCTGAGAGGTCAACCTGCCCTGACGGCTAATGGGAGCCCGGTCAGCAGAATCATATCTAGGAATTCTTTCCCAAACAACTTTTTTCAACGTGTCACGTGAGTGGTCAAACTCAATGCCAGCTAGTGGGAGCCCGGACAGCGGAACCATCTTAGGGACTTTTTTTCTAAAATAACTTTTTTCTATATGTTTACCGAGAGATAAACCTACCATACTGGCTAGTGGTAGCCCGGTCAGTGGAACCATCTCGGGGACTTCTTTCCAAAATAACTTTTTTCTGCGTGTCTCCCGAGAGTTCAATATGCCCTGCCGGCTTGTGGGAGCCCGGACAGCGAATCCATCTCGGGGACTTCTTTCCAAAACAACTTTGTTCAACGTGTCTCCCGAGAGGTCAACCTGCCCAGCCGGCTAGACAAAGCCGGGAAAATGGAACCATCTCGGGGCTTTTCAACCAACATCAATAACTTTTTACTTCTATCTAGTTGGAAAATTATTGATATAATGCTCCCTGGACTAACCGATAAGGGATAAATTTCATTATAAAAAAGGACTCACCGAGATTAGGCTCCTTCAGGAAGCTTACTTTAAGGGCCACTCCCTTCCTACTATCCTACAACCTCTAGCCTGCTCATGCTCTCCAACACCTTTTCCACTTCCTCTACGTCTTCCTTCCAAGAGATAGTGATTATGGCCATGACATAATATAGTCTTGCAACCTTGGGGTCTCCGTGGATCCCGACTTGGACTCCACCACAAGTGAACTTAAGGCACTGGTGGAAATATGAAGGAACACAGTGGAAGGCGTGTATGAGTGGTCGCCCAAAGATTCGTTGTAGCTGTTAAGGGCGTCCAAGATGACAAATCGACAATATTGGGACTACCCCCCAATGTGACATGAAGTCCAACCCCTCCTTCTATTGGTGTCACCATAGTGATCTGGAAGTGATCAAGTATGTATCCTCACTGCCAACGCAGTATAAGCCTATCAGGGTCGCACATAAGAATGTTTGGAGAAATTGAGAGAATGGATTAGTATGGTTTTACTCATATAATGAGTGGAAATGACTTAACTCAGCCAGGCTTTGAAGGCATTGAGTGAGTTGAGTTCACTCAACGCCTTCATGGACTCAAATGTTGATTTGATGGGTTTGGCGCTGAGAGAGTTTGAGAGCGTCAAGTTCTCTCGATGCCTTCATCGAGTTCACTCGATGCCTTCATCGAGTCAAAGGTTGATTCAGAAAGGTTGGCGCTGAGTTCGTCGTACATCTTATGTATACTCGACAATTCATCGAGTATGTTTTGTATACTCGACTATTCGTCAAATATTTTATGGATACTCGACGATTCGTCGAGACAAGTGTTGTCTGGTCGAATTCTATATTCCAAGTCTTGGATATACATATAGCGACAGGTTGTTCTTTTTATTCCATTGGGTATAAATTAAAGATTTTAGGTTTTCATTGAATACTGATCATTCGGTCTAAGAACACGAGCCGCATTGCGCAAAAACACGAGACCTAAAAGGCCGACGGAAGCTATTTCTCCTTCACCGATCCCGTCGCCATCGCTAAGCCTGATTCTGGCGAGTATCGTCGCCGCCTCTTCTATAACGGACATAACAGTCCATGAATATGCAGAGTTGCCTCCCTCGACCTAGATCTTGTTCGACAAGACTCTACGGGTTCTCCCGTTCTTGTGGATCATCTGTATAGGTGCAGACACTATTCTATACTAAGGACTCTAGCCGCTATGTGATCGGCAGATCTTCTAGAGCATCTAGGGTTAGTATCGACTCAATTTCGCAAAAGTAATTTTATTTTACAGCACTTTCTTCTTGATACATGTATATCACTAGATCCAAACTTTCTTTTGGGTTTTTGTGTTCTTTATTTCCACTGCGCACACAAGTGTTGTGCCATCAAGTAAAACCCAACACCTTCTATCTCCTTCCACTCCCCTAAGAATCCAAATAAAGGCATGTATGAGGCAAGCACCCTCCTGGCCTCTACCTTCATCTCATTGAAGGCTTTCTTGATGATCACATTCACTTAGCTCCCATTGTCAACTAGTATCCGGGAGACCGTAAAGTTCTCGATGGTCATCTGCATTAACAAGGAATCACAGAATGGGTCCTCATTGTTTGGCATATCTTCCAATGAGAAGGTGATCACCCCGAGTGGGACCTCCTCGATCCACACTTCCAGATATTGCTGCTGGTACTGCTTCTGTCCCGGACCTCTCGCCGTCCTTATCTACTGGAACTCCGAGCAGGTGGCTATTGTGTGTCCTTCCTCCTGATGGAAGTCACAATAGGGCAACACCACCCTGCCACTCTCTCCCTCTTGCATGATTCCTTCTTTCTCTTCGGCAAATCGTCATAGCTTGCTGTGGTGGGGGTAGGGGTAGCCTCGGTCCCTGTCTCCATGCTAGAGGGTTGAACCATCCCTAACCCCAGGGGTAATTCCCCTCGTCATGAAATCCTCCTCCTTGGCCCTGATCAGGCCTTCCTTACTATCTCTAGGAAAACCAGTTGTTCGGATCCTGCCGATCCCATCTATGTTATTGCCCCTGGAACCCTTGCCCTCTGGGCTAATCCCTCCTCCTAACCCTTTGCTACCTACTTGCTCCTTCACTTCTTCCTCTACTAACTTTGCCAAATTCTTGGCAAATGCCGGGTTTGTCGCTTCTCCCTCTATCTCTTTTGCCACCCTCTTCATCAACTCTTCAAAGGAAAGGGGTGTCACCCTCTTCAGATCTACACTAAAGAATCCTTGCCTTAAACCTTGTATGAATGCAAGAATTATGGTATACCCTAGAACCTCCTGGACCAAAAGGATCTCCTCTTAGAATAGATCGACGTACTCCCCAATGTCTCCTCTAGGTTTTGCTTGATTGCAAACAAGCACTCTGCTCCCTTCTTCCTCTTTTTTGACGTCGAGAACCTCAAGAGGAACCCACGTCACAAGTATTCGAAGCATTAGATTGAGCTTGCGACAACCTGGTGGAACCAGTCCCTGGCCTTCTCCTTTAAGGTGATGGAAAAAGTCGGCACTTGAAGGCGTCTGAAATTTGCCTGTTGAGATGACATCTTCAAACCGCTAGACATGTTGTTCTGGATCATCTATGCCCGCTTAGTAGGACATATCCAGCTATTTGAAACCCTATGGAATCGGGGCTGATACGATCAACTCACTTAAAGGGTTTCCCCCTCCCACCAGGTGGGTTGAACCATCTTGCATCCTGGGATCGCTGACCCCATCAACACTCACCTATCCTTGGAAAAGTTCTCTCCCGGCGAGATCCCTCTTGCCAATTTTGACTGGCAATACTTCCCGGGTCACCAAAGGTGGCGAGTTGCCCGAGCTAGCTCCTTCTCCCTCGTCTCTAGCTATGAAGGTTAGCCCAAGATTTTCTTATGAAGGCCATGATCCACGCTCACCACACCAAAAATGTTAAAACAAAAACTTGGTCCCAACGAGAGTTCAGACCCAAGGGGGTAGCTTACACTTACTTCTCCCGAACTAGAACTCCTAACCAGATGCTTAAGATTAGAGAACTGACCTTGGGTTGCTGTGTAGATGTCCCACCACGTAGCCGGAAGATCTTAGAGAGGTTCCCCTCCCAAGCCAAAGCGGAGCTGGGCACCTTGGAGGGCTCTCGCAGCTAACTAAAACAACTTGAGGAGGAAGAAGACCAAATAACTGGATCCCCTCCAAATGTGCCCTTAAGGATCAATTTATAGAATTCTAAGATTGATCTTCCATTAGCGTCATCATGCCTTTCAGTTTTACTAAATGCAACCCAAATTGGCCTGACAACAACCAGACTTCGCTATGTGGAAAGACTATTGGCCGACCCAAGGGCACTACAACAAAGCATACATATCGCGACGTTTTTTAAAGCCTTTCACGACGCTTTTAAAATGCCACTATTCCTATGGCGGCGTTTTGGCAAATGCCGCAAGTTCACTGCAATAAGAGGCGCCGCTAAAACCTTTGCGGCATTTTGTACAAAGCGACGTTATTGCCTATTGCATACAACGGCCTTTTTGTAGATAAAAACGCGACTAACGAAAATATATTGATCAGATTAAATAATGATTTTTGCGGCGTTTTCTGTCGTAAAGCGCCGCTACTGATACCGATATCGGCGGCGCGCTTTCATAGCAAATGCCGCCAAATTGTTTATTGTTGTTTTTAAAAAAATTGAACCAGTAGACATCCTGCTTGCTCCATCCATCAGTACATTAAACAATGTATCTCATCAATAGCCATATCCAGTCAAGAAGGAATGTCCATGAAATATAATTCTCAACCCCCATTTCAACAAAAACCTATTTTTTGAGAAATGTACATTTTGGGTTTTTATGCAAATTAAAATTCATCATTATTTACTTTACAGAATTGAATCAATGCAAAAACCTGACTTCTTCCTCACATTAGCTTGATTAACATTCAATTGTGAGAGAAGTGCACTAAGCAACTCAGTATGATCCTTTGTCATCAAGTTGTTAAATCTATGCAGCACATTGCATAATATATCAAGACTTAATTTCACAGTAAATTTATGTACTGTTGCCCCGATACATTTAAAAGAAAACTCAGCATAGTAGTTCATAAATACTTTAAGAGTATCCATAAGAGCAAAACAAGTGTACCTAATATACTTATTATGTTCTTTTGGTAATCCAGGCACAAAAGATATGTATTGGTGATAAGAAATCTTAACTTCATAAGTCAATTATAGAAAAAATGTTTAAATTGCTAATAAGAATGAACCAATCAATATAATGCTTAGAAACTAAGGGAAGTATAGCCAAAAGAACTACATTAGAAAAGGAGAACTCAGAGGACATTGACATACAGCATACCCAAGCCAAGTGTTAGTTATTTCAAACTCTAGATGGATACACGACCGATCAGAAATTAGAGTATGAAGCTCCCTCTCTACAACCACATTAGATCTGCAATAAAAAGAATCACCATGTCACAGAATTTTCCATGGCAAGACAATCCTACTAAGAGATGATTTTCAGCGAATGAAATTTTTCCATTACCTGCAAGGATGCTGAATGCCATGAACTGCATGCATGGCCATTGGCAAGACTCCAACTCCTTTCACCATGTGTTTGTTCTATAGGATCAATGAATACAACACGATATTCAGGAACTGCAGCAATATAAGTAGTTCCACTTGATTTATCATCCTCATCGCGACGTAACAAATCCTCATCGCGACGTACCAAGAAATTGCAACAATTTATTACCAAAACCAATCAATCATTTCACAAGAGAAGATACGGACAAGTAAAACCTATTTGGAAGGCTAATGCCAGCCCTTTTAAGAAGGTTCTCAACAGCTTTAGTTGCTGATGAATAAACTTCTTCCTGTGGAAAAGAAGGAAAGCACCAAAAAAATAATGCATTTTAAGTTATTTTCTTTTCATTTTTGTGAAAATAAAAGCAAAACAAACCTCAATTAGATTTGAGATTTTCTAATCTTTCAAGATCCACCGACCATTGCACATTACAGATTCAATATTTTCGGTTCGCATGCTATATATAAGGCTGGAAATACTGCAATTAAGGGGCAATGGTCATAAACAAATAATACATGAAAAAAAATGTCCAAGCATATATTAGAGATGTATAATTAGTGTTCTATTCACCATGTTAGCATGAAACACAGCCATAATTACAGTATGTTTAATCAAACTAATCAATAATGATTGCGGGTTCTCTAGGACAAATGGATATGAACATGAGGATGCATACAAAAGTTGTGACAATTATTGAAAAATACACAACTATTATGCGAGTTGTACGAGACATCCTGCTCTCTCCATAACTGCTCTTTCCTAAAATAGAGATATTTGGCTATCCCATGGGAATCTTAATATTCCTTTAAAAGGCCATCATTCAAATAAGGCAATCATATGCTCAAACTAGTACCTGAATCTACAAGCGCCAATAGACGGTTTAAAAATATTAAACGTATTATGCACTCAACCAAGAAATCAGTAGAGCACTACATAAATTATATACAACACAAACTGAGATATGAATGAGGAAAAGATGGGCACATTGCAGGAATTTATGCTAATTTTCAATAAAAATGAACTGATTTTATGCCAAAAATTGAATTGTACCAAGAAATTGCAACAATTTATTACCAAAACCAATCAAGCATTTCACAAGAGAAGATACAGACTAGTAAAACAAATATTTATAATCATCATCACGTAAATGAACAAGACCGAGATAGTGGGATGTACACTTACAGTTTATTTCCTTCTAACGGCACACGCTTGTACTCTAAATCAATGTGCAAGCCTATATAAACAAAAAATTAAATTCAATAGTTATATATATGTATACCTCCATTAGCTTAAATCTCATCCACCACGTTCGCAACCTTCGTGTCTCAGAATGAGCATTTTGGGGTATCTCCCAGACCAACAAATTTTACTCATGACCATACTAAGAAATATTAATTCAGTATGCAAATTCCAAACAAAACAACAAATAAATCTACCCAATCAGAAAAGTGCCAGCATATTTTACTCATGACCATACTAAGAAATATTAAAATGTATCAAACATATTCCTAAGATTTAAAAATGATATAAACTTCGAGATAAACTGTTGTGTGGATAAAAAGTCTCAAGTATATTCAAGATGTGCTAGCATGAACCAATTCATACGATACCACCGTTGTTTTCTCCTTGTTCACCTGCTATCAAATACCTTCATTAAAACTCTTTCAAAGGTCAGCCATACATTAACACACAATTTAACATCATATTTAATTACCTTCTTCACAGTTAGCTCTTGTAGCATGATTTGTTTGAGGCGTATCATTAGAAGTAGTAGTATTGTTCGAGTTTTATCCTCGAATAAGAGACATCATCTTCAAGAACTGCACATGTATATATTTTTAAGATAATTAAAAATATTACTTGTAGTGGAAAGATAAGGGCATACACATAACTAGTCTTAATCAACTATACCTGATCTGGATATAGATGTATTCCAGGTTCTCCTAATGTTCCAGAGCGATCGTTTCTAGAACCTTGGCGTGAAATAGCATCCACAAGAAAATCCATTGTTGTTTGCATAGTAGCCACCTGTGATTTCAAGATAGCTAACTCTTCAGAATCATTTGATTTTTGTTGTCCCTTGCGTGTAGTTTGTGAGCGACGCGATAGTTCAGGATACACTTGAATGGCTGTGACACCCATTCCCATGCCTCGACATCGACCATAGTATTCTTCTCCAAATGTCGACCTAAACAAAGATATTGTAGTTTCCACGACATTTTAAATTTTTTTAAAAAAATATGCATGATTTTCACCTAAAAGCGGGCTCATGAATGTCTATCAATGGCATGTCTGGGGGGCATTGTGACATTTGCTCCTCTATTGCCTTATCCAAAGCAACCTACAATGAATAAAAAAGTGAAGTCATATGAATCAAGTTTATTTAAAATGTATGTCGAGGAAAAAACCTTCCTTTTTTTGAAGTTGCTTCATCATCCACAAACTTTTTCCCTTTTTTTTGAAGTACGACTATCAACATAGAGTTCAAGCCGAGTTGGCTCCCTTCCCAATTCATCAGCCTATCAAACAATTAATTATATATCTTGGTATTAAAAATGTAAGAAGTATACATATGCAATTGTTTTATATTTGTACTTGTAAAGCATACCATCATTTTTTTACGATTTGCCAGGCTCATTCTTCCAAGGGCGTGTGCACCAATTTGCTTACTTCGACAAATTTTATTTTTTTCGCTAATATTCTGATTATACCACATTCCAATAGTCATAATAATATCAATTCAATATGCATGCAATACAAAGAAAACAAATAAAATAGAATAAAATAGTTGGATTACTTTCCCCTTTGATGAATACTAATATGTCACCATATCAGCAAATTGATTTGCAAGCATATTTTTAGGGCCACCACGAGCAATAACAGACGCAGGAGTTTCCGATGGTGGATAATAAAGGCTCTTAAATTTTGCTTTGTAATCCCTAAATGTTTCTCGTAGAAGTTCCATTATATGCTTCTTGTCAGTCTCATAAACATCAAAGCGTTGCTGTACAAAATAGTAAAAATGAGTTAACATAATTAAAAAATTATGTGTTAATATAAGTGATTGAAGATATGCACCTTTATCAAATTCCATGCCGTGTCTTTGCTATAATTGGACACATGCATCCATGATTGAGAAATCATTGGAAACAATGATAAATTTCTAATGAGTGTGCCCAAAAAAGAGGAATGTTGAACTCTTCCATCACCTATAAATTTCCCGTACACATTTCTATCCATTTTAATTACTTTATCTACGGGCATTAGATGAATGTGATTGCATGTTGTTTCGCCTCATCCTTTTTTAATTTTAGTTTTGTCTATAACCAGCAAAACAATTTTGTAAATATCATTAGTAATAAGAATAACATATACTGAATTAGAAGTATTTATTACCAATTGAATTAGAAGTTTGTGCTTCATCTGTATTATGATCAACTTCCCGATCATCACTAGCTTGATTATCATCATTACTTTCATTCGGTGAATGAAATGCCATGGTTGCCGCATCAAATAATATATCCTCATGGGCCCGCGAAGCACTTGCATTTGTCTCACCACTTTGATTATTGGATATTGGTGTGGGATCTCTTGATACATATAAATTTTTTTGATAAGAGCTTCTTGTACAAGGCATTGGCTATTTGCATTATAATAATAGCATTAGTAATATCAATGATAAAGAGTAAATAACTCAGAGCATACTTGGTGATAGATAGTTAACATATGAAATGTTAAGTAAATAAGTGAGGGCATACCAAGTGAAATTTATCCTTCTCTTGCCACAATAATGGGGTCAACATCAGTTCTAACTATCTCGACATCCTCATCATCTGGGTACAAGTTCTCAACATCTTGTATTTCATTAACAACACATTGATTAAAGGTTTGATGGACATCATTATTTATAGTTGTGATGTCTCCCATTTCATACTCGTCTCGCGGCACCATCCTCATGACAACTTCCCAACATGATAGTTTAGGATCAGAGATATAATATACCATTCTTGCTTGAGAAGGGAAAATGTAAGGGTCATGTTCTAGTACCATGCCTGTATGTATTAATTGAGTGAAATTAACGAAAGTGAACCCAAAAAATCTTTCTTCACCCCCACATTGTTTGTGGGATTCACCCAATCACATTTAAAATGCATCACTTTTACAGCATCAAAGTAATCTAATTTTATGATCTCAGTAAGCCTACCAAAATAATGAATATCTCCTTCTACTCCACCATGGTCAGACAATACTTCAATCCCACTATTTTGCGTTCGTTTACAAAATTCACTTTCTACCGTTCGAAATGAAAAACCGTTTATATTATATCCTTTGTAGCTACGAACAACAGAGTTTGGTCCAAGTGCCAACTATCGTAACTGTGGATCATTAATGGTTACATCATTTATAATCTGAAAAATGATAAAATGTTCACAAAATAAATTATATTAGCATTTATTTGTAAGTATTTATAAATATGAATGATTTTTACCCTCTGTTTTAACCATTCTGAGAATTCATTGCAAAGCATTTTTTCCAACATATCTTCTTCAATTTGTTGTGGATGGTGACGCTTCTTTAATTCATCTCGCAATTCACTAGAAGCATAAATTATTACAAAGATCAACACTATTTCTGGAATAAAATACTTTCAAAAGAGTAATTGAAATTTAATAAAAAAAATATACCTTTGAAAAGTCTTGAGTTCAGCACAGTTGAAAAAAACATATCGATGCGCTTGTTTAAGGCTAATCAGGCTTAATTTTTTCAAAACAGAACCTTTTGTAGCACTGCCCACTTGTGGAAGCATCTTAAATGTTGGCGTTGAAATTGTCAAATTTATACTACTATGACTTGGGCGATTAAATCGAGTTTCAATTCCCTCTAATAATCGAGAACAAAATGTTAAAGTCTCTTCAGCTATATAACCCTCTGCTATCGAGCCTTCTGGTCTTGATTTATTTCGAACAAATTTTTTGTAGTGACCAAGTTCTCTCTCAATGGGATACATCCATCTAAATTGTACTGGACCACCCAAGATAGCCTCTTTTGCAAGATGCACCATAAGATGAATCATTATTGTAAAGAATGATGGGGGAAATATTATTTCAAGCTGACATAATGCCAATATTAAGCGATCTTCTATCTTAACCAAGTCAGAAATTAGTAATTTTTTTGAACATAACTGTCTAAAAAACATAGACACTTCCATTAATGGAATTACTATATGCCTTGGTAAAATTGATCGTAAACCGACAGACAAGAACTGTTGCATGATGATGTGATGATCATGACTCTTCAACCCTTGCATTTTACATTGCTTGAGCTTAACACAACGTGATATGTTGGATGCGTATCCATCGGGAACTCGTATTGACTTTATCATACCTAAGAAAATTTGTCTCTCGCTCTTATTCATGGTAAAAAAGCTGGAGGAATGACCTCAAACTCATCATCTCTTTCTTGAATCCATAATTGTTTTAGAATCTTAAGATCCTTGTAATCTCTTCTTGCACGCACATTATCCTTGCTTTTGACAGGGTCGCCTAATATGGTGCTTAAGATATTATCACAGACATTCTTCTCTATATGCATGACATCAAGACATTGGCGCAATAAATTTGTTTTCCAATAAGGCAGGTCAAAAAATATACTTCTTTTTTTCCAGTACATAGTCAGTCCTCGTAACTGATTTTCTCTAGCAAAAACAACTTGAATGTCTTTGATTGCCTCAAGTACATCTCTTCCTTTAGGTTGTTTAGTATTACCAACACTTAATTCATGACGACCAAATTTTCTTGACTTTCGATACGGATGATCAACTGGTAGAAATTGACGGTGAGATTGAAATGCTAATTTTTGATTGTGCTTTAACCAACATGAGTTAGTGTTTTACCCGCATGATGGGCAACCAAGTTTAGAATGTGTATTCCATCCTGATAAATTACCAAGCCCAGGAAATCACTAATAGTCCAGAGTAATGCCATGCGCAGTCTAAATTTTTTTCCCTCTGAAGCATCAAACACTTCTATACCTTCTTCTCATTACTCATTCAACTCTTTTATTAATGGTTGCAAATAAACATCAATATTGTTACCAGACATTTTCGGACTAGGTATCAAACCTGACATGATGATAGATCTTTTCTTCATGCACTCCCAAGGTGGCACATTATATATGGCTAACATAATTGGCCATGTACTATGTGTGCTACTAAGATCACCAAAAGGATTAAAACCATCTGTGGTAAGAGCGATGCGAATATTGCGAGATTCACTGGAGAACTCTGGATGTCTTCGATCAAAATCTTTCCATGCCAAGCCATCTCTAGGGTGGTGCATTAAATTATCATGGTTAGGCTCTTTTGCATGCCATTGCATCATTTTGGCTGTCTGTTTATACAGAAATAGTCTTTCTAGACGCTCTTTCAGTGGAAAGTAACGAAAAACTTTTTTGGGGATCTTTTTTGAAATCCTCATATCTTGTTGCTTACGTTTCCTTAACTTGTGAACCGATTGACTTTCAGCTCCTTCAACCCATCGTGACTTACCGCACACATAGCAAGTACTACTACTTTTGTGTGATCCCAAAAATAATGAGCAATCATCTTCACATGCATCAATCTTAATGTAGTTGTGGCCTAATTTAGAAATAATTTTCTTGGCCTCATTATAGTTAGCAGGCAAAGTTTCATGCCCACCTGGAATTGCACCCTGTAGTGTCTTCAATAACATACTGAAGTGTACATTACTCTAATTTCCGAGTGTTTTAATATGCATAAGCTTTAACAAAAAGGATAATTTTGTGTACTCCAAACATCCTTCCCACAATGGTTTATTTTCCTCCAAGAGAGAGATATATAAACTATTGTCATTTATAATGTTGGGAGCTTGAGGACAATCAAATGTCTCATCTTCACTATAATGATCATTCCTGAATTCTTGTTCAACCAAATTCTCAGCCTGTGTCAAATTAGGGATGGCCGCATGCAACAGTTCATCAATGAGATCAGTAGAGCTATTAGAGATGTTAAGAAGGTTTAGGGTAGAAGAAAAGATGATACTAGGCTGGATCTCAGTACAGGATAATCGACCATCATGGTATATCCAATCTGTATAGTTTTCCATAATGCCATTCCATACTAGATGGCCCTCTACCTCTTCTCGATACCACGACTTCATATTTACACACTTTCTACATGGGCACGGACATTTTTCTCCAACTGGTGTATATCTGTAGAATAAATCTAACAAATAATTCATGCCTTCTACGTACTTTTTTGAGTGATGTGGCTCTTTCATCCATTTTTTATCCATTTTTGATAAAAAAATTTTGTGTGTACCTATATAAATAATTGAAATGAACAAACCAATTAGATTAAAGCAAGCGTGTTGTATATAATCTTAAAAGTAACGTGAATACATCAATAAATTATTTTTTTATATTATAAACAATTTAGCTAAGATAGAACTACCAATTAGATTAAAGCAAGTGCACAAAGTTTCTTAATAAACTTCAATAAAACATAAGTAGATGAAGTATTACAATCTAGTCAAAGAAAAAGATGTTTAAGTATTAAATATATGGAAGGATACGAACACAAGACTAGGTGTTTATAATCTAGTGGCCAATCAAATTTTGTAAGTTATTCAAAAATCAAATTTATGTTAGGTAGAGGGCTAATTAACATTAAAAGATTTTTCAAAAACAAAATACAGTGTTATTTTCCATTCCATATGACCTATCCTTGTTTGACAATGAACTTGAAGTTGGGTGCTTGAATCATTCACAAAAGCTTACAAATACTTTGGTCTTATACTGTGATGAAGTATTGTAAGAAAAACATTAAAATTTTGAAGAACGAAAAGAGAATGACATTAGTAATCCCTCTGACATATTTAGGGTCGACGATAGCGGGGGTCCGGGGGCGGCAGCCCCCGGCGGAGGTCCCGCTGACCGGACAGCGGGCAGGGGTCCCGGGGACAGCGTCCCCGATGGGGGATCGGGGGCAACGCCCCCGAAACAAAATCAGTTTGGGGTTTCCCGGGTGTTAGGGCTGGGTATCAACCCGTTTTCGCATAGCTACGCATGCGGCAAACCAATTGAAAAATTAAATCTAAGCATTATTTAGCGTATTTCTAATAGCCGAGGCAAAGCGTAACTAAGGCTGAAATCCCCCTCAAATGGAACACAGTGTATTGAAGTATTTCTAATTATCAGCATGATTTATTTGTAATCAAGAAACACAAACTGCAGGAAGATTCAATTTCCCTCTTCGGTGAAAACAAAAACAACACAATAGAGCATCACAGTAGAGCAAAATTCTAAAAAACTGAAATAAATTGAAAATGAATTAGGAAAGATGAAAGAAAATCAAAAAATTTCATGCCAAGCCTCTGATATTAATGCAAACTATAGGAAAATAATCAGTTTTTCAGTAGAAAAGACGAAGGACGTAGGTCTTTTGAGAGGGATTTAAACCCACGCATTTCCCTATCTGCCTTCCACCACTGGTGAAAACAAAGCTTATACCTATTTAGGAAGAGAACCAGTCGAAAGGAGAAGCTAATGTTGCCGCCAACCGCACTCCGCAGAAGGTGTCGCCACCAGCCGAACTTCGTAGAAGGGCTTGGAGATCAAGAAGTAGGGCTCCAATAGAGCTTGGATCGGCGATGTTAGGGCTGGATTGAGATGCAGGCCTCCAGCAGAGCTTCACCGGCTTGGAGATCGAGAAATGCAGGCCTCAAGTAGAGCTTCACCGGCTTGGAGATGGAGAATGGGGATGCAGTGCCATGAATGGGATGCGGCGCGATGAATGGGAAGCGGCGGGATATATCTAGGGCATCGGCTGAATAGCGGGGGGGGGGGGGGGGGGGGTTAAAAATAAGTGGTTAATTTTATTTTGTTTTTTAATGCATTTGGCCACATTTTCCTTAAAAGCGCCGCAAAAAAACCAACATTAACTTATAAATACAGCGACGTTTTAAGAAATGCCGCAAAAAACGCTGCCATAGAGCTACACTGTTGTAGTGGGGGATTATGAGTACTCCCGACGAGTGCTCCCCCGACAGGTGCTCCCTCGATGAGTGCTCCCCTAATTAATGCTCCCTAGATGAGTGCTCCCCGACGAGTGCTTTACTGATGGGTACTCCCCTGATGAGTGCTCCCCCAACGAGTGCTCTTTTAACGAGTTATCCCACGACGAGTGCTCCCCCGATGAGTGCTACCCCGACGAGTGCTCTACTAACGAGTGCTTCCCCGATGAGTGCTCCCCGAAGAGTGCTCCCACTATGAGTAAACCCCCGATGAGTGCTCCCCCCAAGAGTGCTAAACCACTAAGTGCTACCCAGCCGAGTGCTCCCTCAACGAGTGCTCATTGGACCAGTGCTGTCTAGACGAGTGCTCCACCGACGAGTGCTATCCCAAGGAGTGCTCCCCCGATGAGTGCTCCCCAGAAGAGTGCTCCCCCGACGAGTGCTCCCCCGATGAGTGCTCCCCCGACGAGTGCTCCCCCGATGAGTGCTCTCCCGACGAGTGCTCCCCCGAAGAGTGCTCCCCCAACGAGTGCTACCCCAACGAGTGCTCCCCCGACGAGTGCTCCTCCGACAAGTGCTCCCCCAATGAGTTCTCCCTTATGAGTGCTCCCCCAAACAAGTTATCCAGACGAGTGCTCCCCCGACAAGTGCTCCCCCGATGAGTGATATCCGACGAGTGCTCGCCCGATTAGTGCTCCCCTAACGAGTTCTCTCCTGAAGAGTGCTCTCCCTACAAGTGCTACCCTAACGAGTGCTCCCCCGATGAGTGATCACCCGACGAGTGCTCCTCTGATGAGTGCTTTGCCAATGAGTGCTCCCCTGACGAGTGCTCTTTTGATTAGTGGTCCCCTAATGAGTGATCCCTTGACGAGTGCTATTTTGACGAGTTCTCCCCCATTGAGTACTCCCCCAATGAGGGCTCTCCTTAATCGCTTAGGATCTCGATGAATTACGGGTTATATAGTGTTCTTAACTTGCAATATGTGATCATCAAGAATTTGAGTGCATGCAACCATTCTACATTTCACAAGTTTTTTGTGTTCTTCCATGTGGGCTTTTGTCACCTTATGCACCATTTCCATGTTTTCAGCTGTAGCACATTGATTTTGAATAATGTTGCTCTGGTTCTACTGAATTTGTTCAAGTAGAAGTGATTTATAATTAATAGTTGGAGCAGCTCTCAAGAAGAATTTACTGTGTTATCACTCAGTAGGTTGACCTCAAATCTGATAGAGGTGATTTTATTTGAGAGAACATTCCTCAGTTCTATGACCGAATCATCTATATACCTCTCAATCTTCCTTCTTTGCTCATCTAGGTGTCCTCTAAGTTGTGATAGAAAAGATGTAGGAATCTCCAAATTTAGTTGAGTAGCAGCTGGATAGCTAACCTCTTCATGTATCTCCCTTATAACTCATCCCATTTCAAAATCTAAAAATGCATATTTAGAGGAATGGTCTGGGATGTCAACAACATTACCTCCTTTGATATGCTCCTCTTTCTCTTGCTCCTCAACATGTGAAAGTCTTTGATTTCAATGGTAGCTAAATCACCTAGAGGGGGGGGGGGGTGAATAGGTTTTTAGGTCTTTTTAAGATCTTCCCTCCTCTTAGTGTTTTGTGATTAGTTAGTAGTGCTTTCAAGAATATCATACACAGTACACAAATGGTTTATAGTTGTTCCCTAGAGTATGAGAACATCCACTGTCCCTCCCGCATTTCTAATAGTGTGTTAGAAAAGGCACTTCACCAAAAACACAGCTCCTATGAGCTTACAACACGATCTCGCAGGACCACTCAGTCTTCTCCAAGATCTACAGCTCGGGCATAAAGCCATATAACTCAGTGATCAAAAGATTACCTACCTCGGGCCAAAAGGCCCTACCACTCAGGGTAGGAGGATAGCCCTACCTCAAATCCAAAGGATCCTACAAATCAGATTCACCCTTGAAACCTAAAACTCAGGCCAAAGCCCTACACTCAGATTCTTAGCTGAATCCTACCACACAGATCTATACAAGATCCTACACTTAGCCTTTATAAGTAGGCTTACAACTCAGATCTAGAAAGATCCTATAAATAGAGATAAGATTGTTGATGTTGATTTAGACAAAAGAGAGGTGATCTTTGTGTCTACCTCCTTCTGTTCTGAGAAATTTTAGACCATATTTCTTCTTCATAGCTCAAGAAATTATCTTCAGGATAAGCTGTGCTTGGGCTGTGAAGTATCTATAGCAGGAGTAGGCCTTGGCTGCTTTTCTCTTAGAGAAATTTCTCTGACCTTGCTGTTGATGGTGATGATCTCAATAGCTTTCTTGTTGAACTTGTAGATCAGTCAATTTACACTTCTGCTTCATGCTCTGCGATAATGACGAGGAAGAAGACGAAGTTTTCCGCTTTTCGAAAACAACAAACCCTAGAAAAGCTTCTTCTCCATCAATCTCATTCCTTTTATTATTCGCTGTCCAACGGATCTCTTGACCCGTGGGCCCAGCTTTAATTACTGATTTACAACGTTCCTTTTACAGAATAAATCATACAGCAAGCCAACGACGCAATTAGTGGTGGATTCCAGCTTTCCCGTAATGAATTTGAATTCCGTTCACTTTTGTTGACTTTTGCTGACGTCAACATCTGTGGACTTAGCCAAATTCTCAGGTCCAATCTAGGCATTGAGTGCGTTGAGTGAACTGGCTTCACTCAATGCCTTTGGACTTAGCCTGTTATTCTGCCTTACTTATGCATTGAGTGCGTTGAGTGAACAAGTTTCACTCAATGCCAAAACACATAGTCAACAACTTGAACCTTTTTGCATCTTAGGCATTGAGAGTGTTGAGTGAAGCTTTATCACTCAACACTTTTGTACTTATCCGCAACTATCTTTATTTGCTAGGCGTTGAGAGGTTGAGTGAAGCTTCATCACTCAACGCTTTTGTACTTAGCCACAACAATCTTTATCTACTAGGCATTTAGAGACTTGAGTGAAGCTTCATCACTCAGCGCTTTTGAACTTAGCCACTTCTCCAAACCTTGCCATCTAGCTGATGTGTTGAGTGTGCTATCCTCACTCAGTACTTCTGGACTTAGACAGATTTTTCTATCTTTCTCTTCTTGAGCTTTGACATCACACGACGCTTTATTCTCTGGCTTTGAGTGAGCTGAACTTACACAATGCTTCTGGACTTAGACAGATTTTTCTGTCTATCTTTTCTTGAGCTTTAACATCACACAATGCTTTTTTCTCTGACATTGAGTGAGTTGACCTCACTCAATGCTTCTATACTTGGTTAATTTTTCTGTCTTCTTCTTCTTTGGCTTTGACATAATTAGCATGGCGTTGAGTGAACTGGCTTCACTCAATGCTTCTGGACTTAGCCATATATCTTTGACAGATTCTCTGTGGCTTTAACTGGAGTAGATTGATTCAACGCTTCCTTCTTCAGGCATAAGGAGCTGTGTTCACTCGACGCTACTGAACATAATTGATTTTCTTCTTGCCAAGGCTGAAACTTTGAGAGACTCATCTATACAAGACGCTTCTTGTTATATGGTGTTGAGTGAACTACCTTCACTCAATGCCTGTAGACTTAGCCACATTTTTGTCTTGCAAATTGCAAGGCTTTGACTGTCCACACCTTACTTAGCGCTTTTTGGCATCTAGCATTGAGTGAACTGGCTTCACTCAATGCCTGTGGACTTAGACAGATTTTTGTCTCTTCACATCTCTACCTTGTGACCACCTGTCACTACCACTTGGAATATCTATCCAATCAAGGTGATAAGGACCAATCTGCATGCATGAACTTGAATATACATCAAATACAATTATGTGTATACCATTGACTTGTTTGACTTCTAAAAATCTGGGACATTATGAGTAATGGACCTAGCAATCTCTTTCTATTTGAAGAAGTCAAAACCCTCAAGCAAAATTTTGAGTCAATTATATACACTAACATATGCAGTAATAAAACATTAAATTTGAAAAATTATAACAGTATAACGAGAGTATCAAGTTATAGGTTACCATACTTTCCTTTCCTATTGGGTGATCATCATCACTTCCTGCTCCACCTATTTTGCTGATGCTTGGCCTTAGTCATTTCCTTGATCATTCCCTTCTCCACCTTTTTGGCTTCTGTAGAATAGTCAGGGAGGTGCTGGTCTTTGATCATCTTCTCCCCCTTTTTAAGTTCAGATAATCAACTATTGCAGCTTCTAGTTTCTTCTTTGTAGTAGGCTGAATCTGTTCCTATATGGTGGACTTGCTCCCCCTCAATAGGAGCATCAGTACTTGCTCCCTCTTAATAGGAGCATATTCTATCATTTGATCTGATAGACACTGTAGTCCATTCTAGTCTTGATAGAACTTGTGGTCTTCACACCCTATAGGATGTAGTAATTGCTGCAACCAAAAACAAAGTGAGGAAAAACTGAAGCTATACCAAGTTCAACATGCCCAACTCAACCTTGAAGGTGTTGAACTTTGCTTCATCTAGTGCCTTGGTGAAGATGTCAACCACTTGCTTTTCTATAGGTACAAACTCAAGACTGATATCTTCACATTCCACATGCTCTCTTATAAAGTGATACCTAATCTCTATGTGCTTAGTCCTGCTGTGTGAGACAGGATTAATAGCTATAGATATTGCAATAGTAGAATCACAAAATAAAGGGCTTCTACTTATCTGAAGGTTATAGCCCTGAAGCTGATTCTGGATCCACAACAACTGTGCACCGCAGCTCCCAATAGCTATATATTCTGACTCCACAGACAAATTGCAACACTTGTTTGCTTCTTACTGCTCCAAGAAACTAGTCTTCCCCCCAAGAACTGATAGGGGCCTGAAGTGCATTTCCTGTCCTCTTTGTAGCCTGCAAAATTGGCATCTGAATAGACAGTTAGTTCAAAATTCCTATTTCTTGGGTACCATAGGCCAAGATCTGCTGTGCCCTTTAGATACCTCAAAATCCTCTTAACACCAGAGTAGTGAGATTTTTTAGGGCAGACCTGATACCTAGCACAAACACATGTAACATTCATGATGTCTGACCTACTAGCAGTAAGGTATAGAAGGGAGCCAATTATCCCTCTATACTAAGTTTCATCAATAGGTTTCTATGTCTCATCTTTGTCTATAGGCATACTTGACCTCATGGGAGTTTTCTTGTTGAAGGCATTCTCCATACAAAACTTTTTGATCAACTCCCTGGTGACCTTAGACTGGGATATGGATAATCCATCTTCAGTCTGTCTTACTTGGAGGCCTAAGAAGAACTTGAGCTCACCCACACTGCTCATCTCAAACTTTCCTTGCATGTTTTGCAAACTTCCTACAAAGGTTATTATCAGTAGATGCAAAGATTATATCATCAACATAAATCTGGACTAGAATGATCTTTCCCTTAGATTCCCTTAGGAATAAGATATTGTCTATCTTCCCCCTTGAGAATTTTTTCTCAATGTGGAAGCTAGACAATGTCTCATACCTTGCTCTAGGGGCTTGCTTCAGCCCATATAGAGCTTTCTTAAGTCTATAAACTGAATCAGGTGAGTTAGGAATAACAAAACCTGGATGTTGTTCAACATAAACCTCTTTCTTTAAGTCACCATTTAGAAAGGCTGACTTCACATCCATCTGGTAGACTTTGAATCCTTGGTATGCAACATATGCAAGGAATAGTCTGATGGCTTCCAATTTGGCTACTGGGGAAAAGGTTTGATCAAAGTCAATATCTTCTTCTTGTATGTATCCTTTATCCACTAGTATAGCCTTGCTCTTAACTATAATGCCATTTTCATCAAGTTTATTCCTATAAATCCACTTAACTCCAATGACATTATGTCCTTTTGGTCTGTGAACTAGCTTCCATACCTTACACCTCTTAAATTGTTACAATTCCTCTTTCATTACTACAATCCAGAACTGGTCTATGTTGGCCTCTTCAAATCTCTTGGGCTTAACCTATGACAGGAAACTAGAATACAAGGCTATATTCAGACTTTTACTCCTTGTCACCACTCCTTGGTTAGCATCACCAATAATCTGGTGTCTTGGATGATCCCTTAGATGCCTGACTACTGAAGGAAATCTTGCTCAAACTTCCTGATCTTTATTGTCTTCATTCTACTAATCATCATCCATAACCTGTGTGCCTTGTGCTTCCTTTGGAATGCATACTTTGTCAGCTTTATCTTGAACTATTGGAGCAGCTTCCTTAATAGTCAGCTTGTCCATCATCAGCTCTATACCTGCAGTACTAGAAGAGGAGCTTGCCAGCTCACTGTTAATCATAGTTAACTCATCAAAAACTACATTAACAAACTCTTTAATAACTTGACTTGTCAAGTTATAGATCCTATAGGCCTTACTATGATTTTTGTACCCAACAAAAATCCTTTCATTGGACTTGGCAGGAAACTTAGTCACACGGGACTTCCCATTATTCAGCACATAGAACTTTCTACCAAAGATTCTGAGATAACCCTGTTTGGTTTTATACACTTCAAGATCCCATAGGGAGTCTTCTTGTAACTATTAGTAATAGAGGCTCTGTTAAGGACATGACATGCAGTATTCACTACCTCAACCCAAAAATATTGTAGGAGAGATGTGTCACTCAACAAGGTCCTTCCAGTCTCTATGAGAGTGTTATTCTTCCTCTCAGTAATCCCATTTTGCTGGGATGTTCTTGGAGAAGAAATTTCTTGGTGAATCCCTTTCTCTTCACAGAACCTTGTCATGCTATCAAACTGAAATTCAGTCTCATGGTCACTTTTGATTTTGACCATAGTACTCTCCAATTCATTCTGAATTTACTTGACAAATTTCTTGAAGACATCAAGGGATTCAGATTTTTTTTCTTCAAAAAGAAAACACATGCAAATATGGAAAAGTCATCAACAACCACAAAGGTGTTGATGCACAGGCCCATGGTCTCAACAGATTTAACTACGCGTTCTTAGATACAGTAACTAAAATAAATACGTAAGGAGCGGTTTCTCTAATTAACACTATCGTTCACTCAAGCAATTAATGACACAATTTTCAATATTAAACAATGCAAAGGGACGCTACCCCTTTTATAGATTGAATAAGGGCTAAAGGCCAATGTTCGCTCAAGTGAATAGGACCTACCCGATCCAGAAAATTAGCGATTCAAAATAAAATTATACGCAAACATTCAAAATTCCAATGAGAGAAGATCCGGACTAAAATAGCGATTTAAAATTAAGTCCAAATTAATCCTAAAATTAACTAATATGTGGGTATACCAAATCACTTGAACGCAAGGGGAAATCATGGGTGACGAACCCGATTTCTTCTAGTGTTCACAAGATCAACCCTCTCCAATTTATACGAAAAATAATTGGAAAATTAACGCTTAAGATTTAGATTTCAATTAGCACGATTTCAATATAAATCAGGACAATTAACTAGACTTCTAATTCCACCAAATCTCAAAAATAATATTAGAGGAAAATCACACAAGAGTTGTTTAGAAATTCGTTACCCAATCCCAAGAAGTCTATCCACAATATTGACTGGAGGAAACGCTCACCGCGGTGGTTGATTGTCTATTTCCACGCAAACTTATGGATCCGAACCGGACGATGAAGACGTGAGCCATTTTCCTTTATAATAACCTTTGGAGTGAGAGAAAACTTGATGGATAATATATAAGGAAAGAGGAGAGAGAAAAGGTGGTGAAGAGATGGTGGATATGGTCTTGGCCGAGAACCATAGGGAATTTGTGGGGGTCGGTTTTGGTTTAGATGGAGGAGGTTGGTTAGAATTTTGGAGTGGGAGAGGGAGGAGGCCGAGAGAGAGGAAAGGAGGGAGAGAGGGTGGCGGCTTGGGCTAGGCCAAGCCCAAAGGGGGGTGGTGGCCGGTTTAGTTTTTGGAGTGGGTGGAGGCTCGGGATGGTGGTATAGATGGTGGCTCGGGTTTGGTGGGTGGAGGTGGGTGGCCGAGAGATGGAAAAGGAGGAGGATAGGGTGGCGGATAGGAGGGTGGCCAACTAGGGTGTTGGGAGGGAAAGAGGAGGCCGGTTTTCTTTGGGGAAGAAAAGGAGGGCTCGGTTTAATGGGAAAAGAGAAAAGGTGATGGTGGAGACCTTGAGGTAGGAGGAGAAGGAGGAGGAAGAAATAATAGAGAGGGGGAGGGAGCTGGCCGGTGGCCAAGAAGAAAAGTGGGAGAAGGGGGCCGAAATTTTACAGAGAGGGGGAGAAGAATCTCAATAGATTTAGGGTTCAATTTTCATTCATCAATTCTCTACATTACTCTTCATAATATGGCTATATATAGCCTACACCACTCAATCTCTACACTTGAAAATAAAATAAACTTATGATGGTTATATGCACCCATCATAAAAGAAATAAAATAGTACTTGCATGAAATAAAATACTATATGGTTACAATCACACATCATACCTTAATTAAACTACAGTAATTAAATGCATGAAATCATATTGCTTAAAATAAAAATTGCTAAAAAAAATAATTGATAAAATATATTATTATAATTATTTAATTTATAATTATAGATTTTTATAATGGCGGCGGCGGACGTCGAGCAAAACATATAGCGGCAGCGTCGTTGGCCAAGAAACGTCGCGGTAGAGTTTCATCTTCGAGCTTGCGACATCGATCATCCCAATCCATGAACTCTCTATGACGGAGATCAACGACCACATCAGCATCTTCTCCATCAATCCTCCCCCACTCAAAATTACTCATCACCGATGAGTGGCCCGTGAGGGGAGAACAGTCAAAAGCAGCATCAACTTTGGGCAAATCTGGCCCCACTATCCCTGTCGTAGTAGCTTGAACATCCATCAGCACTGAGAACCTATCTGGCAAATAAACAAAAAGACTTCTGAGGAAACTCGAAAGGGTGTCAAGAAAAGAAATAAAACTAGAATCTTACCATCTGGTTCAATAACAAAGGAGTCCACGTGGAAATTAGATACAACAACACTAACACTCCCCAACCCAAGAGAAAATTTAGTGGGAGGAAGAATCGACGGAGAAAGCCACTCAGGTGGAACAGAGACGTACAATAAAAAGTCTGGAAACTTGAAATAAAGTGAAGCACCCTGGGTTATATAAAAAAATAAATAAAAGAATGAAATCCGACGTTTTTCATAATCATGGATGGGTCGGCATTCCTACGTATTAATTTATTAACGGAGCTAGAAGGAATCCGCTCAGGGACTGACCAGACTAAACCCAAATCATTAAATCTAGTGTCAGACGGTCTTGGATAGGAGTGAAAATGCGTGTGACATAACTTAAAATGAAACACTAACGTCCTAGATACATGAGGAGAGAATCCATGTACTACATGACTAGTCGCAAACGCGGAGGATAAGGGGGTTAAGTCAGGTGGCACGGGAGTATTATAATTAGAGATGATTTTAATGGGCTCTGGATTCGCAGGTTTAATTTTATAATTTAAATGCTAATGCTTTGTATGAAGATATGCCAAGGAGAACAGCTCATCATGAAAAATAGAGTTGGATGCTCTCGTATGTGACAGGATGTGCGGGCAATACAACTCAAGGGGCCATTCTATAGTCACTAACATATGGAAATGAAGGTCATCAAAAGGCGGTGGGTAAATGAGTACAACTGGGTGTGGTATATACTTATTTTTAGGGGACACCAGATCCAGAGGCACAATTGCCAAAGAATCAGAATCAGTCGTAGTCGAGGACAGAACCGTAGACGGGCACGCAGAAAAATGAACAATCAAATGTGACACATAGTCAGATCTACGGGGTGCGGTGAACAGACCAAATACTAGCGCACTCAACTTACTAATATTTAAGCATTGAGACAACGCCAATGTAGAAACTAATAGTGTGGGCGTGTCACAAAAAATCAGACTAGGACTACCAATTCCACATACTAAAAAGTCAACTAATGTGGGCAAATAATCAGGAGGGAGGGTCGACAAAATCAAACCCGGGATAATATCCAAATCAGTATAAATGTCACACAACAGTGATATCATCAAAGACCTCTCATCCCGGTGCATAACAAAATAATCATCCAAAAGTACCCTTCCCTCAGATGGTAACTCATCCACAATATCAATTGGGCAACCCTCACTCTCAGGTTCCTCAGATGACTCAGATACAATCTCAGTGGGTGTAATCGTAGGCTCTAACACGATGGGGATCATAGCCTGGAGAAGGCACTCAATACTAGGTTGATCATACACAATGCTAGCATGACATGTAATAGTTAATGGAATACTCTCACAGATCGGAATGTAATCATCCTATACATCATATTATAAATCACTAGGGATTCCCTCTCTATCAGAATCATCAGACTCGTCGGGCACTATCATATGTGAAGGAATACTCTCACCTAGCTGTTAAACTTCCGAATCTAGGATACTATATCCACATCAGAATCCTCAAAGGTATTAGTCACTATCTCAAGAGGCTTAGACATCGAGGCTAAAGGAGATAAAGCTCTAGTAGTAACAACTTTTGAGTCCAATAAATATGATCTATTAGGAATGGTTTCCCTAAAGGTGGGAGTAGGCACACTAAGGTCAAGCCGACCTTTTTGGGGAACTAATCTAGCGTTAGGTTTATAATCATTCCTATAGGCAGGTATGGGACTGGCTCCATAATGATACTCACTCACAGGCTTGGTGTTAGGAGTGCAGAGATAGGCGTGATCAAATTGATCTGAGAGTAGGATATGCATTGCCCGCCAAGTATGTTTATAACTACCAACACGACGCTCTTCGTTTAACAAAAATACTCGGGCTTGGCCTATTAACTGCTCTCGGGCGATGTTAACCTTTTGGTGGTCTTCCCATTCGTTACAATCAAAATAAAGTTCTACCCACTTAAGCCAGTCCCTAAAATTTTGAGAATTCCCATAACCATCAAACGTGGGTATCTCACTCTTAGTGTGAGGAATATTTTTGGGATGGTTGGAATTCCTAGGGTATGATGGCAAGATTGGGGTGTGATTCGCCACGACTTTAGCATACAAATAGTCATAACCGTCATATGTGGGTGCCTGTTTTATAGCATACACATCATATGCCATTTTCTAGAAGTGACGGGACAGAAAATTCTACTCGAATCTGGTGCACATGCAATGAAATAAGGACTCTGATCCTATAAAATTATAACAGATTGAATTGTTCCCGCTTAATATCTAAGGCAATAAATTATTTTTTCTTGCTGGAAATATTATGAAGATTTTTAAATAAATTTTTTTTTGCAGAAAAACAAAATATAGGACGCTATTTGCAGACCAAAAATTAAAATTTTATTTTATTGTTTTGGCAATGAAACGTGCAAATGCGTGTGACGTACTAATAAAAGGGGGAGGGTCCCAATTAGGAAATTTACGTGAAACTCCCACTGATACCAAATTGATGCAGGCCCATGGTCTCAATGAATTAAACTACGCGTTCTTAGGTACAGTAACTAAAATAAAAATGTAGCGAGCGGTTTCTCTAATAAATACTATCGTTCACTCAAGCAATTAATGGCACAATTTTCAACATTAAATAATGCAAAGGGATGGTACCCCTTTTATATAATGAACAAGGGCTAAAGGCCAATGTTCGCACAAGCGAATAGGACCTACCCGATCCAGACAATTAGCAATTCAAAACAAAATTATACGCAAAAATTCACAATTCCAAAAAGAGAAGATCCGGACTAAAATAGCGATTTAAAATTAAGTCCAAATCAATCCCAAAATTAACTAATATGAGGGTATACCAAATAACTTGAACGCAAGGGGAAATCAAGGGCAACGAACCTGATTTCTTCTAGTGTTCACGAGATCTACCCGCTCTAATTCATACGACAAATATTCTGATAATTAATGCTTAAGATATAGATTTCAATTAGCATGATTTCAATATAAATCAGGACAATTAACTAGCCTTCTAATTCCACCAAATCTCACAAATACTATTAGAGGAAAATCACACAAGAGATGTTTAGAAATTCGTTACCCAATCCCAAGAAGTCCGTCCACAATATTGAATGGAGGAAACACTCAAGACGGTGGTAGATTTTCTATTTCCATGTAAACCCATGGATCCGCACCAGACGATGAAGACGCGAGCCATTTTCTTTTGCAATAACCTTTGGAGTGAGAGAAAATTTGATGGATAATATATAAGGAAAGAGGAGAGAGAAAAGGTGGTGAAGAGATGGTGGCTATGGTTTTGGTCGAGAACCTTAGGGAATTTGTGGGAGTCGGTTTTGGTTTGGATGGAGGAGTTTAATTAGAATTTTTGAGGGGGGAGAGAGAGGAGGCCGAGAGAGACTAAAGGAGGGAGAGAGGGTGACGGCTTGGGCTAGGCCGAGCCCTAAGGGGGTGGTGGTTGCCAATTAATTTTTGGAGAGGGTGGAGGCTTGGGTTGGTGGCTTGAGTTTGGTGGGTGGAGGTGGGTGGCCGAGAGAGGGAAAAGGAGGAGGAGAGGGTGGCGGATAAGAGGGTGGTCGGCTAGGGTATTGGGAGGGAAAGAGGAGGTCGATTTTCTTTGGGGAAGAAAAGGAGGGCTCAGTTTATTGGGAAAAGAGAAAAGTTGATGGTGGAGACCTTGCGAAAGGAGGAGGAGGAGGAAGAAAGAATGGAGAGGGGGAGTGAGGTGGCCGCTGGCCAAGAAGAAAATTGGGAGAAGGGGGTCCAAATTTTGAGAGGGAGGGGGAGAAGAATCTTAATAGATTTAGGGTTCAATTTTCATTCATCAATTCTCTACATTACTCTTCATAACATGGCTATATATAGCCTACACCACTCAATCTCCACCCTTGAAAACAAAATAAACTTATGATGGTTGTATGCACCCATCATAAGAGAAATAAAATAGTACTTGCATGAAAAGAAATACTAGATGGTTATAATCAACCATCATACATGAATTAAACTACATTAATTAAATGCATGAAATAAAATTGCTTAAAATAAAAATTGCTAAAAAAATAATAATTAATAAAATATATAATTATAATTATTTAATTTATAATTATATATTTTATTTAATGGCAGCGGCGGACGTCGAGAAAAACATGTAGCGGCAGCAGCGTTGGCGAAGAAACATCGCAGTAGAGTTTCATCTTCGAGCTTGTGGCATCGATCGTCCAAATCCACGAACTCTCTATGATAGGGATCAACGGCCGCATCAGCATCGCCGCCATCAGGTGTAGACTTTCCTACCTATACTATGAACTAGCATAGGACCTAACAAGTCCATATGCAGGAGATATAAACACCTCACAGAGTCTTTGATCTCAATGCTCTTGAAAGAAGCTTTGGTTTGCTTGCCCTTTTGGCATGTAGAGCAAATGACTTCCTTAGTACATTTCATTTTATGACCATTCCTAACTTGCTCTTCACTAAAGATCTTCCCAATTGTCTTATAGTTCAAATAAGCTAGTCTCTTGTGCCCTTGGACATAGTATGAGACTTTACCATTTGCAACTTGGCATAAAGGAGAGTCTATATCTAAACACAAAAAATTTAAACAATAGATATTCCCACTCCTAGTGCCTGTCAAGATGACCTCTTGGTCACTCAACCTCTTAATATGATACTCATCCTTGTGGAATACTATTTCATAGCCAAGATCACAGAGTTGGCTTATGCTTATCAGGTTGTGTTGCAACCCTTCCACATAAGTTACTTTTGTGAAAGTGAATATACCATTTATGATCTTTCCATAACCTCTGGTGACTCCTCTGTCTGATCCACGAAAGATCACTTTGGGTACATCCTTCACTGGAGTGTATTCCCTCAAGTTGCTCCTTATTCAAGTCATGTGCATGGAGCATCTACAATCCAAGTACCATATAGGGGTATGGGCACTTGGACTAAACTGCAAGACATGATTTAGTTTAACTTAATTAGGAGCCCAATAGGTATTAGGTCCTAGGTTCTGATTAGTCTTAAAAGAGACTTGTCTACCAGCAGTTTTCCTAACCTGTGGACTAACTATTGCTCTAGCCACACTGGGATTATGCCAACAATCAATGACATAGTGGCCTACTTTTCCATAACACCAACACTCATGAATGTTGTACCTTCTTTTCTAAGCTGGTCTACTAGCTGTGTTGACAACATCTCTCTGTCAAGAAGGAACAATAATAGTCTTTCTCAGGTTCCTTTCAGCTAGGATCTGGCTGAAGGGAAGTCTTCTTATAGATTTATTTGGCCTACTCTAAATGCCATCAACATTAGTCTTCTTTGCAAAAGACATGCTCTTGATAGCATCAGAAATAGCCAAATCAGGCTTGCTGATAGACTGACCCTTGGTTAGAGTGTTTGTTGGATGGCCCTGAAATTTAGTTTCTGCCACATTCTTGAAAGTGGGGGCTGGAGAACCAAAGAAAAATGGTCCATTATGGGACATTTGACTTTCTTCATGGTTTGCCTTGAAGGCACTCATCCCCATTCCTCTTCTCCTTCCATTGGAAGGTACACTTGTATTCTTCTAGGATGAATTCCTATTCTTCCAGTGACCATACATGGAGTACGGGTCATACCTATTAGAAGGGAGTATTACCCTTTCAAAGGCAATGTTGGCTGAACTGTAGTTTTTCCCTTTCCTATGAAAAGGGCAACCCTTGTGTTTCCCTTGAATCCTCAGCCCCTCTTATTTTTCTGAGAGGATAAGGAGTTAATGACAGGCAACACATAATTGGGCTAAGAGTACCTAACCACAATCCACCTCTCCCTCTAGAGTTTCTCTTCCAGATCTCTAATGAGACTGTCCTTGTATTTAATGGTGCCAATCTGAATGACTGTGATGTTCTTAAGTTGGCTAACCTCCCATATTTTCAGTTCCAGCAAGGTTGCTGACTCAGGCTGTAGGGAAGCAGCATGCTAAAGGGAGATAATGCATTCAGAAGTTCACCATACTTATCAATCAGTTGATTGATATCTTCCTCAAATTAAGATTCACCTTCTGTAAGACCCCCCCCCCCTCCCGAAACACAAAACACGACTCGAGGGGAGTCTTATGCCCAGAACAGCCACCTTGCAATAGCACTAGCACTCGTGCTAGCCTGTACTACAAGACGCCTATTCTGCCGGCCTTCACCAATATCAAACATTGCCAACCCAACCAAGCATATAAAATGAGAAGTTAAATCCACACTAGCATATAATTGTCCAAAAATACAACATAAAAAAGAAGCTACAATAAGCTTCTACATTATCAGAGTACGAGTTAAAACTTGCCCAAAAGGGCTACAACAAAAGTCTCTCAAAGACTCACATCAATCACCGAAGGTAACGACGGTACCGTCCCCTCAGGCCCTATCGTCTTGGCCTGGCTGTCCTGCTGAAAAACCTATTGCTGCTCCGTCTGCGGGGTTTCCTCCTAAAAAGGAAAACATAGCAATTGTTAGTCATAAAGACTAAGTGGCTATCACATCCACTCCCCCAAAGACTCTTTGGCACTGGCTGGAGAAAGGAACATGGTACAATATATGTATATAAAGCTATAGTACAAACAGGTGGAATGAAGTGATCGGTAAACAATGTATATATATATAGCAGCATAATAAATAAGCAAACACATTGCCCTAACAGTTCTAACATCTACAGCAGAAAATGAAAGTATAAAGATACAACAGAAAGTAACTCAACTTATATGAATGCCCATACATACCTAGAAGTTGAGGTTCGGCTCAATAGTAATGTAACTCATCGTATAAGAGTGCCCATACAAACTAATACGACGAGGATCTTGTGTATGTAACGGCCTCCCAAGCTCTATGCTCGCAAGGACGGCCGTCGGCACCCCCAACATCACGCTCGAAAGGGTTCAGCCTAACCAGGTCTGCAGACCATGCACCCGAACCCCTCTCCGCGCCTGTTATTCAGCAGTAGTAGGTTGTTGCCACTGGGGATCGAACCAAGGACCATTATAAGAGACTCTTTACCACAGCTCTCATCACCAACTGAGCTGCAGCCCAGTTGGTGATGAGAGCTGTGGTAAAAAGTCTCTTATCGAGGTCTTGGGTTCTATCCCCAGTGGAAACAACCAACCGCTGCTGAAAAATAGGCACGAAGAGGGGTTGGGATGCATGGTCTGCAGACCTAGTTAGGCTGAACCCTTTCGAGCGTGGTGCTGGGGGTGCGGCGGCCGTTCTTGTTAGCGTGGTGCTGGGGAGGCCGTTACAAAAAAGTGCACTTTATTATAACGGCCTCCCCAGCACCACGCTCGCAAGGACTGCCTCCGTACCCCCAACACCATGCTCAAAAGGGTTCAGCCTATCCAGGTCTGCAGACCATGCACCACAACCCTTCTCCGCGCTTGTTTTTCAGCAGCAGAAGGTTGTTGCCACTAGGGATCTAGCCCAGGACCTTGATAAGAGACTCTTTACCACAACTCTCATGACCAACTGAGCTGCAATGGAATTTGGGGTGGTCAGATCCGGGAGGATATTATGACGGAGAGAGGCAAGATCCGGGAGGATATTATGACGGAGGCACATTACAGCCGGTATTCTGTGCACCCGGAGATCAAGAAGATGACTGCAGACTTAAAGAAGACGATGTTTTGTCTGGGCATGAAGAAGGATATCACTTATATCATGACTGACTGTGAGACATGCCAGCTAGTGAAGGTGGAGTGCAGGAACCTCGCAGGACTATTGTAGCCACTCCCGGTGCCGGAGTGGAAGTTTGATGATATATCCATGGATTTCATACATTGGCTACCCCGGTCTCGGATGGGGAATGATTCGATCTGGGTGATTGTTGATCGGTTGATGAAGGTGGCCCGCTTCATACTGATTAGGAAGGATGACTCGGTGGGAGTGGTGGTGCGAAATTTCATGGAGTAGTACATTCGATATCATGGCTTGCCCAAGATGATAGTGTCGGACTGTGATGGACGGTTTACATCCAGGGAGTGGCGGTCAGTTCAAGAATATTTGGGCACCTGACTGACTTTTAGCACAGCCTTCCACCCTCATACGGACGGGTAGACAGAGCGCACCAATCGGACGTTGTAGGATCTACTACGACTGTGCATTTTAGATCGAGGGGAGTCGTGGGAGAAGATGTTGTCGTTAGTGGAGTTCTCCTATAACAACAGTCACCAGGTCAGTATAGGCATGGCTCCCTACGAGGCTTTATAAAGACGGAGATGTATGACTCCTCTGTCATGGCTACAGGATAAGGACCCCAAGGTCTTGGGCTCGGAGATTTTGGACGACACCGAGGCCCAGGTGAGACTGATACGAGATCGGATGTTGGAGGCGCAGAGCAGGCAGGCCAAATATTACGACGCAGACATCGTCAGGTCGAGTTTCAGGTGGGATACAAGGTATTCTTGAAGATATGGCTGATGCACGGGGTCTCTCGAGTTCGTGGACGAAGGAAGAAGCTCAGCCCGAGATACATGGGGCCCTACAGGAGGCTGGAGCGGATCAGCCCATTGGCGTACATGCTGGAGCTACCACCGGAGCTGGAAGGCCTGCACGATGTCTTCCTTGTCTCCTCCCTTAGGAGGGCCCTATTATGAACGGAGCAGTGGATAGGCACTACGGATGGGTCGGTAGCATCAGATCGGTCAGTGTACATGGAGCCGGTCCGGATTGACGATACGGGTATGCGGGTCCTGCGCCGCTAGAAGGTCCCACTGGGCAAGGTTCTGTGGAGAAACCATGGCCAGGAGGAGCACACCTGGGAGACACATGACTTGATGTAGCAGAGATACCCAGATCTCTTCTCCTCAGGTAAAAGCTAATTTAAATTATGGGATTTAACAATGTATTATGTAAGTAAAACCCCGCAGGCCTAACCTGAATTTCGGGGACGAATTTTTTTTTTATTTTGTGTTGGGATTTGTAACATCCCCCAAACATCTAGACCCCCCTGGTGAATTTGTCATGACAAGGTCATGACAAATCCTGGGTAGTGTAGAAATCCCTTTAACTTTGGCAAAAATAGGGTTGAAAGCACCTTGGTCTGCAAATAGTAAATTCCAAATACCCTACCTAGGGTTTGATCTAAGGGCCTTAACCTAGCCCAGTGACCCCACCAAAACATCCCTAGGCCATTTAGGAGCCTAGGAGTACATTCAGGAATCACTGGGGCCAGTCAAACAGGCCAAGTTGACAAAAGTCTACCCTAACCCTAGTTAGGTCAAAACGGTCAATTCCTCATCAAGTGACCTAAGTGACCATCACCATATGGAATTGACTTCACTTCTAGGTTTAAAACATCATAAGAGACCTAGTAGACCATTAAGCCCTACCATAGGGCCTCCACAAGGCCAAATGACCAAAATACCCCTATTAGGTCAAAATGGTGATTTTGCACCAAACACCCCAATTGATCACCATAACCCTAAATTGACTTCACCCCTAGTATTAGGGGGTCATAGGGGACCTAGTGGAACAAAAAGCACCATGACTGGGTCAACCCTAGGGCTCAATTTTACCAAAGTCAAAATACCCCATTTAGGTCAAATCACTTGGACATAGCCCAATCCCTTGGGCTAGGCCCAAATTGATTGGTCAATCAGCATAATTGACTGGTAATTAACTTAGGTGAGAGCGGAAAATCGGCCATGATGATTAGGAAAGAGAAAATCCCAAATTGGAGGAGAGAGAAGGTGGTGTTCATGGCCATTAAGGGGATACACCCCTTGGAATCCCCCATTGATGACTCCTTTCATCTCCCCTAATGAATTGGAGGGAAATTCCAGGAGTTTTCTGGAGGAACTAAAGGCAAGGGGAGGTATATGGTGGCCAGCCATGGGGGAGAGGAGGGTCACTTGGTGACCTCTTAATGGAGCCCTCCTCCCATTAAATTAAGCCCTCCATTAGCTTTAGAAGGCCTTAAGCAATTGAAACCCCCATTTTCCCGTCCTTCCCAAGCTCTCAGAGGAGGAGATACCATGGCACCTAAAGCTCCAAGGAGGAATAATGGCGGCCGGCAAATGGAGCATCGAATCGCACAAAATGAGGTCCAATCCTCCTTCCCTATGCTTGTGCTTAGATCTAGGATGAATTTAATTGAAAATCGGGCTCAAAATGAGCCCGATCGGGATGCATTTTGCTCCTAGTTTTCTGTCAAAAGGCCATGCTCGGGATGGACGGAAAAGCCACCTCCGGCGGTCGTGCCACTGCCAATCGGTGGCCACCACCTCGACGGAGGTGTTGGCGGTGGTGGTCGGCCGGGGAAGTGGCTGGGTGGCAGGCTGATGTGGCTAGAAGTTTTTCTAGGAGCGGCAGATCGTGGTCGTTGGCCCAAGGTTGAAGATAACCTTGGCCGCAGATCTGCTTTAAGATCTATGTTCAGATCTTTCGATTTAGTTATTTTATTAGGTATTTTCTGCATTATTAGTAGCTGTAGTTTGCTTTAATTCTTAACAATACCTAGAGCCCTCTCCTCAGAAAGTTGCCAACACCAACCAATATTGTAGCCCTATGAGTCTAAAAAATTGTAAAATTGATTTCGTTAGAGTTGGACCCCTGGATAGACCTCAGCACTCATTTTGGTGAGGTCTATCCATAGGGCTGTACAGACTTTAAAAAAATTCTCCACTCCAAACAAATCATCAAAATGACTTGAAATTTGGGTCATGGGCTAAACTCTCCTATATCTAGGTCCTGTCCAAAAATTAGAATTTTTGGAAAACATTTTTCTAAAGTTTTTAGAAAAATTTAATAAACCAAGAATATTTTAATTAGGTGTCCAAAACACCTCCAAATCCCCCCAAATTTGGGTGGGTGGACTTATAGGGCATATTAGAACTCTGGTAAAAATTTCGCTTTATTTAGAGGTGTTTTGATTAAGTTTTTACTCTACCCGAGTTTGGCCCTTATAAGATTAATTAGGTCAATTCATACCCTTTGGGATTTGAGTGGTCAAATCACCTCAACAGAGGCTGATATTTTGGCCACTGAATTTTTATGGAATGACACACCCTACAATAGAATTTGGTGTGGTTTGGGGTAGGGTAGCCCCAGAACCCTAGGGTAGGTCCCTTAATAGAGATTTTTAGGGTTTGAAGGTCATGGGGTCAAATGACCTTGGAATGACTTGAAAATTGGTGGAGAGGACCATACGAGCATTATAGGTTTATGTAAAAAATTTTAGGCGATTTGGAGACCTTTAGCCCACTCAAAACCCTAACCCTAGTTTTGGGGCACCAAACTTATTTTTGAATATTAGGCTAGAAAATGAATTTAAAATCAAATGATATTTTGGCAGGGTAGTTCTCTGGTATAGATGGCCCTAAAATAATTTTGGTAGAATTTTTGGGTTATTATAAAGAGTACTTTATTCACAACCTCAAATGTGCCCTAAAAGATTATTTTGATGATTATGAAGTTTATGTTCCCTGAAATATTATGCAATTATGGAATAAGGCATTTTATAACAGGATAGAATCTCTAAATTTTTCTTGGAATTTTAAACTGGTTATTTCAAGTACTTGCTTCATAAATGCACTATTTGTGATTTTTATTCAAAAATAACAATTGTTCCCCATTATTGCTAAGAAAAGTATGAAATTAAGTCAGTGGGTGTTTCTGACTATGTTTGTTATTCTGTAATTTTCTCTGGATTTTTAGATGAGTACAAACAGTACCTTCTTCATTAAGATAGTAAATTGGAAGTTTAACTTAAATTCAATTTAAAGCCCCTCATGGAAGAGAAAAATTGTAAAACTTAGTGTTTGATGGTTTTCAATCATTATTAAGCTTATGCAATTTTTTTTATAATTTTTGGATGCATAATTACAGTACTTGTTTCATTAATACATGGCTAGTAGATTTTTGATCATAAATTAAATTATGGGTTTTTTATTCTCTGAAAAATTTTGGAGAACACTTTTAGGGTGTTTTTAGGCCATGCTACACTTACTAGAATTTTGCTATAATTTTTTAGAGTATTATTTATGGCCTTTTCTTCATTAAATAGTGTTGATGACCTTAACTTGTAAAATATTGAAGACAGCCCTAAACACCTCTGGAAATTCTCAAACCTTGGAATTGTAGTTGAAATGTCTCATAGAATTTATCATAACTTTATGGTGATTTATTGCTTATTTAATAGTACACTTCATGTTCAGAATAGGGCATTTGGAGTCATAGTTTAAATAAATTAAATGCCCCGACAAATAGTAAAAATTTGGAAACCTTAGAGTTAGTCATATTAGGTCATGGTAGACTCCTAGTACCGATTTTAGGACATTTGTATGAGGAAATAGAATACCCCCTAATGGGAGTACTATGTAGCTTAGTATGGTCTGCATATAGTAATAGGATTGGAGTAGGCTAGCTCGGAAGGAAAATTCACTTAGGAATAGTGCTACTGAATTTAAAGAGAGTTTGGTAAAGGGTAGAAATCAATAACATTAAGTGCCTTGGAAAGGTAACTTTGGGATTCACCCCATCGTAGTTCCTAGTATCGCTGCGAGCCCTTCACCGGGTAAACCTCAGGAAGTCCAAGGTTAACCTTAAATCTTACGAATAAAATGAACAAGAGTAACCCTAATATTAGCTGTACCTTACACTCACAACTATGCACTTAGGAAGAGGAATTGATATTGAATGGATAGAGTAGGTCCGGGGTCTGAGGGCCTACTGGTAATGTTAAATGGACTAGGTAATGAACGGGAAGTCCAGGGAGCTGGAAGCTCGGGGACTTGGTATAAACTTGGAAGTCCGGGGAGCTGGATGCTCGGGGACTTGGAGAAATGTGACTTGGTAGTCTAGAGAGCTGTAAGCTCGGTGTTATGTAGATAAATATAACTGTCATGATTGCATGTGCATAAAAGTGGTGGGTCATCGGTACTGGACGATCGATCACACCGTCGTCAGTACGTTGACTCGGTGCAGAGTAGCTGGTTGCTAGGAATAGTACGGAAACGTACTAAAGGGGCTAGGCTAGGTAGTTTGATTACCAGTATAGGAGTGGAAGGCCCATCCCACTGTCTCTGTCTGGCCACGTCGGAGGCTCCTGTGGAGTTTAGCTCACTCCAGAAGAGGGGAACTAAAGGTCTATGTGCATAGAGTCGTGTGGGTTAGTTGTACTTGCATGTGCATTGCATAGTATATTTGCATGTCATAGCATAAACATTGCATATAACCCCTGACACATATCGTATAAAATGGTATGAGACGTTTTATACAATAGGCCCTGCAAAACAACCCCTTGGTCTATAGGGGTAATCCCTATAAATCAATGGTTACTTTTCTTGATTTCTTTAATTATTGTCTTACCTCCTACACTTTACAATTACTTTTGCTATACCTTCATTTACTCATGCATAGTTAAATTATAAGCTTGCCAACATCATTACCGTACATTCCTTAGGATATTTGTCACCTGCTTGTTTCCACCCTACTTTTGGTCCTCCTCTTCACTCCTTTCTGCCCGGTGCCTAGGAGCCACAGGTATAGGGGTGGAGGATTATTTGACTGAGTCTAGTTTGACTGACGGTCGTTTGACCACCACATTTTAGGTGCTCCGGATGGGAGGTAGGGATCAGCCGCAGGAGATGCAGCACCAGAGGCCTACGGTGCAGTTGGAGACGGGCTAGTGTAGTTCAGGTTGAAAGGCATCCAGATCAGTTTGTGGAGCTCACTAGATATAGTAGTTTTCATTTCTGAGTGGATTATAGTGAGGCTTATGATGTACCGGGCATAAGCCCATATTTACTTTCTGTTTGCGTACTTAGACTTTGTGTTGGTGATGATTTGCTTACTACATGATTTCCTCATTTTATTATTGTGGACTTGAATGCTTAGATTTTCATTCAATATATATATTCTGTCGATGGTGATTGAGATGGCCGGCAGGATCGGCGTTTTGTGGTGTCGACCGTCCTGGAGAATGGTGTCAGTGCAAAACAGTGGTTCTGGGCCTAAGACCCCGGTGGATGTTTGCAAAAAAAATGGGGTCTTACAAGTGGTATCAGAGGGAGGTTTCGATCCTCCGACCTGTGGGTTATGGGCCCACCATGCTTCCGCTGATAGTTTGTCCTCAAACTTTGCCTGCGCGGGGTGTCCCAGGTTTTGTGGACTACGTTCTGTCGGATCGAGGTTTGCTCTGATACCACTTGTAAGACCTCTGATACCACTTGTTAGACAGCTTTTTTTGCAAACATCCACTGGGGTCTTAGGCCCAGAACAGCAGTTTTGCGATGACACCATCCTCCGGGACGGTCGACACCACAAAATACTGATCCAGGCGGCCATCTCAATCACCATCGACATAATATATATATTGAATGAAAAGCTAAGACTTCAAGTCCACAATAATAAAATGAGGAAATCATGTAGTAAGGAAATCATCACCAGCACAAAGTCTAAGTACGCAAAAAGAAAGTAAATATGGTCTTATGCCCGGTACATCTTAAGCCTCACTACAATCCACTCAGAAATGAAAACTTCTATATCTAGTGAGCTCCACTCACAGATCTGAATGCCTGTCCACCCGAACTACACTGGCCCATCTCCAACTGCACCGTAGGCCTCTGGTGCTACATCTCCTGCGGCTGCTCCCTGCCTCCCATCCGGAGCACCTAAAATGTGGTGGTCAAACGACCGTCAGTCAAACTAGGCTCAGTCAAACAATCCTCCACCCCTATACCCGTGGCTCCTAGGCACCAGGCGGAGAGGAGTGAAGAGGAGGACCAAAAGTAGGGTGGAAACAAGCAGGTGACAACTATCCTAAGGAATGTACGGTAATGATGTTGGCAAGCTTATAATTTAACTATGCATGAGTAAATGAGGGTATAACAGAAGTAATTATAAAGTGTAGGAGGTAAGACAATAATTAAAGAAATCAAGAAAAGTAACCATTGATTTATAGGGATTACCCCTATAGACCAAGGGGTTGTTTTGCAGGGACTATCGTATAAAACGTCTCATACCATTTTATACTATAGGTGTCAGGGGTTATATGCAATGTTTATGCTATGTCACGCAAATATGCTATGCAATGCACATGCAAGTACAACTCACCCACACGACTCTATGCGCACAGACCTTTAGTTCCCCTCTTCTGGAGCGAGCTAAACTCCACAGGAGCCTTCGACGTGGCCGGACGGAGACAGTGGGATGGGCCTTCCACTCCTAGAATGGTAATCACACTACCCAGCCTAGCCCCTTTTGTACGTTTCCGTACTATTCCTAGCAACCAGCTAGTCTGCATCGAGTCAACGTACTGACGACGGTGTGATCGATCGTCCAGTACCGATGACCCACCACTTTTATGCACATGCAATCATGACAGTTATATTTATCTACATAATACCGAGCTTACAGCTCTCTAGACTACCAAGTCACATTTCTCCAAGTCCCCGAGCATCCAGCTCCCCGGACTTCCAAGTTTATACAAAGTCCCCGAGCATCCAGCTCCCTGGACTTCCCGTTCATGACCTAGTCCATTTAACACTACCAGTAGGCCCTCAGACCCCGGACCTACTCTATCCATTCAATATCAATTCCTCTTCCTAAGTGCACAATTGTGAGTGTAAGGTGCAGCTAATATAAGGGTTACTCTTGTTTATTTTATTTCTAAGATTTAAGGTTAACCTTGGACTTCCCGAGGTTTACCCGGTGAAGGGCTCGCAGCGGTACTAAGAACTACGATGGGGTGAATCCCAAAGATCCCTTTCCAAGGCACATAATGTTATTGATTTCTACCCTTTACCAAACTCTCTTTAAATTCAGTAGCACTATTCCTAAGTTAATTTAACTTCCGAGCTAGCCTACTCCAATCCTATCACTATATGTAGACCATACTAAGCTACATAGTGCTCCCATTAGGGGGTATTCTATTTCCTCATCCAAATGTCCTAAAATAAGTACTGGGAGTCTACCATGACCTACTATGACTAACTCCAAGGTTTCCAAATTTTTCCTATTTATCGGGGCATTTAATTTATTTAAACTTTTACTCCAAATGCCCTATTCTGAACATGAAGTGTACTATTAAATAAGCAATAAATCACCATAAAGTTATGATAAATTCTATGAGACATTTAAACTACAATTCCAAGGTTTGAGAATTTCCAGAGGTGTTTAGGGCTGTCTTCCATATTTTATAAGTTAAGGTCATCAACACTATTTAATGAAGCAAAGGCCATAAATAATACTCTAAAAATTATAGAAAAATTCCAGTAAGTGTAGCATGGACAAACAACACCCTGAAAGTGTTCTCCCAAATTTTCTACAGAATAAAAACCCCTATTTTAATTTATGATCAAAAATCTACTAGCCATGTATTAATGAAACAAGTACTGTAATTATGCATCCAAAAATTATAAGACAATTACAGGAGCTTAATAATGATTTAAAACCATCAAACATAAAGTTTTACAATTTTTATCTTCCATGAGGGGCTCTGAATCTAATTTAATGTAAACTTCCAATTTCCTATCTTAATGAGGAAGGTACTGTTTTTACTCATCTAAAAATCTAGAGAAAATTACAAAATAACAAAAATGGTCAGCAACACCCATTGACTAAATTTGATAATTTTCCTAGCAATAATGGGGCACTGTTTTTATTTTTGAATAAAATTCAGAAATAGTGAATTTTTGAAGCAAGTACTTGAAATAACAAGTTTAAAATTCCAAGAAAAATAAATATAATCTATCATGCTATAAATTGCCCTATTCCATAATCTCATAATATTCCAGGTAACATAAACTTCATAATCATCAAAATAAGACTTTAGGGAACATTTGAGGTTGTGAATAAAGTACTATTTATAATAACCCAACAATTCTACCAAAATTATTTTAGGGCCATCTCTACAAGAGAACTACCCTTCCCAAACATCATCTGATTTTAAATTCATTTACAAGCCAAATATTCAAAAATAAGTTTGGTGCCCCAAAACTAGGGTTAGGGTTTTGAGTGGGCTAAAGGTCTCCAAATCCACTAAAATTTTATACAGAGGCCTATAATGACCCTATGGTCATCTCCACCAATTTTAAGGTTAAGGTCATTTGACCCCATGACCTTCAAACCCTAAAAATCCCCATTAAGGGACCTACCCTAGGGTTCTAGGGCCACCCTACCTCAAACCACCCCAAGTTCCATTGGAGGGTGTGTCATGACCAAAAAAGTCAGTGGCAAAAATATCAGTCTCTGTTGAGGTGATTTGACCACTCAAATCTTAAAGGGGATGAATTGACCTAATTAACCCTATAAGGGCCAAACTAGGGTTGAGTAAAAACTTAATCAAAACACCTCCAAATGAGGTGAAATTTTAATTTTTGGACAGGACCTAGATATAGGTGAGATTAGCCAATGCCACAAATTTCAAGTCATTTTGATGACTGTTTTGGAGTGGGAAATTTTTTAAAAGTCTGGACAGCCCTATGAATTGACCTCACCAAAATGAGTGCTGAGGTCTATCCATGGGTCCAACTCTCATGAAATAAATTTTAAAATTTTCTAGACTCATAATGTAACGCCCCTGATTTTCCGATATTCTTTAGTTATCCGGGTTTTGACGTCATAAGCGTTACCCTTGCACGTGTTTGACAGGTGCCGAGGTTAGAGCATGATCTTGGCTCCTTGAGTTCTCTATAGGGTGGTATCTTAGCCTGTTGGCGAGTTTTCCCTAGCTGGCCGGGTCTGTTTTGGTGACTCGGCGGAGCCGCTTGTGTTTTGGCTTTGGTAGGTGTTTGCCTAAGTTCTACCAATCGGATTAGGATTTCGACCTCGCCGTTGTGTTCGTAGCGTTGGTTTCTGGCTACGGCGCGAGTTTTGCACGTTTCCGAGTTCGTTTGTGTTGGGCGTTGTATTAAGATTGTGTGTTATTATATATATTTATATTATATAATATATTAGGTTTTATTAGAGTATAAATAGGATAGATAGGGTTTGGGGCCGGTCGGCATCTTCTTCTTCCCGCACCCGACAGCGTCCTCATTTTCGCGAAAGATATGGAAGAGGCGGACTCGGTGGGGCTTTGGTCGGCGGTGTGCGGAGCTGGAGGGTTCGTTTTCCTTGTCTGAGTGGATTTTTGGGCTGCTCTCGGCAAGAGCTTCTCGGTAGAGGTAAGCTTTGTCCGTTTCCTTGACTTTTGAAGGTTAGGGTTAGGGGTTTTGGCTTGATTTCGCTCCCAAAAGTTTCATGAACCGTTGCTCGGTGCTCCTTATGGCCGGATCTGGAAGCGGCTGGGACGGGCGGCGTCTTTTCCGTGGGTTTTGAGGCAAGTGGAACTTCTTCCCTTGCTTGCTCCATTCTTCCCTATTACCTTCCTTTCTTGCTCCCGGTTTGACTAGGTGTAAGTTATAGGGCTGTTATCCATGAGAAATCTAGGCTAAGGTAGGAAAGCAGACTCAGAGCCCTTCGAGGAATCGATGAGTACTGTGTTACCCATGGCCTAACCGTCTTAGAACGCTAAGGCATTTTCGTCGAGAATGCTGAGGCATTTTCGTCGAGAATGCTAAGGCAATCGACGAGACTGCTGAGGTATATTCGGCGAGAGTACAAGGTAGAATCAGCGAGAATGACATGGTATAGTCGGCGAGTATCTTTAGGTAGATTCGGCGAGTATCAATAGAGGGATCGTCGAGTATCGCTAGGACTAGCCGTTAGACGCTAAGTTATAATCGGCGAGAATCAGCGAGAATCGGCGAGAATCGACAAGAATGACCAGGTAGAGTCTTTGAGAAGTGAAGGCCAAATCGTCGAGAATCCCAGGCAAAATCGTCGAGTATTGCGGCGATACTCGACGACTCCCGTCGGCTTCGTCGACCATTCTCGACGAATCCATCGAGTATCAATGGGGATACTCGACGAATTCCGAAGGAATTATCTGTCGTCCCTTGTTTTCGTTGAGTGAGGTCCTTGGGGGCCTGTTTTGGGGTCTTGACCCCAATCCTTGGAAAGTGTGTCCAGGAGACGTTGTAAGAAGTTAATGTGGAGGGAACGGTCAGTTGTATCACCTTGCTAGCATGTAGTGATGTCGAGGTCTTTGTGAGGTGTTCTGTGGGTATTGGTTTCCGTGACAGGTCTTGTAGATTCCGGCTACACCATTGGAGCGCCATGGTCCTCCATGGGTTGCTAGTGGGCCGGGCGACGCTGTGCCATTTAGCTTGCCAGGTCGTTACAAGCAAATTTAATGCCTTTGAAGTAACACACTCCACCGAGATGAGGATCACTATGTGTTAATGAGTGTCCTATCTTGATTCTTGGACTATTGCTCCTATCCTTGTTATGGATATTGGCTGGTTTGCCATTTCTTGCTTTGCTCCAGTAGGTTTGAGCCGAAGCGGGTGGTTTTCCCGAGGCACTTGGTGCATTTCCTTCAGCTTTTGTAGACGCTTTGTTTGCTATAATCTCGTTCATTTACTGACTTGTTGTAGAGTTTGACAGCTTGCTCGCTGAGGATTTGTTCTTCCCTGTTTGTCGATCTTTTCTCTCTTTTTGCCACTTGCATTGTTATATTTGTGCTGAGGTATTCTGTCTTTGAATGCCTCTGGTCCAGGTTGCGGCCGTCCGAGCAGCTAGTTTGGAGCTGCGTTTTGGTTGAACGCTTTGCAGGAGTGTCTCTCTTACTTTAGGTGAGATTGTTTAGTTGCTTTATTGACTCAGACTTTTGTGTACACCGAGGGGTTCATGTCAGTTTGTTGGCGCGCTTCGGTGGTTGTTTTCTTAGTCTACTGTATACTCTTCTATGTTATTTGGTTATCCAATTGGGAGCGGTTACTTGTCTCTTGGGAATGTTTTATGCTAGGATGCATGTTAGTTATTTTGAGTATTAAACCTTGCTAATAGCATGGCATACACCTCATGTCTTCAAACTTAAAAGAAGTACTTTACAACTAGCGTAAAAAGGTATTTCCTTACTTATACTAAATCTAGAGTATTGCATACCATGGGATATCCTTCGAGGACGGTTGCACTCATGTAGAATGTAAATCTAATTAAATCAAGGTATTTTCCACAATGTAAATTATGTTTTCTTCTAAGTGGGCTAATAAACCACTGAGCCGAGGGATACAGACCTTACAAATATAAACAGCTTCCCAAACATTAAACTTATGAATATTTTTATGATAATAGTTTCCGTTGCCTGAGCGTCGGCAGTTATCCCCTGCCTGACATGGCATCACGACACGCATTTTCTTACACTCTGATACTTGTTCTTCCGGAGAGAAATGTGGGTTGTGATAGTTGGTATCAGAGGGAGGTTTTGCAAAGGGTCGGTTGGTTTGGCAAGTCAGTCGAACAACTTTGCCCCGAGCAAAACCCTGGTAGTAGCATTCCATTGCATACACACACCGATATGTCATCAGTAAATCTTGACGGAAGCATGGACACTACACTCATAGCATGAAAAGAAGTATACGGGGCATAATGTAGTATGGGATGCATAATATGTGTTTGTATATGGATCCACCATAGGAGGCAACACGTGACGGTTATGTAGTATGGGATGCATAACCACCATCACATGGATGCGCATTCGCACGTTTAATTTTCTTCGTTACATACAATATTATATAGTATGGGATGCATAACATTCTATGTATACCCCGCTCATAGCATGCACTAAGGTCTTTTTCTTAGAATACATATCACAACATCCATAGCATATCATCGCATAAGCACACGTGCCAAGTCAAGGATCTGCACGATGACATATGTACAATCATGATTTGAAACGAAATCTAAACATTCAGTAATTCATATCTTAGGCACAAGTTAGAAGCATAACGTCATTCCATGATCTCCCAGAGCAAGGTAACAGCAGGCGTTAGTGTTTGTCCTCCTCTTGTCCTGATCGAGGGTGTATCGGGCTACTGTCCTGTAGCAGCGCTGGTATATGGCCATGCTGTGCGGCCCATAGCGGGTGCGGCACCCTCTAAGCTTACAGGACAGGCCGTTGCATGGTAAATGCCCGTTGTTCGTTCTAGTTCCAATCTGAATTTGAGTATTCGAGTTTTCTAGCTTCGGTGTCGTGAGCTAGGTCCTCGTTAAGTCTTTTGCCTGTGTCGGTTGATTTCTAGCCCGATTAGTTTCGAGGGGAATTTCTCCTTGTTTGCGATGCCTTCGGCAAAATTTTGACTAGATATTCGTTTGTTCTGTAGAATGCCGCCTAAACGCGTTGCGACGAGATCGAACCCCCAGTCAGAAGGGGAGTCTTCTGGTTCTCAGAGTGAAGCGGTGATTGAAGGGTTGCGACAAAGTAATGAGGCCCTGACGAGGCAGATGGTGGATGTGCAATCTCAGATACAATCGTTGTTGGCTTTGGTCGCCGGGCAGCAGTCTAGAGCCCAGGACCCAGTGGTGGACCAAGCTACCCCTACTCCCCCTGCCGCTCTAGTTCCCCCAGCTACGCTGCCGCCAGAGATGAATTTTATTTCGCACTTCCAGCGACTAGGACCTCCTTTGTATGATGGCAGAGCAGATTTCATGGCGTTGGATGATTAGATCATCGCCATTGAGGAAATGTTTTATTATTCCGGCATCTCCGCCAGTCAGAAGGTGATGTTTGCGGCATATCAACTTAAAGGTCTTGCGAAGAGTTGGTGGATTAAAGAGAAGGAGAACCTTGTTGATGGATGTTCATGGGACTCATTCAAAAGTATGCTACTGAAGAAGTTTTTGCTGTCGGTCGAGCGGGACCGCCTGATGAACAACTTTTTGCACTTGAAGCAGAGGCAACTTACTATGGGTGAGTATGAAGTAGAGTTTAGCAAGCTCAGTCGTTTTGCCCCAACATTGGTAGCATCCGAAGAAGGAAGGGTAAAACGTTTCCTAGGTTGTCTAAGATATGACATTCAACGGTTGGTTAGCGCGTACAAGTCGGAGACCTTTGCGGAAGTGGTTGAAGCTGCCTTGAAGGTTGAGGCGATTGAGAATGCAAAGAATAGGGGAGCGCATGCAAAGAAGGATAAGAGGAAATCTGATGAAGAGGGAAGTGTGAGGGCATCTGGCCCTGCGACGAAGAAGGATAGGAAAGAAGCATGTAGCTTCAGTGGCAGGCCAGGTCACCCCTTCGAGAGGTGCTTTAAGAGACTGGATGCGTAGAAGTTATCTCAGGTTCACGCGATCCAGGATGCTTCAAAGGGGAGTCAGGTCTGTTCTTATTGTCAGAGGAGTGGGCATGATGCGGCCCATTGTCGTAAGAAGGCCGGAGTTTGTTTCCTCTGCGGACAGAAGGGGCACAAGAGAGCTAATTGCCCGCAGAGCCAGCCCACGCTGAATGCAGTTCCGTTGCAGACTCTACCTCTGCCAGTACCACACGTGGACAAAGGGAAGGGAAAGTTGAATGTGCTAACCAAGGAGGAAGCCCAGTCTTCGACTCAAGTGATCTCAGGTTAGTCTCTGGTTTAGTAGTTAACTCTCTTAGTAGGTTCTTAGTTTCCATAATTTAGTTGCGCGCGCTATGTGTTTAGGTGACTTTAAGGTGAACGGTAAGTGGGCGCGAGTTTTGTTCGATTCGGGCGCTACTCACTCCTTTGTGGCAAGGAGTTTTGTAGACCGTCACCGTTGGACTCTCGACTCATTAGATGCCTCCCTAAGCGTCAAACATCCTTCAGGAGAGCTGGTGAGGTCATGCCAGGGTATCGAGAAATGCCCCATCTTCCTAAGTGGTTCTCTAGTCTTTGCGGATCTGAAGGTGCTAGATTTGGCTGTCTTTGACGTGATTTTAGTCATGGACTGGCTGTCCAGCTATGATGCTGTCATTCAGTGTAAGCACAAGCGCATGGACTTTAGAGGCGGCGATGGCCAGCCCATGAGTGTGTATGGTTCGCTGCGTCAGGAATCTTCGATCATTTCGGCGGTATGTGCTCGCAAATTTCTCGAGTCTGGCTGTGATTCTTTCCTTGTTTCCGTTTCTTCTTTGGAAACTACTTCGGTTGAGCCTCGGGTTGAGGACGTTTCTGTGGTAAGTGAGTTTCCGGATGTTTTTCCAGTTAGTCTTCCCGGACTTCCTCCAGAGAGAGAAGTGGAATTTGTTATAGATCTTGAGCCAGGCACTCACCCTATTGCTAAGGCACCATACCGCATGGCGCCGTGTGAGTTAGAGGAGCTACACACTCAGCTAGATGAGTTGTTACAGTGCGGCTTTATTAGACCCAGTTCTTCCCCCTAGGGTGCACCAGTGCTCTTTGTGAAGAAAAAGGATGGAACGATGAGGTTATGCATCGACTACCGTGAGCTAAACAAAGTAACCATTAAAAACAGATACCCGCTTCCCAGGATCGATGACCTGTTCGATCAGTTGCGCGGTAGTTCTGTGTTCTCGAAGATTGACCTCCGTTCAGGTTACAATCAGTTAAGGATCCGGGAGTCGGACATCCCGCATACTGCTTTTCGTTCTCGTTATGGACACTTTGAATTTCGGGTAATGTCTTTTGGATTAACAAACGCACCGTCAGCTTTTATGGACATGATGAACAGAGTGTTCAGGGATTTCCTGGATAAATTTGTGGTGGTGTTCATTGACGATGTACTGCTGTATTCAAGAAATGCAGATGAGCACGCCTTGCACTTGCGCTTAGTCTTGTCTACTTTAAGGTAGCACAAGCTGTATGCGAAGCTTAGCAATTGTGAGTTCTGGTTGTCTCAGGTGTCATTCCTAGGACACATTGTAAGTAAGGAAGGTATCTCAGTGGATCCTGCAAAGATAATTGCAGTCCTGGATTGGAGGAGACCTTCATCGCCTAAAGAGATAAGGAGTTTCCTAGGATTGGCAGGTTACTACAGAAGGTTTGTGGAAGGATTTTCGGTGCTCTCTCCGCCGTTGACCAGGCTTACGCAAAAGTGTGCAGCCTTTGTATGGAGTGAAGCCTGTGAAGAAGCTTTTCAGGAGCTCAAGAAAAGACTATGTTCTGCTCCAGTGTTGGCATTGTCGGTGCAAGGAGTAGACTATGCTGTGTATGTAGACGCCTCACGAGTTGGACTCGGTTGCGTATTAATACAGGACGGTAAGGTGATTGCGTATGGATCAAGATAATTGAAGGTGCATGAAAAGAATTACCCTACGCACGACCTGGAGATTGCTACGGTCATTTATGCATTGAAGTCGTGGAGACATCTGCTGTATGGGGTGTCGTGCAAGGTTTATTCGGACCATAAAAGTTTAAAATATGTTTTCACTCAAAGGGAATTGAATTTATGCCAGCTTAGGTGGCTAGAGTATGTTGCGGACTACGAAGTAGATATCCTCTATCATCCCGACAAGGCTAATGTAGTAGCGGATGCGTTGAGCCGGAAGCCCGCACATATCTTTAATCTCTCGGTGCAATCCCTTATCGAAGAATTTTTTCTCATGGACATAACTGTAGGGAATAGTGCTTCGTCAGGCAGCCTAGAGGTGGAAGAACCTTCGTGGATTACTCTCACTAGACTTCATCAGAAGGACGATCCTGATCTGCTGCACCTCCTCAGTAGGACTGAAAAAGGGGAATTACCTGACTTTTCCATTGATGACTCGGGTACCCTTAGATACCATGGAAGATACTGTATTCCCATTGATGGGGACATCCGAGCGAGAATATGTAGTGAAGCGCATGGTTCCAGTGTTGCTTACCACCCTGGTTCCACCAAAATGTATAGAGACTTAAAGCAGATTGTTTGGTGGTCGGGTATAAAGAACGACATTGCAAAGTTTGTATCTGAGTGTTATACCTGCCAGCGTGTCAAAGCAGATCATAGGAGGCCGGGTGGTAAGCTAATGCCTTTGGACATACCGAGCTGGAAATGGGAGAGTCTATCCATGGATTTCATAACCGGTTTACCGAGATCTCCACAAGGTCATGATGCAGTGTAGGTCATCGTGGACAGGTTAACCAAGTGTGCCCACTTTGTGCCTTTTAAGATTGACTATTCTATGGAAAAGATAGCTGAATTATATCTGGACGAAGTTATCAGACTACATGGTGTACCTACAAGCATTGTGTCAGACCGAGACTCCCGATTTATGTCTCGTTTCTGGCAAAGCTTGCAGGGAGCCTTAGGCACAGACCTTAGATATTCTACTGCTTATCATCCTCAGACGAATGGATAGACAGAGAGAGTGAACCAGATCTTGGAGGATATGATTCGATGTTATATTCTGGACCATGGTGGAGTGTGGGATAAGCGCCTCAGATTGATGGAATTCGCGTATAATAACATCTATCAGGAGAGCTTACAGATGGCACCCTTCGAAGCATTATATGGGAGGCGTTGTCGAACCCCTTTATTTTGGGCAGAAGTTGGTGAAAAACCCTTGCTCGGTCCAGAAGCGTTGGAAGATATGAGCATTTCGGTGACACATATTCGTGAAAAGCTGAGGTTAGCTTAGGAGAGGTACGAGAAGTATGCCAATCAGCGCAGAGTTGATCTGGAATTTATAGTTGGGGACATGGTTTTTCTGAAGGTCTCTCCGATTCCAGGTGTTAAGATGTTTGGAAGGAACCATAAACTTGATCCCAGGTATGTGGGACCTTTTCAGATTCTGGAGCGCATCGGGGTTTCTGCGTATAGACTAGATTTGCCTGATTCTTTCCCTGGCGTTAAGGACGTCTTTCACGTGAGCCAGTTGCGAAAGTGCGTTCGTAGTGATCGTCATGTTCTTGAATCAATGCCCCAGTTGCAGCCTAATCTCTCATATATTAAAGAACCTGTCCGTATTCTAGAAATGCAAGATCGTGTGCTTAATAAGAAGACAATTCCAATGGTTAAAGTTCTCTGGCGAAACCAGGATGCTAGAGGTGCAACGTGGGAATTGGAGTCCGCGATGAGAAAATCGCATCCCCAGCTGTTCTCTTAGTCTTCTCAGGTTAGTATTTTCGTTTAAGAATTTTTCCTGTTGTGCCTTTTCTTCTGTCTTCTTCTTCGCTTCGTGATCCAAGTTTCGGGACGAAACTTCTTTTTAGGGGGGTGTGACTGTAACGCCCCTGATTTTCCGATATTCTTTAGTTGTCCGGGTTTTGACATCATAATCGTTACCCTTGCACGTGTTTTACATGTACTGAGGTTAGAGCATGATCTTTGCTCCTTGAGTTCTCTGTAGGGTGGTATCTTAGCCTGTTGGCGAGTTTTCCCTAGCGGGCCGAGTCTGTTTTGGTGCCTCGGCGGAGCCGCTTGTGTTTTGGCTTTGGTAGGTGTTTGCCTGAGTTGTACCAATCGGATTAGGATTTCGACCTCGCCGTTGCGTTCGTAGCGTTGGTTTCTGGCTACGGCATGAGTTTCGCGCGTTTCCGAGTTCGTTTGTGTTGGGCATTGTATTAAGATAGTGTGTTATTATATATATTTATATTATATAATATATTAGGTTTTATTAGAGTATAAATAGGATAGATAGGGTTTGGGGCCGGTTGACATCTTCTTCTTCCCACACCCGACGGCGTCCTCGTTTTCGCGAAAGATCTGGGAGAGGCGGACTCGGTGGGGCTTTGGTCGGCGGTGTGCGGAGCTGGAGGGTTCGTTTTCCTTGTCTGAGTGGATTTTCGGGCTGCTCTCGGTAAGAGCTTCTCGGTAGAGGTAAGCTTTGTCCGTTTCCTTGACTTTTGAAGGTTAGGGTTAGGGGTTTTGGCTTGATTTCGCTCCAAAAAGTTTCAGGAACCATTGCTCGGTGCTCCTTGTGGCCGGATCTGGAAGCGGCCGGGGCGGGCGGCGTCTTTTCCGTGGGTTTTGAGGCAAGTGGAACTTCTTCCCTTGCTTGCTCCATTCTTCCCTATTACCTTCCTTTCTTGCTCCCGGTTTGACTAGGTGTAAGTTATAGGGCTGTTATCCATGAGAAATCTAGGCTAAGGTAGGAAAGCGGACATAGAGCCCTTCGAGGAATCGACGAGTACTGTGTTACCCGTGGCCTAACCATCTTAGAACGCTAAGGCATTTTCGTCGAGAATGCTGAGGCATTTTCGTCGAGAATGCTAAGGCAATCGACGAGACTGCTGAGGTATATTCGGCGACAGTACACGGTAGAATCGGCAAGAATGGCATGGTATAGTAGGCGAGTATCTTTAGGTAGATTCAGTGAGTATCAATAGAGGGATCATCGAGTATCGCTAGGACTAACCGTTAGACGCTAAGTTATAATCGGCGAGAATCGGCGAGAATGACCAGGTAGAGTCGTTGAGAAGTGAAGGCCAAATCGTCGAGAATCCCAGGCAAAATAGTTGAGTATCGCGGTGATACTCGATGACTGTCGTCGGCTTCATCGACCATTCACGACGAATCCGTCGAGTATCAATTGGGATACTTGACGAATTCCGAAGGAATTGTCTGTCGTCCCTTGTTTTCGTTGAGTGAGGTCCTTGGGGGCCTGTTTTGGGGTCTTGACCCCAATCCTTGAAAAGTGTGTCCAAGAGACGTTGTAAGAAGTTAATGTGGAGGGAACGGTCAGTTGTATCGCCTTGATAGCATGTAGTGATGCCAAGGTCTTTGTGAGGTGTTCTGTGGGTATTGGTTTCCGTGACAGGTCTTGTAGATTCCGGCTACACCATTGGAGCACCATGGGTCCTCCATGGGTTACTAGTGGGCCGGGCGACGCTGTGCCATTTAGCTTGCCAGGTTGTTACAAGCAAATTTAATGCCTTTGAAGTCACCTACTCCTCCGAGACGAGGATCACTAAGTGTTAATGAGTGTCCTATCTTGATTCTTGGACTATTGCTCCTATCCTTGTTTTGGATATTGGCTGGTTTGCCATTTCTTGCTTTGCTCCAGTAGGTTTGAGACAAAGCGGGTGGTTTTCCCGAGGCACTTGGTGCATTTCCTTCAGCTTTTGTTGAGGCATTGTTTGCTATAATCTCGTTCATTTACTGACTTGTTGCAGAGTTTGATAGCTTGCTCGCTGAGGGTTGGTTCTTCCCTGTTTGTCGATCTTTTCTCTCTTTTTGCCACTTGTATTGTTATATTTGTGCTGAGGTATTCTGTCTTTGAATGCCTCAGGTCCAGGTTGCGGCTGTCCGAGCAGCTAGTTTGGAGCTGCGTTTTGGTTGAATGCTTTGCAGGAGTGTCTCTCTCACTTTAGGTGAGATTGTTTAGTTGCTTTGTTGACTCAGACTTTTGTGTACACCGAGGGGTTCGTGTCAGTTTGTTGGCGCCCTTCGGTGGTTGTTTTCTCAATCTACTGTATACTCTTATATGTTGTTTGGTTATCCAATTAGGAGCGGTTACTTGTCTCTTGGGAATTTTTTTGCTAGGATGCATGTTAGTTATTTTGAGTATTAAACCTTGCTAATAGCATGACATACACCTCATGTCTTCAAACTTAAAAGAAGTACTTTACAACTAGCATAAAAAGGTATTTCCTTACTTATAGTAAATCTAGAGTCTTGCATACCATGGGATGTCCTTCGAGGACAGTTGCACTCATGTAGAATGTCAATATAATTAAATCAAGGTATTTTCCGCAGCGTAAATTATGTTTTCTTCTAAGTGGGCTAATAAACCACTGAGCCGAGGGATATGGCCCTTATAAATATAAACAGCTTCCCAAACATTAAACTTATGAATATTTTTATGGTAATAATTTCCGTTTCCTGAGCGTCGGCAGTTATCCCCTGCCTGACGTGGCATCACGACGTGCATTTTCTCACACTCTGATACTTGTTCTTCCGGAGAAAAATGCGGGTTGTGACACATAGGGCTACAATATTGGTGTTGGCAACTTTCTAAGGAGAGGGCTCTAGGTATTTTTAAGAATTAAAGCAAACTACAGCTACTAATAATGCAGAAAATACCTAATAAAATAACTAAATCTAAAGATCTGAACACAGATCTTAAAGAAGATCTGCGGCCCAAAGGCTATCTTCAACCTTGGGCCAACGACCACGATCTGCCGCGCCTGGAACAACTTCCAGCCGCATCAGCCTGCCACCCGGCCACTTCCCCGGCCGGCCACCACCGCCACCACCTCCGTCGAGGTAGTGGCCCCCGATTGGCGGTGGCACGGCCGCCAGAGTTGGCTTTTTCGGCCATCCCGAGCATGGCCTTTTGACGGAAAACTGGGAGCAAAATGCCTCCCGATCGGGCTCATTTTGAGCCCAATTTGCACTAAAATTGATCCTAGATCTAAGCACAAGCATAGGGAAGGAGGATTGGACCTCATTTGGTGCAATTCGATGCTCCATTTGCCGGCCGCCATTAATCCTCAATGGAGCTTTAGGTGCCATGGTATCTCCTCCTCTGAGAGCTTGGGAAGGACGGGAAAATGGGGGTTTCGATTGCTTAAGGCCTTCTAAAGCTAATGGAGGGCTTAATTTAATGGGAGGAGGGCTCCATTAAGAGGTCACCAAGTGACCCCTCTTCTCCCCCATGGCTGGCCACCATATACCTCCCCCTGCCTTCAGTTCCTCCAAAAAACTCCTGGAATTTCACTCCAATTCATCAGGGGAGTTGAAAGGAGTCATCAATGGGGGATTCCAAGGGGTGTATCCCGTTAATGGCCATGAACACCACCTTCTCTCTCCTTCAATTTGGGATTTTCTCTCTCGTACTCATCATGGCCGATTTTCCTCTCTCACGTAAGTTAATTACCAGTCAATTATGCTGATTGACCAATCAATTTGGGCCTAGCCCATGCGATTGGGCTAGGTCCAAGTGATTTGACCTAAACGGGATATTTTGACTTTGGTCAAATTGAGCCCTAGGGTTGACCCAGTCATGGGGCTTTTTGTTCCACTGGGTCCCCTATGACTCCCCAATACTAGGGTGAAGTCAATTTACGGTTATGGTGATCAATTGGGGTGTTTGGTGAAAAATCACTATTTTGACCTAATATGGGTATTTTGGTCATTTTGCCTTGTGGAGGCCCTAGGGTAGGGCTTCTTGGTCTACTAGGTCTCTTATGATGTTTTAGACCTAGAAGTGAAGTCAATTCCATATGGTGATGGTCACTTAGGTCAATTGATGTGGAATTGACAGTTTTGACCTAACAAGGGTTATGGTTGACTTTGGTCAACTTGGCCTGTTTGACTGGCCCCAGTGAGTCCTGAATGTCCCCTTGGGCTCCTAAAGGGCCTATGGATGTTGTGGTGGGGTCATTGGGCTAGGTTAAGGCCCTTGGGACAAACCCTAGGTAGGGTATTTGGAATTTACTATTTGTAGACCAAGGTGCTTTCAACCCTATTTTTGCCTAAGTTAAAGGGATTTCTACACTACCCAGGCCTTATCATGACAAATTCACCAGGGGGGTCTAGCTGTCCGGGGGATGTTACAAATCCCAACACATAATAAAAAAAATTTCATCCCCGAAATTCAGGTTAGGCCTGTGGGGTTTTACTAAAATAATACATTGTAACATCTCATAATTTAAATTAGCTTTTACCTGAGGCGAAGAGATCTGGGTATCTATGCTGCATCAGGTCCTGTGGCTCCCAGGTGTGCTCCTCCTTGCCATGGTTTCTCCACAGAACCTTGACCAGCGGGACCTTCTTGCGGCGCAGGACCCGCATACCCGTATCGTTAATCCGGACCGGCTCCATGTGCACAGACCGATCTGATGCTACCGGCCCATCCGTAGTGTCTATCCGCTGCTCCGGTCATAACAGGGCCCTCCTGAGGGAGGAGACATGGAAGACATCGTGTAGGCCTTCCAGCACCGTTGGCAGCTCCAGCCTGTACGCCAAGGTGCCTATTTGCTCAAGCATCCTGTAGGGCCCCATGTATCTCGGGCTGAGCTTCTTCCTTCGCCCACGAACTCAAGAGACCCCTTGCATCGACCGTATCTTCAAGAGTACCCTGTCTCTCACCTGAAACTCCACCTGACGATGCCGTGCGTCGTAATATTTGGCCTGCCTGCTCTGCGCCTCCAACATCCGGTCTCGTATCAGTCTCACCTTGGCCTCGGTGTCCTCCATAAAATCCGAGCCCAAGACCTTGGGGTCCTCATCCTGTAGCCATGACAGGGGAGTCATGTATCTCCGTCCATATAAAGCCTCGTAGGGAGCCATGCCTATACTGACCTGGTGACTATTGTTGTAGAAGAACTCCACTAAGGGCAACATCTTCTCCCACGGCTCCCCTCGATCCAAAATGCACAGTCATAGTAGATCCTCCAACGTCCGGTTGGTGCGCTCTGTCTGCCCGTCCTTCTGAGGGTGGAAGGCTGTGCTAAAATTCAGTCGGGTGTCCAAATATGCCTGAACTGACCGCCACTCCCTGGATGTAAACCGTCCATCACGATCCGACACTATCATCTTGGGCACGCCATGATATCGAATGTACTGCTCCACGAACTTCCACACCAGCACTACCATCGAGTCATCCTTCCTAATCGGGATGAAGCGGGCCACCTTCGTCAACCGATCAACAATCACCTAGATTGAATCATTCCCCGTCCGAGACCGGGGTAGCCCTTGTATAAAATCAATGGCTATATCATCAAACTTCCACTCCGGCACCGGGAGTGGCTGCAACAGTCCTGCGGGGTTCCTACACTCCGCCTTCACAAGCTGGATTGTCTCACAGTGGGTCACGAAGTAAGTGATATCCTTCTTCATGCCCGGCCAAAACATCATCTTCTTCAAGTCTGCAGTCATCTTCGTGATCCCGGGGTGCAAAGAATACCGGCTGCAATGTGCCTCCGTCATAATATCCTCCCGGATCTGGCCTGCCTCCGGTATGTACACCCGTCCTCTGAAACACACCAGGCAATCCCTCAGCGTGTAATCTCCTGTAGTGCCTGCCTCCAAGGCCTGAAAGATGGGCTCTAGCTGGGCATCCTGCCTCTGCCCCTCCCTTACTCGGTCTCTGATACCGTTGGTGACGCTCATCGCTGCCAAATTCTCCTCATAGAGCTCAGGGTCGTCCGACGATACCAGAGTAATCTGCATGTCCTCCAGCCTCCGCAGCAACTCCATGGATATTAACTGAGGCTCTACTGCGGTTGTAGAGGCTCTCCTGCTCAGTGCATCCGCTACCACGTTTGCCTTCTCCAGGTGGCAATGCATCTCGTACTGATAGTCAGATAGGAACTCCACCCACTGCCTCTGCCTGATGTTCAGCTCCTTCTGCATGTCCACGTACTTAAGGTTCTTGTGATCTGAGTAGATATCACAGTGGACACCGTAGAGATAGTGTCGCCATATCTTCAGTGCGAATACCACTACTCCAATCTCTAGGTCGTGCACTGGGTAATTCTTCTCATTGGTCGTCAGCTGGCGGGAAGCGTAAGCTATGATGTGCCCGTTTTGCATCAGCACCGCACCCATCCCCTGATGTGAGGCATCGGTATATACCTGGAATCCTTCCTTCCCCGACAGAAGGGCCAGAATAAGGGCTGAGATGAGTCGGTCCTTCAGCTCCTAGAAAGCTGCCTCGTACTATTGCATCCACACAAATGGCACGTCCTTTTTCGTCAGCAATGTGAGTGGAAGGGCGATCCAAGAAAACCCCTCCACAAATTTCTGGTAATAACCGGCTAGTCCCAAAAAGCTCCTTACGTCCATGGCTGTCTTCAGTGGCGGCCAATCCCTGACTGCCTGAATCTTGGCCGGGTCCACTGCCAACCCGGCTCTGCTGATAATGTGGCCTAGGAAAGCCACCTCCTTCAACCAAAACTGACACTTGTTGAACTTCGAATAAAGGCGATGCTCCGCAACCTCCCCAGAGTCAATGCCAGATGCCGAGTGTGCTCTTCCTCCGTCCTAGAGTAGATCAGGATGTCGTCTATGAATACTATGATGAACACATCTAAATAGGCCTCGAAAACCCGGTTCATGAGGCTCATGAATGCCGACGGAGCATTCGTGAGCCCAAAGGGCATCACGGTTAACTCATACTGGCCATATCTACTACTGAAGGCCGTCTTCGGGATATCCTCCTCATGGATCTGCAGGTGGTAGAATCCTCACCTCAAGTCCAGCTTCGAGAAATAATGGGCTCCCTTAAGCTGGCCGAACAATTCGTCTATCCGTGGGAGCGGATAGGTATTCCGGACAGTCGGCCTGTTTAGTGCTCGATAATTGATGCACAGGCGAAGTGTCCCATCCTTCTTCTTCATGAATAAGACCAGGGCTCCCCATGGTGAGGAACTCGGTTTAACAAATCCCGCCTCCACCAACTCCTGCGGGGCCATCCGATAGGGAGCCCTGGATACCGGCATAGCCCCCGGCACCAACTGAATCAGAAAATCCTTCTCCCTGTACGGAGGCGATCCTGGCAGCTTCTCTGGGAACACATCGGCGTAATCACAAACCACTGGTATACTAGCAATCCGATCCTTCTCCTCGATCATCTCGAACAACACCTGGTATACCTCGTCTCCCTACAGATGGGCCTTGACAGCCTGAATAGATGAAAGGAAGTGGCAGGAGACCGGGGTAGTACCTTCAAGTGTCGCATACGTGTCGCCGTATCGTAGCACGACCCTCCTCGCTAGGCAGTCAATCTGGGTATGATTCCAGACAAGCCATGTCATGCCCAAGACGAGGTCGAAGTACGACATTCTCAGGATCGATGTCGGAGCCTCGAGTGTCAGCCCGTCTATAGTGACCTTGAGGAGGCATTTCTCCGTGGACTGGATCTCCATCCCATTGGGGAGACGCACCCTCCTGACGACTCTCGTATAATATCAGATCTGCTCCAGGTCCTTGAAGAACTCCTCCGACACAAAATTGTGCGATGCCCTTGTGTCGAACAAGATATGGGCGGGCTTGCCGCACACCATCACTATTCCTGCAATAACCCTATCCGGGTGTCGGGGCTGTGCTAGGTCCAGAGCATACATCTGCTGCCCATCCTGACTACGGTCGCCGCCCTGAAATCTGCGACCACGTCCACGTCCTCGACCTCCCATCTGGTGAGCCGGTGGCCCACCCCGTGTTGTAGGTACGACCCAATTTCTCGCAGGGAATTTCTTCCGAATGTGCCCAGGCAGATGACAGTAATAGCACACATCTGGTGGGGGCGGTCCTTGCCCTATCCTGGGCACCTCCCTCTCCTGAGTGGCTATGGAGCCAGCACTGCCTGCTCCCTTAGCTCCTGCCTGTCCTCCTGACGGGGCTGATCCCCGTTCCGTCTCTCTCCCTTGACCCGACCTCTCTGCGGGTCCCTTCTTCCTCCCATCACAGCATCATCACCATGCCTCTTCCTGCCCCGAACTGCAAGCTAGTCTGCCTCCAGCTTCTTGGCCATCTCCCAGATCCTAGCCATGGTGCCATCAAATATAAATAAAAGGGCCTGCCTCAGATCATCACTGAGGCCCTTGTTGAACCTCGTGGCGTATCCCGCCTCATCCAGCTTGTAAGAAGCTGCGAACTGGGCCAAATGAGTAAACTCCTGATGATACTCTATCACCGTCCTGCTCCCTTGCTTAAGCTACAAGAACCTGTCCTCCAACTTGTCCTTTGCGGACTGCGGCACAAAATGCTCCAGTAGTGCCGCCCTGAACTCCTCCCAAGTAATATTGGCCAACTCAACTCCAACATATGTGGTGTCCCTCACTGACTTCCACCACCTCTTCGCATGCGACTCCAAGCATGAAACCACCAAAGATACTTCCAGATCTACTGGGCACTGTATACCCACCAACATCTCGTACATGATGTCCAACCACTCCTTCGTACGCACTGCCGTCTCCGTCCCCAGATATGATGGCGGGGCAAGGACCCTGAATGCACTCAGCCAATTTGCTCCGGGGTTCAGCTGAGGATTCAGGACCTGCTGTGCCCTGAAGGCCTCCAAAATGGACGCAAAAGCTTGTCCCAACTCTGTCTGTTGCAAAGGAATATGAGCCGGCGGAGGTGGAACCACATTCGGCAACGGTGGTGTCCCCTATGGTGGGGTAGGATTCGTCGCACCCTACAAAAGAAATCTTATTTAGTATATTGTCCTAAAACTCTTGTTATTGGTGGAACTTGCACATGATTCCTCCCATGGGCACACCATTGTTTCTGCTGCTAGTTTGTCCTCAAAATATGCCCGCGCAGGGTGTCCCAGGTTTGTGGACTACGTTCTGTTGGATCAAGGTCTCCCTCTGATACCACTTGTAAGACCCCTTTTTTTCAAACATCCAACGGGGTCTTAGGCCCAGAACCGCCGTTTTGCGGTGATACCATCCTCCGGGACGGTCGACACCACAAAAAGCTGATCCTGCCGGCCATCTCAATAACCATCGACAGAATATATATAATGAATGAAAAGCTAAGCCTTCAAGTCCACAATAATAAAATGAGGAAATCATGTAGTAAGAAAATCATCATTAACACAATGTCTAAGTACACAAACAGAAAGTAAATATGGGCTTATGCCCGGTACATCATAAGCCTCACTACAATCAACTCAGTAATGAAAACTACTATATCTAGTGAGGTCCACTCACTGATCCGGATTCCTGTCCACCCGAACAACACTGGCCCATCTCCAACTGCACCGTAGGCCTTTGGTGTTGCATCTCCTGCGGCTACTCCCTGCCTCCCATCCGGAGCACCTAAAATGTGGTGGTCAAACAACCGTCAGTCAAACTAAACTCAGTCAAACAATCCTCCACCCCAATACCCATAGCTCCTAGGCACCGGGCGAAGAGGAGTGAAGAGGAGGACCAAAAGCAGGGTGGAAACAAGCAAGTGACAACTATCCTAAGGAATGTACGGTAATAATGTTGGCAAGGTTATAATTTAACAATGCATGAGTAAATGATAGTATAGCAGAAGTAATAGTAAAGTGTAGGAGGTAAGACACTAAGTAAAGAAATCAAGAAAAGTAACCATTGATTTATAGGGATTACCCCTATAGACCAAGGGGTCGTTTTGTAGGGCCTATCGTATAAAACGTCCCATACCATTTTATACGATAGGTGTCAGGGGTTATATGCAATGTTTATGCTATGACATGCAAATATGCTATGAAATGCACAGGCAATTTCAACTCATCCACATGGCTCTATGTGCACAGACCTTTAGTTCCCCTCTTCTGGAGTGAGCTAAACTCCACAGGAGCCTCCGACGTGGCCGGACGGAGACAGTGGGGTGGGCCTTCCACTCCTAGACTGGTAATCACACTACCCAGCCTATCCCCTTTTGTACATTTTCATACTATTCCTAGCAACTAGCTAGTCTGCACCGAGTCAACGTACTGACGACGGTGTGATCGATCATCCAGTACCGATGACCCACCACTTTTATGCACAGGCAATCATGACAGTTATATTTATCTACATAAAACCGAGCTTCAAGCTCTCTAGACTACAGAGTCACATTTCTCCAAGTCCCCGAGCATCCAGCTCCCAGCACTTCCAAGTTTATACCAAGTCCTCGAGCATCCAGCTCCCTAGACTTCCCGTTCATGACCTAGTCCATTAAACACTACCAGTAGGCCCTCAGACCCCGGACCTACTCTATCCATTCAATATCAATTCCTCTTCCTAAGTGCACAATTGTGAGTGTAAGGTGCAGCTAATATTAGGGTTACTCTTGTTTAATTTAGTCCTAAGATTTAAGGTTAACCTTGTACTTCCTGAGGTTTACCCAGTGAATGGCTCGCAGCGGTACTAGGAACTACGATGGGGTGAATCCCAAAGTTCCCTTTCCAAGGCACTTAATGTTATTGATTTCTACCCTTTACCAAACTCTCTTTAAATTCAGTAGCACTATTCCTAAGTGAATTTAACTTCTGAGCTAGCCTACTCCAATCCTATCACTATATGCAGACCATACAAAGCTACATAGTGCTCTCGTTAGGCGGTATTCTATTTCCTCATCCAAATGTCCTAAAATCAGTACTGGGAGTCTACCATGATCTAATATGACTAACTCCTAGGTTTCCAAATTTTTCCTATTTATCGGGGCATTTAAAATATTAAAACTATGGCTCCAAATGCCCTATTCTGAACATGAAGTGTACTATTAAATAAGCAATAAATCACCATAAAGTTATGATAAATTCTATGAGACATTTAAACTATAATTCCAAGGTTTGAGAATTTCCAGAGGTGTTTAGGGCTGTCTTCCATATTTTACAATTTAAGGTCATCAACACTATTTAATGAAGAAAAGGACATAAATAATACTCTAAAAATTATAGCAAAATTCCAGTAAGTGTAGCATGGCCTAAAAACACCCTAAAAGTGTTCTTTCAAATTTTACAGAGAATAAAAACCCCTAATTTAATTTATTATCAAAAATCTACTAGCCATGTATTAATGAAATAAGTACTGTAATTATGCATCCAAAAATTATAAGAAAATTAAAGGAGCTTAAGAATGATTTAAAACCATCAAACACCAAGTTTTACAATTTTTCTCTTTCATAAAAGGCTCTGAATCTAATTTAATGTAAACTTTAAATTTCCTATCTTAATGAAGAAGATACTGTTCTTACTAATCTGAAAATCCATAGAAAATGACAAAATAACAAATATGATTAGAATCACCCACTGACCAAATTCCATAATTTTTCTAGCAATAATGGGGCACTGTTTTTATTTTTGAATAAAAATCACAAATAGTGAATTTATGAAGCAAGTAATTGAAATAACTAGTTTAAAATTCCAAGAAAACTACAGAAAATCTATCATGCTATAAAATACCCTATTCCATAATCTCATAATATTCCACGGAACAGAAACTTCATAATCATCAAAATAAGCTTTTAGGGCACATTTGAGGTTGTGAATAAAGTACTATATATAATAACCCAAAAATTCTACCAAAATTATTTTAGGGCCATCTCTACTAGGGAACTACCCTGCCCAAACTTCATCTGATTTTAAATTCATTTGCGAGCCTTATATTCAAAAACAAGTTTGGTGCCCCAAAACTAGGGTTAGGCTTTTGAGTGGGCTAAAGGTCTCCAAATCCCCTAAAATTTTATCCAGAGGAATATAATGCCCCTATGGTCCTCTCGACCAATTGTCAAGTCATTCCAAGGTCATTTGACCCCATGACCTTCCAACCCTAAAAATCCCCATTAAGGGACCTACCCTAGGGTTCTAGGGCTACCCTACCCCAAACCCCCTGAAATTAGATTAGAGGGTGTGTCATGCCCTAAAAAGTCATTGTCCAAAATATCAGCCTCTGTTGAGGTTATTTGACCACTCAAATCCCAAAGGGGATGAATTGACCTAATTAACCCTATAAGGGCCAAACTAGGGTTGAGTAAAAAGTTAATCAAAACACATCCAAATGAGGTGAAATTTTTACCAGAGTTCTAATATGCCCTCTAAGACCACCCACACAAATTTGGTGGGAATTTGAGGTGTTTAAGACACCTAATTATAATATTCTTAGTTTATTAAATTTTTCTAAAAACTTTAGAAAAATGTTTTCCAAAAATTCTAATTTTTGGACAGGACCTAGATATAGGTAAGATTAGCCCATGCCCCAAATTTCAAGTCATTTTGATGACTGGTTTGGAGTGGGAAAGTTTTTTAAAGTCTTGTTAGCCCTATGAATAGACCTCACCAAAATGAGTGCTGAGGTCTATCCAGGGGTCCCACTCTCTTGAAATTATTTTAAAATTTTTTAGACTCATAGGGCTACAATATTTGTGTTGGCAACTTTCTAGGGAGAGGGCTCTAGGTATTTTTAAGAATTAAAGAAAACTACAGCTACTAATAATGCAGAAAATACCTAATAAAATAACTAAATCTAAAGATCTGAACACAAATCTTAATGCAGATCTGCGGCCCAAAGGTTATCTTCAACCTTGGGCCAACGGCCACGATCTGCCACGCCTGGAACAAATTCCAGTCACATCAGCCGGCCACCCAGCCACTTCCCCGTCCGGCCACCATCGCCACCACCTCTGTCGAGGTGGTGGCTACCGATTGGCGGTGGCACGGTCGCCGGAGGTGGCTTTTCCGGCCATCCCGCGCATGGTCTTTTGACGGAAAACTGGGAGCAAAATGCCTCCCGATCGGGCTCATTTTGAGCCCGATTTTCACTAAAATTGATCCTAGATCTAAGCACAAGCATAGGGAAGGAGGATTGGACCTCATTTGGTGCGATTCGATGCTCCATTTGCCGGCCGCCATTATTCCTCCTTTGATCTTTAGGTGCCATGGTATCTCCTCCTCTGAGAGCTTGGGAAGGACGGGAATATGGGGGTTTCGATTGCTTAAGGCCTTCTAAAGCTAATTGAGGGCTTAATTTAATGGGAGGAGGGCTCCATTAAGAGGTCACCAAGTGACCCCTCCTCTCCCCCATGGCCGGCCACCATATACCTCCCCCCTGCCTTCAGTTCCTCAAGAAAACTCCTGGAATTTCCCTCCAATTCATCAGGGGAGATGAAATGAGTCATCAATGGGGGATTCAGAGTGGTGTATCCCCTTAATGGCCATGAACACCACCTTCTCTCTCCTCCAATTTGGGATTTTCTCTCTCCTCCAATTTGGGATTTTCTCTCTCCTACTCATCATGGCCGATTTTCCTCTCTCACCTAAGTTAATTACCAGTCAATTGTGCTGATTGACAAATCAATTTGGGCCTAGCCCAAGGGATTGGGCTAGGTCCAAGTGATTTGACCTAAACGGGGTATTTTGACTTTGGTCAAATTGAGCCCTAGGGTTGACCCAATCATGGGGATTTTTTTTCCAGTGGATCCCCTATGACCCCCCAATAATAGGGGTGAAGTCAATTTAGGGTTATGGTGATCAATTGGGGTGTTTGGTGAAAAATCACCATTTTGACCTAATTGGGGTATTTTGGTCATTTGGCCTTGTGGAGGCCATATGGTAGGGCTTCTAGGTCTATTAGGTTTCCTATGATGTTTTAGACCTAGAAGTGAAGTCAATTCCATAGGGTGATGGCCACTTAGGTCAATTGATGAGGAATTGATCGTTTTGACCTAACTAGGGTTAGGGTTGACTTTGGTCAACTTGGCCTGTTTGACTGGCCCCAGTGAGTCCTGAATGTCCCCCTGGGCTCCTAAATGGCCTAGGGATGTTGTGGTGGGGTCACTGGGCTAGGTTAAGGACCTTAGGTCAAACCCTATGTAGGGTATTTGGAATTTACTATTTGCAGACCAAGGTGCTTTCAACCCTATTTTTGCCTAAGTTAAAGGGATTTCTACACTACCCAGGCCTTGTCATGACCTTGTCATGACAAATTCACCTGGGGGGTCGAACTTTCTGGGGGATGTTACAGTGTATGCGAGGTAATGTAATTCCATGGTTGCAATGCAATGACTCAACCATGATTAAGCACAAGCAATTGCTGTGTCGACACAGACTCTTAGTTCCCACTTTTCAAGTAAGTAGCTAACCTCTTAGGCGTCATCCATTGTGGCTAGATGGTGACAGTAGAGCGAGAATATCCACTACTAGGCTGGTCTCCACACTACCTGGCCTAGGCCTCCGTACGCCTCAATGCTAAGAACATAACAGCGGAGCTCACACGCATAGTACGGCTCAGCGGGAGTCTCGGGTAGATGTGCACCGAGAATCAAGCCCCGAACTGACTTCAGATGTGACCCGGAAGGAGCCTCTGAAAAAGCACGAGGACCAAGCCCAACCGTTCACCTGGCATGGAAGGAGCCCTTGGAATGAGCACCGAGGACCAAGCCCAACTGCCCAAGGTCTAACCGTCAACTCCCGTCATTGTGACGACTGGCGAGCCCGTAGACCTGCCACACTATCCTTAACCCAGGATTACGACACCACGTGTCGACTCACACAGCATGCCAATTTCACATTTCGAGCTTTACAGCTCACAAGGGCTCCTCACCGATTCCCTTATCAACACAATCGATCAAGTGCGGCAAACACTCACGCACTTTCAACCCTTCCACATATTCATGCACTGCTAATGTCAAGCTCATCTTTACCGATTCACATAACTAGTTTGTTTATAGAATCCAATTAGTCTACCCACTAGTTCACCTAAGGATCTATCATCCAACCATTTCGTTCAAGTAGGTTTTACTTCATCATTTGATTATAAATGATCAACCAACATCTCACAACAATCATTCAAGCTAACTACACACAATCTCTCTGCTAATTCTAGTAGGGTTTACATAAACAAAAGAACAAGCATGCGGGAATTGTATAAAGTATAGAACTTCAACCGAGGATTCCAGATGTTACAGGAATCCAGTGAAAATGTTTAACCCCTCATTGGAAAGTTATTTCTGAGGGATACAACTTTTGTGTTTAGTCGAAAGCCCAGATTTGGTTGTATCACACTCGAAATCGGCTTCTAAGACTGCTACATTCAGATTACAGTTTCTGCACGGTTACATTATCAGCCATGAATTTTGATCAAACTTTCTCATGGCTATAGACCTCGCCTGAAGACGTGTAACCACTCGTTGGAAAGGTATTTACATCGGCTACTACATCGTGTTTAGTCGAAAGCCCAGATCTTGCCGTTTCATATCTTAAAATGGCCACGAAGATCGCAGCGCGCAGAAAGAAGATTTATGCGCGCATCTTAAGGCGGAACGAACGGCATCGGTCTGCCTTCCTCCTCTAACCGATCTTCCCAAGTCATAACAAGAAATTACTCCACCCTTATTCACCCTCATAAGTCCATTTCTCTTCACGAGACCATCCCCCATCATCATATTGAAGTAAGGAGAGGTTGAAGATGACTAAACCCTAGACCACAAGTTCTAGTATGGCATCTTCCTAGAAATCTTCATCTCACACATCAAGACACTTTTGAGTCGATATCTCACCTAGGAATAACTAGAGATCTAGCACCAAGGGATAGGGGAGGAAGCTCACCTCGATTCCGGCGTTTCCACCATTTCCGGCCATAAATCTCATTACCCTTCGCGACGACATCTTCTTCTCCTCGGCGGCGTCGGTTCTCAATTGGAATAAAGTTGCTCCAGCACCAGTCTCTTCACACAAAAGGCTTGGGAAGAGAATGAAAAATGGCCAAGTTTCAGAAATCCTATATATATAGAACCAACACGGGTAGGGACACACCCGTGTCCCTACTCGTTTCCTGCTCAAGTGAATCAACGTCTACGGTTATATTGTCGTTTGGACACCAACAAGGGTAGGGGACACACCGATATACACTACCCGTGTCACGCAGCATGGTCGTGTTCATGCCCATTTTCTACCCGTGTCCTACTCGGGAGACACGGCCGGCTTCTTGGAGATATGCACACGGGTAGGGACAAGCCCGTGTCTCTACCCGTGTCGTGCTCAGGAAACTTGATCGACGATGGCAGTTACACACATGGGTAGGGGATAAGCCCGTACCTCTACCCGTGTCCACATACACACGGGTAGGAACACGCCCGTGTCATTACCCGTGTCCTTCTCTGGAAACTCTACGAATTTCCAACCCAGGTACCAGAGCACCACACGGGTAGGGACACGCCCGTGTCACTACCCGTGTCCTTTTCTGGATAGACTTCTCTTCACTTACACTAGTGTAAGCCTAGCTGCCAGCACTCCCTGAGCCCAAATCGTTTCTCCTGACTCGAAAGCACGCACGAGGGGCCTAGCGCGAATTGGGACGTTACAAATCCTATAAACAAAAAAAATATTTCGTCCCCGAAATCAAGCTAGGGCTATGGGGAGAGGAAAGCGTGAAAAATAAATTAAAACATGCTTTCAAATTTTTACCTGAAGGAAACAACTCTGGGTAGCGCTTTTGCTTCAAGTCCACCGGCTCCCAGGTATACTCCTCCAATGTTCTGATGGTCCTCTCAGATTGCCCGTCCGTTTGAGGATGAAATACTGAGCTAAAGGTAAGACGTGAAACCCAATACGCCTGCACCACCTTCCATTCTTTAGAGGTAAACCGACCATCCCTATCAGAAATAATTGTCTTTGGCACACCATGATACCGTACGAACTGCTCCACAAAGAGGCATACCAAAACATCTACATGAGCTTCTTTCTTCATAGGAATAAACCGTGCTACCTTTATTAGGCAGTCAATGATTACCCATACTGAATCGCTCCCTAAGCGTGAGCGAGGAAAACCGTGGACAAAGTCCATGGAGACATCCTCGAACTTCCACTCAGGGATGGGCAATGACTGCAATAATCCACCGGGTCTCCTGCATTCTACCTTCATCCTTTGGCAGGCCTCGCAGTGCGTAACAAAATATCAGACATCCCTCTTCATTCCCGGCCAACACATGGTCTTCCGCAAGTCAGAGTATATCTTGGCAATCCAAGGATGCAAAAAAAACTGTGTACAATGTTCCTCTCTCAGAATGTCTTCCCAAATTTTACCGCCCTTGGGAATGTAATGCCAACCGCGAAGATGGACAAAGCCGTATTTTAGGGAGTACTCATCAGTTGTCCCATCTTCAATTGACTTGAATGCCGGGGCCAAAGCCGCATCCTTTCCTTGCTCTGCCCGAATCTGGTCTCGAATGTCACAGACTATGCTCATCGCGGTTAGGTACTCCATATACCCTTCTGATTTGTCTTTGTATACCAGGGTGATCTCCATCTCTTCCAGCATCCGGGCTAACTCCATTCTCATCAATCGGGACTCCGAGTTTGATTCCGGTAACTTTCTGCTTCAAGCATTAGCCACAGAATTTGCTTTTCCGGGGTGGTAGTTCAAAGTGAATTCATAATTGCATAAGAACTCTAGCCACCGCTGCTGTCTCAAATTCAATTCCTTCTGTGTATGGACGTACTTTAGATTTTTGTGGTCTGAAAAGATTTCGCAGTAGACGCCGTATAGATAGTGTCTCCAAATCTTCAAGGCAAACACAACTGCTCCCAATTCTAGATCATGTACCGGGTAATTTATTTCATGCTTCTTTACCTGTCTTGAAGCATATGCAATCGCATTCTTGTGCTGCATCAGTACCGCTTCCATTCCTTGATACGACACGTCCGTGTAAACTTGAAATCTTTCCTTCCCGAATAGAAGGGATAGGATGGGTGCGGATGTAAGTCGGTCTTTAAGTTCCTGAAACACAGCTTCACACTGGGGTGTCCACTCATACAGTAGACCTTTCTTTGTCAGCGTAGTAAGAGGAAGGGCAATCTTTGAGAAGCCTTTTACAAACTTGTGATAGTACCCGGCGAGTCCAAGGAAGCTCTGCTTATCGGCCGCTGACTTTTAGGGCGACCACTCCTTCACGGCATGCACTTTGGCCGGATCCATAGCTAACCCAGCCCCACTGATCACATGACCCAAGAAGGAAACCTCTTGGAGCCAAAATTTGCACTTGTTGAACTTGACAAACAAGGCATGCTCTTTTAGCTTCTTCAGTACCAAGGTCAGATGTTTGAATTGCTCTTCCTCTGTCTTAGAGTATACCAAAATATCATCGATGAAAATGATGACGAAGACATCTAGATAAGGTTCGAACACTTTGTTCATCAAGCTCATGAAGGCTAAAGGGGCATTTGTGATCCCAAACGGCATCACAGTGAACTCATACAAGTCGTACCTTGAGCTAAAGGCCATTTTCTGAATGTCCTGCTCCTGTATTCTCAACTGATAATACCTCGAAAGCAAATCCAATTTGGAAAACCAATGCGCTCCTACCAATTGGTCGAACAACTCATCGATCTGAGGTAGCAGATAGGTGTTCTGTACCGTCAGTCTGTTGAGCTCCCGATAGTCTATACATAATCGCAATGTTCCATCCCTCTTCTTAACAAACAGAACAGGGGCTCCCCAAGGTTGTTTGCTTTACCCTGATTCTACCAACTCTTGCAACTATACTCTAAACTCTACGAGTTCCTTCGGGGCCATCCGGTAAGGGGTCCTGGAGACGGGCTTGGCTCCTGGTACTAGCTTTATTTGAAAATCCGCCTCTCTATGCGGGGGTAAACCTTGCAATTTCTCAGGAAATACCTCGGGAAAATCTTGCACCACCCGCACGTCCTTCATATCTATTTTCATCTCCTTCAGTTCGAAACATATCATGTAAACTTCATCCCCTCTCATATGAGCTTTCAATGTCTGAATCAAAGATAATAATAAACATGTTGCGAATTTTATACCTTGGAAGATTACATCAGTATCCCCATGTCTCAAGTAGATTCGCTTCTCCGTGCAGTAAATTCTTGCGTAGTGCCAATCCATCCATGCCATTCCTAGAATGAGGTCGAACTCCGACATTCTCAAAACTGTGGCAGGGGTATCAAAGGTCTTTCCACAATGAGTATCTCCAATTCGCACTTGGCGGTTGCAGTCATCTCAGATCCATCTAGGAGGCGTACTATTCGAGTAATACCAGTGAAGGATTGCACTCCTTCTAGGTGTTTAAATAAGTCCGCAGACACAAATGGTGTCTCCTTGCTGGATGAATTCTGTAAGCATTATGGCTATCTCCAGTTTCCTCATCTTAATGCTCCACATTTTCTTCTTCACCCAGAGGGACTTGATCTCCCCCTAGATAGCTGGCATCTTTGTCTTCATCTAGATTAGCATTAACATCTCCATTGATGGTCAGCTTGTCCAGCTTATCTGTTAGACCTGTAGAACTAACTTAAGAACTAGACAATTCACTGTTAATGAACATTGACTCATCAAATACAACATACACAGATTCTTCTACAACCTGAGTAGTCAAGTTGTAGATCCTGTATGCTCTATTATGGTTGTTGTACCCAACAAATATCCCTTCTAGGGATTTGGAAGCAAACTTAGTTTGGTAGTGTTTACCATTGACTAATACAAAACACTTACTACCAAAGATTCTGAAATAAGATATGTTTGGTTTTCTTCCTTTTAAAATCTGGTAGGGTGTCATCTTGTGTTTCTTGTTGATGGAGGCCCTATTGAGCACATGACATGCAGTATTTACTGCCTCAGCACAGAAGTATTCAGGGAGAGTAGTTGTAACGCCCCTACCCATCACATGGGATATAATAGAGGGTCCGGCCGGGGCCCCACACCATAATCCACAAACAGGCGGAGACGCTACTAAATAATATCATAAACCCAACGAATCCTAACACAGAGCATTCTAGCGGAAGCTTTATGGTTGAATCCTTGAACTCAAGCAAAACAAGAACTGTCCACGAACAAAATAGGAATGTATACAACTAAAGTATCTAGCCTTAAGGCCTTACAAAATTTCTCTTAGCAAAAGTGTGGTTTACAGACATCGGCACGCATGACGGCCACACATGAACAAGAAGAAACAAAATAAAGCCTTCGAGGGCAGCAACGCAGCTTGGGCTTTATCCCGCTAAGTCCTGCTTGGTCCAACACCACTAGCACCTGCAAGAACCAATCCACCAAGCGGTGGCAAACAGGGCAACAGTAAGCATTCAGCTGACCAATTATAACGACCCTGCCTCTGGCACATGGCAGCGAAATTCCTTCCCTGCACAACAATACAACAACAAACATAGCATTCTAGGTTCTCTTACGCACCAACAATTCATCATAATCGTCAGCCACCCAGCCCAACGATCCGTGCTCTCAGGCACATTCGGGTGTACCGGAAACACCGGGTCCCACCAATGAGCATTTAGTCTTGCACGCAAGCCCAAGACTCTCATTATGCCGCCGATGAAAGCCCAATGCCTTGGCACACTCATGTCAAGCCTATATAACTCAAGTATGGATCAGCCACCCCCCGTTGCTCAAATCGCCTTGCCACTACCAAACACATCGTACTTCAGGCCACAAAAAAAGGCGCGGGTCGGTTTCACCTTGCCTGTTCGGCATGAAGCCCTTTTTATACAGTTGCAGCCCAACGGCCCAACATCACACAAAGTGGCAACTCACGGCCACAAGAGTTGAACCCAACTCTCACAATTTCCTGGACTTCCTCCAGTACTTCCTACTGCACCAAGCGACAGGTATTTACCACAGATTGCACACAAATAATCAAATACTCGGAGGCTCCTTCGAAATGAAAATAAAGCATCACCAATCCATACCAACACGTCCAGATGGGATTCACACAGCATGCCTAGGTCCATACTCCAATTCCGGACTCTAAGAAGGGGGACTTCACATATCTACCCCAATGGACGCCACAACCCACTGCACACTCGCGGGGAAGGGTTTTCCCTATGTAGATGCAGGAAAGAAGGACTTCACATGTCGAAGAAGGAAATCGTTACCCTTGTAGGATGTTTCGGTGCCATGGCAAAAAGCACACGGTTGGAAAGCTCTGCAATGATCTATCCTCCGTAGAGCTGAACTCGGTTCGCGATTTGGACCACCGCAGCACCGCCGGCAGCCAGATTTCCCTTCTTCCTCCTTCCCTTGTCTCCTCTCTCTCTTAGCTTTAGAAAGAGAATGGTAAAACTCAAATGAGCTTTCTCATCTTCAATCCTGACCTTATCAACACAGGGGAGAGCCGAGACCATTGGATCTTTGTCAAGGAAAATGAACGGCTTTGATCAACCCTGAAATTGATTTTCTGGGCCGAACACAGGTAGTGACACGCCTGTGTCACAGACTGTGTTCCTGAATCGGTCAACAATCGACTTAAGACAAACCAGAATACGGGTGTCGACACTCCCGGGGCACGCCCGTGTTGGCACCTGACACACCCTTGTCGAGGGGCGTGTCCCCCTCCGAGACAAAAATCGACGGATTCCCAAGAAACACACGGGCACTAAACACGCCCGTGTCACAGCTTGACACGCCCATGTCAAGATCGACACGGCTGGGCTTCCAGGCCGTGTACTTCGCGGGACATTCTAACTAGCATTTGAGTATGACACGCCCTGGGACACACCCATGTCCCCCAGCCGTGTCACCACTCAACGCCACTCAATGCCACTTCACTCAGCGCCATCCGAGCTGGACATGCCCTGGGACACGCCCGTGTCCCAGGCCGTGTCGCCACTTAACGATCGTCGACTCAACGATCTTCGACAGAGAAGAACACGCCCTGGGACATGCCCGTGTCCTAGGCCGTGTACCCTAGACACGCCCTGGGACACACCCGTGTCCCAGGCCGTGTCAGCCAGCCTGAACCTTAATTTGACCTGAGAGCTTTTTGGGGTGTTACAACCCTCCCCTCCTTACAATTAATTTCGTCCCGAAATTTTGATACAGTAAGGAAATGTAAGTGTATGACACAAAATGTGATAACTTTACATATATGTTGTAATAAAATACACACGAGCCAACAGTTACTCGACCCGCATGTTTTGCTCTCGCTCCCATGTTAGTTCTTCTTGGCCACAATTGTCCCACTAGACTTTGACCATCCCGATCATTTTGTTCCGCAACTGTTTCTCGGCTCGATCCTCGATTCGAATGGGCCTAACCTTTGTCGTTAGCCCATACTCAACCGGTACCCGATCATTCTCAATCACTTGAGCTGGATCCTTGATTGCTTTCCGCAGTACCGAGATGTGGAACACATCATGCAATCCACTAAACTCTGACGAAAGAGATAGCCGATAAGCAGCTTCCCCAACTCGCTCCACCACTTCAAATGGACCAAGGTATCGCGGAATTAGCTTTTTTAGCCGCCGAATCTGAGATACGCCTTTGAAGGGTTTAATCTTAAAGTAGACCCAGTCGCCCGCCGCGAACTCCACGTTCCGGTGCTTAGCATTGTAATACTTGGCTTGACGATCTTGGGCAATCAGTATCCTTTCTCGAATAGAGCGTATGGTTGAGTTAGCGCTTTCGACTTCCTTCTGCCCCAAAAGTTTGGATTCGCCAGTTTCTGCCCAAGCTAACGGTGTACGACACTTGCGACCATACAGAGCTTCAAACAGTGCCATACCGATGCTCGCTTGGTAGCTATTATTATAGGAAAACTCCACCATAACCAGATGATCTTCTAATTTCTTACCGAAGTCCAGGGAACACATACGGAGCATATCCTCCATCGTCCTGTTGGTTCGCTCAGTTTGGCCATCCGTTTGAGGATGAAAGGCCGTACTGAATTCTAACTTCGTACCCAACAGCTGATGAATTAGCCTCCAATCTTTCGAAGTAAATCTCCCATCTCGGGCACTCACGATGCTTCGGGGAACACCGTGCAATCGAACAATCTACTCCACATAGAGCTTTGCCAACATTTCCACAAAATCATCCTGCTTGTTGAGTGGGAAGTGAGCCACCTTTGTTAACCGGTCTACAATCACCCAGATTGAGTCATTTCCACGTTGAGATCTCGGCAATCCGTGCACGAAATCCGTAGAAATATCCTCAAACTTCCACTGCGGAACCAATAATGATTTCAGGAAACCACTAGGCCGTTGACACTCTGCCTTCACCAAAGCACAAGTACGACACTTAGCCACATACTCGGCTATATCCTTTAAACCGGGCCACCAGAACAATTTCTTCATGTCCTTGTACATTTTTTTGCTCCCAGGGTGAATTGAGTACTTTGTAAAGTGTGCTTCGTATAACAATTCTTCTCGCAATTTACCCGCACAAGGGACGCACAATCGGTCATCCTTCCAAAATAAACCGTCATCCTAGGAGAATTGGTCACCAGACCCAACCTTTGCATAGCGCTGTAGACTTTCATCAAGCTCTGTTGCCCGCCGAACCCTATGTGCAAGGTCATATTGAACCTCCATCAAGTTCATGCATGCATCGGCCATGGAATCCCTTTCAACACAAACTATCTCTAGCGCTTCCAACTCCTGGATTAGACGCTCATCATGTATCCGCAACCAACTTGTCCGCACCGGAGTCCGACGACTCAAGGCATCAGCGACCACATTTTCCTTTCCGGGAACATAGTGAATATCGAAGGTGTAGTCCCCAAGGAACTCCATCCACCTCCTCTGTCGCATATTCAAATCCTTCTGATCAATCAGATACTTTAGGCTCTTATGATCTGTATAAATATCTACCTTAACGCCATAGAGATAGTTCCGCCACAACTTTAACGCAAAGATAACCGCCGCCAACTCCAAGTCGTGGATGGGGTAATTACGTTCATGACTTTCAATTGACGTGAGCCATAAGCAATCACTTGCCAAACTGTAGGAGAACGCAGCCTAAGCCGCTTCCTGACGCATCGCTATATATCTCAAAACCGTCTGTACCACATGGCGACGTCAAAATGGGCGCCGTGGTCAAATGACTCTTTAGTTCCTCAAAAGCTCGCGCGCACTGCGGTGTCCAAACGAACTTCTGATCTTTTCTCGTCAACGTAGTCAAAGGCAAAGCAATCCGGGAGAAATTCTCCATAAATTGTTTATAGTAGCCTGCTAGCCCAAGAAAACTCCTAACTTCGGCCACCGAAGACATCACTGGCAAATCACGAATGGCACTTATCTTTGTCATATTCACCGATATTCCCTCTCCACTGAACACATGGCCAAGAAAAGCCACCGACGAGAGCCAAAACTCACACTTAGAGAACTTGGCATACAGCTTACTCCTCTGCAAGGTATGCAATACCAACCGCAAATGGTTTGCATGATCTTCCTCCGATTGTGAATACACAAGGATATCATCAATGAACACAATCACAAACAAATCCAAGTATTCGCGGAACGTTCGATGCATGAGGTCCATGAATACTGAAGGCGCATTACATTAGCCAAACTGTATCACTGTGAAATCATAATGACCGTAGCGTGTGCCAACCGCTGTCTTGGGAATGTCACTTTCCCGAATCCGCAATTGATAATACCCGGATTTCAAATCCAACTTGGAATAGACGGTTGAGCCCGCTAGCTGATCGAATAAGTCATCGATCTGTGGAATTGGATACTTGTTTTTCTCCGTCAGCTTATTCAGTTCGCGGTAATCAATGCACAGCCGCAAACTACCATCTTTCTTTTTCACAAATAGAACAGGCGCGCTCCAAGGTGACATACTTTGGCGTATGTATCCCTGCTCCAACAGCTCTTGCAACTGAACTTTCAGTTCGGCCATTTCTTTTGGTGCTACCCGATACGGCGAATGGGCCACAGGTTTCGCACCTGGAATGAGCTCGATATCGAAGTCAATTTCCCTTTGGGGAGGTAACCCCGGAAGGTTCTTTGGAAACACATCAGTATACTCCTACACAATCAGCACTTCACTCATACTGGACTTTGGCGCCACAGCCTCTACGAGTTTTAAGAATAACTCCGCACCCTTCCGAACTGCCTTAACGACCTATAGAGCAGATAACAACATCCCACTCATCCCTTGCATACCAGTGAACTTGGTCTCTTGTTCGGTATTCTGCCAGAGTGTGACCTCTTTTGAAGTGCAATCTATACAGGCACGCTGCTTCGAAAGCCAGTCCATACCAAAGATTATATCAAACTCTGTAATTGGCAGTACTAATGTTTCCACCTTGAACTCCCGACTTCCTATCTTGACCTCAAGACAACAAGATTTATCCGCGCACATCAAACATCCGTTCGGTAAAACCACCTTTACACTGTCTGTCGTGGTTCGTATAGGTACCCCGATACGAAAGACGAAAGCCTCAGATAGAAACGAACGTGAAGCACTTGTATCAAATAGTGCTCGTGCCGGATAGTCCCGTATAAGGACAAAACCTATAACACCAAGATAAAAAACAAGCACATCACACAATCATAAAATAATAAAAAAAAAAGTTAAAAATTACCCGCACCTATGACGACATCGGCCTGTTTAATGGCCTCCTATTGTCCAAGATTTAAGACCCGGGGCTGCGCATGCGAGGTAGAAGACTCCACCACAGTCTTCCCTTTCTCCGCATAAGACGCTCCCATCTTCTTTTCACCCTTTGGAGGACCAACTCGGCAATCACGTGCGAAGTGTCCCAACTTCCCGCACGTAAAACAAGCACGAGATCCATACCCAGATGATGCCTCTGTCACATTCGCAGAAGGAGCTTGTCCAGTAGACTTGGACTTCTTTCCCCATCTCTTAAGGTACCAAAACATCTCCGAGCGCTGCGGCTTGAACTCTGGCTTTGTAACAGCCAAGGTTCCCTTTGCTTGCCCCCTTTTCATGTCCGTCTCCAAAGACCGAGCCGTACATACTAAGGCTTGAAATCCCTGATTTACAGAACTCGAGAGCAAATACCGTAGCTCATCTCGAAGTCCCGCATAAAACCTACTAGTCTTACGCTCCTCTTCGACAAAGATCATCCCCGCATATCTTCCCAAACGAGTGAACTCATGCAGGTAGTCATCCACACAATGATCTCCTTGTGAAAACCGTTGAAACTCCATTTCCATCGATATTCTCTACTGCATAGGCAGATGCTTTGCCAAAAACAACCGAGAGAACTCTTCCATTGAAACTTCTGCCAATTATATGCCGGCCAAATGATGCAGTTCAATCTCATCCCACCACAACCGAGCCTCTCCCTCCAGTAGGAAAGTGGCTAACAAGACCTTCTGTTCCTCCTCAAATCTGAGAGCTCTCATGATTCGCTTGATCCTTGCAAGCCAATCCTCTGCTTGGGCCGGTGAACCCGCCCTAGTAAATTGCCGAGGATTGAAGCTCATGAATTGCTTCAATTGTTGATATGCTGCCCGCTGATCAACTACAATGTCTACCGGTTCATGTCGTACCCCATCATGCGTTGGCACCACTGTAGGATGTGCCTGTCCAGCCTGCTGAGCATTCATCACAGCAAGTATCGTTTCCGTGATGAAACGTATAGTTTCGGCAGATGGAGGAGGCGTGGGCAGCTGAGCTGGTGCCGCACTTTCAACAGAACGTTGAGGTTCCGATTGACCCGCAGCACTTCTAGTCACCTATATGTGTAAAATACACAGCTTAGCGACCAATTAACATGACAAACATACTAAAGGAACACACAGAATCAACAAAGAAGTGTATATACATTCCTAAGTGGACATTCTTGAGTTCAAGTTATGTGTTATAATGGAAGCACTGAAACGTGTCCGCCACCCCTCAAAAGAATTCGACCACGAATTCGGAAGAGAAAAACCGACATGCTGATACCAAATTGTAACGCCCCTACCCGTCACATGGGATATAATAGAGGGTCTGACCAGGGCCCCACACCATATTCCACAAACAAGCGGAGACGCTACTAAATAATATCATAAACCCAACGAATCCTAACACAGAGCATTCTAGCGGAAGCTTTATGGTTGAATCCTTGAACTCAAGCAAAACAAGAACTATCCACTAACAAAATAGGAATGTATATAACCAAAGTATCTTGCCTTAAGGCCTTACAAAATTTCTCTTAGCAAAAGTGTGGTTTACAAACATCGACACGCAGGCTGGCCACACATGAACAAGAAGAAACAAAATAAAGCCTTCGAGGGTAGCAACGCAGCTTGGGCTTCAGCTCGCTAAGTCCCGCTTGGTCCAGCACCACTAGCACCTACAAGAACAGAGCCACCAAGCGGTGGCAAATAGGGCAACAGTCAGCATTCAACTGACCAATTATAACGACCCTGCCCCTGGCACGGGGCAGCGGAATTCCTTCCCTGCACAGCAATGCAACAACAAACATAGCATGCTAGGTGCTCTTACGCACCAATAATTCATCACAACCGTCAGCCACCCGGCCCAACGATCCGTGCTCTCAGGCACATTCGGGTGTACCGGAAACACCGGGTCCCACCAATGAGCATTTAGTCTGGCATGCAAGCCCAAGACTCTCATTATGCCGCCGATAAAAGCCAAATGCCTTAGCACTCTCATGTCAAGCCTACATAACGCAGGTACGGATCATCCACCCCCCGTTGCTCAAATCGCCTTGCCACTACCAAGCACATCGTACTTGAGGCCACAAATAAAGGCGCGGGTCGGTTTCACCTTGCCTGTTCGGCATGAAGCCCTTTTTATACAGTTGCAGCCCAACGGCCCAACATAACACAAAGTGGCAACTCACGGCCACAAGAGTTGAACCCAACTCTTTCAATTTCCTGGACTTCCTCCAGTACTTCCTGCTGTACCAAGCAACAAGTATCCACCACAGATTGCACACAAACAATCAAATACTCAGAGGCTCCTCCGAAATGCAAACAAAGCATCACCAATCCAGACCAACACGTCCATATGGGCTTCACACAGCATGACTAGGTCCGTACTCCAATTCCGGACTCTAACAAGGGGGACTTCACATATCTACCCCAAGGGACGCCACAACCCACCGCACACTCGCGCGGAAGGGTTTTCCCTATGCAAATGCAGGAAAGAAGGACTTCACATGTCGAAGAAGGAAATCGTTACCCTTTCGGTGCCATGGCAAAAAGCACACGGTTGGAAAGCTCTGCAACGATCTATCCTCCGCAGAGCTGAACTCGGTTCGCGATTTGGACCACCGCAGCACCGCCGGCAGCCAGATTTCACTTCTTCTTCCTTCCCTTGCTCTCCTCTCTCTCTTAGCTTAAGAAAGAGAATAGTAAAACTCAAATGAGATTTCTCATCTTCAATCGCGACCTTATCAACCCAGGGGAGAGCCTAGACCATTTGATTTTGGTCAAGGAAAATGAACGGCTTTGATCAGCCCTTAAATTGATTTTTTGGGCCGAACACGGGTAGTGACACGCCCGTGTCACAGGCCGTGTTCCTGAAGCGGTCAACAACTGAATTAAGCCAAACCAGAACACGGGTGTCGACATGCCCGGGACACGCCCGTGTCGGCACATGACACGCTCGTGTCGAGGGGCGTTTCCCCCTCCGAGAAGGAAATCGCCGGATTCCCGAGAAACACACGGGCACAACACACGCCCGTATCACAGCTTGACATACCCGTGTCAAGATCGACACGGCTTGGCTTCCAGGCCGTGTACTTCGTGGGACATTCTGGCTAGCATTTGAGTATGATACGCCCTGGGACACGCTCGTGTCCCCCGGCCGTGCCACCACTCAACGCCACTCAACGCCACTTCACTCAGCGCTATCCGAGCAGGACATGCCCGTGTCCCAGGCTGTGTCGCCACTTAACAATCGTCGACTCAACGATCGTCAACATGGAAGAACATGCCCTGGGACACGCCCGTATCCCAGGCTGTGTACCCTAGACACGCCCTGGGACATGCCCATGTCCCAGGCCGTGTCAGCCAGCCTGAACCTCAATTTGACCTGAGAGATTTTTGGGGTGTTACAGTAGTGTCATTCAGTAGTGTTCTACTGGCTTCAATTAGAGTCCTATTCTTTCTTTCAACAACACCATTTTGCTGAGGAGTTCTAGGTGAAGAGAATTCCTGATGAATCCCAAGTTCTTCACAGAATTTTTTCATACATTCAGACTGAAATTTAGTTCCATGTTCACTTTTGATTTTGACCACTGAGATGTTGTATTCATTCTGTATTTGTCTGACAAAAGTCTTGAAAATAGTTGGGGTTTCATATTTCTGCCTCAAGAAGAAAACCCATGTAAATCAAGAATAGTCATCCATAACAACAAGTGTGTATGCTTTCCTACCAAGACTATGGACTGGCATAGGACCAAACAAATCAGTATGCATGAGATACAAACATCTCTTTGAATCTTTGATGTCAAGTGACTGAAAAGAGGACTTAGTCTACTTGCCTTTTTGGCAAGTAGAGCACACACCCTCTGTTATCCACTGAACTTGAGGACCATTCCTCACTAATCCCATGCTGAACAGCAGTCCAATTGACTTATAGTTCAGATGAGCTAGCCTCTTGTGCCATTTGGCACATAGAGAAGCTTTCTCTACTGTAACCAAACAATTAGGTGAGTTGTTAGACTCACACTCTAAGTTAAGGCAATACACATTTCCTTTCCTAGTGCCAGTCAAAATGATCTCTTGATCACTTGACCTTTTTACAAGGCACTCCCCATTGAGGAAAGAAATATCATAACCTAGGTCACTAAGTTGACTTATGTTAATCAGGTTATGTTTTAGACCCTTTACATAAGCCACTTTAGTGATTGTAATTGAATCACACAATATGTTACCAAATACTTTGATGATTCCCTTTTCTGATCGACCAAAGATAACTTTTGGTCCATTCTTTATGGGCACATAGTCCCTCAACATTCTCCTTATTCCAGTCATATGTCTTGAACAGCCACTATCCAAGTACCATATAGGGGTATGGTCACTTGGATTTACCTGCAACGAATAATGAATCACTTACCCTTAGAACCCAACTTGCTAGTGGGTCCTAGGTCTTTGTTAGTTTGAAATCCTGTGAATGATCTAACAGGAATCCTACTTTTGGTTTTAACACTTAAGTTAAACCAGTAATCCATGGCAAAGTGGCCCACCTTGCCACAACACCAACACTCAAACCTATTATACCTATTCTTAGGTACAAGCCTTCTTACTTTGTTGTCAGTGGACTTATTAAGTGTTGGTGCTGGAACATAATTCTTCAAGAACTCTTCTTGAATATGATGGGCATGCCTATAGATTAGTCTATTGGCATTAGCACCCTTGCTCATGAAATTTTCATGCTCACAGTGACCATGTGTAATGTAATGATCATACCTGTTAGTAGGATTCACTACCTTCTTAAAGAAAATAGGGGGATTAACAGCTTGAGGCTGAACTGGGGCTTTACCTTTTCTGTGATAATTGGTAGCCCTAGTTCTTCCCTTATAGCCTAGACCAGTATTTCCTTTTTGTGAAACAAAATTTTCTATCAAGGGTAAGACTGATTTTGCCTTTGAGAATTTTGCCACTAGCTCTCTCTCTTACTGAAGTTTTCCCTCCAGTTTCTTTATATGATTCTCTTTGAATGAGATTGTACACATCTGAATAACTGTAATGTTTTCCAATTTGGCAATCTCATTCATTTTTTGATCCAACAGTTTTGCTGAAACTACTGCAGCTAGCTTAAGAAACTCAATTTCTTTGGCTTGCTCTTTAACAAGAAACTTGCTCTTCTTTAGAGCATTTAACAACCAACCATACTCATTAATGAGTTGGTGAACATCCCCCTCAGACTCAGATCCATCCACTTCTTTTGAAGAAGATGCTTCTGATTCTGATCCAGTAAAGTAATCTGAGACTAGGGGTGAATTGTTTACCTTACTTTGTCGAGGCTGATCCTGGCTTTTATCTTCTTCAGATTGGGCCATCAGCCCTTTACATCAATGTTCTTCCACTCCATTTATGGAGTCGAGCATCTGTAGGAATTCTATTTCCCTAGAATCCACTTCTGTTGAGAAGAGTCGAACATATGCTTCTACCTCTTCTTCTTCAGATTCTGAAGATGAAGAGTCTGTCCAACTCTTCTCCTTCTGAGCCACTAGAGACTTCTCATTCTTGCCTTTGATAAGCTGTTTCTTCTTGTTCTTTGACTCCTTTCTTTTGTCAGGACAGTCAGCTATGACATGCCCAGACCTGTTGCAGCAATAACACACAATCTTAGAATTTGATTGTTTACCAGGTTTCGAAGCATACCTATCCTCCTTAGGAGTCTTCTTCTTCCTGTAGTATTAATCCTTAGAATAGGATGTAGATGAGGGCCTGGTTCTTTATTTTTTTTCTTCATGAACCTTTGGAATTGTCTTGTGAAAGCAGCAAAGTCTTCATCAGATGTATGACTATCTGATATACTTGTTTCAGTAACACCTTCTTCTGCTTCAGTACTCCTTCTAGGTGGAGAAGGAGATTTTCTCCTACCCTTCCTTGAGCCCTCAGCCATGAAGGCTCTGACTTTTCTTTATGTTCAGATCTGCTATCTTTTTCTTCCTCTTTTCTAGCAGTAAGCTGCATTTCATATGAAAGCAGTTTTCCAAAAAGTGTAGGTGGTGGTGTGTCAGCCAGTTTGGCCACTTCCCTGATGATACATATCTTAGTGTCCCATTCCTTTGTTAGGGACCTAAGAAACTTGTCATTCAATTCATAAGTACTGAAGACTCTTCCATATGTCATTAGTTCATTCACTATTCTGAAAAAGTTTTTATAACATTCAGCTATGCTGTCAGTTTTATTTTGCCTAAAGCTCTCGTATTCCTGATTTAGCATAGACTTTCTGTCCTCTCTGACTTCTTCTGTGCTTTCCATATAGACAATCAATATATCCCACATTTCTTTGGAAGTTTTACAGTGCACAAGATTCTGGAATGTTGCATCATCTATGGCACTTACAATTATATTCTGAGCTCTTTTATCTAATGTAGCCAAGATGATGTCATCCTTAGTCATCTCTGAATAACTCTTTGGAGTTTGAATGTTTGCATCAAGAACTGAAACCTTCATTGGGATGAAGGGACCTTCCTGTACTGTGATATAAATTCTTTGATCAGATGCTTCCATAAACAGCCTGACCCTTTCTTTCCAAATGCCAAAAGATTCTTTCCTGCATATTGGCAATTTCATAGATCCAAATTTCTTTTGATTTTCACTTGAACCCATTTTGTTATCTATTGTTTGCCTTGGAGAAATCCTCTGGCTGTTAGGTCAAATTTTGAGGAACCTCCCTCTAATAGCACTTGAAAGACTTTGTTTCAAGAGCCTAAAAACCTAGAGGGGGGAGGGGGGGTGGGGGTGGGAGTGAATAGGTTCTAATCTTTTTGAGTCTTTTTGTTTTTAAGGCAAACAGATATTTATAACTTTCTTTAGCACAGAATAATTCTATCTACTGAAATAAAATGCAACACAGCAAACACCAGATCTATAGTGGTTCCCCAAGATATGGGTACATCCACTTTCCCCCTTCGCTTATCCAGCAGATAACTGGATTCAGCCTAACTTCCTTCTACTGGCTCAGATCCACAGATCTTATAATCTCAGAACCACAGATGGTTCCTACACCTCAGACTTAACACTAGTCCTACCTCAGATTCTTCTCCAGAATCCTACCTCAGGCCTCAGCCCTATCTCAGCCTTTATAATTAGGCTTACAACTCAGACTTACCACAAGGCCTACCTCAGACACACAGCCCTACCTCAGCCTTTATAATGTTAGGCTTACAATCTCAGATCTAACACAATATCCTACAGAAATTTATGAGTAAAGAGTAACTGAAAACTTCACCAACAAGATTTCTCTTTTGATGCAGTCTTCTTGATCAGTTCTTGGATTGACTGATCCTTCTGATCTAAACTAACTTAGCTTTTCAAAGCTTCTTCATTAGAACAAAATAAGTTGGATCTTCTTTGTTGATGAAGATAATCTTCAATCAGCTTCTTCCTTAAATTCAGATAGAACTCTGAATCTTTCTTGCAGATAGGACTTGATCTGTCAGAATTCTTCTTATAGATGCTTCACGTTGTTGTGTTTCTGTATTGTCTGTCATTTCTGATCTGTCTCTTATATAGAGCTTGCATCATGTTTACCGGCTGATCCGGTTCACAACAGACTTCTGACTGTTCTGATACTGGTGTCAGACCGGCTAGTTATGACAGCTATCAAGTCACCAGTCATGTCAGCAGGTCCTTTTGTGTCTTTCCAACTCAGCACACAACACTCAGAAGACTGCTCCACATGTGTCGACACATATAGGATAAGTGTCGACACAAGTCTTAAAGGTGTCGACACAAATACTCCAAGTGTTGACACAAGTCTTCATGGTGTCGACACAATTACTCCAAGTGTCGACACAGTCATATTACTGCTTCTCGACACTGCTTTTTGTTGTATGTGTCGACACAAGTCCTGTGTGTCGACACAGCAGCTTCTTGTCTCGACATTTCTGTTCCAGACAGATGGCATTGAGTGTTTGTCAAATGTCGTTAAGTGCGTGTCGACACAATTACTTCTGAACTCGACATAGCCTTTTGAGAGTTGGTGTGTCGACATAAGTCCAGTGTGTCGACACAATTGCTTCAGTTGTCGACATAGCTCTTGAGTGTCGACTCATCTTCTGATTTAAGTGTTGATACAATTCTGTTTTAAGTTGTCGACACAATTCTGGATGTCGACACAATTGCTTCTTTAGGTGTCAGCATAGCTTTGACTGTCGAACAGCTTCTTTATAAGTGTCGACATAGCTCCCGAGTGCTGACACAACTTACCTGAGTGTCGAAACAATTTGCCTGTGTGTCGACACAGCTTGCCTGAGTGTCGACACAAATTTCCTGAGTGTCTACACTGTTTCTTCACAAGTGTCGACACTTGTACTTAGAAAATTTTCCTTCAAATTTTAAAACCTGCACAATGAAACTCAAACTTCTATCAAATACACATTGATGCATATCATTGACTAAGTTGTGGCTTCTCCAAATCTAGTACACATTTTCCAATGTACCCAACAGTATGTTGCTCAGGGGAAGACACGAGTATGTTGGCTGAAGAAGGCAATCTATGGCCTCAAGCAGAGCCCTCGAGCTTGGTTTGACAAGTTCAGCGGCATCGTGGCGGCCGTTGGTTTTGCACGAAGCTCTGCAGATCACTCGCTATTCATTTGTAAAACTTCCTCAGGACTGGTGGTTCTTGATGTGTACGTCGATGATATTCTTCTCACTGGCATTGACCAGGAAGGGGTAGCCTTGACAAAGCGGCATCTTCGTCAACATCTGGTCACGAAAGATATGTGCTCTCCGAAGTACTTTCTGGGGATCAAAATCTCTCGGAAGCCCAACTCCTTAGTCCTCTCCCAACGTAAGTATGCTCTTGATCTATTAAAAGAGGCAGGATTGACTGGAGCCAAATCTGCCCGATGCCCCATGGAAATTGGAGAAGACAAAAACCTTGACAGATGATTCGACTCCTCTTTCAGATATTACGCGGTACTGGCATCTGGTTGGTAAGCTCATATATCTCACAGTGACCAGGCCCGACATTTTCGATGTTGTGGGCAAGGTGAGTCAATTCATGAAAGCGCCTAGGGAGTGCCATCTAAAGTCCGCCTTGCGGATCTTGGAGTATGTCAAAGCAGTGCCTGGGAGAGGATTACTCTTTCAGAAGAATGGTCATCTGAGGGTTGAAGCATACTCAGATGTGAGTTACGCTGATGACAAAGGGGATCGCAAGTCAACCTCGGGTTTTTGCACCTTTGTTGGTGGAAATCTGGTGAGCTGGAAGAGCAAGAAGCAGTCTGTTGTTTCCAGGTCCAGTGTAAAAGCAGAGTATCATAGTATGACATCAACCACTTGTGAGTTAAAGTGGTTACAGGCACTCATGATGGATTTAGGAGAGGTTTACAACTATCCTCTACCTATATTCTGTGATAACAAGGCTGCCATATACATCTCCAAAAATCCAGTCTTTCATGAAAGAACCAAGCACATTGAGGTCGACTGTCATTTCATTCGTGAAGAGATTTTGAAGGAACAAATTTGCACTCCCTTCATCACTTCTAATAAAGAGTTGGCTGACATCTTCACCAAGCCAGTATCCGTCTCGTTTTTTCATATTTGCGACAAGCTGGGCATGATCAATATATATGCTCCATCTTGAGGGGGAGTGTTGGAGTTAGTGACCGGGCAGTCTGGCAGCTTGTCTTGGCGGATTGAAGACCGTGCGGTCTGGCGGTTTCCCTTCAGCGGTTTGGTTGCTGGGCTGTTGTTGTCTGAAGTCCAAGCGGTCTAGCGGTTTGTCTCAAGCGGTTTGGAGACCGGGCAGTATAGCGGTCTCCCATGGCGGCTTCTCTCTCTGGTGGTAGCCGAGCGGTTAGCCCTTCTCATCTAACCGCGCAGCTTGTGCGGTTTGTTTTTTGTATAGGCCGCTTAGTCCTATAAATTTTTAGTCCCACATCTCTGATTTGTATTCTCTCTTCTCTCCTCCATTCTATTAAAGGGAGGCCATACCTTTATAATAAAATTTTTCAGATAATAAAATTTTTGTTATACCACTTCCAGTTTGTTCTTATTCGTTTCTTATAGCGCCATCAGCTGAGATTGACCCATCCTGGGTGGTGTTTACCCATGATTTCCCAACCGCCAATGACCTTTCCAGGTCGGTCACTGCCACCACCACCTTCGTTGAAGTGGTGGCCGAAGATTCGCGGTGGTGGGCCGGCTGGAGGTGGCCGGAACAGTGAAATGTTGATGGAAGAAAAATCTTGAAAACCTAGCTCTCGGCTCCCTTGATCTGGGGCCAATTGGATCCAAACCTTGAGGTCAACAATTGAAGGTCTATCCATTGAGAGAGAGAGAGAGGAGGACGACAGGACCTTCTGGGGTGGCTGAAGTTTAGCAGATCAACGTGTCTCCATTGCCGGTGATGGTGCTTTCGGGTGCTCTGCAACAACACTACCAGATGGCTTGAAATATTTGGGGCAAGAGTGGAAATGACTGCTCTAGGTGTGGGGAAGCTTTTAAAATGATCAAATGGGGAAGGGGAGGAGTCAAGCTTCAATGGCCATTAATGACCATGAAGGAAATTTCAGGCCCTGAATCTCTTTCAATCCAGCCACCAATGGGGCCGACCATGGTTGTTGATCTCCTCGGAATTAACCAGGGGAGATGGATCAAGCTATTGGAATTTAAGAGAGGAGGCCCTTGGCCTTCTTTGGCTATGAATGACCTCTTTCTCTCTCTTTCTCTTTCCTCCATTAAAGGAAAAATGAGCTTTCTCTCTCCTAGTCACCCCCTTTAGAATTTGAGTGGCATTTTAGGTAAATATCAGCCTCCTAAAGCTTGTGGCCACTCCAATTGGGCTTAGCCCAAGTGAACTGGGCTTGGTTAGGTACACTTGGGTTAATTTGACCAATTTTAGGGTTGAGTTGTCTTTGGTCAATTTGACCTTTTAGGTTGAACCCAATGGGTCCTTAGTGACCCATTGGCCTCCCCTAAGGCCTAGGGAGACTTGGGTAGGGTTGGTTTTCCACCTTGGTGGTCATTTGACCTATAATAGGGCACTTTGACCACTTAAGGGTTATGGTTGACTTTAGTCAACTTGACCACTTGGGTTGCACCCAATGGGTCCTTAGTGGCCCAATGGACCTCCCAAAAGGGTTAGGAGTGCTATGATGGGGTCATGGGGTCAAGTTAAAGCCCTAAAGTCAAACCCTCTGGTTTTGTAATGAGGTTGTACTATAGGCAGACCAAGGTGATTCCTACCTTTATGCCCTAATTCACTTGGTCTTCTTGAGCTTTATAGGGTTTTGCCATGACCTAGTCATGATAAAACCACTCTTAGGGGACTAGTTGCTTGTGGAATGTTACAAATTCCAATACATAAAAATAAAAATTTCGTCCCCGAAATTAAAGTTAGGGCTACGGTGTTCTACTAAAATTAAAGCATGTAACATCCCTAAGATAGTAAAAGGTATACCTGACTCGAAGAGATCAGGGTATTTCTACTGTATCAAATCCCATGGCTCCCAAGTATGCTCCTACTGCCCATGATTTCTCTATAGGACCTTGACAATCGTAACCTTATTGTGCCGCAAGACCCGCACTATCAAGTCGTCGATCCTGACCGTCTCCAGGCTGACCGATCGATCTGATTCTACTAGGACATCTTTGATAGAAAACTGCTGCTCCTGCCGTAGTAGAGCCCTCCGAAGGGAGGAGACATGGAAGATGTCATGCAATCCCGCCAACTCCGGTGGTAGCTCTAGTCTGTAAGCCAAGGGGTCGATCCACTCCAGGATCCTATAGGGCCCCATATACCTCGAAATGAGCTTCTTTTGCCCGCGTACCCGCGAGACTCCATGTGTCAGACGTATCTTCAAGAATACCCGGTCTCCAACTTTGAACTCCACTTGACGATGCCGCACATCGTAATATTTGGCCTATCTTCTCTGGTCCACTAGCATCCTATCCCGGATACGTCTCACCTGAGCATTTGTGTCCTCTACAAATTTCGAGCCGAGTGTCTTTGGATCCTCATCCTGGATCCAAGATAGTGGTGTCCTGCACCTCCATCCGTATAATGCCTCGTAAGGGGCCCTAACTATACTAGGATGGTGACTGTTGTTATACAAGAACTCGATCAATGTCAACAGTCTCTCCTATGGCTCCCTGCAGTCTAGGATGCATAAGCACAAGTGATCCTCCAGTCTTCGGTCGGTATGCTCCGTCTGTCCTTCAGTTTGAGGGTCGAAGGTTATACTAAATATCAACCGGGACCCTAGGTAAGCCTGGACTGACCTCCACTCTTTAGACGTAAACCGTCCATCTTGATCCGACACGATCAACCTTGGCACGCCTTGATTGCGTACAAACTGCTCCACAAACTCCCGTACCAAATCACCAACGGGAGCATCCTTCCTGATCGGAATGAATCTGGCCACCTTCGTCAACCTGTTGACGATCATCCATATTGAATCATATCCCGCATGTGATCGAGGGAGACCATGAATGAAATTCATGGCTATGTCATTGAACTTCCACTCTGGCACCGGTAGTGGCTGCAATAATCCACCCAGACACTTACACTCTTCCTTTACGAGCTGACAAGGCTCGCAATGCATCACAAAATATGTGATATCCTTCTTCATGCCCGGCCAAAACATAGTCCTCTTTAGGTCAGCTGTCATCATCATAATCCCCGGGTGTACTGAGTACCGGCTGCTATGTGCCTCCGCCATGATATCCTCCCGTATCTGGCCTCCTGCGGGTATATAAACTCTGCCTCTAAAGCATAGAATCCCATCTATCAGAGAATAGTCCCCAACCGTGCCTTCATCCAAGGCCATTAATATTGGCTCCATCCTCGCATCCAACCTCTGTCCGTCTCTGATGCGATCTCGTATGTCGTCGGTGGCACTCATCACAGCCAAGTACTCCTCATAAAGCTCTGAATCGTCCTCGAGTACCAGAGATATATACATGTCCACTAACATCTGTATCAACTCTATGACCATTAGCTGGGGATCTTCTCCTGATGTGGTGGCTCTCCGGCTCAGTACATCTGCCGCTACGTTTGTCTTCCAAGGGTGATAGTGCATGGTATACTGATAATCTGACAGGAACTCCACCCATCGTCTCTGTCAGATATTCAATTCCTTCTGCGTATCCACATACTTCAAATTCTTGTCATCCAAGAAAATATCATAGTGGAAACCGTAGAGGTAGTGACGCCAGATCTTTAGAGCGAAGATAATCGCTCCCATCTCCAAGTCGTGTAACGGGTAATTTTGCTTGTGTTTCTTCATCTAGCAGGAGGAATAAGCTATCACGTTCCCGTTTTGCTTCAGAATGGCACCCATCCCATGGTACGACGTATTTGTATAGACCTGAAATCCTTCCTTACTAGATAGAAGGGCAAGGATAGGGGCCGAGGTAAGCTGCCCCTTCAGCTCTTATAAAGCAGCCTCGCACTACGATGTCCAAACAAAAGGAGTCTCCTTCTTCGTTAGGGATGTGAGAGGAAAGGCAATCCGGGAGAATCCCTCCATGAACTTTCAGTAGTAATTGGCAAGTCCTAGGAAACTCCGTACGTCGGTGGCCGTCTTCAGCGGTGGCCAATCGCGTACCTCCTAGATCTTTGCTGGGTCTACTGCGAGTCCTGCTCCATTGATAATGTGGCCCAAGAAAGCCACCTACTTCAGCCAGAACTGACACTTAATGAACTTGGCATACAAATGGTGCTCTCGGAGCTCTCCAGAGTAAGTGCCAGATGATGAGCATCTCCTCCTCCATCCTCGAGAAAATGAGGATGTCATCATTAAAAATAATAACGAATATGTTGAGATAGGCCTCGAACACCCGGTTCATCAAAATCATGATCACGGACAGTGCGTTCGAGAGCCCGAAGGGCATCACGGTGAACTTATATAGCCATATCTGCTGCTGAAAGAGGTCTTTGGGATTTCCTCCTGAATCCGTAGCTGGTAATAACCTGAACTTTGATCCAGCTTCGAAAACCAGTGAGCTCCCTCCAACTGGTCAAATTGCTCATCGATCCTTGGCAGAAGATACGTGTTCCGGACCGTCAGCCTGTTCAGTGCTCTGTTATCAATACACAATCTAATTATCCCTCCCTTCTCCTTCACAAATAATACTAGAGCTCCCCATGGCGAGGAGCTCGGCCTGAAAAACCCAGCTTCTACTAACTCTTATATCTAGCTTCAAAACTCTACAAACTCCTTTGGAGCCATATGATATGGAGCTCTAGATATCGGCTTAGCCCCCGACACGAGCTGTATCTGGAATTCTTTCTCCTGATGCAGTGGTATCCGAAAACACATCTGCAAAATCTCGTACCACCGGATGATAACCATAAGGTCCTGGGTCTTGGTCATCTTGAACATCACCTGATAGACCTCGTCCCCCTGTAGGTGGGCCTTGATGGCCTGAATAAAAGAAAGTAGATGGCGGGAGACCAGAATAGTACCTTCGAAGGTCGCATAAGTGTTGTCGTATCCGAGTATGACCTTCCTCGCCAGGCGTGCCATGACATTCCTAGAACAAGATCGAAATCCGGCAAGCTTAAGATTTTCGCCGGAGCTTCGAGGGTTAACCCATCAATGGTCACCCTTAGAAGGCATTTTTCCATAGACCGGACCTCCATCCCATTAGGGAGACGCAACCTCCTTGTGACTCCCTCGTAATATCGGATGCCCTCCAAGTCCTTGATAAAGTCCTCCGAGGCGAAGTTGTGCGATATTCCGTGTCGATTAAGGTATGGGCAGGCTTGTTGCATACCATCACTACCCCTGAGTTTATTAAATGTCTTAGATGTCTAATTATAATGTACTTCCTATTCCCAGCAATTCTACATCCATATAGCCTCTAGGAAAGAATTTAAAATTAGTGTTGTACTTGCTATCACCCTCTCCGTGTTTCGGGGCTGAGCCAAGTCCAGGGCAAACACCTGCCCTCTGTCCAGTCTGCGGTCACCACCCTGAAATCCACTTCCTCGGCCACGTCCTCGACCTCCAAGCTGCCGAGCAGGTGGGGCACCCTGTAATGCTAAAGGTGGAGCTTCCCTCATGGGATAGTTCCTCTGAATATGTCCTGGTTGGTTGCACCAAAAGCATGTCGGTGCCTCCTCCACTGGCCACGGCATCCCCCGTATCTATAAGGGCTGGGTAGCCAGCACCACCGGGTTCCTCTGCTCCTGTCAGACCGCCCGGCGGGGCTAGTCCCCGTTCTTCCTTTCTCTAATGACTCGACCTCTCTGCTAGTCTCTCTTGCCACCGATCATGGCGTCGTTTGCCGATCTTTTCCTGCCCCGAACTGTGAGCTTGTCTGCCTCACACTTCTTGGCCAACTCAAAGATCCTGGCCAAGCTCCCATCAGAAAAAAAGGAGGGCCAGCCTCATATCATCGTAAAGGCCTTTGTAGAACCTCTTCATGTAGCCCGCATTGTCCAGCTAGTGCGAGTCCGCAAAGCGGGCTAAATGTGTGAACTCTCGATAATACTCTAATACTATCAAGCTACCCAGCCTCAACTGTAGGAATCTGTTCTCCAACTCGTCTCTTGCTGACTGTGGTACAAAATGCTCCAACAGCACTGCCCTGAACTCCTCCTAAGAAATGACAGCATACTCCATCACATCGAAGGTAGTGTCCAATAGTGACTTCCACTATCTCTTCACATGGGACTCCAAGCAAGAGACTGCTAATGACACTGCCTCCTCCGTTGGGCATCAAATCTAGGCCAGCATCTCGTAAATGATATCCAGCTACTCCACTATACAAACAACTGACTTTGTCTCGAGGTAGGATGGCGGAGAAAGGCCTTGAAAGATGCTCAGCCTGTTTGCCTCGGGGTTTGGCTGAGGAGCCAGCGCCTGCTGAGTCCTGAATGCCTCCAAGATGGCCGTCAACGTCTGTCCCATCTCAGTTTGCTGAAATGGAGTAGGAGCCGGCGGGGGTGGAGAAACCTTCTGAGCCTGAGGTACACCCTGTTAAAGGGTAGGGTTTGTCGCAGGCTACAAAGGAGAATCCAATTGTCAATTGGTTTACGAAGAGATTCGTTGGAAAGAAAATGGAATGCTACATGTGATTTCCCTTATGGGCACAACATTTCTTCCGCTGCTAGCTTGTCCTCAAACTAAGCTCGCACAGGGTGTCCCAGGGTTTTGTTGACTTCTATTCTTCGGATCAAGGTTTGATCTAATACCAGTTATAAGACCCCATTTTTTTCCTCCGGGGTCTTATACTGAGAATCGCCATTTTGTGGTGACACCAACACTAGGTAAGGTCGCCACTACAAATTTTCGATCTTGCCGTCAGAAACAATCACCAAAGAAATAGAAGTATATAGTTAGAACAAATAAGTCTAAGTCCACAATCACATCTAATATAAAAAAAGCTAAAACACATCACAGTCCGCATAGAAATGAAACAAAAATGACAAAGATAAACAGGCTCATGCCCGGTACATCATGACCTCACTACAACACTCTCGCAGAAGCAAAATATACTAATCACTCATGGATCCTAAAACTGGTGCTCCTGTGCTAGACTGGCCAACCTCGATGTGCACCGCACTCAGCTGGTGCTGCATCTCCTGCTGCTGCTCCCTATCTCCAATCCAGAGCCCCTGAAATGTTTGGTCCACTGACCGTTAGTCAAAAAGACAAAGCCTGATTTTCCCCCACCCCTCCCCTAGTGGCTCCTAGACACCGTGCAGGAGGATTGATAGGAAAGCTATGATGGTGGAGAGTAAATAAGGGCAGGTGACAGTGGACCTAATCTAGCAGTTATATAATAATATTCACAGTGCTATAAAAAGAAACGAAAGCAAGCAATACTATAGTAATAGAGCAGTAAAAAGTAGAAAGTAAAGTGCACCATAAAGAGAAGTAACAGATAACCACGAGGAAAGTAACCATAGCTTATAAGCACGCCAACACAAGCTTATAAACTATGGGGTTATTTTGCAAAGAATAACGTATGAGAAGTCCCATACAAATTTATACATTAGGGGTAAGCGTTGAAATATGATAATGACATGATATGCTATGTTATGTGGGTTTAATGATATGTTCATATAAGTGCAACACACACGACTCTATGCGCACAGAACTTTAGTTCCTAGGTTTTTGAAGTTAGCATTACTCCCAGGAGCCTCCGTAGTGGCCAACAGAGACAGTGGGTTGGGCCACCCGACTCCTAGGCGGGTATCCACACTACCAAGCCTAGCCCTTACGTACGCCTCTGAAGGACACACTAGAGTCACCATGTACTAATGCTGACAAACCCACAAATATTTTCCTTGGCTAAGTGTAAACCACACCCGCTGAGTCATCGTATCGACGTCGGTGTGAATGACCATCAAATACTAACGACCCACCACCTTATGCACATGTATACATGAATTCCCGAGGTATCGGCACCCCGGACTAACCTGTCCATTACAACTACCTTCCGAGCCTTTGGCTCGCCAGGTTAACTTTGTTGGGTCCATTGCCCATAATGTCCTAGATTTGAAAAAGTCAAATATGTCAATGAGAATACATAATGGTATATTTAATACATGTTCAAGTTCATACATGCAGATTTGTCTTATTAACAATGATGGGACTAGTTGCCTAAGTGTCTTAGTCAGGTAATCACTCACCTCAGGTGTTGATTGACAGAAATCTGTCAAAGTGCACAGGCATTGAGTGAAGGTTATTCACTCAACGCCAGATGACTTATAGCGCTGAGTGGAGCCTATATAGTCAAAGCCAAAGTAATGGCAGGCTAGAAAAGTGGCTAAGTCCACAGGTGTTGAGTGAAGTTAACTCACTCAACGCCATACATCAAAAGGCTGTGAGACAGGCTAATGCTGTAATAGCCTAAGTAAAAATGAGCAAAAAAGTGGCTAAGTCAACAGGCATTGAGTGTAGCTCACTAACTCAACGCCATAGCTTCATAATCGTTGAGTATAGCTCTGTCAGTCAGCACCAGAGGAAAACTTTGAATATTTACCAAGTCCACAAGCATTGAGTAAGTCAAGCTCACTCAACGCCATGTGAGAATGTGTTGACTAATTCTCAAAGGGAGTGTTCCTTTTTAGATACAGAAAGTTGGCTAAGTCTAAATGCGTCGAGTGTAGCTCACTCACTCAACGCAAGATAACAGAAGTGTCTGTTAAGTAGTTTGGCGTTGAGTGGAGCTTACTTAGGCTCCGTTTGGGGGGAATTATTTTCACCGGTCAAGCGGTTACGACCGCATGAACCGGGCATTAATTAAGACCAGGTTCATGCGGTCGCAATCGCTTGACCGGTGAAAATAAGTCCTCCCAAACAGAGCCTTACTCAACGCTAAGTAGCAGTAAATCTGGCCAAGGCAAAAAGCGTTGAGTGTGGCATTCTCACTCAATGCTCTTAATGTTTAAGATGTTGTAGATGCAAAAAAATTGGCTAAGGAAAAAAGCGTTGAGTGAGGCGTGCTCACTCAACGCTCTCAATGCCAAGCATGCAGAAGTGGCTGAAGATTATGCTAAAGTATAGATGGAATTCTGTCTATATGTTTTGGCATTGAGTGAAGCTCATTCACTCAACGCCTATTCTACTGATGCTAAGTCACAAGGTGCTGACGTCTGCAAAATCGATAAAGTCAACTGATTTCAAATCAAGTATAGAGAAGCTACAAAACATGACAAACTCTGCCGAGAGCTACTGTACGTCTTCTTCCGTTAAAGCAAGGTGCAGCTAGAAGCTAAAACTAGGGCTCACTAATCTCTAAGAGCCATTGATCGGCGAACTACAAAAGGAAGAGATGGGCCAAGATGCAAGAGAACTTTTAGGACATTAGAAATTTCAAAAGGATTCAACCTACTTCTCTCTCGCCATTATTGCTGATAAAGATCTTGAAGCTGTTGGGTCCATTGATCCCAATGTCCTAAATTTGAAAGAAGTCAAACAGGTCAATGATATACACATAATTGTATTTGATGTCTGTTTAAGTTCATGCATAGAGGTTGATCTTTGTCACAATAATTGGACATATAGTTCAAGAGACAATGACAGGTGGACTCAAGGTAATAGGCTGGAAAGTTAGAAAAATGCCTAAGTACAGAAGCGTTGAGTGAGGCAAGCTCAATCAATGCTCTCAATGACACATGGCCGGAATCGTTGAGACAAGGATATCATGTCAAAGCCTAAGCAGTGAAGGCCATAAAATCGACTAAGTCCAGAAACATTGAGTGAAGCTTCATCACTCAACGCCATGCTGAGTCTGTTAATGCCAAACTTCAGCAAGAAGGCAAGATTGCAGAAAATCAGGCTAAGTATAAAAGCATTGAGTGAAGCTTATACACTCAATGCTCTCAACGCCATCAGGCAGAAAGCTGAAGAATATGGCTAAGGCAAAAAGCGTTGAGTGAGGGATATACACTCAACGCTCTCAACGCCTAGCAGAGCAGAAATATTTCTAGGTCCAGATTTGTTGAGAATGGCCTATTCACTCAACTCCACTCAACACCTTGCAGAGTTGAAGAAAATTCTAAGTCTAGAATTGTCAAAGTATTGCTTTTCAAGTTTTCGTCGAGCTGAGCTTTGATTTTGTCGAGCTAAGTTCAGATTTTGTCGAACTCAGATTTCACATATTCGTTGACCTGAGGATTTCTAGAATGATGCTTGATTTGTTGAGCTGTGTTTTGGATTCATCGAACTAAGTTTTGAGTTCGTCAAATAGAAGTTTTTTGAGGTGATGCTTTATTTCGTCGAGCTGAGCCCTGGATTCGTCGAATTAAGTTTTTATTTTGTCGAAAGGAAGTTTTCTGAAGTATTGATTGATTTCTTCGAGGTGAGCTCTGGGTTCGTCGAACTGATTTTTGAGCTCATCGAACTGAGGATTTCTAAAGTATTGCTTGATTTTGGCTAAGTCTAGAATGATTCTGACATCAGCAAAGTCAACAAGTCAATGATTTTCTGATTTGTTATTTAAATACTACAAATCGACATTAACGTCATCGCCATTCTATAGTGGATCTTGTTGGAACCCAAGTTTTGATTTGGGCAAAGATTACTATTAGGATTCTTAGAATGACCCAATATGTAGAGTCTGGGTCATAGGTTTTTCTAGGGTATTGCCTTTGAAGATATACCGTGTTCAGAAATTTAGATCGATGAAAGTTGAGTGCAGTTCGACGAAAGCCGATCTCAGCTCGACGAACTCAGAGTTCTAACTCTGAGTTGAGCTTTACGAAAGCTGAGCTCCGGTCGACGAACTCTGATCTTTTCTCAGAATCTCTGCTCGACGAAAGCCATCATCAATTCACTAAACTCCAGGCTCAGGTCGACGAAATGCAGGCTTAGTTTGACGATTTCCAGGCAGTTAGTTTAAGCAGAAGCAAAATATTTCCAGGATCAATTCCAAGATATTTGGAATTCTAAAGGCAGAATATTTAATGGCTTAATTGCAGGCAGATATAACTCTAATATTTAATGCTCAATATTCTTATGAATATATCCATTTAGAGGCAGCAATAAATATAGACTTAATCAAAGAGTTCTTATTTCTAACGTATTTCCACGGCAGTTACCATCTCAGAAATTCTCCAGACATTTCAGGGTTAATGAATTCAAATATTTGAATTCTTCTTTTTTTCATATATTCTCATAAGTTTTCTGACTCAGAGAGACAGATACAGAAGCAAACAAGGCTACAGAGTTACAGAAAGCTACAGAAAATTTTTTATAGAGATTTAGCTTTCTGCTTCAAGCTTTCTTCAAGCAACACATCTTTAATCTGAGACAAAAGCTCACATCTCTCAAAAAAATTTACTGGAAGGAGAAGCTTTCAAAAAAGGCCTACACCCTGAAGAGAAAAGATACCCTCACCTGATCATTAACTCTATTTGAATCAGGGGGAGATTTTTGCTTCAACAATCCACTAGTATTCTCAGAGCTTATTGACATAGAAGAACACCATTAATCTTTTTATTTATTTCCATCAATCTGTGTATAGGGTTTTAACTCTCTTCAAAAGTTAGATCTTTGGTTCATAAGTCACTTGATCAAAAGACTTAGATTTGGTTTTTGGGCACCTGATTAAAAGCTCAAAGGGTTGCTAGATCTCCCTTAAAAAAATTTAACTTATGGTGGCAGGGCACCTGATCAAAAACCTGTAGTGGATTCCTACAAGGGTGGTAGAAGAGTGGATGTACCCAGGTTTATTAGGGAACCACTATAATCCTTGTGTCGTCTGTGTTGATTGCCTTTTCTATTTGTGTGTTGTGATTTTCTTTTTATACTTATATATATCACTAAAATTTAATCCGCTATAAAAACAAGTTAATAAATATCTAATACTCTATTACCCCCTCTAAAGTAAAGATAAAATCAATCCATCACTTTCAGATCTCAATTTGATTAAGCTGAGGTTTTATCCACTGTTAAAACTGGGACACGTGTAAAACATCCCACAAATCGACAGGGTTATAAATAACAGTTGAGATTAAGATCAATGCAAGGATTCTGATTAAAATTCTAAAAACGAGAAGCTGGAGTTTGTCATCTTAATCCGGCATTGTTACAGAACCAAGAACTTCAATTGAAAAATCTGAAGGGTTTCTGAGTTCGCTGGTGCAATCAACATCTGCTACAATAAGAATAGTGGATTTCTCTGAAGAAGACGAATAAGTCTTGGCAAACCCTAACTAAAGTTGACTCATGATCCAAGCTGAGCCAAATCTGAAGATCTTTCTCTGGATCGTTGAAGAAGAAGAAAATAACTGCATAGAGTTTTCTTTAGATAGAAGGAGAGGCAGTACAATTCTTTTTCCTGCCAATAAAGGTTAGCTGATTGAAGATATTTATTCTGAATATTCTCCCTTCATCAGCAAGAATAGGATCAAGGTCCTAAGGAACTTCTAGCACCAGCAGTAGATAGTAAAAAATTGTCATCCTTGTTGCTGGGAAGCAGATATGGCTGGGAATTTCTTAGCCCAGGAAGAAATTGACTCAGAGAATAATTTCTCTTGAGTCAAATCAACAAATACTTTCAAAATCAGTGGATCTGTGAAAGATCTTTGGTGAGGCCAATATTGATTAGGCTCTGTGTGAGATCTGTGAGATCTAATTGTAAAGCCTAAATTATAAAGGTTGTGTGATTGGATTCTTGTGTGAATCTGTGTGAGGTTGTTTCTCCCAGCCTGTGTAAAGGGCATTTATGCCTATGTGTGGTTGTCAGGTGATTACTGTGTGGAGAGTTATGAGCTAGTTTTGTAAGTCTCAGTGGAGACTGACTAATCTAGTGGGATCGTGATGTAATCTCTGAGGATCCATAGTTTTTAGAGAAGAGCCTTGTCGAACATACTGTTAGAAAGGCACAGAGGGACAGTGGATGTACCCATACACTAGGGAACCACTATAAAATCTGGTGTGCTGTGTATTGTGTTTTGCTGTGCTGAATATTGTTTTCTTGAAAGCTGAAATAAGTATACACAGTAGGACATAAGTCAAAAGATTTTAAAGACTCAATAAAATACTGCAATAACCTATTCACCCCCCCCCTCTAGGTGATTAGCTATACTTATAATCAAAGACTTTCAAGTAATATCAGAGGGAGGTTACTCAAGAAAAGACTTAACAGTCTGAGGAGATCTCCAGGGTAGTTGTCAGAAGGTTAAGATGGGTTCAGGAGAGAATCATAAAGAGCTTGGATCCATGAAACTTCCTCTCTGTATTAAGAAAAATTTTGGTATATGGAAAGAAAGGGTCAAATTATTCAAGGAAGCATCTGATCCTAGGATCTATATCACCATTCAAGAAGGACCCTTCATACTAATGAAGATATCTGTCCTTGATGCAAATCTTCAGACTCCAAAGAAGTACACTAAAATGACTAAGGATGAAGTCACCTTAGCAACAATGCATAAGAGGGCACAAAACATCATAGTTAGTGTCATAGATGACTCCACCTTTCAAAACCTGGTGCACTGCTAGACCTCAAAGGAAATGTGGGACACCTTGATAGTGTATATGGAAGGAACTAAGGAAGTGATAGATGATAGAAAGTCAATGTTGAATCAAGAGTATGAAGCTTTTAGACAAATAAGGGAGGAGACCATAACTTGCTGTTATGAAAGGTTCTTTAGGATAGTCAATGAGTGAAAGACCAATGGAAGGGCCTTTAATAATTATGAGCTAAATGATAATTTTCTTAGGTCTCTCACTATAGACTGGGATACTAAGATATGTGTCATTAGAGAAGTGGCAAAGCTTGAAGATACTCCACCATCCATACTGTTTGGTAAGCTGCTTTCATATTAGATGCAACTGACAACAAGGAAGGAGGAAGAGAAGACTAGCAAAGGTTAGGCCAAAGAAACTTATGTGTCCTTCAAGACAGATAGATCCAAGAGGAGCAAGGAGAAGAATCCTTCTCCCCTAAGAAGGCCAGCTGAGTCAGAAGATTCAGATCAAGAGGAATCAGGCTGTAATATGTCTGATGAGGAGTTTGCTGCTTTCTCAAAGTAGTTTATGAGGCTGATGAAAAAGAAGGGGTGGAGAAGCAAACCTACCTCTTCCTTCCAGCACAAAGAGGACTACTAAAGAAATAAGAAGCAACCCTCCAAAGAGGGCAGGTATGATCCAAAACATGGTAAATATTTTTCTAAAAAAATTGTTTGCTTCTGTTGCAGCAAGCCAGGTCATATTATGGCTGATTGTCCTGAGAAGAAAGAAGCTAGTGAAAAGAATCACCACCACAAGAGAAGCAAGAAGGAGAAAACCTTTATTGCTAAGATGGAGAAAAGCTGGTCTAAGTCTTCCTCATCAGAATCAGAAGAGGATGATGAAGGCTACATTGGGCTGATGGCAAGATCACATGAGAAATCCTGCCAGGATCAGCCTGGACCATCTAAGGTACACTCTTCATCCAAGTACAAATATATGACTTGTTCAGATTCAAGTGCTTATTCATTAAGAGATGAAGATGGCTCTGAATATGAGGAAGACAAAGATCAAATAATTGAAAGATATGGTGAAATTCTGGAAACATTCAAAAGGAGTAAGCTGCTAACGAAATAGCAGGCTCAGGAGATTGCATCTCTGAAGCTTGCTGCTTCCCCACATTCTGAAATAGCAACTTTGCTAGAACAAAAAATTAGGGAGGTTAGCCAGCTGAAGAACATTACTGTTATTCAGAAGGGAACCATAACTTTTAAGAATGAGTTTATCAGGAATCTAGAAAGTAAGATCCAAAAGGAGAATGAGCTAGTGGGTAAGTTTTCAAAGCCATATACTGTGTTACCTTTGATAGATTCCTTCTCCTCGCAAAAGGATAGGAAAGGGATAGGCTTCAAAGGGAACACTAGAGCTAGTAATTCCAAAAGGAAGAACAAAGCTGTTCACCACCATGGTGGTAGGAATGGAAAGGGTGCAAGTAGCTACAAGACAACCCATGAGGAGGTTCAAATGGCCCATCCTGGACCATTTAGGTTTGGTGTACCATCCCCATCACTCAAGAAAAAGTCTTATGTTGTACCTGCTGGACTAAGAGCTATTGACAGCAATGCTATTAAACCAGCCCTTAAAAGGAGGTATAACATATTTGAGTGCTGGTGTTGTGGCAAAGTAGGCCATTATACAATTGATTGCTGGCACAATAATAGTGTACAAAGAGCTAATGTACACTTACCTGTTAGAAGAGCTGCAGGTAGGCATGTTCATCTTAAGCCTAACATGCACCTAGTACCCAATGAGAATTGGGGTCCTAAGGATAAGTGATTTATTTCTTACAGGTGAGTCCAAGTAGCCATACCCCTATATGGTACTTGGACAGTGCTTGTTCCAGGAACATGACTGGAACAAAGTGCATCCTGAAGGATTTCATTCTAGTAAAGGATTGACCTAAGGTGATATTTGGTGGATCAGGTAAAGGGATCACCAAAGGTTATGGTAAGATCACTAATGGCTTAATCACTTTCAAAGAAGTGGCTTATGTGGAAGGGTTGTAACACAACCTTATAAGCATAAGCCAACTATGTGATCTTAGCTATGTCATTTCTTTCTACAAGGATAAGTTCCATATAAGAAGATCAAGTGACCAAGAGGTCGCTTTGACTGGCATAAGGAGTGGGAATGTCTATTGTCTTAATTTTCTTTGTTTATCATCTAACTCTCCCATTTGTCTAGTTGCAAATGAGAAAGCCTCATATTGTGTCAAATGGCACAAGAGACTAGCTCATTTGAATTATAAGACTATAGGAAAGCTCTATAGTCAAGAGCTAGTTAGGAATGGTCCTAACATGAAATTCTCTAAGGAAGGTATTTGCTCTGCATGCCAAAAGGGTAAGCATACAAAAGCTTCTTTCAAAAGCATTGAGACTAAAGATTCTGTGAGTTGTTTATACCTCTTGCATATGGACTTGTTTGGTCCAATGCTAGTTCATAGTCTAGGTAGGAAGGTCTATACCTTTGTGGTGGTTGATGACTTTTCCATATTTGTTTGGGTATTTTTTTTGAAGAAAAATTCTGAGATGTTTTCAGGACATTTGTCTTGCAAATACAGAATGAGTTGAACAGTGTTGTGGTCAAAATCAAAAGTGACCATAGGACTGAGTTTCAGTCTGAATGCAATACAAGAATCTGTGAACATGATGGGATTCAGCAAGAGTTTTCCTCTCCAAGAACACCCCAACAAAATGAGATAGCTGAGAGGAAGAATAGAACTCTCATAGAGGCTGGTAGAACACTACTAAATGACACTTCTCTCCAAGAATATTTCTGGGCTGAGGATGTAAATACAGCTTGTCATGTCCTTAATATAGCTTCTATCACCAAGAGCCACAATAAGACTCCCAATGATTTTATGAAGGGTAGGAAACCAAACCTTGCATATCTCAGAATTTTTGGGAGCAAGTGCTTTGTACTCAATAATGGGAAATCCTATAAAACTAAGTTTGCTTCCAAATCCTATGAGGGGATATTTGTTGGGTACAACAATCACAGTAAGGCTTATAGGATCTATAACTTGACATGTCAAGTGGTAGAGGAGTCAGTTAATGTAGTGTTTGATGAAGCAAATATGATTAACAATGAGCTATCAAGCTCTTCTTCTAGTTCTATAGGTACTGAACTAGGGTTGAAAAAGCTCACTCTCAAGAGAAATGAAGAAGATGCTCCAACTATACAAGACAAATAAGAGGGTGTGTGCATTCTAGAGGAAGCACAATAATCACAGGAAAGAGATGAAGATCAACATCATGAAGAACATGATGTTGAAGCAGTACTGCCTCCAGCAGTAAGACATCTGAGGGATCACCCAGACCATCAGATTATTTGTGATGCAAGACAAGGAGTAGTGATAAGGAGCAGATATCTCAATATAGCAGTGTACTCTTGCTTCCTACCACAGGTAGAACCTAAGAAATTTGAAGAGGCTAATAAAAACCAGTTTTGGATTGGAGCTATGCAAGAGGAATTGAACCAGTATAAAAGATGTAATGTCTGGAATCTTGTTGCCAGATCTCAAGGACATAATTTCATTAAAACTAAGTGGATCTATAGGAATAAGCTTAATGAAAATGGCATTATTGTTAAGAATAAAGCTAGATTGGTGGCTCAGGGGTATAAACAAGAGGAAGGTGTTGACTTTGATCAAACCTTTACCCCTGTAGCAAGACTAGAAGCTATCAGATTATTCCCTTCATATGTTGTATTACAAGGGTTCATAATCAATCAGATGGATGTGAAATCAGCATTTCTGAATGGAGATTTGAAAGAAGATGTCTATGCGGAACAACCTCAAGGTTTTGTTGTTTCTTATCATCCTGATTTTGTTTATAGACTAAGGAAAGCTCTATATTTGTTAACGCAAGCCCTAGATCTTGGTATGAAACATTGTATAGCTTTCTCATTGAAAATAAATTCTCAAGGGGGAAGATAGACAAGACTCTATTCCTTCGGGAATCTAAGGGCAATATCACCCTAGTCCAGATATATATTGATGACATTATCTTTGGGTCTACTGATGATAACCTTTGCAGGAAGTTTGCCAAACTTATGTAAGGAAAGTTTGAGATGAGTAGCATGGGTGAACTTAAGTTCTTCATGGGTCTCCAAGTAAGACAAACTGACAATGAATTATTCATATCACAGTCTAAGTTTACCAGAGAGTTACTTAAGAAATTTGGGATGGAGAATGCTTCCTCCATGAAAACTCCCATGGGATCAAATACGTCTTTAGACAAAGATGAGGCAGGAAAACCTATTAATCAAACTTTGTATAGAGGGATAATTGGTTCTCTTTTATACCTCACTGCTAGTAGGCCAGACATCATGTATGCTACATGTGTCTGTGTTAGATATCAGGCATCCTATAAAGAGACTCATTTCTCAACTGTTAAGAGAATTTTGAGATATCTAAAGGGCACACCAGATATTGGCCTATGGTACCCTAAGAATTGGGATTTTGAGTTAATTGGTTATTCAAATGCATACTTTGTAGGCTGTAGAGAGGACAAGAAAAGTAAATCAGGTTCCTGTCAGTTTTTGGGTAGAAGGCTAGTGTCATGGAGAAGCAATAAGCAGATTGCTGTGTCTATTTCTACAGCAGAATCAGAACACATAGCTGCAGGAAGCTGCTGTGTACAGTTGTTGTGGATTCAGCATCAACTCTAGGATTATAACCTCTAGATAAGTAAAAGCTCTTTGTTTTGTGACTCTACAAGTGCAATCTCTATAGTTAGGAATCCTGTATCACATAGTAGGACTAAGCACATAGAGATTAGATATCATTTTATAAGAGAGTATGTGGAATGTGAGGATATAAGTCTAGAGTTTGTCCCAACAGACAAGCAAGTGGCTGATATTTTCACCAAGCCACTAGATGAAGCAAAGTTCAATACCTTCAAATTTGAATTGGGTATGTTGAATTTGGTATAGCTTCAGTTTTTCTTATTGAGGGGGAGCAAGTTCTGCTTTAGGTGCTTCTCTGCTCTCAAATAGGGGGAGTAGATAACATGTTGCTCCTAAGCTATTTCAAAGACTTTCAAGTGCTATTTCAAAGAAGTCAAAAAGGGAGAGAAGTAATATAAGAACAAAGTAGCAAGGGGGAGTAGCAGCAACAAAGAAGTAGTTTATAACAGCAGGATACAGCAATGCAGGGGGGAGCACAAGGGAAAATGCAGTAAAGTAGGGTGAGCACAAGGGAAAATGTGGTAAACTTATTGATAAGTGATAAGTCTTGTTGCTTTGATAATTTGATAGTGGTAACTCTTGTTGCTTTAATAATATTTTTGCTTCTTATGTTAGTGTATATCATTGACAAAGAATTCTCAAGTGGTATTTGACTTCTTCAAATAGGAGGAGATTATTAGGTTCATTGATCCCAATGTTCTAGATTTGTAAGAAGTCAAACAGGTCAATGGTATAAATATAGTTGTATTTAATGTATGTTTAAGTTCATGCATACATGTTGGTCTTTGTCACAACTATTGGACATATAGTTCAAGAGACAATGACAGGTGGACTCAAGGTAAAAGGCTAGAAAGTCAGAAAAATGCCTAAGTCCAGAAGCATTGAGTTACTCAATGCTCTCAATGCTCTTAGCGCCATATGGCAAAAATCGTTGAGACAAGGATATCATTTCATAGCCTAAGCAGTGGAAGCCAGAAAATCGACTAAGTCCAGAAGCATTGAGTGAAACTTCATCACTAAACGCCATGCTAAGTCTGTCAACGCCAAACTTCACCAAGATGGAAAGATTGCAAAAAAATTAGGCTAAGTTTAAAAACGTTGAGTGAAGCTTATACACTCAATGCTCTCAACGCCACCAGGCAGAAAGCTGAAGAATATGGCTAAGGAAAAAAGAGTTGAGTGAGGGATATACACTCAACGCTCTCAAGGCCTAGCAGAGCAGAAATATTTCTAAGTCCAGATTCGTTGAGAATGGCCTATTCACTCAACGCCACTCAACGCCTAGTAAAGTTGAAGAAAATTCTAAGTCCAGAATCGTCGAATTATTGCCTATCCAGTTTTTGTCAAGCTGAGCTTTGATTTTGTCGAGCTAAGTTCAGATTTCGTCGAACTCAGCTTTCACCTGTTCGTCGACCTTAGGATTTCTGGAATGATGCTTGATTTCGTCGAGCTGAGTTCAGGATTTGTCGAACTAACTTTTGAGTTTGTCGAACTGAAGTTTTCTGAGATGATGCTTGATTTCCTCGAACTGAGCCCTGGATTCGTCGAATTAAGTTTTGAGTTTGTCGAACTGAAGTTTTATTAAGTATTGCTTGATTTCGTCAAGCTGAGCTCTAGGTTCGTCAAACTGAGTTTTGAGTTCGTCGAACTAAGGATTTCTGAAGTATTGCTTGATTTTGGCTAAGTCCAGAATGATGCTGACGTCAGCAAAGTCAACAAGTCAACGATTTTCTAATTTATTATTTAATGCAAATCGATATTAACGTCGCCGTTAGTCTATAGTGGATCTCAATTTAATTAAGCTGAGGTTTTAATCACCATTAAAACTAGGACACGTGTCAAACATCCTATAAATCGATCGGGTTATAAATAACAGCTGAGATTAAGATCAAAGCAAGGATTCTGATTAACATTCTAAAAACGAGAAGCGGGAGTTCATTGTCTTCATCCACCATTGTTACAGAACTAAGAACTTCAATTGAAAAATCTGAAGGGTTTTTGAGTTCGCTGGTGCAATCAACATCTGCTACAATAAGAATAGAGGATTTCTCTGAGGAAGACTAATCAGTCTAGGCAAACCCTAGCTAAAGTTCATTCACGATCCAAGCTGAGACAAATCTGAAGATCTATCTCTGGATCGTTGAAGAAGAAGAAGATATCTGCACAGAGTTTTCACTGGATAGAAGGAGAGGTAGTGCAATTCCTTTTCCTTCCAATAAAGATTAGCTGATTGAAGATATTTATTCTAAATATTCTCCCTTCATAGGCAAGAACATGATAGAGGTCCTGAGGAACTTCCAGCACAAGTAGCAGATAGTCAAAGATTATCATCCTTGTTGCTAGGAAGCAGATAGGGCTAAGAATTTCTTAGCCGAGGAAGAAATTGACTTAGAGAATAATTTATCTTGAGTCAAATCAACAAACACTTTCAAAATCAGTGAATCTGTGAAAGATCTGTTGTAACACCCCAAAAAGACTCAAAATTGGATTTGAGGTGCAGGTTGCTTAACACGGCCTGGGACACGGGTGTGTCCCAGGGCGTGTCGGGGGTACACGGCCTGGGATACGGGCGTGTCCCAGGGCGTGTTCAGGTTAGTCGACGATCGGAGGTCGATGATAGTCGAGCCTGGGACACGGCCTTCAACACGGGCGTGTCACTCAATAAAATGCCGTATCGAGTCAGAAATGTACACGGCCCGGAACCAAGCCTTGAACACGGCCGTGTCAGATTTGACACGGGCGTGTTCGAGGGCGTGTGCCTACCCGTGTACTTCTCTGACTAGTTTTAGCGCTCGTTGAGTACCGTGTAACAGGTGTGACACGGGCGTGTCACATGGCCGACACGGGCGTGTCAGGTTCGACACGGGCGTGTCGATGCCCGTGTTCTGGTAATTTTCAGTCGGTTCGTGTGCCGCTTAAGGGTACACGGCCTGTGACACGGGCGTGTCACAGGCCGTGTCGGCCAAAATTTATAGATTTCAGGCAGATCGTGGCCGTTCATTTTTCCTTAAAGAAGATCTTGTGGCTGGGGCTCATTCCTGGGCTGATAAGGCCAGGAAAGGAGAAGGCTAAGCTCATTTCCAAGTTCATATTCTCTTTCTACCTTTAAGAGAGAGGTGAGAGCAAGGGGAGGAAGAAGAAGTGGAATCCGGCTGCTGGTGGAGCTACGGTGGTCCAAATCGCGAGCCGAGTTCGGATTTGCGAAGGCAACGCAGCTACGAAGGCTTTCATCAGTCTCAAATTCTCTCCATGGCTTCGAAGCGAGTTCCTAGGGTAACGATTTCCTGCTTGGACATATGAAGTCCTTAATTCCTGCATTTCATAGGGAAAACCCTTCCCCGCGAGTGTGCGGTGGGTTGTGGCATCCCTTGGGGTAGATATGTGAAGTCCCCCTTATTAGAGTCCGGAATTGGAGTACGGATCTAGGCATGCTGTGTGAAGCCCATCTGGACATGGTCTGGATTGGTGATGCTTGTTTGCATATCGGAGAAGACTCTGTGATTCTTGCTTGTAGGCATGATGGATAAAGTACTGGAGGAAGTCCAGGAATTATGAGAGTTGAACTCTCCTGTAGCCGTGAGTTGCTACTTTGTGTGAGGTTGAGCCGTTGAGCCGTGGGGCTGCAACTAGGCAAATGCCTTGGAGGTGGAACGGGCAAGGTGAAGCTGTACCCGCGTCAGTCCAGGCGTGAGTCTGACGATTTGAGCAACGGGAAAGGTGGATCTGTACCCGCGTTATGGTTGTCTAACCTTGGGTGCTTAAGACCCTGTTAGGATCACATAGCGAGAGTCGACGGCCTGTGAGCCGATCAGACTAGAATGCTCATATTGAACCGTTATGTCTGGGACCTCTGAACGGTGGTGTGGCCGTGGAACTACGGAACACCGATAATGTGCCCTGAGTGCATGGAGCGTCGGGCCGTCGCGCCGACGTTTGTGATATGTGACTGTGCGGGTGTGTACGTCTTGCTTGAATTGCTATATATCATATTGGAAGATTGCTATGTAGGGATGGAATTCCGCTGCCCCGTGCTAGGGGCAGGGTTGTTATAATTGGTCAGCTGAATGCTGACCGTTGCCCTGTTTGCCACCGCTTGGTGGATTGGTTCTTATAGGTACTAGAGGTGCTGGTCTGAGCGGGACTTAGCGGGCTGAAGCCCAAAGCTGCGTTGCTGCCCTCGAAGGCATTGTTTTGTTTCTTTTATTCATGTGTGGCCGGCCTGCGTGCCGATGTCTGTAATCCACACTCTTGTTAAGAGAAACTGTTGTAAGACCTTAAGGCCAGACTCTTGTGATGTTTATATATATTCCTAAGTCTTAGTGGACAGTGTTCTTTATCTTGAGTTCAATTATTCAACCGTGAAACTTCTGCTAGAATGCTCTGTGTTAGGATGCGTGGTTTTGATATTATTTCGTAGCGTCTCCGCCTGTTGGTGGAATATGGTGTGGGGCCCCGGCCGGACCCTCTATTATATTCTTCTTGACGGGTAGAGGTGTTATAATTTGGTATCAGAGGGAGGTATCAGCTTGTTGGTCGATCTCTTCCGAATTCGCGGACGAATTCTTTTGAGAGGTGGCGAGCACGTGTCAGTGCAGTCGTTATAACACTTATATTGAACTAAAGATTGTCCACTTAGGAATGCAAATACACTTGTTTGTTGAACTTGTGTATTCTTTTTGTATGGTTGCCGCTTTCATTGGTCATTAAACTGTATATTTTACACATATAGGTGACCAGAAGTGTTGCGGGTCAATCCGAACCACAACGTTCTGTTGAGAGTGCGGCACCAGCCGAGGTGCCCACAACTCCTCCATCCGCTGAAACAGTCCGTCTCATCATGGAAACGGTACTTGCTGTGATGAATGCTCAGCAGGCTGGGCAGGCACGTCCTGCAGTGGTGCCAACGCAAGCTGGGGTACGGCAAGAACCGGTAGAAGCCGAGGTTGATCCGCGTAACGACCCTAGCCGATCCAACGTGGCAGTGCCACGGCTCCGCTCTAGGCGTCGCTACCGGGCTGCAGCCCAAGCACCCCAACCCCTCTCCCTCCACAGGCGGGTTGTTGGTGGCCACAGCCTCCCTTTGATGAGCGAACTCGACAGTTAAGTTGGGCCGTACGGGGACTTCCCAAGAGGTCACCCATCCCAGTACTACTCTCGCCCAAGCACGCTTAACTATGGAGTTCTTTCAACCTTCATCACCAATTGAGCTGCAGCTCAATTGGTGATGAAGGTTGAAAGAACTCCATAGTTAAGCGTGCTTGGGCGAGAGTAGTACTGGGATGGGTGACCTCTTGGGAAGTCCCCGTACGGCCCAACTTAACTGTCGAGTTCGCTCATCAAAGGGAGGCTGTGGCCACCAACAACCCGCCTGTGGAGGGAGAGGGGTTGGGGTGCTTGGGCTGCAGCCCGGTAGCGACGCCTAGAGCGGAGCCGTGACACTGCCACGTTGGATCGGCTAGGGTCATTACAATAAAAAGTGGTTAAGCTTCAACCCTCCGCAGTTTCATGGGGCGGGTACACTAGCCCAAGCAGAGGATTGGCTTGCAAGAGTCAAGAGGATGATGAGAGCTATCAAGGTTGAGGAGGAACAGAAAGTCATGTTAGCCACTTTCCTACTAGAAGGAGAGGCGCGGTTGTGGTGGGATGAGATTGAACTGCATCTCTTGGCCGGCAGGCAATTGGCAGAGATTACAATGGAAGAATTTTCTCGATTTTTCTTAGCACAACATCTGCCGATGCAGCAAAGGATATCGATGGAAATGGAATTTCAACGGTTAGCACACGGAGATCGAAGTGTGGATGACTACCTGCATGTGTTCACCCGGTTGGGAAGATATGCGGGCACGATTTTCGCCGAATAAGAGCGTAAGACTAGTCGGTTTTATGAGGGACTGCGAGATGAGCTGCGGTATTTGCTCTCGAGTTCTGTGAGTCAGGAATTCCAAGCCTTAGTCTGTACGGCTCATTCTTTGGAGACGGACATGAAACGGGGGCAAGCAAAGGGAAACTTGGCGGTTGTGAAGCCGGAGTTTAAGCCGCCTCGTCCGGACAAGTTTGGCTACCGAAAGAGATGGAATAAGAAGTCTAAGTCTTCTGGACAAGCTCCTTCTGCGACTGTGACAGATACATCTGGGTATGGATCTCGTGCTTGTTTTACGTGCGGGAAGGTTGGACACTTCGCACGTGAATGCCGATTTGGTCCTCCAAAGGGTGATAAGAAGACGGGAGCGTCTTATGCGGAGAAGGGGAAGGCTGTGGTGGAGTCTTCTGCCTCGCACGCGCAGCCCAGGGTCTTCAACCTTGGACAACAGGAGGCCATTAAGCAGGCGGATGTCGTCACAGGTGTGCGTAGGTTTTAATGTTCTTGTTGTTATGATGTGCTGTACTTGTTTTAATTGCAATGTTATAGGGTTTGTCCTTATACGAGAGTATCTGGCGCGAGCACTATTCGACACAGGTGCTTCACATTCGTTTCTGTCTGAGGACTTTGTCTTTCGTGTCGGGGTGCCTATCCGGACCACGACAGACAGTGTAAAGGTGTTGTTTCCTAACAGTTGTTTGATGTGCGCGGATCTATCTTGCGGTCTTGAGGTCAAGATAGGAAGTCGGGAGTTCAAGATGGAAACATTAGTATTGCCGATCAAAGAGTTTGATATAATCTTTGGTATGGACTGGCTTTCAGAGCAGCGTGCCTGTATAGATTGCACTTCAAAAGAGGTCACACTTGGGCAAAATACCGAACAAGAGACCAAGTTCATTGGTATGCAAGGGATGAGTGGGATGTTGTTATCCGCTCTCCAAGTTGTTAAGGCAGTTCGGAAGGGTGCGGAGTTGTTCTTCACACTCATAGAGGCGGTGGCGCCGAAGGCCAGTCTGAGTGAAGTGCCGATTGTGTCGGAATATACTGATGTGTTTCCAAAGGATCTTCCTGGGTTACCTCCCCAAAGGGAAATCGACTTCGCTATCGAGCTGGTGTCGGGTGCGAAACCTGTGGCCCGTTCGCCGTATTGGGTGGCGCCAAAAGAAATGGCCGAACTGAAAGTTCAGTTGTAAGAGTTGTTGGAGCAGGGATACATACGCCCAAGTATGTCACCTTGGAGCGCGCCTGTTCTTTTTGTGAAAAAGAAAGACGGTGGTTTGCGACTATGTATTGATTATCGCGAACTGAACAAACTACGGAGAAAAACAAGTATCCAATTCCACGGATCGATGACTTGTTTGATCAGCTAGCAGGCTCAACCGTCTATTCGAAGTTGGATTTGAAGTCCGGGTATTACCAGTTGCGGATTAGGGAAGGTGACATTCCCAAAACAGCATTTGGCACACGCTATGGTCATTATGAGTTCACAGTGATGCCGTTCGGCCTATGTAATGCGCCTTCGATCTTCATGGATCTCATGCATTGAACGTTCCGCGAATACCTGGATCTGTTTGTGATTGTGTTTATTGATGATATCCTTATATATTTACAATCGGAGTCAGATCATGCGAACAACTTGCGATTAGTATTGCATACCTTGAGAAGGAATAAGCTGTATGCTAAGTTCTCGAAGTGTGATTTCTGGCTCTCGTCGGTGGCTTTTTTAGGCCATGTGGTAAGTGGAGAGGGCATAGCGGTGGATCCGGCAAAGATAAGTGCCATTCGTGATTGGCCAGTGTTGTCTTCAGTGGCCGAGGTCAGGAGTTTCCTGGGCCTGGCGGGCTACTATAGACGGTTCGTGGAGAACTTCTCCCGGATTGCTTTGCCTCTGACTACATTGACGAGAAAGGATCAGAAGTTCGTTTGGACGCCGGAGTGCGCACGAGCTTTTGTGGAGCTGAAGAATCGTTTGACCACGGCGCCCGTTTTGACGTCGCAATGTGGTACAGATGGGTTTGAGATATACAGCGATGCGTCAGGAAGCGGCTTAGGCTGCGTTCTCATGCAGTTTGGCAAGGTGATCGCCTATGGCTCACGTCAATTGAAAGTGCATGAGCGTAATTACCCCTTTCATGACTTGGAGTTGGCGGCGGTGATCTTTTTGCTAAAGTTGTGGCGGCATTATCTTTATGGCGTGAAGGTGGATATTTATACAGACCATAAAAGCTTAAAGTATCTGCTCGAGCAAAAGGAGTTGAATATGCGACAAAGGAGGTGGATGGAATTCCTTGGGGATTATACCTTTGACATTCACTATGTTCCCGGGAAGGGAAATGTGGTCGCTGATGCCTTGAGTCGTCGGACTCCGGTGCGGGCAGCTTGGTTGCGGATACATGATGAGCGGTTAATCCAGGAGTTAGAAGCTTTGGAGATATCTTGTGTGGAAAGAGATTCTTCAACTGTTGCATGCGTGAACTTGTTGGAGGTTCAATATGACCTTGCTGACAGGGTTCGGCGGGCAACGGAGTTGGTTGAAAGTCTCCAACGTTATGCAAAGGAGGGGCCTGGTGATCAATTCTCCTGGGATGACGGTTTGTTACGGAAAGATGGCCGATTGTGCGTCCCTAGTGCGGGTAAATTGCGAGAAGGATTGCTATATGAAGCACACTTTACAAAGTACTCAATTCACCCTGGGAGCACAAAAATGTACAAGGACATGAAGAAACTGTTCTGGTGGCCTGGTTTAAAGAAGGACATAGCCGCGTATGTGGCTACATGTCGCACTTGTGCTTTGGTAAAGGCAGAATGTCAACGGCCGAGTGGTCCTGAAGTCGTTGCCGGTTCCGCAATGGAAGTTTGAGGATATTTCTATGGATTTCGTGCACGGATTGCTGAGATCTCAGCGTGGCCATGACTCAATCTGGGTGATTGTAGACCGGTTGACAAAGGTGGCTCACTTTATACCGAACAAGCAGGACGATTCAGTGGAAACATTGGCAAAACTCTATGTGGAGCAGATTGTTCGATTACACGGTGTTCCCCGGATCATCGTAAGTGACCGAGATGGGCGGTTTACCTCGAAAGATTGGAGATTAGTTCATCAGATGTTGGGTACGAAATTAGCATTCAGTACGGCCTTTCACCCGCAAACGGATGGCCAAACTGAACGAACCAACAGAACGATGGAGGATATGCTCTGTATGTGCGCCCTGGACTTCGGTAAGAATTGGGAAGAACATCTTGTTATGGTGGAGTTTGCCAATAATAATAGCCATCAAGCAAGTATAGGCATGGCCCCATTTGAAGCGTTGTATGGTCGTAAGTGTCGTACACCGCTAGCTTGGGCAGAAACTGGCGAGACTAACCTTTTAGGCAAAAAGGAAGTCGAGGATGCTACCTCAACAATACGCTCTATTCGAGAGAGGCTCCTAATAGCCCAGGATCGGCAAGCCAAGTATTAAAATGCTAAGCACCGGAAAGTGGAGTTCGCGGTTGGTGCCTGGGTCTATTTAAAGATTAAGCCCTTCAAAGGCGTATCCCGGATTTGGCGGTTGAAAAAGCTAAGTCCGCGATACCTTGGTCCGTTTGAAGTGGTGGAGCGTGTTGGGGAAGCTGCATATCGGCTAGCTCTTTCATCGGAATTGAGTGGATTGCATGATGTGTTTAACATCTCGGTGCTACGCAAGTAGTCAAGGATCCAGCTCAAGTAATTGATAATGATCGAGTGCCGGTTGAGTATGGGCTAACGACAAAGGTGAAGCCTATACAGATCGAGGATCGAGCCGAGAAACAGTTGCGGAACAAAGTGATCGGGATGGTCAAAGTCCGATGGGACAATTGTGGCCGAGAAGAGCTAACATGGGAGCGCGAGCAGACCATGCAAGCGGAGTTTCCCGAGTTATTTTCGTAACTTGTTTGCTCGTTATATATGTAATAGCAACATATAATTGTTTTTTTATTTTCTCCCTACTGTCTTCAAATTTCGGGATGAAATTTGATTTAGGAGGGGAGGGTTGTAACACCCCAAAAAGACTCAAAATTGGATTTGAGGTGCAGGTTGCTTAACACGGCCTGGGACACGGGCGTGTCCCAGGGCGTGTCGGGGGTACACGGCCTAGGACACGGGCGTGTCCCAGGGCGTGTTCAGGTTAGTCGACGATCGGAGGTCGACGATAGTCGAGCCTGGGACACGGCCTTCGACACGGGCGTGTCCCAGGGCGTGTCACTAAATAAAATGCCGTATCGAGTCAGAAATGTACACGGCCCGGAACCAAGCCTTGAACACGGCCGTGTCATATTTGACACGCGCGTGTCCGAGGGCGTGTGCCTACCCGTGTACTGCTCTGATTGGTTTTAGCGCTCGTTGAGTACCGTGTAACAGGTGTGACACGGGCGTGTCATATGGCCGACACGGGCGTGTAAGGTTCGACACGGGCGTGTCGATGCCCGTGTTTAGGTAATTTTCAGTCGGTTCGTGTGCTGCTTAAGGGTACACGGCCTGTGACACAGGCGTGTCACAGGCCGTGTCGGCCAAAATTTATAGATTTTAGGCAGATCGTGGCCATTCATTTTTCCTTAAAGAAGATCTTGTGGCTGGGGATCATTCCTAGGCTGATAAGGCCGGGAAAGGAGAAGGCTAAGCTCATTTCCAAGTTCATATTCTCTTTCTACCTTTAAGAGAGAGGTGAGAGCAAGGGGAGGAAGAAGAAGTGGAATTCGGCTGCCAGTGGAGCTACGGTGGTCCAAATCGCGAGCTGAGTTTGGATTTGCGAAGGCAACGCTGCTGCGAAGGCTTTCATCCGTCTCAAATTCTCTCCATAGCTCCAAAGCGAGTTCCTAGGGTAACGATTTCCTGCTTGGACATGTGAAGTCCTTAATTCCTGCATTTCATAGGGAAAACCCTTCCCCGCGAGTGTGCGGTGGGTTGTGGCATCCCTTGGGGTAGATATGTGAAGTCCCCCTTGTTAGAGTCCGGAATTGGAGTACGGATCTAGGCATGCTGTGTGAAGCTCATCTGGACATGGTCTGGATTGGTGATGCTTGTTTGCATATCGGAGAAGAATCTGTGATTCTTGCTTGTAGGCATGATGGATAAAGTATTGGAGGAAGTCCAGGAATTATGAGAGTTGAACTCTCCTGTAGCCGTGAGTTGCTACTTTGTGTGAGGTTGAGCCGTTGAGCCGTGGGGCTGCAACTAGGCAAATGCCTTGGAGGTGGAACGGGCAAGGTGAAGCTGTACCCGCGTCAGTCCAGGCGTGAGTCTAACGATTTGAGCAACGGGAAAGGTGGATCTGTACCCGCGTTATGGTTGTCTAACCTTGGGTGCTTAAGACCCTGCTAGGATCACATAGCGAGAGTCGACGGCCTGTGAGCCGATCATACTAGAATGCTCATATTGAACCGTTATGTCTGGGACCTCTGAACGGTGGTGTGGCCGTGGAACTACGGAACACCGATAATGTGCCCTGAGTGCACGGAGCGTCGGGCCGTCGTGCCGACGTTTGTGATATGTGACTGTGCGGGCGTGCACGTCTTGCTTGAATTCCTATATATCATATTGGAAGATTGCTATGCAGGGATGGAATTCCGCTGCCCCGTGCCAGGGGCAGGGTCATTATTATTGGTCAGCTGAATGCTGACCGTTGCCCTATTTGCCACCGCTTGGTGGATTGGTTCTTACAGGTACTGGAGGTGCTGGTCCGAGCGGGACTTAGCGGGCTGAAGCCCAAAGCTGCGTTGCTGCCCTCGAAGGCATTGTTTTGTTTCTTTTGTTCATGTGTGGCCGGCCTGCGTGCCGATGTCTGTAATCCACACTCTTGTTAAGAGAAACTGTTGTAAGGCCTTAAGGCCAGACTCTTGTGATGTTTATATATATTCCTAAGTTTTAGTGGACAGTGTTCTTTATCTTGAGTTCAATTATTCAACCTTGAAACTTCCGCTAGAATGCTCTGTGTTAGGATGCGTGGTTTTGATATTATTTCGTAGCGTCTCCGCCTGTTGGTGGAATATGGTGTGGGGCCCCGGCCGGACCCTCTATTATATTCTTCTTGACGGGTAGAGGTGTTACATCTGTGGTGAGGCCAAAATTTATTAGGCTCTGTGTGAGATTTAATTGTAAAGCCTAAATTATAATGGATGTGTGATTGGATTCCTGTGTGAATCTGTGTGAGGCTGTTTCTCCCACCCGTGTAAAGGGAATTTGTGCCTATTTGTGGTTGTCAGATGATTACTGTGTGGAGGGCTGTGAGCTAGTGTTGTAAGTCTCAGTGGAGATTGACTGATCAAGTAGGATCGTGTTGTAATCTGTGAGGAGCCATAGTTTTTGGAGAAGAGCCTTGTCTAACATACTGTTAGAAAGGGGGAGAGGGACAATCGATGTACCCATATACTCGGGAACCACTATAAAATTTGGTGTGTTGTGTATTGTGTTTTGCTGTGCTGAATATTGTTTTCTTGAAAGCTGAAATAAGTATACACAGTAGGACATAAGTCATAGAAGATTTTAAAGACTCAAGAAAAGACTGTAATAACCTATTCAACCCCCCTCTAGGTTATTAGCTGCCCTTATAATCAAAGACTTTTAGAAGCCTTCCTGCATGAACAAAAAGTTTAGTGAGTTGTAGCTTCTTCATCTACTAGAACATAATCATAAAGATTTCTAATAGAGGAAGAGAGTAAAGCCATCATTCTCCAGTGAGCTCAGTTGGCTGATTTGAAATATAACTTAGACAATTTATCATCCTCAGTCACCAATTGTAAGTTAGGGGATATACCTAATTTACTCTAAAGGGGGGTGGGGGTGGGGGTGAATAGAGTAATTAAAACTTTTGGATTTTTTTTTAAATTTATCAGAGAAAATAAGTGATACTAGCAGTTATAAAGAATGTTATAGAAACCGGCTAACTACACTACCACAACACAAAAAAAAAAAGAAAATGATCAACCAGATAACACAAGAATTTTATAGTAGTTCCCCAAACTGGATACATCCACTCTTCTACCACCCTGGTAGGAATCCACTATCAGGTTTTTGATCAGGTGACAGTCACCATAAGATCTATTTACATAGAGATCTCACAACCATTTAGGCTTTTGATCAGGTGCCCAAAAACCAACAATAAACTTTTGAAGGGAGTTAATAAACCCTTTTATAGTGAGGTTGAGAGAGTTTATGGTATCTTCTATTTTCTCTATAAAACAGACAAGAAAAGTTGATTGTTGTTGTCAAGGATCCTTTTGAAATGCTGAGATATTCAGAAAGCCAGGAGCCTTTCTTAGGGTATAGGTCTTTTGCCTTGTCTTGAAGAGATCCAGGAACTTGCAGCCTGATCAAGAGTTATTGTCCTTGAAGATTCCTTGAGTAGAAGTTGAAGAAGACTCTTGATATGTGATGGTTCTTCTTCTTCAGCTTTCAGTAAGATCAAGGGAAAATAGAATGTTTTCTTGCACAGAGAAGAAGCAGTTATTCTTCTATATGTTCTGTGTATCTTCTATGTATTCTCCTTACTGTCTAGCCGTCTGAAGAGAAAATCTCTTTTATATTCTACTATCAAAATTCTCCTTTAAAATTTGAATTCCAAGCATTAATTGCAAATTGATTCTAGAGAATGAAACAGCTTGAATATCTTCTTTAATGAGTTTCCCCAACTGTCCCATTAAAATAAGCAAGTAATTAACTCTGATGAAATCCATAATTAATGCTGCCAAGAACGATTATATTCTGGAGAATATGAGCATTAATTACTAAGAGAATTACTGCTAAATAATACAATAAATTGGGGACATAAATAAGGAAAACTTATTAATCTGGCTCAGGAAAGAAATCGTCGACCTCTGGGAAGATTTCGTCGACTGGAGTTTCAACTTTGTCGAGCTGAGAATTCCTATTCATCGACCTGAGCTCAGCGAACTGCCTTCTGGAAATAACTTGCCAATTCTGTGCTCCAAGTCTATCTTGAGGAAGAGATCGTCGACCTAAGCTTGAATATCGTCGAGCTTAACTCAGAGAAAGATTTCTGAGTTCATCGATCTGCGATCGTCGAACTGAGTTCGAAGAATTTCGAACTAATATTTTTAACTCTGAATTCTTCTAAGTCTTGAGTCTACTGAAGTCCTCTATAGGCTGGTCCATGAAGATTGAACCTAAAGACTAGCCTAAACTCTAGGACTAACAGACTTGACCCTAGTTATACAACGTGGGTAAAACACATCCTAATTAGTGAACCTAGCCCAAATCAAAACTAGGGATCAAACAATATCCCCCTATTTGGGAGAGGTCACTAATACATAAAAAATAAATACAATCACAAAACATGAAAACAAATATCTGGCAGAAAAATAAACATCTAACAGATATGTACAATAGGTGCTTCTTGATTAAACACAATAGTTCAGAAAATAAACTAAAAAAACAATTACTTAGATTACTTGGTCTTCTCATTGTCAGATATCTCAGATGGTTGTTTGAATACGATTTCTTTATTAGGGTTTACAGCTTCTTTCTTAGACATAGTCATGTCAGATGCTCCAATAATGTTGCATGAAGTAGCCCTTGGTACAACAGCCTCAGGATGGAGATTCATATAATCATCTACATTGAAAAATTTATTGGCTTTGTCATACCTTTTGAGCTCTTCTTTTCTATATGAAGACATTGTGGAGTACTGAGATGGATCTTTTCCTTCTGCTTTAGCTTTGTTGATCAATGAAAGTCCAATCAGCTCTTGAAATCATGCCATTTTTGCAGATGTCTCTTATTCTGGATCTATAAAAGGAATAGAAGGTGATTCTGGCCTTTTAGGACTAGAGTCCTTCTTTGAGTCATCAAAAGATTTTGAAGAACTTTTCTTTTTTGTAGATGGAGGAGGCTTGCTTTGAGTAGATTGCTGCTATTGACTGCTTCCTTGAGAACTTGGCTTGGAGTGTCTCTGATATGTCTTAGTGATTGGAGCTGATCTGTGAGTCACACTTCCAGAGTCCCCAACTAATGGAGGAGGAGGAGGAGAGTCTTTCTTGAATTGCCTAGGAGGATACCTGTACCTTCTTCTCTTCTTCCTTTCTTTTTGCTCATTCTTTGACAACCACATCCATTGTGGCATCCCAAGATAAGGTGTAATCTTTTGCAGAATATAGTAGGGAGTGGCATGAGTAGGATTGGGCTTGGGATAGCTTTGGGAATAGCTTTCCTTTTCTTAACTGTTTTTTTCTTAGCTTTAGGATCATTAGAATCTTCATCATCATTGGAAGAGCTAGGAGGATTATTATATAAAGCATCAATATTTCAATCAGCTTAGATTGATCTTTCTTTGGAGCTACTGGATGTACAATCTCAATCTCTATACCTGCCAAATGAGGAGCATTTTGAGCATTTCCATGCTCTTGTGCAATATCTTCAGCAATTAAATCATCCAACTTAGGAATTGGACTTTCATCCATAATATAAGTTGGAGGTGAAAAGCTTGGCTCAACTTTATCTATTGTAACATCTGATGGTTCCACAATCATTGGGTCAGCAAAACATTCCTTTAGTTAATTAACAACTTCAGGACTTGTTGGGGAAGTATAACAAACAATTGCCATAGATTGCTCTTGAAAAACTTTTGGAAGATAATATATATGCATAAAAAGACTTCAATAAACTAAATAAATCCACTGTGGGATTGACAAAGCAATGACCAACAGTTAAGATTTCTGTAAGATCTGCTGGCTCTTCTATACAAATCATATCAGTATCAACTTCCTCAACTTCTGTATTCATATATACATCTGTATCTGGTGCTATATCAATCTGTACATCTGCTGCTGTTGGAGGAGAACTGACTGGGGCTTCTTCATTAGATATCTCCCCATACCTAGTTTCAGAGGGTCCTGAAGCCATGCTCCCAGAAGAAGGGACAGTGGCGGCATCAAAAATGAGAGCAGATAGAGAAGAAATAGAATCAACAAGAGGTTTAATGGCCTCTGCTATGAGATTTTTGAAGAGGGGAGTGATGAGTTCCAGCAGAGAGGGAATGGAGGGGGAATCCAATTGTACAAACTCAGAAGGTGTCTGAGTAGATACAGAAGGATGGATGATGGATGGTGAAGGGAAAGATGTGATGTAGGTCATTGGTTCATCTATGAATGATGGTGTGTGGATAGGAGATGATGATAAAAGATCAAAAGATGGAACTGGTAAAAGGTTGGTGAGTGGTATATCATCAAGATGATAGGGTAATGGGGATTGAGGGGGTGTGGTATGTTCTACAGATTGAATTGGAGATGGTTCATGTATTGGAGAAATAGGTGGTGTTGGAATATGGATTTGTGATGTGGCAGGTTGTTGGTGGGGAGTAGGTTGTGGATGAGATGGAGGAGAGGGAATTCTGATGGAAGGAACATCTTCTAGAGGTGGGGGATTAGCTAGAGTAGCTCTTGCATCCTCTGAGGTTCTGGAAGAGGTTGAAGCCTTAGATAGCTTAGAAATTGTCCTCTCCCACCTTCCAAACAAGGCACAAGTAAGACTTTTGGAAGCATTTATGAAAATGGTCTGGGAGACCAGGGATTCAGCTACTTTTTCCTGAAGAAAGATTCCAAGAATTCTTCCAAAACAAACTTCCTTCTTTGTATTTTTCTTCCTTATCAAATCAAACAAAATCCTAGCCCAGTTCACTGCTTTCTTATTGACTACAACACACATTACCAGAAATTATTTCCTGGTAATATAGTCATGGGCAGTATGCTTGCCCAACAATACTTTACCCACTACATCAGCTAAAAAGATATATTCAGCAGACAATTTTTTCTTCAACAATTTATTAGGGCTCTCTCCAATATGACCTATTTTATTCAACATTTCATCAAAATTAGAACTATCAATCTCTATATCTTCTTCACAATTAACTAATCCAAAAATCTCAATTAAAACTGTAAGAGTAAGAGAAACCTATTTGCCAGAGATTGTGTTGGTCATGGTGTCAGCGTCTGGAGTAGTAGAAGTGAATACCAATTTTCTAATCTCTGTTGTTGTAATCTTTATTCTAGTATTCATGATTTGCTTTAACTGCTGGTCCTCAAATAACTGCAGAATATTCAAGAAAATATGATCCAACTGTTCGAATGATTCAAAGTCAATATCAAATCCTATGTCGAATTTCATTGTCGAAAGAGAACTTGCTGGAATCACCATTGGTCGCCTGCAAAAGGAAACAGGAAGATCAAGTGCAAGGGGAACAAAGTGCGAGATGGAGATCGAAGAAAACATAGTTATAAGATTTTCAGAATATGAAGCGTCAGACTCCGTTTTGCGAAATAAACAAAATTCTTTGATCTGAGTTTGACGAAATATTTTATTGACAAAAGAGTTGATCGATCTCAGTATGAAGAGATGAAAACTTTTTTTCATTCTCAGGTCAACGAAAATTTTCTGAAGTAATATCGTCAATATCCGTTCGACGAATAAAATTTCTCACAAAGAGTTCGTCGATCTCAGGTCGACGAATTCCTCAGGAACTATCCTCAGATCATTGATCTCCGTTCGACGAACTGTGACCAATTCTTCAACCGCAGATAGAAAATTAAATTAAAGCTTCTCCATTGATCATACCTAGCTGATTTAGAAAGAACAGATGGTTCCTCTCATCCAAGGGTTTGGTGAAGATATTTGCTCTTTGCAAATCAGTGTATATATAAACAAGATTAATTTTATTTTTGTCCACACAATCTCTAATGAAATGATGTCATATTTCTATATGCTTAGTTCTACTATAATGCACTAGATTCTTTGCAATGAAAATTGTACTTGTATTATCACAAAGTAGAGTTGAATTATTTAAGTTGAAACCATAATCTAGGAGTTGGTTCTGAATCCATAGTATCTGTGAACAACAACTGTCAGCTGCTATGTATTCAGCTTCTACAGTTGAGGTAGACACAGATGTCTGTTTTTTGCAAACCAGGACACAAGTCTAGTACCAAGGAACTGGCATGTCCCTGAGGTGCTTTTTCTGTCCACTCTACATCCAGCAAAGTCAACATCTGAGTATCCAGTCAACTCAAACTCTGACTCAGTTAGATACCAGAGTCCTAGACTAGGACAACTCTTTATATATCTTAAAATCCTTTTTAGAAAAATAAGGTGAGATTCTTTAGGGTTCACTTGGAACCTAGCACAAAGGCATATAACAAACATTATGTCTGGCCTTCTTGCTATGAGATATAACAGGGACCTAACAATGCGCCTATATAGTTTCTGATCAATAGGCTTGCAATGTTCATCAGAGTCAATCACAGCATTTGTGGCCATGGGTGTCTTCTTTACTGAGGCATCAGCCATCCCAAACATTTTTATTAGTTCCTTAGCATATTTTGATTGGGATATGAATATTCCATCAGGCAATTGCTTCACTTGGAGACCAAGGAAGTAAGAAAGTGCACCCATACTACTCATTTCAAACTTGGAATGCATAAGGTCAGAGAACCTTTTACATAGTTTGGAATCAGTAGAGCCAAAGATAATATCATCTACATATATTTGTACTAAAAAAATTTTGTCCTTATGAAGCTTAATGAACAAAGTCCTATCTATAATTCCTCTAGTAAAATTATGCTCTAGGAGAAAGCTAACTAAGGTCTCATACCAAGCTCTTGGAGCTTGAATTAGACCATAGGGAGCCTTATGCAATTTAAAAACATAAGAGGGATGAGTAGGAGAGATAAAACCTGGTGGTTGTTCTACATAAACCTCTTCTTTAAGTTCACCATTTAGGAATGCACTCTTTACATCTATTTGGTATACAATGAACTTTTTGTAAGCAACATAAGCAAGAAAGATTATGATTGCCTCAAGCCTTATAACAGGAGCAAATGTTTGATCATAGTCAATGCCTTCCTCTTGTCTATAGCCTTGAGACACTAATCTTGACTTGTTCCTGATGATTATACCTTGAGCATCTATTTTGTTTCTAAATACCCATTTAGTTATAATGACTGGGTAGTCTTTGGATCTTGGAACTAAATCCCAAACTCTACATGTCTCACACTGGTTGAGCTCCTCTTGCATTACAATAATCCAGTGTGGATCTTGCTCAGCATCTTTTATGGATTGGGGCTCAGTTTGAGATATGAAGCAGGCATGCATCATGTCTTGGTGGAGTTGATGCCTTTTCTGCACACCCACTAATATGTCTTCTATCACTATAGATACATGGTGATCTCTAAGTGTGATTAATTCAGTAGGAGGAGCTGATTCAGCAACAGCTTGGGGAATTAATTCCTCTTGTGGAATTACAGTAGCTGTTGTTGGCTCTTCACTGTATTCAGTGACATCATCTTCACTTTCTTCAATAATATATGGAGAAGGATGTGCAATAGCCTCATTGGTGAGGTTCAACTCATCCAACTTCTCACACAGATGTGGTTCCTGCAAAGTTTCAATGGTAGAAGGAATCTTCTCCTTGTAAAACATGTTAGTCTCATCAAAATAAATATGCATAGACTCTTCCATTTTCATAGATGAGTTATTATAAACCCCATAAGCCTTGCTTACTTGGGAATATCCAAGAAAAATTCCTATTTCAGCTTTGGCTTCAAACTTTCTAATGTGTTTTTTGTTGTTATAATGAATGCAGCAAATGCAACCAAAAATTCTAAATAATCTACTTTAGGTTTATTCCCTTTGAGTAGTTCATAAGGGGTCTTTCCCTTAAGCTTATGAATCAAACTTCTATTTAGTACATAGTTTGTTGTGCTCACAGCCTCTACCCAAAATGATAGGGGCAATTGAGCATCTGCAAGTAATGTGCCTGTAGCTTCAATTAGGGTTCTGTTTTTTCTTTTCAGCTACCCCATTTTGTTGAGGAGTTCTAGGAGCAGAGAAGCAATGCCTGATACCTTCCTTCTCACAGAATTCTTGCATAAGAAGAGTCTCAAACTCAGTACCATGATTACTTCTGATCAATTCAACTGGGGTAGAATACTCAATCCTTGTGCTCTTAAGAAAATCTGTAAGAACCTTGAAGTTATCAAACTTGTTTCTCAAGAAGAACACCCAAGTGAACCTTGAGAAGTCATCAACTATTACTAAGGTATAAGACTTCCCTCCTAGGGTATGTATAGCATTGGGTCCAAAGAGATCCATGTGAAGCAAATACAGAATCATAGGTGAATCACTATAATTAAGTGACTTAAAGCTATTTTTAGTTTGCTTGCTTAATTGACAAGCCCTGCAAAGGATTTCCTTCTTGTAGGGGCAAGAAGGCAATCCTCTAACAAGGTTGTCCCTAAAAAGTTTAACAATGTTTTTTAGATTAACATGTCATAATCTCATATGCCAAAGTTCATTATTATTACTAGTTTGATAAAACAGGCATATTTCAGTTTTAGCAGACATAAAGTTAACTACATATATGTTACTTACTCTAGTACCAGTTAACACTACTTGGTTATCTACAGAAGTAATAATACAGGAGGTTTTGTTAAATGATATCTGAAACCTTTCATCACATAATTGACTTATGAATATCAGGTTGTGCTTTAGTCCACTTACATAAGCTATCTTCCTGAAGGTGACAACTCCAATTTTGACCTTTCCATAGCCTTCAGTCTTCCCACAGTTAGAGTCACCAAATATTACTTTGGGTCCTAGCTTAGACTTGTAGTTGATTAGATTGTCCTTGCTGCTAATCATATACTTTAAACAACCACTATCCAGATACCACTGTTGCTCTGTGGTGGGATCGTCTTTCATCTTCAATTAAACAGATTAGTTATTCTTAACCCAGGTCACCTTGGGTCCTTGTTTATTCACATAATTAAAACAAGAAATGTAGGTGTATTCTGGTTGATTTTTATAACCAAGGGGGTGGTATCTTCTAGATGGAATTATCCACTGGGTGAATGGATTAATGTATTCTCTTGGTTGATTAACTGATCTATAAGAATTAAAGTTTCTATTATTATAAGCTGGGGTCAACGAATTTTGGTAAGTTCGTCGATCTGAGGTCGATGAATGGGGATGAGTTCGTCGAACTCCACTCAGAGAATGAAAGTATTCATTTTCTGGGCCCCAATATCGTCGATATCGGCTCGAAGAACCATACTGATTTCGTCGATCAAAGTTCAAAGAATAATTATAATAAAAGATGGCATTCAAAGTTCGTCGACTTGAGTTTGACGAACCGTACACATTTCGTCGATCTAAGTTCGACGAAATCTGCTGAACATTGTTATTATTTACATTTTTCTTGTTCTTTTTCTTTTTCTTAGATTTCTGTTTTAATTATGTTTGGTTAACATTATGATCATCGATCTTTTCCTTACCTTTTTAAGAAACAAATTTAATTGGAGTTGTTAGTATATTTTTTTGAATTAATGGAGGTTGGCTTGATGAATCACCTAAGCCCAGCTTGCCATTCAGTCTGGCATTCACCTATGCTTGTGATGTCCATCAACTTGATGCTTCTCCCATTTAGGGATTTTTCAAGTTGACTAGCCTCAGTTATTTCAGTTTTTAATGTGATGATCTGTTCATTTGCTAAAGTTAATTCATCTTTTAATTTAATGTTTTCAGAAATGAAATTATCTTGTTAAGTCAATTTTTCTCTAAGTTGTTAATTTCTTTTTCAGAATTAATTAAATATATACATAGAGATTTAAACTCAGTTCGAAAGTTTTCTGAATTAAAATAAAAGGAAGACAGTAGCTGGTCCTTTTTAGATAGAGGTTCTTCACTGTCTGATTGCTCAGCTTCAGATAGGCTGCTTGATGCATCATTGGCCATCAAGCAAATCTCCTTTGCTTTAGCCTCTTCTTTATCTTCACTGAAGCTGGAAGATGAAGATTCATCTTCAGTTTCACTCCAGGTTTCAGCCACAAAGCATTTCTCCTTTCTCTTATACTTGTTGGAGGAGGGCTTGCTATAGTGCTGCTTCCTGGGTTCCTTTTCTCTTCTTCTCTCCTTCTTTTGGTTCTCTGGACACTCTGATATAAAGTTTCCTGGCTTCCTGCAACCAAAGCAAACAACTTATTTAGTTGGGGTCTTGTCATACCTTGGCTTGTCATCTTGTTTGGATGACTTCCTTCTGAAGTCCTTCTTGCCCAATTTGTAGAATCTTTTGGCTATGAGACTCAGAAATTCTTCACTAGCTAAGGGAGCTTCTGTTTCTTCAGATGCTTTGAATGCAATGCTTGGCTATTTTCTTCCTGGTGTGGAGGTCTTCTGCTCAGCAGCTTTTCTAGTCTTCATCAGCTGCTCATAGGACTTGAGATTTCCCAATAGAGATTCAGTGGAAATCGCATTCAGACTTCTGGCTTCCTTGATTGGCCAGATTATGGAATCCCATGAGCTGGGGAAGCACATGAGGATTTTATTATTAACCTCTGTGAGAGTTATGTACTTGTCCAGAGTCTTTAGCTCATTGATGATTGAGCTTTGTTTGTTGTACATGTCACTCACAGACTCTGACTCATTTTATTGAAGTTTTCATATTGAGAGATGAGATTGGATCTCTTGTCCTATTTCTTATTTGCTGATCCAGCAACCATTTGGTTAAGAGAATCCCAGATAGCCTTAGCTGAGGTGCACTCTGCCACCTTTTGGAAAATGTCATCAGACATTGTCTGATCCAGAATATTCATGGCCTTGTCATCAAATATTTTTGCCTTCTTTTGTGCATCTGTCCACTCAGGTGGTGGAACAACATGAGTGCTGGAACTTGTAGTAGATGTAGCCACTGGAGTTGGTGGTCCTGTCAAAATAGAATTGAAAATATCTTCATCAATAGAGTTCATATATAATTTAATTCTTGCCTTCCAGATAACAAACTTGTTCATATTGCAAACTAGAGGTCTAGCCCTTGCATAATCTTTGTTCTGTGCCATGATATATAATAAAAAAACTAACTAGGAAAAAAGAATCAGATCTATCTGGGATCTTTTTGTTCAATTGTAAGCTTGTGAAACAAAATGAACACCCATCTGATACCAATTGAAAGATTACTTTGTCAATTGATAATACTCAGTCACCAATTGTAAGTTCTGGGATAGACCTGATTTACTCTAGAGGGGGGGGGGGTGAATAGAGTAATTAAAAATTTTGGTTGTTTTTTAAATTTATCAGAGAAAATAAGTGATACTAGTAGTTATAAAGAATGAAATAGAAACAGGCTAACTACACTACCACAATAGAGCAAAAACAAAGAGAAAATGATCAACCAGACAACACAAGAATTTTATAGTGGTTCCCAAAACTGGGTACATCCACTCTTCAACCACCCTCGTAGGAATCCACTATCAGATTTTGATCAGGTGACTACCACCATAAGATCTATTTACAGGGAGATCTGACAACCCTTTAGGCTTTTGATCAGGTGCCCAAAAACCAACAATAAACTTTTGACGGGAGTTAATAAACCCTTTTACTGTGAGGTTGAAAGAGTTTATTGTATCTTCTCTTTTCTCTATACAACAGAGAAGACAAGTGGATTACTATTGTCAAGGCTCCTTTTGAAATGTTGAGATGTTCAGAAAGCCTGGAGCCTTGCTCAGGGTGTAGGTCTTCAGCCTTATCTTGAAGAAATCCAGGAACTTGCAGACTGATTAAGAGTTGTTGTCCTTGAAGATTCCTGGAGTAGAAGTTGAAGAAGACTCTTGATATGTGATGGTTGTTCTTCTTTAGCTTTCAGTAAGATCAAGGGAAAACAGAATGTTTTCTTGCAAAGAGAAGAAGCATTTATTCTCCTGTGTGTTCTGTGTATCTTATCTATACTCTCCTTACTGTCTAACTGTCTGAAGAGAAAATCTCTTTTATATTCTGCTGTCAAAATTCTCCTTTGAAATTTAAATTCCAAGCATTAATTGTAGATTGATTCTGGAGAATGAAACGGCTGGAATATCTTCTTTAATGAGTTTCCCCAACTGTCTCATTAAAATAAGCAAGTAATAAAATCGGATGAAATCAATAATTAATGCTGCCAAGAACGGCTATATTTTGAAGAATATGAGCATTAATTACTCAGAGAATTACTTCTAAATAATATAATAAATTGGGGACAGAAATAAGGAAAACTTCTCAACCTGGCTCGGGACAGAAATCGTCCACCTCTGGGCAGATTTTTTCGACTAGAGTTCCAAGTTCGTCGAGCTGAGAATTCCTATTCGTCGACCTGAGCTTAGCAAACCGCCTTCTGGAAATAACTTACAAATTCTGTGCTCCAAGTTTGTATAGCAGAGAATCTATCTTGAGTAAGAGATTGTCGACCTGAGCTTTAATATCGTCGACCTGAGCTTGAATATCGTCGAGCTCAACTCAGAGAAAGATTTCTGAGTTCGTCGATCAGCGATCGATGAACTTCGAGCTGAGTTCGAAGACTTTCGAACTAATATTTTGAACTTTGAATTCATTTATGTCTTGAGTCTACTGAAGTCCTCTACAGGCTGGTCTATAAAGATTGAACTTAAAGACTAGCCTAGACACTAGGACTAACAAACTTGACCCTAGCTATACAATGTATGTCAAACACATCCTAATTAGTGAACCTAGCCCAAATCCAAACTTGGGATCCAGCATGATTGAAGAACACAAGTTAACCTTCTTCTTCAACAAGATCAGAATCTTCATTCTGAGTTTCTTCCAGCAGAGGGAGAACTTCTGCCTGTTGTTGTGAAGCAATATAGTGTTGAGATAACTCAGTCTTAGTTTTTGACACAGAGAAATGTCCATGTGTCAAAACATTCAAATACTCATCTTTCTGTAGGATCTAATTGGATCTGAGTTGTAGGGACACTAGCCTGAGGTTGGGCAATATTGCTTTAGTAGTAGGAGAGTGAAGCTCTCTGAGTTGTAGGATCCAATTGGATCTGAGCTGTAGGGCCACTTGCCTGAGGTAGGGCAATATTGCTTGATTTGTAGGAGAGTGTAACTTTATATGGTGAGATCCTTTGGATCTGAGGTAGGGCTGTCCTCTAAGCCTTAGTGTAGGGCCTTTGGCCTGAGGTAGGTGATCAACTGATCACTAAGTTATAGGCCCTTGTGGCTGAGCTATAGGCCTTGGTCGAGACTGAGAGATCTTGAGGGATCTGAGGTGTAATCTCCTTAGAGTAGTGTTTTGGAGAAGTACCTTAACCAATACGTAGTATGCAAGGTGGGAGGAGAGTGGATGTACCCATAAGTTGGGGAACCACTAAAAATTTATGTGTGCTTTTCTATATTGTTTTCTTTGTGCAGGTACTTGAAAGCAAACTACAGCCAACACATTTAGTACTAAAGAAAAAACTAAAAAGAGAATAATAACAGTGTAATAACCTATTCACCCCCTTTGTTGCAAGCTACCTTGAAAACAAAGACTTTCAAGTTATATCAGAGGGAGGTTGCTCAAAAAGGATCTAACCATCTGAGTCATTCTCCATGGTAGCTATAGATAGTCCTTATGGGTTCAGGAGTGAACTACAAGGAGCTAGGTGCCATGAAGCTTCTTATATACATGAAAGAAGGTTTTGGCATCTCGAAGGAAAGGGTTATGCTATTCATGGAAGCAGCTGACCCTAGAATCTTCATAACAGTTAACAAAGGACCTTTCATCCCTATGAAGGTGTCTATTCAGGATGCAAATGTCCAGACATCAAAGGAATTAACTTAGATTACAAAGGATGAAGTCATCCTTGCCACCATGGATAAGAGGGCTCAAAACATCAGTGTTAGTGCAATTGATGATTCTACCCTTCAGAATCTGATTCACTACACAAATGCAAAAGAAATATGGGACACTCTGGTGATTTATATGGAATGAATAGAGGAAGTTAGGGATGATAGAAAGTCCATACTCAACCAGGAGTATGAAGCTTTCAGACAGTCTAAGGGAGAAAACATAGCCACCTGCTATGAAAAATTCTTTAGGATAGTAAATGAACTAAGGACTTATGGAAGGATCTTTAGTCATTATGAGCTTAATGATAAGTTCCTTAGGTCTCTCACCAGACACTGGGACACAAAAATTTGTGCCATCAGAGAAGTGGCCAAGCTGGGTGACACTCCACCCAACACCCTATTTGGTAAACTGCTCTCATATGAGATGCAGTTAACTGTCAGGAAAGAGGAAGAGACCAACTACAAGTCTCAAGCCAAAGAGAAGTATGTGGCTTTCAAAGCTAAAGCCACAAAAGAAAGTAGGAGGAAGACCCCTTCTCCTCCAAGAAGACCAGCATATTTAGACTGCTCTGAATCAGAAGCATCAAACAACAACATGTCACATGAGGACTTTGATGTCTTCTCTAGGCAGCTCTATAGGCTAATGAAGAAGAAGCACTGAAAGAGAAGACCCTCCTCCTAAGCACATCAATGGAAGAAATCCTCCAAGGAGGACAGGTATGGATCTAAACCCAGTAAACACAATTCCACTAATATTATTTGTTACTGTTGCAACAAGCCAGGGCATGTCATTATTGATTGCCCAATGAAGAGAAGGGAGGATATTGAGTTGAAATCTCACCAAAAGCATAAGGGCAAGAAAGAAAAGTCCTTTGTGGCTAAGAAAGAGAAAAGCTGAACAGACTCATCATCATCTGAGTCTGAAGAAGAGGAAGCCCATATTGGGCTAGTTGTTGCTACTGCTAAAGATAAAGCTGTTACAGTAGGAGAAGCTATCCTCCAGTGAGGATAGGAATTAGGGCCCCTCTGACACTATCAGATAGTGACTCAGAGATGGATGAAGATGCCCACAGCTGCAGAGGGCTGATGGCAATGACTGATGAATAGGGTTGCCAGGATCGGCCTGGTCAAAGTAATGTATATTCCCTATCCAGTTCTGTGTCTGGGTATGAGACTAGTCCTTGTATAGAAGCCTCTTCATCTAATGGTGAAGATTATTCTGGTTCAGAAGGTGATGTCAATCAACTGATTGACAGATATGCTAAACTTCTTGATGCCTTTAAAAAGTTAAAGAAGGTTACTAAGATACATGCTTGGGAGATTCTATCTCTTCAGCTAGTTGCCACCCAGCTTGCTGAAATAATATCTGTACTAAATAAGACCATGAGGGAACTAAGTCAACTAAAAACTCTTTCAGGCATCCAGATGGAGGATATCAAGAGCAAGAATAGTCTCATTAGAGATCTTGAGGAAAAGCTCCATAGGGAGAAAGGTATTGTGGCCAGTTTCTCTCAACCCAATATAGTGTTGCCCTTGATAGACTCCTTCTCCTCACAGAAGGGCAAGAAGGGGTTGGGCTTTAAGGGTAACACAAGACCAGCCTATCCCAATAGGAAAGGGAAAGTTCCAGTTGTGCCAATGGCATCTAGGCCACATATCCCATTTAAGAGGGTGATATTCCCTTCAAATAAGTATGATCAGGAAAGTATATATGGTCACTATATTAATGGTGCTTCCACAAGTGGAACAAAAGATGTTCTCAGCCATTGGGAAAGGTATATTAGGGTGAGTGCCTTTAAGGCTGTCCATGAAGAAATTCAAATGGACCATCATGGACCATTTGTTTTTGGTACTACAACCCCCTCTCTCAAAAATGTGGCTGCAGCCCATTCTCTGAACTGTCAACACAGAATCTGACTAAGGGGCAGTCTGTCAGCTTGGATAACATGGCATTTTCTGATGCTGTCAAGAGCACACTGTCTGAAATGAAAGGTACTTCTAATAGGATTCAGAATAGGCCACACAAGCAAGTAAGCAGACTTACCTTCAGTCAAATCCATGCTGAAAGAAATCAGAAAATGCCTGCTGCACCTCATCCTTCTATTAAAACTGTAACCAATCTAACTGCAATGCCTACATAAAAAAGAAGATACAACATACATGATTGTTGGTATCGTGTCAAGGAAGGCTATTATGTCACTGACTGCTAGCATAATCTTAATATGGCCAGGATTAGAGTTAGTCCACCAGTCAGAAAACTTGCTGGTGTACATGTTCAGTTTCAGACTAATATGCACCTAATACCCAATAGATATTGGAGTCCTACGATAAAGTAAACTGTATATTTCAGGATGATTCAAGTGGCCATACCCCTATATGGTATTTGGACAGTGGTTATTCCAGGCACATGACTGGGACAAGGGGCAACTTGAAGGAGTACACTCCAGTAAAAGATGGACCCAAAGTAATCTTTGGTGGTTCAAATCGAGGGGTAATAAGAGGCTATGGTAAGATCACAAATGACATAGTCACCATAACTAAGATGGCTTATGTTGAGGGGTTACAACACAACCTTATAAGCATAAGCTAGCTCTCTGATCTTGGCTATGTTATTGTCTTCAACAGGGATGAGTGCCTAATCAGGATATCAAGTGACCAAGAGGTCATATTGACAAGCACTAGGAGTGGAAATGTTTATTGCTTAAAATATCTATGTTTAGAAACATACTCTCCTATCTGTCTACTAGCAAATGAGAAAGCCTCTTATTGTGTCCTATGAAACAAGTGGCTAGCCCATGTAAATTACAAGACTATTGGTAAGCTCTTTAGTCAAGAGCTAGTTAGGAATGGTCCCAATGTGAAGTGCTCCAAGGTGGGCATGTGTTCTGCTTATTAAAAGGGCAAGAAGAAAAAAGCTTCCTTCAAGGGCATTGGGACCAAAGATTTTGTGAGGTGCCTATACCTCCTACATATGGACTTGTTTGATCCTATGCCAGTTCATAGTATTGGTAGGAAGATCTATACCCTTGTGGTGGTTGATGAATTTTACAAGTTTGCTTGGATGTTTTTCCTCAAGAGAAAGAATAAAACCCGTTATATCTTCATTAATTTTGTCAAGAAAATTCAGAATGAGTTCAATAGTTCTGTGGTCAAAATCAGAAGTGACCATGAGACTGAATTCTAGTCTAATAGCATGACAAAGTTCTGTGAATAGCATGGGATTCATCAAGAATTCTCTTTACCTAAAACACCCCAGCAAAATGGGATTGTTGAGAGGAAAAATAGATATCTCATAGAGGTAGGTAGGACCCTACTAAATGACACATCTCTCCCAGAATATTTTTTGGCTGAGGTAGTCAACACTGCATGTCATGTCCTCAATAGAGCCTTTATCACCAAGAGCCACAAGAAAAGTCCCTATGAGATCTTGAAAGGAGAAAAACCAAACCTGGGATATCTCAGAATCTTTGGTAGTAAGTGCTATGTGCTTCATAATGGAAAGTCCTGTATAACTAAGTTTGCTGCCAAGTCCTTTGATGGGATTTTTATTGGGTATAGCAACCATAGAAAAGCTTATAGGATCTACAACCTGAAAAGCCATGTTGTAGAAGAGTCTGTATATATAGTGTTTGATGAGTCTACCATGATTTACAGTGAGCTACCAAGCTCCTCTTCTAGTACTATAGATACAGAAATGTTGGTGGAAAAGCTAGCCATAAAAGATACAACTACAGTGATGCAAGCTGAAGTGGATATACCAGAAGGTCCACCAGATACACTTGGAGAAGATGAAGATCAACATGGAGCTATTCCTAAAGTTGTTGCTGAAAGAAGATTTCCTCCTACAATTAGGCATTTGAGAGTCCATACTGCACACCAAATCAATGGTGAAGCTAGCCAAGGAATAGTGACCAGAATCAAGAATCTGAATACAACAATGCATGCTACTTTCTAACCACAGGTGGAGCCAAAGAAGTTTGAAGAAGCCAACATAGATCAATTTTCGATATTGGCTATGCAAGAGGAACTGGACCAATTCAAAAGATGCAAGGTCTAGAAGCTGGTTCCCAGAACACAAGGACATAATGTCATTGGAGTCAAGTGGATCTACAAGAATAAGCTTGATGAAAATTACATTATAATAGAGAACAAAGCAAGGCTAGTAGCTAAGGGGTACATACAAGAAGAAGGAATTGATTTTGATCAAACTTTTCCTTTGTAGTAAGATTGGAGGCGATCAGACTATTACTTGCATATGCTACACACAATGGATTCAAAGTCAACCAGATGGATGTAAAGTCAGCCTTCCTAAATGACGACTTAAGAGAAGAATTCTATGTTGAGCAGCCTCCAGGTTTTGTTGTTCATAACTCTACTGACTCTATTTATAAACTTAGGAAAGTACTATATGGGCTAAAACAAGACCTTAGAGTGCTGTATGAATCCTTATCTAGGTTCCTCCTTGAGAACAAATTCTCAGGGGGGGGAAGATAGACAAGACCCTATTCCTAAGGGAATCTAAGGGTAAGATCATCCTAGACAAGTTCTATGTAGATGATATCATCTTTGGATCTACTGATGACAACCTCTTCAGGAAGTTTCCTAAACATATGTGGGGGAAGTTTGAGATGAGCAGTATGAGTGAACTTAAGTTTTTCTTGGGTCTCCAAGTAAGACAGACTGATGATGGCTTGTCCATATCCCAGTCTAAGTTCACTAGGGAGTTAATAAAGAAATTTGGCATGGAGAATTCCTCCACCATAAGAAATCCCATGAGTCAAATGTAACACCCCTATCCGTCAAATGGAATATAACAGAAGGTCCGACCGGGGCCTCACTCCAAATACCACAGACAGTCAGTGGAGTTACGTATTAATACCAAATTTACAGCAATAGGAACACGCATCCTAACTCTGAGCATTCTAGCGGAAGCTTTTAAAATAGTTATAAGAACCCAAATACAAAGCATGAATGTCCACTACAACCAAAGGTAGGAATGACAGCAAAATACACAAAATTCTTGGCCTTAGGGCCTTACAAGTGTTTACTTAAACATTATATGATTTCCAAACTTCAGCACGCAGGCCGACCATACATGAACATAATACAGTAAACATTCGCTTTGGCATTCAAGGGATAGCACAGCATCAAGGGCTTCAGCCCGCTACTTGCCGCTAGGGTCTCCTGTTCCTGCATAAGAACAAACCACCGAATGGCGGTAAAATAAGGCAACGGTCAACAAAAGCTGACAAAATTATAATGACCCCTCCCCTCACTCGGGGCGGCGGTGTTCCTTCCCTGCATGCAATAACATTAACGTATAAAGGCAATACATCGTGCAAACTAAGCACTATTCGCCACAGATTTTGGCATTGCTGGCCAAATGCCCCGTGAACTCAGGGCACATTATCGGTATATCGGACATCCCGGATACCACCACCGTTCAGAGGTCCTTGACATGACAGTCACTTTGAGCATTTCAGTCTTTACGGCGCCGGGCCTGAGACTCTCATTATGCCACCGACGAAAGCCTAATTGCTTGATTCTCTCATGTCATAGTCTATATAATGCAGGTACAGCTCCACCATTTCCCGTTGCTCAATTCGCCATACCATATCTGAATAACTTAGTACTCACGACCGAACGGCAGGCGCGGGTCGGCTTCGCCTTTCCTGTTTGGCACTTTGGCCTAAAAAAGTTGGGTCCTAAAGGCTCTCAACTTTCCAAACAAAGGCCCTCGGGTCTTCCGAAGACAGGTCTCACAAACGCATAGCTTGCAGGATGCTATCGCCGGCGGTAACTCTACCGCCTCGCGGTAGGGGACAAACTATCGTTTCTTCCTCCTTTTTCAGGTGTTTTCCTGGTGACTTCCACCAGTACTCTCACTGCGGTCAACCGCACACCCTGCGAATCCGAAATCTACACGATCACCACGGATTCTTCTCCGACATACAAAGCATATAAACATCACCAATCCAGACCAACCCGTCCGGATGGTCTTTAAACAGCATGCCTATCCCGTACTACGATTCTGGGTCAAAATGCAAAACTACAGAGATAAACCATATCTACCCGAAGGAATAACTCAAACTCACCACTCACTCGCAGGAGAGAGTTTTCTATGCAAAAAGGAAGAGGACCTTACATGTACAAGAAGAGAATCGTTACCCTAGAGGTTCGCTTCGGCGCCAAGGAAAACTAGCCGGATGAAAAGCACCGCAACAGACTTGCCTCCATGGATCTGGACTCGGCTCGCGATTCAGGGCTCTGAAGCTCCACTGGCGGCCGGATTCCTCCTGCTTCTTCAACCTTTGCTCTCCCCTCTCTCTAACTCTTTAGAAAAAGAATGGCCATAGGAAAATGAGGAGTAAACTCTACACTCCCGAACTTAACATTCTAGGGAGAATTCTGGGCCATTGGATCATTTCCAAATAGAACGAAAGAACCTAATTCGCTCTGAAAGCCAACTTCTTGGGCCAAATACGGCATGTGACACTCCCTTGTCACAAGCCGTGTGGCTCAAGCAGCAAAAGAAACCGTCGCATCCGGACCAGGACACAGCCCTGTGACACACCCGTGTCAAAGGCCGTGTGCCAGACACGGCTTCAGACACGCCTGTATCCCAGCTCGTGTTCATCAGTCGTCACTGACTGACCAAACATAGAGAAGTACACGGACCTTGACACGCCCGTGTGACCGACATGGCTTGCCTCCGAGGATCGTCGAATGCATTTCGTCGACCTCACAAAAAATTTGTCGAACTCATAACAGAACACAGCCCTGTGACATGCCCGTGTCACAGGCCACACTCGGCACCACCCTGCCAACACAGAGCAGGACACGTCCCAAGACATGCCCGTGTCTCAGGCCATGTGAAGCTACTCAGGTACCAAGCATCCTTAAACCACTAACATTCCATAATTGAGTTTTGGGGCATTACAATTCTCTCCCTCTTAAAAGAATTTTGTCCCGAAATTACAGCATGTAAAAGTACTCAAAATTAAACGGTACCTGAGTGGAAAAGCTCGGGATACTCCTCAAGCATGGTCTGCTCTCGCTCCAACGAAAGCTCCTCACGACCGCAATTGTCCCAACGGACTTTGACCATCCTCATAGCTTTGTTCTGTAATTGCTTGACCTCTGTATCCTCTATCTGAATGGGTCTAACTTTCATTGTTAGCCCACTATCGACCGACACTTGATCCGCAACAACCACTTGCACTGGCTCTTACACAGCTTTGCGTAGGACCGAGATGAGAAATACATCATGCAAACTACTCAGCTCTACCGAAAGAGCCAGCCAATAGGCGGCTTCACCAACCCGCTCCAAGATCTCAAAATGACCAACATACCTCAGACTAAGCTTCTTTAACTGTCGAATCCTTGATACGCCTTTAAACAGCTATATCTTGATGTATACCCTGTCGCCCATGGAAAATTCCATGTTCCGATGCTTGGTATTATAGTACTTGGCCTTTCTATCTTGAGAAATTAGTAGCCGTTCTCGAATTAACCGTATTGTTAAAGTAGCATCTTCAACGTACCTTCGCTTGAATAGCTTCGATTCTCCCGTTTCTACCCAAGACAATGGCGTATGACACCTCCTTTTGTACATAGCCTCAAAGGGCGCCATCTGAATGCTGGCTTGGTAGCTGTTATTGTATGCGAACTCAATCATGTAAAGATGGTCCTCCCACCTTTTACCAAAATACAATGCACACATACGAAGCATGTCTTCCATTGTCCTGTTCACCCTTTTAGTTTGCCCACCTGTCTGTGGGTGAAAAATAGTGTTGAAGTTCAACTTGGTACCCAACAACTGATGAATGAGCCTCCAATCGTTGGATGTGAACCGTCCATTATGGTCACTAATGATGCTCCGGGGTACACTATGCAAACGAACTATATTATCCACATAAATATTCGCCAGCTTCTCCACGGAATAATCCTTTCTATTGGGTATGAAGTGCGACACCTTTGATAACCAATCAACGACCACCCAAATGGCATCGTTCCCCTTATGTGATCTCGGCAAACCGTGAATGAAATCCATAGATATGTCGTGAAACTTCCACTCTGGTATAGGCAAGGACTTTAGAAATCCACCTGGCTTCTGGAATTCGGCCTTCACCAAGGCCCAAGTCTAACACTTCGCCACGTATAACTCTATGACTTTCTTCAAACCAGGCCACCAGAACAACCTCTTCATGTCTTTGAACATCTTTGTGCTCCCAGGATGAATTGATTACTTGGTAAAATGCACCTCGTACATCAATTCTTCTCTTAATTTTTCAGCATTAGAGACGCACAACCGACCACCTTTCCATACAAGGCCATCGTCAACAATGAGCTGGTCATTCGACCCATCCACGGACTCTGCAATGCGACGTTTCAAGCTTACCTCAAACTCCAAGGCCTGCTGATTCCTGTCCGTGAGGTCGCAGTGAACCTCTGTCCAACTCAAACATGCATTAGCACTAGATACCTTGTCAACACACGAGACCTCCAAAAACTCTACGAACGAGTCGCTCGTCATGCATCTGCAACCAGTTTACCTGTGCAGGGGTTCTACGACTCAGAGCATCTGCCACAGCATTCCCCTTCCCGGGAATATAATGATTCTTGTAGGTATAGTCCCCAAGAAACTCCATCCATCATCGTTAGCGCATGTTCAGGTCCTTCTGATCAATCAGATACTTCAGACTCTTGTGATCTGAATTTATATTGACCTTTACTCCATAAAGGTAATGCCTCCAAAGCTTGAGAGAGAATACCACGACCGCCAAATCCAAATCATGGACCGGGTAGTTCCTCTCATGCACCTTAACTGACATGATCCATAGGCTATCACTGACCCATGCTGAAGCAGAACACAGCCTAAACCACTCCCAGAGGCATCACTGTAAACCTCAAAGCCTTCAGAACCACAAGGCGAACATAAGATAGGTGTCGTGCTCAAACGACACTTTAGTTCTTCGAAATCTTGTGTGCACTCAGGCGTCCAAACAAACTTCTGATCCTTCCTTATCAAAGTAGTGAGGGGAAATGCTATCCGCGAAAAGTTCTCCACGAAGCGCCTGTAATAACTGGCAAGCCCCAGAAAACTTTGGACTTCCGCTATCGAAGACAACACAGGACACTCCAGTATAGCAACTATCTTTGTCGGATCTACCGCAATCCCTTCTCCACTAACTATATGACCAAGGAGCACGACCGAGGACAACCAAAACTCGCATTTGGAGAATTTGGCATACAGTTGGTTGCTCCTTAATGTCTCCAACACCATATGCAGATGATTGAAATGATCCTCCCCGTACTGCGAGTACACATGTATATCGTCGATAAAAACTATCATGAACTGGTCCAAAAATTCTCTGAACGTTCTGTTCATCAAATCCATAAACATGGATGGAACGTTCGTTAGCCCAAACGACATGACAGTGAACTCATAATGCCCATACCGTGTGCTGAAAGCCGTCTTGGGGATGTCACTTTCCCTTATCCGCAGCTGATAGTATCCGGATTTTAGATCCAACTTTGAGTACACAGTCGACCCGGCCAGCTGGTCGAAAAGATCATCAATCCTTGGGATGTAATACTTATTCTTCTCTGTTAGCCTATTCAACTCCCGGTAATCAATACATAGACGTAAGCTTCCGTCCTTTTTATTAACAAAGAGGACCGACGCGCTCCAAGGCGACGAACTTGGATGCACATAACATTGCTCCAACAACTCTTGAAGCTGTACTTTCAATTACACCATCTCCTTAGGTGCTAATCGATACGGAGAGCGTGACACATGTTTGGCACCTGACACTATCTCAATGGTGAAGTCGATCTCTTACTGAGGTGGAGCTCCAGGGAGATCTTCAGGGAATACGTCAGGAAACTGAGATACAACTAGGATGCTGTCCAAACAATTCTTGGGCTTCGAACCATCCACTAAAGTAAGAAACAGCTCCACACCACCATGAGCTGCCTTAACAACCTAGAGAGCAGACATCAAAGTCTTTCTCGAACCCTTCAAGACTGAGAATGTTGTGTCACGATCTGTTTCCAGTCCCAATTTGACCACCTTACGGTTGCAATCGATATACACACGCTGCTCTGATAGCCAGACCATTCCAAAGATCACATCGAACTCTACTATATGCAGTAGCGACGCTCGTAAGTCATAATTGTGACTCCCAATCCTTACCTTCACGCAACAAACTCTATCCGCGCGCATAGAGCACCCATTAGGCAGCAACACATCCAATTTGTCCCTTGCCATCGAAGAATGTACTCCGATGCGCGATACAAAATCTTCAGACAAAAAGGAATGCGATTCTCCTGTATCGAAGAATGCTCTCGCTAGAAAATCAAAGGTCTAAACAAAGCCTAGCACAACTAGTAATAAGCTAACATGCGCAAGACAACAAGTATTTAAAGCTAAATTGGTATAAATTTAAACCGTACCTGTCACCATGTCAGCCTACTTTATGGCTTCCTGCTGGCCATTATTGTACACACTAGGCTGGGCTGGGGCATAGTGTGATGCGGTTGACTCCAACGCCTTGCACTTCTACTCATAAGTCACTCCAGGCTTCTTCTCGGATTTTGGACGTCCGCTCCAACAATCTCGGGCAAAGTGTCCCGGCTTCCTACAGTTATAACATTCTCTCGGGGTTCAGCTTGTAGTCACCCCAGATGCACCAAAAGAAGGGGTTGGACCAAAAGTCTTAAGCCTTCTTATTCCACTTACGGAAACCAGACCTTGAGGAGGTCAGCACCTTGAACTTCAGCTTCTTCGCACTCAAGTACTTTTTCCCTTGGACTCTCTTCAGATCTTTCTCCAACGATCGGGCCATATTGACCAGGGTTAGGAAGCCCTGCATCATAGGCCCAGAGAGTAGTAGCCTTAGGTCATCACCCAGACCCTCATAGAACCGGTTGGTCTTATGCTCCTCATCAGCAAACGTAGAGCTAGCATAATGACCCAACCACATAAACTTATGGAGGTACTCATCCACACAACTATGCCCCTGCGTCAATCTCTGGAACTCATTCTCCATAGCAATCCTCTGTGCCGAGGGGAGGTATCTTGCCAAGAATAACCTTGAGAACACCTCCATCGAGACATCTGTGAGTTGCCTTCCAACCAAGTGATGTAGCTCCAACCCTTCCCACCACAACCTTGCCTCTCCATCCAACAGGAAGGTGGTTATGGTGGTCTTCTGCCATTCCTCCATTTTTGTGGATGTCAAGACTCTCTTCACCTGATAGAGCCAATCTTTGGCCTGGGATGGGGTCCCAGTCCCCAAAAATACCAGAGGATTAAAGCTCATAACATGTTTGAGCTACTTCTCTTTCGCTCTTCTAGGTATCAATGGCTCTACCACCACTTGCTCAACCCTTCTAGGTTCTGCTGCTAGAAGCGATACCTGCTCCCCTACAGGGGCAGGATGTTGCACTTGTCTTCCTGGCTGGGCATTTTTCATCGCAAAAACTGCCTCAGCAACAAGTATTATAGTTTCTGCCGAAAGAGGGGTTGCAGGAACATCATTAGGTGCACTGCTTGCCCTAGAAAGCGGGCATTCATATTGCCCTGCACCAGTCCCGGTCACCTATAGTCGTACAACACACCATTAAGCGATGAAACAAAATTGCAAAAAGCAATTATAAGAACACGCAGGTTCCACAAACATCTGTATTTTCATTCCTAAGTGGACATCCATGAGTTCTTTTCATGTTATAACAATTACGCACATACATGTGCTCACCACCCCTTAAAAGAATTTGTCCACGAATTCCAATAAGAAAGATCGATGCCTTAGTCTGATACAAAATTATAACACCCCCATCCGTCACATGGAATATAATAGAAGGTCCGGTCGGGGCCCCACGCCATATACTACGGACAGTCAGTGAAGTTACATATTAATACAAAATTTACAGCAATAGGAACACGCATCCTAACTCAGAGCATTCTAGCAGAAGCTTTTAAAACAGTTATAAGAACCCAAATACAACGCACGAATGTCAACTACAACCAAAGGTTGGAATGAAAGCAAAATACACAAAAGTCTTGGCCTTAGGGCCTTATAGGTGTTTACTTAAACATTACATGATTTCTAAACTTCGGCACGCAGGCCGGCCACACATGAACATAATACAGTAAACATTCGCTTTGGCCTTCAAGGGCCAGCACAGATCAAGGGCTTCAGCCCACTACTTGCCACTAGGCTCACATGTTCCTGCATAAAAACAAACCACCGAATGGCGGTAAAATAAGGGAACGGTCAGCTAAAGCTGACCAAATTATAAAGACCCCGCCCCTCACTTGGGGCGGCGGTGCTCCTTCCCTGCACGCAATAACATTAACATAGAAAGGCAATACATCATGCAAACTAAGCACTATTCTCCACAGATGTTGGCACTGTTGGCCAAATGCCATGTGCACTCAAGGCGCATTATCAGTGTACCGGACTTCCTGAATACCACCACCGTTTAGAGGTCCTTGACATGACGGTCACTTTGAGAATTTTAGTCTTTACGACCCCGGGCCTTAGACTCTCATTATGCCACTGACAAAAGCCCAATTGCTTGATGCTCTCATATTATAGTCTACATTACGCAGGTACAGCTCCACAATTTCTCGTTGCTCAAGTCACCATACCATCTCTGAATATCGTAGTACTTATGGCCGAATGGCAGGCGCGGGTCGACTTCTCCTTTCCTATTTGGCACTTTGGCCTAATAAAGCTGGGCTTTAAAGGCTCTCAACTTTCAAAACTAAGGCCTCCAGGATCCCGGAGACAGGCCTCACAAACACATAGCTTACTGGAAGCTATCGCCGGCGGTAACTCTACCGTCGCGCGGTAAGGGACAGACTATCGTTTCTTCCCCCTTTTTGGGTGTTTTCCTGGTGACTTCCACCAGTACTCTCACTGTGGTCACCCGCACACCCCGTGACTCCGAAATCTACACGATCATCGCAAAGTCTTATACGGCATACAAAGCATATAAACATCACCAATCCAGACCAACCCGTCCGGATGGGCTTCACACAGCATGTCTATCCCGTACTACGATTCCGAGTCTAAATGCAAAACTACGAGGATAAACCAAATCTACCCGAAGGAATACCTCAAACTCACCGCCCACTCATGGGAGAGAATTTCCTATACAAAAAGGAAGAGGACTTCACATGTACAAGAAGAGAATTGTAATCCTAGTGGTTTGCTTCGGCGCCAAGGAAAACTAGCCGGATGAAAAGCCCCGCAACGGACTTGCCTCCACGGATCTAGACTCGGCTTGCGATTTGGGGATCTGAAGCTCCATCGGCGGCCGGATTCATCCTGCTTCTTCAACCTTTGCTCTCCCCTCTCTCTAACTCTATAGAAAGATAATGTCCAAAGGAAAATGAGGAAAAAACCCTACACTCCCAAACTTAAAATTCCAGGGAGGATTCTATGCTGTCAGATCTTTTCTAAATAGAACGAAAGGCCCTGATTCACTCTTAAAGCCAACTTCATGGGCCGAACCCGGCATGTTACACTCCCGTGTCACAGGTCGTGTGCCTCAAGCAACAAAATAAATCGTCACGTCCCGACCAGGACACGGTCCTATGACACGCCCGTGTCACAGGCTGTGTGCCAGACACGGCTTCGGACATACCCGTGTCCCATCCCATATTCATTAGTCGTCACAGACCGACCAAACATAGAGAAGGACACGACCCTTGAGATGCCTGTGTCATAGGCCGTGTGCCTGACAAGGCTTGCCTCCGTGGATCGTCGAATGCATTTCGTCGACTTCACGGAAAATTCGTCAAACTCATAACAAGATATGGCCTTGTGATACGCCCGTGTCACAGGTCGTGTGCCACCCTCGACACCGCCTTGCTAACACAGAGCAGGACAAGGCCATAGACAAGCCCGTGTCTCAGTCCATGTGAAGCTACTCAGGCACTAAACGTCCTTATACCACTAACATTCCTTAATTGAGTTTTGGGGCGTTACAACAAATATGCCTATAAAGAAAGGATGAAGCAGGGAATCCTGTTGATGAGACCTTGTATAGAGGGACAATTGGCTCCCTTCTTTATCTTACTGCAAGTAGGCCTGACATCATGTTTGCTACATGTGTTTTGTCTAGGTATCAGGCTTTCCCAAAAGAATCTCACTACTCTGCTACAAAGAGAATCTTGAGGCATCTTAAGGGCAGACCAGATCTTGGCCTATGGTACCCTAGAAATGGGGAGTTTGAACTAACATACTACTCAGATGTAGATTTTGCAGGCTGCAAAGAGGACATGAAGAGCACTTCTGGCACCTATCAACTCTTGGGTGGAAGACTAGTGTCTTGGAGCAGCAAGAAGCAAACCAGTGTTGTAATCTCAACTACAGAGTCAGAGTACATCTCAGCAGGTAGCTACTATGCTCAGTTGCTATGGATCCAGCATCAGCTCCAAGACTACAACATTTAGATAAGTAGAAGCCCCTATTTTGTGATTCTTCTAGTGCTATATCAATTGCTAGGAATACTGTTTCTCACAGCAGGACTAAGCATATTGAGGTAAGATACCATTTCATATGGTAACATGTGGAATGTGAAGACATCACCCTTGAGTTTGTCCCAATAGACAAGCAAGTGGCTGATATCTTCACTAAGCCACTATATGAAGCAAAGTTTAACACCTTCAAGTTTTAGTTGGGTATGTTTAACATAATATAGCTTCAGTTGCTCCTTAAATTATTGCGTGCCATATTATGTCTTGTAGATGGAATTGCTCTTCAACAAATTAAAGACATTCCAAGTAGTGTACCTTCAATGGTATCATGTTCAAGATGCTGCTTTAGTTGAGGGGGAGCATGTCCAAAAATACTCTAAGATGTTCAAACTGCTGCCTATGAGAAATCAAAGAGGGGGAGCAGAATATCCTCCCTGGCTATTTACAGAAGTCAAAAAGGGGGAGAAGGACTTGAATCAACTTACTGATTCAAGGACTTGAAAGTAGTATCAAATTCATCAAAAGCAGGTAGCAACTATTAAGGAGAAGAAGGTACAGGAAAACGAAGTTTACTATAACTTATCTTCTTATCATATCTTTTCCTATTGTATTTCTGATATTTGTTAGTGTATGTCATTGACTCAGATATTTGGTGGAGAGTTTTGATTTCTTCAAATAGGGGGAGATTGTTGGGTCCATTACCCACAATGTCCTAGATTTGAAAAAGTCAAATATGTCAATGAGCATACATAATAGTATATTTAATACATGTTCAAGTTCATACATGCAGATTTGTCCTAGTAATAATGATGGGACAAGATGCCTAAGTGGCTTAGTCAGGTAATCACTCACCTAAGGTGTGGATAGAGAAATATCTATCTAAGTCTACAGGCATTTAGTAAAGGCTACTCACTCAATGCTAGATGACTTATAGTGTTGAGTGGAGCCTATATAGTCAAAGCCAAAGTAATGGCAGGCTGAAAAAGTGGCTAAGTCCACATGCATTACGTAAAGTTAACTCACTCAACGCCATACAACAAACGGCTGTGAGACAGGCTAATGCTATAATAGCCTAAGTAGAAATGAGCAAAAAAGTGGCTAAGTCCACAAGCATTGAGTGTAACTCACTCACTCAATACCATAGCTTCATAATCATTGAGTATAGCTCAGTCAGTCAATGCCACAGGAAAACTATGAATATTTACCAAGTCCATAGGCATTGAGTGAGGCAAGCTCACTCAATACCATGTGATAATGCGTTGACTAATTCTCAAAGGGAGTGTTCCTTTTTAGACATAGGAAGTTGGCTAATTCTAAATGCGTTGAGTGTAGCTCACTCACTCAATGCCAGATAACAGAAGTGTATGTTAAGTAGTTTGGCGTAGAGTGGAGCTTACTCACTCAATGCCAAGTAGCAGTAAATCTGGCTAAGAAAAAAAGTGTTGAGTGAGGCAAGCTCTCTCAACGATCTCAATGCTTAAGATGCTACATACGCAGAAAATTAGCTAAGGCAAAAAACATTGAGTGAGGCATGGTCACTTAACGCTCTCAACACCAAGCACGCAAAAGTGGCTGAAGATTATGCTAAGGTTAAACGTGTTGAGTGGGTCTTGCACACTCAATGCTGTCAACGCATAGATAGACAGAATTTTGTCTTAGTGTTTTGAAATTGAGTGAAGCTCATTCACTCAATGCCTATTCTACTGATGCTCGATTTTGGCTAAGTCCACAGGTGCTGACGTCAGCAAAATCGACAAAGTCAACTGATTTCAAATCAAGTATGGAGAAGCTACAGAACACAGAAAACTCTGTTGAGAATTTACTATACGTCTTCTTCCGTTGAAGTAAGGTGCAGCTAGAAGCTACAAGTGGGGCCCACTGATCTCTAAGAGCCATTGATTGGCAAACTACAAAAGGAAGAGATGATCCAAGACGAAAGACAACTTTTAGGGCATTATCAATTTCCAAAGGTTGCAGTCGACTTATTCTCTTTCGCCATTATCATCGAGAAAGGGCTTGAAGCCTTCCAACAGGAATGAAAAGTTAAGTGATTTGTAGCTTCTTGATTTGCTACAACATAATAAGAAAGATTTCTGATAGAGGAAGAAAGTAGAGCCATAATTCTCTTGTCGGCTCAGTTGGCTGATTGAAGAACACAAGTTCACCTTCTTCTTCAGTAAGATCATAATCTTCATTCTGAGTTTCTTCTAGCAGAGGGAGAACTTCTACCTGCTGCTATGAAGCAAGATAGTGCTATGATAACTCAGTCTTAGTTTTTGACACAGAAATATCTGTGTAAAAACATTCAAATACTCATCTTTCTGTAGGATCCAACTGGATCTGAGTTGTATGGCCACTAGACTGAGGTAGGACAAAAGTGCTTGAGTAGTAGGAGAGTGAAGCTCTCTGAGTTGTAGGATCCATTTGGATCTAAGTTGTAGGGCCACTGTCCTGAGGTAGGGAAATATTTCCTTAGTTGTAGGAGAGTGTAACTCCCTGAGGTAGGATCATTTGGATCTTAGTTAGGGATTTCCTCCCAGCCTGAGTATAGGGTCTTTGGCCTGAGGTAGGTGATCAGGTGATCATTGAGTTGTAGGCCATTGTGGCTGAGCTGTAGGTCTTGGAGGAGACTGAGAGATCATGAGGTATCTGAGGTGTAAGTTCCTTGGAGCAATGTTTTGGAGAAGTTCCTTGACCAATAGGAAGTTGGCAAGGTGGTAGGAGAGTGGATGTACCCACAAGTTGGGAAACCACTATAAATCTGTGTGTGCTTTTTTGTATTATTTTCTTTGTGCAGGTACTTGAAAGCAAACTACTTCCAACATATTTTGTGCTAAAGAAAAAACTAAAAAGAAAATAATAACAGTGTAACAACCTATTCACCCCCTAGGTTGCAAGCTACCTTGAAAACAAAGACTTTTAAATTTGCCAATTTCCAGAACCACTGATCCTACCGCTCGGATAACCAAACTAAACTAGCCTCCAAAGTCATCGGGGTGAGTGAAGGTGAAGCCCTAGTTTTTACTAATTGCTCTTTAACATTTTAGTCTTACGGTTTAAGGTTAACCTTAGAATGCCCAGGGCATTACCTGTGAGGGGATCTCGAGGGCACTAGGAACTACGATGGGCTGAATCCCAAAGCTCCATTTCACAATGTACTTATTATTGTTGGTATCTACCCATGTCCCAACTCTCCTGATCTTACACTTTTTACTAAACCAAAGTGTAATTAGACTTCCTCCAAGGGAAAGACAAACCATCGTCGATCCCGAGCACAACCTTAACTTAGCCAACTAGGCTAACACAACCTGGATTCTCTTTCATATCAAAATCAGACCAAGTACACCATCTATCCCACCTTCCCATTTCAAGGATTACATTTTATCTTATTTCTACAACTTACTATGTGCAGACCTAATGAGCTACATGACGTGCATGAATGATAACCCCTCCAAATATTCATCCAAATGACTTAACATTATTATTGGGGGTCAACCATGATATTTTAAGTTTAAATCTAGAAGATAATATTTTTACTAATTCATTTGGCCTTTATTTAATTTTCTACAAAGTCAGGCCAACTGAGCTTTTGAACACAAAGTACAATTTTTTACAAGATATGTCCTCAAAAAAATTATGACAAGTGTGTATCATCGAAATAACAGTAAATACTGAAATTCACAATTTTACAAAAAGTTTTTGATCTCTAAAGAAATTGTTTATTAATTATCCACAAGCATAGGGTAAAATAGAAAATATTAGAATTAATCATCCAAAAATTATTGGAAAATTATCGGATATTAAAAGTGACCAGAAAAGTATACTGACCAAAAATAATAATTTTATATACAACTTTGGTCACATAAATAAATCATTTAAAAATATTCAACACTAAGATACTTGTGAAGCAACCTATATAAAAAAACTTCCAATAAATTTATAAAAGTTCATAGTGTATGATAAATCCTTAAAAATTTCTCAAACCAGATTTCATAATTTTCTAGTTAGTAAATAACTCATAAAAAATTTTCTCACTAATAGGGCTAGTACTAGGTTGTGAATGAAGTTCTATAAATGTAATCCAAAAGTTCATACCAAAATTTCTATAGGTTAATAATAAATATATAAGATCACTGTCTAAGTTTAATGAACATCTAAGGTCATATAATAATGCAATAAAATTATGAGTAGAAGTGCTCAAATTGGTTCTTAATTATTTTAAAGGGGTTAAATGCTCCTAAAAATTCTAATAACATTTATTAGGGCTTATTTCAACCCTATAAACTCATATACCAAGTTCCAAGACATTCCTAAAACATATGGTCCCATGTCCTTCAATAGGCTCAATATCCAACCCTAGGTCTCACACTAGGGCTCTAGGGCATCTTTACCCTAAATCACCCAAAATCAATTGTGGGGGTGTCTTGTGTGATGTTAAGTCAGTGGCCAAAGTTTCACAAACTTTGGATGAGGATTGGTGACTCAATCCTTCAAGTGCACTTTTGACCTAATTTTCCCCTTATAAGGCCAAACTTTGGTCACACCATTTCCTAGTAAAATCAAAACCAAATGGGATGAAATGTTTACCAGTAACCTACCATGACCCTAAGGGTCATCCACCAAAATATTGGAAGTATTTGAGGTCAGTAGACACTCTAATAAAATCATTAATTAATTTCTTACAAAAACTATAGAAAAATATTCTCCAAAAATTCCCATTTTAGGATATGATAATTGTGGATATATAATTAGCCTATGGTCTAAATTTCAGGGCATTTGCCTAACTGGTTTAGTTAGGGAACTCAAATTAGTCTCTGATTAACCCTAGGTATAGACTGTGCCATTTTGAGTGTTGTGGTCCAACCACTGACCAAATGGGTTGAAATTAATTTTAAATTAAGCTCGAATTCAAGGGCTACAACTTTTATATTGATCATTTTTCCAGTCGGGTGCTCAAAGTATTTTTAATATTTAATTAAAAATACTGTAAATAGTGTGATAGAATGAAATAACATTTATATTAATCCTATTAATATAAAGGCGCGACACGAATCTTGGGGCAACATTCGATGGCATCCGTTCATATTCCCCAGCGTGCTGACGGCTGAGATTGCCCTATCCTGGGCGATGTTTGCCTGTGATTTCTCGAACACCCACGCCCTTTCCTGGCAGGCCACTGCCACCACAACTTTCATTGAAGTGGTGGCCAACGATTTGCGGTGGTGGGCTGATCAGAGGTGGCCGGAACAGTGAAATGAGGATGGAAGAAAAAGATTGAAAACCAAGCTCTCGGCTCCCTTGATTTAGGGCCAATTGGACCCAAACCTTGGGGCCAACAGATGAAGATCTATCCATAGAGAGAGAGAGAGGAGGAAGACAAGACCTTCTGGGGTGGCTGAAGTCGTGCCAATCGCCGTGTCTCCATTGCCGGTGGGGGTGCTTTCGGGTGCTCTATAACAACACTACCAGAGGGCTCAAAATCTTTGGGGCAAGAGTGGAAACGACTGCTCTAGGTCTGGGGAATCTTTTTAAATGATCAAATGGGGGAGGGGAGGAGTCAAGCTTCAATGGACATTAATGGCCATGAAGGAAATTTTGGCAACTGAAATTCTTTGAATCTAGTTGCCAATGGGGTTGTCCATGATTATTGATCTCCTCAGAATTAATTAGGGTAGATGTACCAAGCTATTGGAATTGAAGAGAGGAGGCCCTTGGCCTTTCATGGCCATGAATGGTCTCTTTCTCTCTTTCTCTCTCCTCCATTAAAGGAAAAATGAGCTTTCTCTCTCCTAATCACCCCTCCATGATTTGAGTGTAATTTTAGGTAAATATCAACCTCCTAAAGCTTGTGGACCACTCCAATTGGGTTTAGCCCAAGTGAATTGGGCTTGGTTAGGTCCACTTGGGTTAATTTGACCCATTTTAGGGTTGAGTTGACTTTGGTAAATTTGACCTTTTGGGTTGACCCCAATGGGTCCTTAGTGACCCATTGGCCTCTCCTAAGGCCTAGGGATACTTGTAGGGTTAGTTTGGTTTCTTGGTGGTCACTTGACCTATAATATTGCACTTTGACCACATAAGGGTTAGGGTTGACTTTGGTCAACTTGACCACTTGGGTTGCCCCCAATGAGTCCTTAGTGGCCCAATGGACCTCCCAAAGTGTTAGGAGTGCTATGGTGGGGTCATGGGGTCAAGGTAAAACCCTAAAGTCAAACCCTAGGTTTGGTGATGAGGTTGTGTTATAGGTAGACCAAGGTAATTCCTACCTTTATGCCCTAGTTCACCTGGTCTTATTGAGCTTCTTAGGGTTTTGTCATGACCTAGTCATGACAAAACCACTCTTAGGGGTCTAGTTGTTTGAGGGATATTACATCCTATATCCAGATCTAAGACTTTTATACCTAAAATAGGGTTTGAACCCGGCTGCGCTATCTGGCCATAATCTGTCCTGCTATTACAGCTTAATTATTTTCAGGGCAGAAATTTTGAATTTACTTTTAGGGAGCTACAGAGCTCCCCAGAAAATATACAACCCCTCATTAGAAAGAACTTTCTAGGGTATATAACTTTCATGTTGAGCCCGAGACATGAACTTGACTGGATCATGCCTGAAAATCAGCTTGAAGTCTGTCACACATACACGACATATTTTTGTCTAAGTACTATAAGTATTTTCCTGCACGGATCTTAAAGATAGAGGAATAGTAGCTGATCATCTTTGTTGGGCCCATTGATCCAAATGGCCCAGATTTGTAAGAAGTCAAACAAGTCAATGAAACACACTAGTTGTATTTGATGTGTGTTTGAGTGTATGGATGCAGGTCAATCCCTATTATATTGATAGGACAGGTGGACACCAAGCAAGCTAGTGATTAGGCAGAATATACACTAATCTACAGGCATTTATTGGAGCAAGCTCACTCAATGCCATCTACCTTAAGAAATAAAGTTGGACAAAAAATGCTACTAAGTCCACATGCGTTGAGTGGAGCAAGCTCACTCAACGTCAGAAAACAAGGAAAGATGTTTACAAGCAAGAAATTCTACCAAGTCCACAGGAGTTGAGTGAAGCCAGTTCACTCAACGCCATGAGCCAAAAAGCCCTGAGTCAGGTGTGGACAGTCAAAGCCTATGCATTAGCAAGAAGAAAAATTATCAAAGTCAACATGCATTGAGTGATGTCAACTCACTCAACGCCATACTGCTTATTCATTGAGTAAAGCTCATTCTATCAAAGCCACAGAGTTTCTGCCAAAGAAAAAGATTCTAAGTCTAGAAGCATTGAGTGAAGCTAGTTCACTCAATTCCATTCCGATTCTATCAAAGCCAAAGGAGATAGATAAAAAAATCTGTCTAAGTACAAAAGCGTTGAGTGAAGCTAGTTCACTCAACGACAAATGATTGAAAGTGTTGAGATAAGCTCCAGCAGTCAACGCTTGAGGGAAGGATAGAATTTGACTAATTCTAGAAGCGCTGAGTGAAGCAAGTTCACTCAATGCCAAGATCAAAAATCTTTGAGTCAAGCAAATAATTTCAGCATAAGAGGAAATCGAGAAATCGACTAAGTCCAGAAGCATTGAGTGAAGCCAGTTCACTCAACGCTCTATGTTGAAACCAAAAAATCGGTCTTTGAGGAGTTCGACCCTTGGGGAAGGGGTGATCGTACACTTACTTCTCTCCTCACGAGCCCAAATGACTAAGGAAAACGGACCAGGGACAGACCCAAGGCTCCAGTACGGAGGTCCCACCATACACCCAGAAGATCTCAGAGCGCTTCCCCTCCTTAGCCAAGTACTGGAGCTAAGGTACCTCAGAAAGCGCTAGAAGACAAGGCACAAGAAAACATGTCCTTCTGAGGTATGCCTTGGGTCCTATTTATAGGAAAAGACAGTCTGCAAATATCCAACCTTCGCTGTTTTCAAGGACTATAAGCAGTCCAAAGGGGGTAACATGGTAAAATACAACACAGCTGAGGGCCGAGCTGGCCCTGAGATAGCCTCCACTCGGCAAGGGTGGCGAGTACTAGAGCGAAAAATCTTCACCCCACACCGAGGTAAAAAGCGGTGAGGGAGCTCGCCCCACTCAATGCCATAGGCCTAGCTCGCCTCACTCAATGCCACGGGAGGAGGCGTTGAGTGAGCTCGCCTTTCTCAATGCCACAGGCCTGGCTTGCTTAACCTTTGGCCTGGACGAGTTGGCTCAGAATCCTCTGCTCGCGAGTGACGGACGGACTGGCGCTCGCTCGCCCCTTGGCTCTAGGCATGCACATACTCGGTCGGATCTGCTCTCCCGATGAATTGACTTCCTTTCATCGGGCTCAGCTCCACGAACTCCAAGCTCGGCCCGACGATTGCCGAGCTTGTACTCGGCATGCTGGGCTCGGCATGCTCCGCCGAACTCGCCTGGGGCTTTGGGGCGGTCTGAGCCGGCCGGTTTGGCTCCTATTAGCCCACTCGCCGGATACGGGGTTGTATACTCTCAATGCTAGATTTCAGAAGCAAAGGTAGAAAGCGTTGAGTGAGGCTAGCTAATTCAATGCCTTTAGATAGAAGGAGATTTGGCTAAGTATAAAGGCATTGAGTGAAGCTTACTCACTCAACGTTCTCAACACAAAACATACATAATGGGCTGAAGATTAAGCTAAGACAAAAAGCATTGAGTGAGGCCAGCTCACGCAACACTTTTATACTGAAGGAGATTTGGGTAAGTATAAAGGCGTTGAGTGAAGCTTACTCACTCAACGCTCTCAACGCCTGGATGAACTAAAGAAATGACTAAGTCCAGATTCGTTGAGTGAAGCCCATTCACTCAATGCTCTCAATGCCTGGATGAATTGAAGAAATGACTAAGTACAGATTCATTGAGTGAAGCCCATTCACTCAATGCTCTCAATGCCTGGAGTAATTCTGTGAATTTGGCTAAGTCTAGAATGGCTGACTTCAACATGAGTCAGCAAAAGTCAACAAAGTCAATGTAGTTGAAATTATTTGTGGGAAAGATGTAGTATGCCAATGATGGCGCTGACGGCCAGCTGTTGTCATATTCTACAAATGAAAGGTGGTAAATCGGCAATTAAGGCTGGGCCCACATCGCAAAGAGCTGTTGATTGACGATCAATAAAAGGGAAAGATTGGCTGAGTCGACAACACACAATTAGGGTTTTCTGATTTCGCATTGTGGCTGAACATCTTCTTCTTCCTCGCCATTGTTGCCGAGACTGAAGGTCTTGTTCATTTCAGTAAACTTGAAAGTGAAAAGAGATAACTGCTGCGATTTTCATCCGCGACAGCAAGGTTAGGGCTGATTCCTGTAATCGAAGAGGCAGAGGATTCTGCAAGTTACTTCCAGTACACACTGCCGAGTTCTGAAGTTCTTTTCAAGGTTTTGCTGAGAAGAAGATAAGGCAGAAATCTTCTCAGCCTAGGAACACAGTGATGAGTCCAAGTTATATACATATTTTTGGACTCATCTAGGCTAGTTTTCTCGATTATGCACTACACTTGAGAGCCATAATTGTTCATATTTATTACTATGTCCATTCCATGTGAAGTGCACTTTTGGCCCGTTTTTTGTGTGATTTCGTAGTTATTGTACTTTTGCCCTATATTTGGTGTTTTTCTATGTCTAGAGAATGTGGAATGCCCATTTCGGTGGCTCTTCTATTTTTACTGCTGGTACAAAGGTTGTGTGAGTGTTCCGGGATTATTTGGGAATATTTTTTTCGCCTAAGGGCCACTGATTGTGCATTTTTACACGGTCAGTTCATCGGACCCCAAATGGTACGGGAACATTGTGTATGATCATTTGATCTATATATCATGACCACTGGTTATGGCTACTAATCGTGCACACTATTCTCCATTTTTCCATGTTCTGTTTGGGGCAATCGCATTACCATTGCACATAATGCGCACGACCACTGGTCGTGCGCCACTGATCATGTGCATTATATTTTCTATAATCTATAAATACACAGGTTCCACCCTAATTCCAAATTATGGACTTTTCTCCGCCGTTTTCGTCTCCGAGGAGGGTTCCGTCGATCTCCTTCTTCCTCCACCATAGGGAGGGGCTCCGAGCAAGCTTTCAATGCAAAATTCAAGCCGGAGCTTCCTCTCGGCATCCTCCTTAATACTTGAGCTTCAAGAAGGGTTTCCCCAAGCTTTCACCATCAAGCTCAGAGGAGTTTGTGTCATCCTCTACCGGATCGTGACACGAAGAAGACGTGTCCATTGGGAGTTAGTGATAGCCTCCTCTACACCGTACACAGTTGAGGACCGAGCTAGGACATGGATTGACAACCCGACGATTCATTCAGTGAATCCTCAGCAAGTCTTTTGATCCGGTAGATTTTACACTCTCTTCTTCTTTTGTTGTTGATAGTTTAGTTTGGTCTCTTTGTATTTAATATAGTGTGCTTAATTTGATATATGTTTGTGTACAATCATGTCTATGTGATTTTATATTCACGTTATTTGCTTGAGGTGCGCCATTATCCATCCTCCACCACACAGTGCCACACTAGCAATTGCTAGTGGCGTGCATAACAAAGAGGAGATCACGACCCTCATTCTTCCATTCTCACCACCTCATCTGCAAGCATACTCATCCATCCGCCTAGCGATTCAGTGCATAGCGGCTTGTGTAGTTCTCCATCCGCCTAGCGAAGCATTGCATAATGGCATTGCATAAGAGTAGTTTATTAGTGTTTACTTTCTTTTTCTGCAAACAATCAAAACCCCCTTCGTATACACCGACCTAAGGACATCAATCTCAAGTCTTCCTCAAAATTAACTCCACCTTACTGTGTTCCTTAAGAGATTGATACTTAGGAAAATTCTCCCATTTTATAATACTTGTGCGACCGGTACACTTGCCGTAAACCGCATCAAGTTTTTGGCGCAGTTGCTGTGGAATACAGTCGTGAGATTTTTCTGAGAGGGAGGTAGGAGATAGAAGCCCTTTTCCATTTGTTCATTTCATGTTTTTTCTTTGTTTTTGTTTTTAGAATTTGTTGCTTATTTTTCTTTGTTCCTTTTCTAGTTTTATTTTTTCAGTAGCAGGCATTCCTTTTCTTTTATCTGCTAGTGTGTTATTAATTTTTCCTTAGAATATTTCTGTTGGTGAATTCTTTCTTATTGAACCATGTTTTCTTATATGAATATCCATTTCATATGGTGCGGGGATTAGAAGTATGGTAGTGATGAGTGCCACACTAAAGATAGTGAGCATAATTTTTGTGGTTCAGTGTATGGAGCACCATCCTCTTATGGTACTTCATACACCATACCCAAGTCTTATGGTTATTTCTCTTCTATGCCTTCACCTTTTTATTATTCCTCTCTGATCCCACCAGGACTGAGGAGTAATGGAAAACGGTGTTTGTGTTGTTGTACAACCGAGCACGTGTTTAAAGATTGTGCAGAATTTTAGCGCCAGTTGGAGGATGATGATGAAATGGGTATCCTATTCATTCCATCCACATCTCAATTGGCTGACACTTCTGATTCTGATGATATATTCGAAGTACCACCTTATCTATGGGGGGCTGCTGCGGATATACCAATCAGACTTTTTGCTGATCGGTGTGACGACATTGTGGTGCCGTCTCTCCCTATGCATTCTTCCCCTCTTTTGGATTCACCCCTAGAGGAACCCGCACATATTTTCTATGATGTTATTGTTCCTCCGCTTTCTTTGCAAGAATTATTGATGATTAGTTTTAGTCATCCCTTTTGGGGGTATTTTAGTAGCTTAAATCCCTAAGTATTATTATAAATTTGTGTTTTGTATGCTTTTTTTGATGTCCTTTTATGTTTTTGATATAAAAATCTATTTAAACTTATTATATGTATTATGTTACTACAATCAATATTAGTTTATGTTTTGATGTTTTATTTTTAATGTTTTTTTTATGTTTTGTTATTTTATTTTAATGTTTTAATAATATTGATATATTATTTTTATTTTTAATGTTCTTGATGTTTTGTGTTTTAACTTTGATTATAACATAACTAATGTTTTATTTTTATGTTATTTTTGAAGGTGGCCGGATCCTCCCTCAAGTGCAACTCAAGCCCACCTATTGGAGCAGCCATAAGTGCAGCCCGAGCCCTTCAATATAGTGCAGCCACCTTGCATGGCCGGCCTACATGGCCTACCCGAGCCCTTAATGCAGCCCAAGCAGCCCACATTTGAAGCAGCCCGGCCTCCTCCTCTAGGCCCACTTAAGCATAGAGCAGCCCCCCAAAACCTCCTACCCGAGCCCACCATGTAGCAGCCCCCCTTCATCAATGCTTGCACGAATTTTTGCCATGCATGAATATCCCCATGCATTGGCCGGCCACCCCCCTTCTCTCTCTTTTATTATTTCCTTGCCACCTCATTTTCTCTCTCTCTCCTCATTATTTCATGCATGCATTTCTCCCTCATACATGGCCGGCCCATACCTTTTCTCCCCCCTCTTTTATTTTCCATTCATCCCCCCTTCATATTTTATATTGTCCATTTAATATCATGCATGCATTTAGCTATTTCCTCTCTCCCTCATTAAACCCATGCATGAACCCATTCTTCCCCATGTAGCTGGCCACCCCTTGGTCTCCCTAATCTAGATGCTTCCCTCCTCTCCTATAAAAGGAACCCATGTCCCATGCTAAAAAAAGTTGGATTAGAGAGAGAGCAAGTGAGCAAGAGAGTTCTAGTACAAGTATTTTCTTTTCATTGTTATAGTTCTCTTTTCATTGTTGTAATTTCCTTCTTAGTATAATATTGTCATCTTTTTAATATCATTGTGTACCTCTTTTTATTAATCAATGAAATTCTCTTCTCTTTATTTTGTTGTTTCCTTTTCCAATATACGTAGCTAATCTCCCTTAGCATTCGATCGTGAGGATCCATGAAGTGAGATGAGAGTTTATTTTCTTTCTTAGTTTTATTTTTGTTATTCCATGCTCGATCCTTCTTTGATTTATTTTGAGTTGACTCCGTATTTCTGGTATACGGTAGTAGGCCTTGTTCTCATTTCATAGTAGTCGAGAGACTCATGATTTGAAAGATCACTCAAAGAAGGAAGGAGTTGAACGCAATCCTAGAGATAAGATGACGTAAATCCTCCGGATTGGAGTCAAATCCAATAGTGTGGATCACCTCGATAATGCAACTTTAGGCTTCTTTGGTTTGTAAAGAGATTTCGATCAAAGAGTCTATAAGTTAGGAGACCTAATTCTCTAGCGAGATTTTGTCCTATTTTTGGATCTGTCACGGTCGAGTATGGTTTGCAAAAATTAAAACTATCTTTATTTTTATCTCTCTCATCTAATTTCATGGTGATTCACTGATCGGGTGCTAGCTTTTTAATATAAGTTTTTCGTCTCGCAAATTATCGTTTATTTCACTTTTAAAAATTCTCAAAATCCAACAATTTTTCCGGTAGGATAATAGTTCAAGCATGAGTAGCAGTACTTGACAGCCCCGTGTTTAAATACGACCTTAATACTACGATTCGACAGGTACGCTTGCCTATTCGGGTTTTAGCCCACCAAGTTTTTGGCACCGTTGCCGGGGACTTTTCTTCGTCAATATTTTGAAAACGCTTTCGCTATTACTTCTGCAAAATCAAAAAAAATATTATTATTTTCTTTTATTATTACAATCAACCCACCTCATCTTATTTTCTACCCAACCTAAAATCTCTCGAAAAGGGTAAGGGGCTTTAAGCGCCACCATTTTACCTAGTACCTTGCGAACCCTTCAACGGGTTGCCCTTGGGAAGTTCGAGAGCCAAACCGTAAAAAATCTATTTTTTTAAAAAAAAATCCTTTCTTCTCTTTTTCTTTCTTTTTCAAGTTTTCATTTTCATTCTCCTTCGTCTTCTTTGCTAGTGCATGACCCGAGCGAATCCGTCGCTACATGTTGATTTGGACCCAGAAATCGAACGCTCCTTTCAGAGACAACTATGATTCGGGGCTTCCACTTCTCAAATAGCGGTTGAGGATTCCTACGGGAATTGCAATTTCAATTCTGAAATGGGGGACCCTAACCCAGGATTGGCTCAGCAAAGGACCATGTCCGATTATGCTCGACCAAAATTGGAAGGGACAGAGACAAGTATTGTTCGACCTGCGATTGCGAACAATAAATTCGAGCTTAAGCCAAGCATCATTCAAATGGTCCAGCAATATGTACAGTTCGACGGATTATAAGATGAAGATCCGAACTTACATATTGCTAATTTTCTTGAAATCTGTGACACCTTTAAGATTAATGGTGTTTCAGACGATGCTATAAGGCTAAGACTCTTCCCATTCTCCTTAAGAACTAAAGACAAACAGTGGTTGAGTTCTCTTCCAAGAGGATCAATCACTACTTGGAACATTTTAACTGAAAAATTTCTTTCTCGTTATCCCCCCCCCCCCCCGGCCAAAACTGCTAAGCTACGAAATGATATAACTTCATATTCTCAAATTGATTTTAAGACCCTCTATGACACTTGGGAGAGGTTCAAAGAACTTTTGAGAAGATGCCCACACCATGCTCTGCCTGTATGGTTGCAGGTCCAGACATTCTACAATGGGCTAAACCAAGAAACTAAGCAGATGATAGATGTCGCTTCCGCTGGTTCTTTGGACCGCAAAACTCCGAAAGCCGCTCTTGAGCTTATCGAGGACATGACGATGAACACCTATCCGTGGAATTCGTCTAGGACTCGCCCATCTAAACCTGCAGGTATATACGAAGTGGATTCGGTGACGCAACTGGCGATGCAAGTGGAAATGCTGAACAAGAAGATTACGGAGATGACTACTCCCTCCGCCGCTAAGGTATATGAAAATGCTACTGCTGCTGAGCAGGTGGATTATCTGGGGAACATACCCAGACCTGCTCAAAATAATTCTGCTAATAATTTTTCTGTTTTTTCGAATTTTTCTTCTCCTCCTGGTTTTTCTTCTTCTTCGAACACTTATCATCCTGGATGGCGTAACCATCCTAATTTTTCTTGGAGTAATAACGCTAATATTGTACGCCCACCGCACGATTATACACCACCACCACCACCACCAGAACAAAATTTTCAAAAACCTTCCCCTTTGGAAGAGATCCTCGCTAAGTATATAAGCTCAAACGATGCTGTTATTAGAAACTTAACAGGATCAATGAAAATTTTAGAAAATCAGGTCGGCCAACTCGCCAAGGCCTTTTCCGAGAGACCACCTAGAACTCTTCCCTCGAACACTGAGCCTAACCCAAGGGAGCACGCAAATGCGATTTCCCTTCGGAGTGGTAATGTTGTTAACGAGCCCACCACAAGGGAAGAGCCAAGGGTGATTGTCCCTCCTATTTTTATCCCCACGGAAAATGATAAATCAAATTTTGAAAATGAAAAATCTATTTTTGACAAAGAAAAAGATATTTCTGTTCTTTCTGATCTTCAAAATGATGCTCCTGTTATTATAAAGGAATCTCCGCCACCTCCTTATCCGGCTCGACTTAGGAAGGAAAAACTAGATGATCAAGACAAACGCTTCCTTGAAATGTTCAAAAAAATTCACATTAATTTGCCATTTCATGAAGCGATTAGTCAAATGCCTAAGTATGCGAAGTACCTTAAGGATCTATTAACAAACAAGACGAAATTGGAAAATTTATCACACGTAACATTAAATGAAGAATGCTCGGCGGTCGTTAAAAACTCTAATCTTCCTAAAAAGATAAACGATCCGGGTAGTTTTTCCATTCCTTGCGTCTTTGGTGATTTATTTGTTAAACATGCGTTAGCAGATCTAGGAGCGAGCATCAATTTGATGCCTTTTTCTTTATTCAAGAAACTAGGATTGGGCACTCTTAGCCCTACAAGAATGAGTATCCAATTAGCTGATAGGTCCATTAAGTACCCATTAGGTATCATTGAGGACGTGCTAGTGAAGGTCGACAAATTCATTTTCCCAGTGAATTTTGTCATTCTTGATATTGAAGAGGACGTCGAGGTCACATTTTCTATTAATCAATCAATGAAAAATTCTTTAAAAAATGATGACTCATGCTTCTTTATTGATGTTTTAGATGAAGATTCTTCCCTTTCTCTTTCTAACATCTCTTCTAACGAATTTTTTCTTCTTTTTCTGAAATTTCTGCAAATGATTTTGAAAACACGGTGACGTCAATACAAGAAAATTTTGAAAATAATTCCGTCTTTGGTAGAAAAAAGTATGAAAATATCATTTTAGAAAAAGAAAAGAATTTTAAAAACTCTTATGACGAACCACCTCATCTTGATTTAAAACCACTTCCTGAGCATCTCAAATATGCCTTTCTTGCAAAAGACTCTAAATTGCCCGTTATAATCTCGTCTTTACTTTCTCAATCCGAAAACGATCAATTGATCGAACTACTACAAAAGCATCGCCGAGCTATAGCGTGGCAAATTTCTGATATTCCTGGCATAAGCCCCTCCTTCTGCACCCACAAAATATTTTTTGAAAATAATTCTAAGGGTGTAGTCCAACCTCAACGTAGTTTTAATGCCAACATGAAAGAGGTTGTGAAGGGTGAGGTTCTTAAGTTATTAGATGTGTGGATTATTTATCCTATTTCTGATAGTCAGTGGATAAGTCCGGTCCAGGTTGTTCCTAAAAAGGGTGGAGTCACGGTAGTATCGAATGAAAATAACGATTTAATTCCAACTAGGACGGTAACGGGATGGAGGATATGCATCAATTATCATAAATAAATGATGCCACTCATAAAGATCACTTCCCCCTCCCCTTTATCGATTAAATCTTAGAACGCTTATCCGGGCATAGTTTTTATTGTTTTCTCGACGGTCTTCCGGGATACTTCCAAATCCCTATTACACCCGAAGACCAAGAGAAGACAACATTCACTTGCCCCTTTGGAACATTTGCCTACTGTAGGATGCCTTTTGGGCTATGCAACGCACCAGCTACCTTTTAGCGGTGTATGCTAGCCATCTTCGATAAATATGTAGAAAATATAATGGAAGTTTTTATGGACGACTTTTCAGTTTTTGGCGACTCGTTTGAATTGTGTTTAAATAATCTAGGAAAAGTTTTAAAACGCTGCAAAGAAATGAATCTCGTTTTTAATTGGGAGAAGTGCCACTTTATGGTACGTGAAGGTTTAGTCCTTGGCCACAAAATTTCTGCTAAGGGAATTAAAGTGGACAAGGCAAAAATTGAAATAATTGAAATGTTACCGCCACCTACAACTGTTAAAGCGATTAGAAGTTTTTTAGGGCACGCGGGTTTTTATCGTAGATTTATTAAAGACTTTTCAAAAATCACTAAGCCTCTCACCCACCTTCTCGAAAAAGACACTCCTTTCGTTTTTGATGAATCTTGTCTCGAGGCATTTGAATTAATAAAATCAAAACTTATAAATGCTCCTATTATGATCGCCCCAGTTTGGGGTTTACCATTCGAAATTATGTGCGATGCGAGTAATCATGCGGTAGGTGCAGTTCTAGGTCAGCAAATTGCGAAAAACTTTCATCCGATTTTCTATGCTAGTAAAACTCTAACTTCTACTCAAGAAAATTACACCACGACGGAGAAAGAACTCTTAGCGGTTATTTTTGCTTTTGATAAATTTCGACCATATATTACTCTTTCTAAAGTTATTGTTTTCACGGATCATTCCGCTTTGAAGTACCTCCTTTCTAAACCGGATGCCAAGCCGCGTCTTATCCGTTGGATCCTCTTACTTCAAGAATTCGACTTGGAGATTTGGGATAAGAAAGGAGCGGAAAACTTAGCAGCTGATCATCTTTCGCGTCTTGAAAATCCCAATCTTGATATTTTAAATGAAACTTTATTAATGACTCTTTTCCGGATGAGCGTCTTTTAAATATCTCTTCTTCTACCCCCTTGTTTGCCGATCTGGCCAATTATCTTGTGGCCCGGGTCCTTCCAAAAGAATACTCAACTCACCAAAACAAGAAATTCTTTTCTGAGTTGAAGTATTATTTTTGGGAAGACCCATTCCTATTTCGCATTTGAGCGGATCAGGTGGTAAGGAGATGTGTTTCCCGAGAAGAGGGTCAACAAATTTTAAAACATGTTCATGAAGGTCCGACTGGCGGGCACTTTCAAGCAAATTGCACCGCACACAAAGTACTTAGTGCTCGCTTTTATTGTCCAAGCATATTTAAAGATTCACAAATCTTTGTGGGTGGATGCGATCGATGCCAGCGGACTGGAAATCTCTCCAATAAAAATGAAATGGAACAAAACTATTTTCTCGAGTGTGAAGTTTTTGATCTGTGGGGCATAGACTTCGTCGGCCCATTTCCCTCCAGTTTAGGTAATAAATATATTTTAGTCGCAGTTGATTACATTTCTAGGTGGGCGGAGGCCCAGGCTCTACCAAATAATGATGCTCGTGTTGTTGTTGTTTTTCTAAAAAAATTATTTTCTCGTTTTGGTTTTCCTCGAGCGATCGTTAGTGATAGGGGAAGTCATTTTTGCAACGCCCAACTCGCTAAAGCTTTAACTAAATATGGCATTACGCATAAACTTTCGACTGCGTATCACCCCCAAACTAACGGTCAGGTCGAGGTAGTCAATCGAGAACTTAAACGAATTTTGGAAAAAACCGTTTCTACTTCTCGTAAGGATTGGTCTTTAAAATTAGTCGATGCTCTTTGGGCCTATCAGACAGCGTACAAGACCGCCATCGGTTGTACTCCTTTCCGATTAGTCTATGGAAAATCGTGTCATCTTCCGGTAGAAGTAGAACACTGTGCGTATTGGGCGTTAAATTTTTTTAATTTCGATCCGCACTCGGTCGACGAGCATAGAAAACACCAACTAAATGAGCTTGACGAGTGGCGAGCGTACGCATATGAAAATAATAAAATTTATAAGGAACGCACGAAATTGTATCACGATAAGAACCTGCGCCATCCTAAAACGTTTAAACCAGGCGATCAGGTTCTTCTTTTTAATTCGCGTTTACGTCTCTTCCCTGGAAAACTTAAATCTAGATGGTCTGGACCGTTTATGGTCAAGGACGTTTTTCCTTACGGCACTGTATTACTTTCGCACCCCGATAAGGGGGATTTTAAAGTGAATGGCCATAGACTTAAACTTTATTTTTTTAATGATTCTGTGTCCCCTGCAAAGGAGGATCTTATTCTGGACTCTTAGATTATTATTTTATTATGGACATTTTTATTTTTGGACAACTTCTTATTATTATTCTGAAACTCTTTTATTTGGATTGTTGTAATAAAGAACACTATTGGGCATCTGCCCATGGACTCTATTATTTTTCTGCTTTTATTTTGCTCTTCCCACCGGAGGCCAATCAATTACAAGTTTGTGGTCGCCGCTCCACCGCTGCTGATATCAAATGGATCAAGTCAAACCTGCTGACGAACAAGTGCAATAAAAATCAAGCATGGGGGAGCGACATCCGCCTTCATTTCACAACCCCGGGGAAGTCCTGTTTTTTTTTATAAAGTTTCTTACTTTACTTTCTGCATTTTTTTCGTTTTCTCTTCTTCTCAGTCCCCTTCTCTTTTTCTTTTTGTTTCCTTCATTGAGGGCAATGAAGAGTTTAAGCATGGGGGAGGGTTTACTTTCCTTCTTTCTTCTTTTTTTTAAAAAAATTATGTTCTAAATTAGTATAGTACTTTCTTTTAACTTCATCAACAAATCCAAAAAATTATAAAATATAAAACCCCAAAAAACTAGAAAAACAAAAAAAAATCAAAAAATTGAGCTAAAATCTTTTTGAAAAACAAAATCTAAAATTATTTCTATCTTTAGTCATCCCTTTTGGGGGTATTTGAGTAGCTTAAATCCCTAAGTATTATTATAAATTTGTGTTTTGTATGCTTGTTTTGATGTCCTTTTTTGTTTTTTATATTAAATTCTATTTAATCTTATTATATGTATTATGTTACTATAATCAATATTAGTTTATGTTTTATTTTTAATGTTTTTTTAATGTTTTGTTATTTTATTTTAATGTTTTAATAATAATGATATGTTATTTTTATTTTTAATGTTCTTGATGTTTAGTGTTTTAACTTTGATTATAACATAACTAATGTTTTATTTTTATGTTATTTTTGTAGGTGGCCGGCTCCTCCCTCAAGTGCAACTCAAGCCCACCTATTGGAGCAACCACAAGTGCAGCCCGAGCCCTTCAACATAGTGCAGCCACCTTTCATGGCCGGCCTACATGGCCTACCCAAGCCCTTGATGCAGCCCAAGCAGCCCACATTTGAAGCAGCCCGGCCTCCTCCTCTTGGCCCACTTAAGCATGGAGCAGCCCCCCACACCTCCTACCCGAGCCCACCATGCAGCAGCCCCCCTTCATCAATGCTTGCACGAATTTTTGCCATGCATGAATATCCCCATGCATTGGCCGGCCACCCCCCCTTCTCTCTCTTTTATTATTTCCTTGCCACCTCATTTTCTCTCTCTCTCTCCTCATTATTTCATGCATGCATTTCTCCCTCATACATGGCCGGCCCCTACCTTTTCTCCCCCTCTTTTATTTTCCATTCATCCCCACTTCATATTTTATATTGTCCATTTAATATCATACATGCATTTAGCTATTTCCTCTCTCCCTCATTAAACCCATGCATGAACCCATTCTCCCCCATGTGGCCGGCCACCCCTTGGTCTCCCTAATCTAGATGCTTCCCTCCTCTCCTATAAAAGGAACCCATGTCCCATGCTAAAAAAAGTTGGATTAGAGAGAGAGCAAGTGAGCAAGAGAGTTCTAGTACAAGTATTTTCTTTTCATTGTTATAGTTCTCTTTTCATTATTGTAATTTTCTTCTTAGTTTAATATTGTCATCTTTTTAATATCATTGTGTAACTCTTTTTATTAATCAATGAAATTCTCTTCTCTTTATTTTGTTGTTTCCTTTTCCAATATGCGTAGCTAATCTCCCTTAGCCTTCGATCGTGAGGATCCATGAAGTGAGATGAGAGTTTATTTTCTTTCTTAGTTTTATTTTGTTATTCCATGCTCGATCCTTCTTTGATTTATTTTGAGTCGACTCCCTATTTCTGGTATACTGTAGTAGGCCTTTTTCTCATTTCATAGTAGTCGAGAGACTCATGATTTGAAAGATCACTCAAAGAAGGAAGGAGTTGAACGCAATCCTAGAGATAAGACGATGTAAATCCTCCGGATTGGAGTCAAATCCAATAGTGCGGATCACCTCGATAATGCAACTTTAGGCTTCTTTTATTTGTAAAGAGATTTCGATCAAAGAGTCTATAAATTAGGAGACCTAATTCTCTAGGCAGATTTTGTATTATTTTCGGATCTGTCACGGTCGAGTATGGTTTGCAAAAATTAAAACTATCTTTATTTTTATCTCTCTCATCTCATTTCATGGTGATTCACTGATTGGGTGCTAGCTTTTTAATATAAGTTTTTCGTCTCGCAAATTATCGTTTATTTCACTTTTAAAAATTCTCAAAATCCAACAATTTTTCCGGTAGGATAATAGTTCAAGCGTGAGTAGCAGTACTTGACAGCCTCGTGTTTAAATACGACCTTGATACTATGATTTGACAGGTATGCTTGCCTGTTCGGGTGTTAGCCCACCAATTATCTATCACAATTTTTAGTGAGTCGGTTGATGATGTTATGTCGGATAGTGATTCAGAGCCTGAGGTTGCGCCAATGTGGGACGAGGACGTTATTCTCTCTAATAGAGAATGTGACACCTTGGAACATGATGACGGACCGAGGTGGGATGATGAGGTGATCCTTTCTGATGAGGAAGTTTTCACTTCCTTGTTAGATGAGGAGGTCCAAACCACCACTTAGGACCTCGAGCTCTCGGATTCCCCTTGTTATGACTCATATGACACCGATGATGATCTATACTTGGATCCTTCTAGGAGTGAGACTGGGACCACTCCCCCTATTTTTGATTATTTAAGTTTTTCATCTCCTTAATTTCTTGATCCCCTTTCTTTATCTGAGCGTGCGCGGGTTGAGTCTTCGCAGGTGATTTAGGAGGAATTGGAGCTTTCAGCTTGAGTCATGGATGATAGCATCCTCTTTTACGAGGAGTTTGATTCCTCCTCTGTTGAGGAAGCTCCATTAATTTCTTTCTCCTCCTGCTGTCTCCCTGTAGATGATACCTTGCTAGGCAAGGATTTATTTTGTGGTGATATGAGTGAGAACCATTGCTCCTCCTCTTCTTACTTCCTATTTCCTCTACTTATAAGGATCAAGTATGATTATTTGGGCAGAGGGGTAACTGTTTTATCGCCGCATCGGTACTCGTTACCGAAACGGATAATGGAATAGTTACTTGTGCACTTTTCTTTTCATAGGCCCATTAGCTAGAAATGTATACAATTTAATATGTCATGTTGGGAGGACAATAACCCCAGTAGTTATCTTACATTTCCTGCATTTTTATTTTTCATGTCTATCTTAGTTTTAGTATTTCTTTGTATTTTATCTATTTTTCTTTTGTTTTTGCGGAGCTCACCCCTGTAGGTATTTAAGGCAAATTCGTATTGGCGGGGTTGTGATTCTTCATTTGGCGGACCTACTTATATTTTTTCACGCGTCTTCTGGTATGCTCACTAACTGAGCATTGGGTAACCTCTCCCCTTGTCTCTATCTAATTTTAATTTCAATATCATATGTTGTGTAGCTTAGTTTAAGTCTGGGGGAGAGCTAGCATTTGTTACCTTTTGCACGCGCACATTTCATTTGCATACTAGAAGCTTTTATTATTTTATTTTGATTAGTTCATTGCATCGCACACCACTGCAACCACATGAGCGCGTGCTTAACTGTTAGCATGCTGCAAGTTAAACTCGTTTCTTTTGTATGATTTAGGAAAATTATTGTGCTGGCATAGGATTGTAAGATGAAGTAAAATGTTGACTCCTGCAGTGCTCCTAGTCGAGTGTTCTTTTCTCGTGTAGAAATGTGAGTAGATTTAATTTTTTTGTATGCTTATAGTTTTATATTTTTATAATTGCGTAAATACTATTTATTCTAGTCAAAAATTGGTGAATCTAGCGTGAATCCGACAGTAGCTTAGGGATGTGTGTATACATTAGTTATATTCGTATTGCTCGAGTTGGGAGGATGGATAGTCTTTCTCATTGGCTAGAACTTGCACCAAGCTATTCTTAAAGCATGGGTATAGGTTAGTTCAATTGAATGAGCGTGATGTAGGCCATCATTTATGCCCGAATTAGCTTTGTATCGTTCCTAACATCTTATCCTCGCTAGCCCTGATTTGCCTACCCCTTCTTTTGATTTAGCTCCACCATTATTTCACCAAAGCCTCATAGTCGATCCTAGTCGCACACCCAAGTCGAGCTTTAGTGTTTTACATTTTTATTTTGGGGTGTTGATGTGGTGATATTCCTTGTGAATATGTGCATGTGCTCCAAAGTTTTTATTTGCTGAAATTGTTAAAATAAAAAGATGATTTGAAAAAAATATAAAAAAAATTAATTATGAAAAAAAAGTGAAAAGAAAAGGTATAATTTAAAATTCTATTTTAGATGAGATTGTATTTGAAGTAGGCGGTGCACACACCAATATTTTAAAAATTAAGTCTGGGGGGTGTGGTGTACCCGCATGTATTTTGGTTAGCAGATAGATTCTTTTTTATGCTAGCTCATTTGGGTTAGGTGCGTAGCCTTCTTATTTATCTTTGTTTACCTCACCGAAATCCAAGCCCCAACTCTTAATCTAAAGTCCTACTGATTCGTGTGTGAACCATAACAGTGCCGTGGAGAGAGTGCGAACGGGCAAGCATATGATCACTGACATTGGTGGATTCCTTTGGAGGTTATCCCGAGCCCCGATCTTTAGCAATGCTCGCCTTAGCGATTAGTCTACTTTCTCCCTATACGTGACCAGAAAATTCACCGTGATTCCATTTTTTAGTAGTAATGAAATATTGATACGCATTGTGAAAAGTATAAACTATTTTGTATACTTAGAAATTTCGTCTATTATATTTTTATGCACGCGAGCATGCAACTTTGCATGGTACAATGTATCTCAATTTCTATGTTAGATAGTATATTTTCTCTATCTGCATAGATTTTGTTTGCTCGGGGAGGATTTTTATAGTTTTAAAATTAAGTCCAAACTAATATCGCAAAATAGGCAAGCGTACCTATCGAAATATAGTATAGGAAATGTCGTATTAGACTCGGGGCCTGTTGAGTACTTCTACTCACGCAAATTTATATTATTTTATCGAAATATAAATTGAAGGTTTATTAAAACTAAATGAAGAAAAATGAAAATAAAACAAACACTTGATCAAGAATCCCCTTGAAATCAAATAAACTTCTATAAAATACAAACTTTTAAATATCTACTTCGACCGTGGAGGTTCCCAAAGTACGAAATCGTCTCTCTCGAACTCATGCTTTTGACTAACCTTAGGTTGATCAATTAAGACCTCTCTGCCAGTCGAAACCCCTAAGCTTGCTTTAGGCAGTGAACCCCGCTATTGGATTTGACTCAAATCTGAAAAATTTATGTCGTCCTCTCTCGAGGAGTGCATGCAACTTATTTTATCTTTGAGCCATCTACTCATATCCGCAACTGAAAGTGAGGATAGATACAACTCTAGAGGGGGGGGGGGTGAATAGAGTATTCAAAAATATGACAATCTACTCCACTCCCTTAGATTTAATTTGCAGAATAAGTATATAGATATATGAAACCCTAGAGCCTAACACAAAGTGAGGTGCACAAGAGAAAGCTAACTGTAATTATAGTTTAATCTTTAGTCCTAACACAGCAACTAGCAATCCTAGTTAATTCTACTCACAGCCATAGTGCAGTAATTAAAATAAGCAACACAGACACCACAAGAAGATTTATAGTGGTTCCCTCTCAATAGGTACATCCACTCTTCTACCACCCTTGTAGGAATCCACTACAGGTTTTTGTTCAGGTGCCCTGCCACCAACTGATCTGATTAAGGTAGATCAAGTAAACCCTTTGAGCTTTTGATCAGGAGCTCAAAATCCAACACAGGTTTTTGCTCAGGTGCCTTGCCACCAAGGTTCACTTTTGAAGGGAGTAATAACCCTTTGTAAAGGAGGTTGAGAGAGATAGAATGTCTTCTCTATTGTTAAACCAAAATAGAGAAGCCTGATGATTGCACAAGGCTATAGAAAGCTCTGAAGGAATCAAAGCTCCCCCTTGCTTAAAGAATATCCAAGAAGAAGCCTTGCTTCATGGTGCAGGATCTCTTCAAAACTCTTGACAGAGAAGATCTGTTGTCTTGAAGTTTTTGAAGGAGCAGCTTGAAGAAGACTCTTGATGTGGAATGGTTGTTCTTCTTCAACAGCTTTTCTTTCTTCTTCTTCTTCTTGAAGCTCTGAGTATGAATGTTCCTGTGAGCAGGATGAACTCAGGATTGAAGAAGAGAACTCTGAAGAGAGTTGTTCTTCTCAACTGTATGTAAAAATATCTGAGAGCTGTATCTTATTGTTCTTGTTGTGTATGTGTATCTGTTTGTATATGAATATGTGTATATCTGTTTTTACTTCTTTCACTAGCTCTTTATATATCAGCCTTTGTAACGGCTTCTAACTTTCTCTTGATTTGAATCTTGTCTTCTTTTAAGATCTTAAATCTGGCCTGCAAATAACATAATACAGCTAGCCTGTAGAAAGGACATTCTATAAAGAGATAAAGCTTTCTTAGAAGCTGCTTATCAATTCTACAAGTCCAAAAGATATTAGAGAAAGTCACATCAAAAAACAAACTCTTTACGGCAAGAGAAAGACATCTGTGTCTAACGGCTATAAAGGACAGCATGGCAGATAAAGCACAAAGATTTTTCAACTAATAGGACAAAAGACATTGTCAGATAGAACTTGACTTATGCATAAAGAATGAGGAAAAGATTGCCTTGATATGTAAGCATAAATTCAATGAAATAATCTTTAATAAAATAAGCCAGATAAATGAGAAAAAATTCACAGAAGAGAAGGAATACAATATCTCTAAATGCAGACAAAAGATTGTCGAACGAATCAAAGAGATCGTCGAACTCTCAGAGCAGATAGTCGAACTATCAGAACAGATAGTCGAACTACAAGAAATCTGTCTGGGCAAAAGGAGTCGAGCAGGACTCGACGATCGACGATACTGAGACCACAGATCGTCGAGCTAACAGAGATGAACTAACTCAGAGATAGTCGATCTGTTGATAGATGATATTCGATCAACTGATAGACGATAGTCGATCAACTGATAGACGATATTCGATCAACTTATAGATGATAGTCGATCAACTGATAGACGATAGTCGAGCGGCGTTCGACTATAGTCGAACTAAAAAAAACACTTAACAAGATTTTCAACTGGATAAACAACAACTCTACACAACTGATAGAATCTAACCTAAATCTAACCTTTGACCATAGATAAATCTTGGGTCAAGAAACTAATTGAGAAGACTTAACTCAAATCCAAACTAGGGTACCAACAATCTCCCCCTATTTGGGTCAAGTCTCTCAAAACAAAAAGAATGCTATAAATAGATATAAAAACAACAATAAACTGTTAGGATCAACGTGTATCATATCATATCAATAAGCAGCATTTCATATCAAACATAAAATCAAACAATCAAGCAAAACAGACTGTCAATACAATTAAATTTATACATTATCAGAGTCTTGTTTAGAAGTGAAAGAAAAAGGAAGGAAATTTTCCTTTTGGGATCAAGAGCATCCTTCTTTGAAGCCTTCAAGTCCTGTTCTCCAATAATCTTAAATTTATACATTATCTTGAACTTTGTAGAAAGGTATAACAGACCTGCAAATGGTTCTATGTCTTCTTGAATAACAAGAGATGATGGTGGAGCAACCTCTGCAAATTTCTTGCTTGACTTGTCAGAGTAAATTACTCTTTTTCCTTTTGAATCTACTTGCTTAATCTGAGCTGGCTTTCTAGAGGGAAGAATTTTGCTCTCCTTAGGAGGTGAAACTTTTCTTTTAGGTGGAGGAGGAGGAGAAAATGTTGGTTTTTGGTAAGTCATCTCCTTCACCTGTTCTTTAGGTCCAGCTACTTATCTTTACATGCTTGAATGGTGTCTACCGTGGTAACCTGGGTTTCCTCTTCTCTGATAGGCCTAAGAAGGAGTAAATCTGGCTGGAGGAGCTGAGGGATTAGAAGATACATTCCCTGAAGCTCCTACACTAGGAGGAGGAGGAGGAGGACCTCTGTTAGTCCACTTGGGAGCTGGAGTATCATATCTCTTGCTCTTCTTCCTCTTCTTCTGCTGATTCTTAGACAATCCTATCCAATGTTGAAAGTCCTTAGACTTGGGGTCAATCCCTTTCAATATGTAATAAGGGATATCATTTTATGGATTAGGAGGAGGAGGAGCTTGAGCTTTCCTTTTCCTTTGAGCAATTTTCCATTTCTTGGTTCCTTCAGAATCCTCTAAATCTTACTCATCATCAGAATGTGATGACTGGGGTTGGTAGAATGGATCAATGATATCTTGAACAACTTTTGCTTTGGCTTTTAAAACATCCTTTTCTTTTTCTTCTTCTATGGCATCCTGAGCCAATAGAGAATCCAAATCTGGTCCTGAAGTATCATCCCAGACAGTTGATCTTTCTACTGACTCATCTGTAACTGTCTTGGGGACCAGTTCTTCTGAGGCTTGCACAAATTTCTGATCTGGTATAACAGACTCAGGTTCTTAATTTTTTGCAACAGGTTCTGGAGCAGGTTCTTGAACATCTTGAGGTTGATCTGCAGAATTCCCTAACTCCCATAAATCATCTAGGTAGGAGGTAATGACTCCTTCTAGGTAAATGACAAAAATAGGAGTAGATGATTCTTCAAGACAAACTCTGAAAGCAAATTCAGCCTCAATTATAACTTCAGCTGTCCTTTGTTCTGAAACTTGAGCTTCTGGAGCAACAGCTGTGTCTTGAATTTCAACTATAACTTCAGCTGTATCTGGAACTGCAACTGCAACTGATGTTGTAAATTCTGAATCTGCAGCTGTAGGAATTTCATCTGATGGTGTATCTTCTGGAACTTCAGCTTAAAGAATGACCAGTGGAAGTCCTGAGACATCTTCTTAGAACATCTCCCCCTGCCTGACTTCAGTGGGTACTGAAATCAGGCCCCTAAGAGAAGAGGGCTCAGCAGAATTTGAGAGGGCTGCAATGGAGGATGTAAGAGATGAAATGGAGTAAACAAGAGGGGAAATTGTTGCTTCAATCATTGATTTGATTGAAGGAGTAATTAGCTCCATGATGCTTGCAATGAGAGATGGTGTGATTTCAAAAGATGTAGATGGGGGAATCACAACAGATGGATGAGCATCAGGGATGATGTTCTCCTTATGAGATGGAGTGTGAACTGGTGATGGAGATGCAGATGCATGAAGATCAATATGATCTTGAGGTGAAATTGGTGACTGAGGTGGAGTTGGAAGTGTCTCAGAAACCAACAGATCAATGCAAAGATTTGAAATCCCAGCAAGGTGTGAAGGAGTTGGAGATGCTGGTGGTGATGCATGGAGAATAGTTGATGAATGCATTGGGAGAAGAATAGTGGATGTAGATGGTACTACAATAAAAGTGGATGGCAATGCAGATGTAGATGGAATGGGGGAAATGGAAGAGCCTTCTTTAATTAGGTGGGGGGTGATTGTTACTGTCCTTGTGTTCTATGATGGAATAGGAGCAACCCTAGCAGGTGAAGGCTTCTGGATATTCCTTCTCCACTTGATAAACAGAGTGGGATCCATCTTCTTGCTTGCATTGATTGATGTTGAGACTGTTCCCAATAGCTGAGGATATTTCTCTTTTAGAAATATCCCAATCACTCTTCCAAGGGTCACCTCTTTCTTTGAGTTCATTCTCCTGATTAATTCAAACACTATTCTAGCCCAGTTGATTGCTTTCCTGTTAGCAATTGCACACATTAAGGCAAACTGCTGCCTGGTAATGTTATCATGCGCAGAGTGCTTTCCCAACAACACTTTCCCTACTAGTTCTGCTAAGAACATGATCTTCATCACGAAGCTTATCTTCAGCAACTTGGAAGGAATGCCTTCAGCATGTCCTAGCTCTAATAGCATCCTGCTATACTCCTGAGTATCTTGATCATACTCTTCTTGACCATTGATCAAACAAAAAATCTCAGTTAAGACGGCAGGAGTCAAAATTACCTCATCGCCGCCGATAGTCCCTGTCATCGATTCGTCGCTAGAAGATGATGTATAGACCCATTCTATGATTTCTGGAAAATTTATCTTAATCCTTGTAGACAGAAGCTTCTCTAGTCCTTGATCTTTCCATAACTATAGCATCTCGAGAATATCGGCATCGCAGGCACTGAAAGAATCAAAATCGACGCTAAAACCGGCATCAAACTTCATCACGATCAGCAATGCTGAAGCAATCGCCATGGATTTGGTTGGGGAAGACGAGAGAAACGAAAGCAGAAAGCGCAGGGCAGAGCTCAAGTCAAACCTTTCAAGCAGGAATGAAGAATATGAAAAGACAAGCTCTGTCGATTACAAAAAGCACGATCTATTAACCTAGGTCGACCATCGGTTTATATTTAAAGAGTAATCGTCGACCTATTTCAACAGATACTAGAAACGATGGTCGATCGATCGTTCGACGATCGTTTCCTTAAGCAAAGTAGTCGAGCTACCGATCGACTATTTCTGTCTTCACAAATAATCGATCTGTCATCAACCATAGGTCGACGATAGGCTCAACCTGTTCGACTATGGTCGAACGACATTCGACGATATTCGAGCAGATTTCAACATAGACAGAAATTACACTTGGTCTATTCCATTTATCATACCTAGTTGATTCAAAAAGAACAGATGCTTCTATTCATCTAAGGGCTTGGTGAAAATATCACCTCTCTGAAGGTCAGTGGATATGAACTCAAGACGGATTTTGTTCTTTTCCACAAAATCTCTTAGAAAATGGTGTCTGATCTCAATGTGCTTTGTCCAAGAGTGGTGCACAGGATTTTGTGCTATGGAAATAGCACTGGTACTGTCACACATGATTTTTGTGTTCTTGTGTGTGTACCCATAATCCAAAAGCTGGTTTTAAATCCACAGGATCTGTGAACAACAACTAGCAACTGCTATATATTCAGCCTCTGCAGTTGAAGTTGAGATAGAAGCCTGTTTCTTGCAGAACCAAGAGACTAATCTCTCTCCCAGGAACTGACATGTCCCTGAGGTACTTTTCCTATTAACTCTACAACCAACATAGTCAGAATCAGAGTATCCAATTAACTCAAATTCTGATTCAGCTTGGTACCACAGTCCTAAATTTTGACATCCCTTCAGGTATCTCAAAATTCTCTTGAGATGAATCAAATGAGATTCCTTGGGGTTGACCTGGAATCTAGCATACATGCATGTGGCAAACATTATGTCAGGTCTACTTGCAGTTAAATACAATAGGGAACCAACAATGGCCCTATAGTTTTTCTGATCAACTGGCTTACCCTTATCATCAGAATCTATAACTATATTTGTAGCCATGGGTGTATGCATTGTTGTAGTATCAACCATCCACAATTTCTTTACCAATTCCATGGCATATTTGGATTGGGAGATGAAGATGTCATCAACATCTTGCTTCACTTGGAGACCAAGAAAGTAAGACAGCTCACCCATACTACTCATCTCAAACTTAGAGTGCATCTGGTCTGAGAACCTTTCGCATAGTTTGGGATCAGTGGAACCAAAGATAATATCATCCACATAGACTTGAACCAACAGGATTTTGTCCTTGTGATGCTTGACAAACAGGGTTCTATCAATTACTCCCCTAACAAAGTTGCGCTCTAACAGGAAACTAGCTAGAGTCTCATACCAGGCTCTGGGTGCTTGCTTTAGTCCATAAAGAGCTTTTTGCAACTTATAAACAAATGAGGGTTGAGTTGAAGAAACAAACCTAGGAGGTTGTTCAACAAACACCTCTTCCTTTAGCTCACCATTTAGGAATGCACTTTTAATATCCATTTGAAAAACCTTAAACTTCATATAGGCTGCATAGGCAAGAAAGATCCTTATTGCCTCTAGCCTTGCAACAGGGGCAAAGGTTTGGTCATAGTTTATACCTTCCTCCTGTCTGTATCCCTGAGCTACAAGCCTAGCTTTGTTCCTTATTATAATCCCTTGGGCATCCAACTTGTTTTTGAACACCCACTTGGTGCCTATGATCAGTTGGACTTTTGGTCTTGGAACCAAAGTCTATACTTTACATCTTTCAAATTGATTAAGCTCCTCTTGCATAGCAATGATCCAGTGGGAATCTAGCTCAGCATCTTTTATGGTTAGGGGCTCAATTTGTGAAAGGAAACAAGCATGCATCACATCCTATCTTAATTGATGTCTTGTTTGCACACCAGCTGATATGTCACCAATCACTTGAGATGTAGGATGATCTCTAAGTGTGACAATATCTGTAGGTGAGATGTGATCTTCAACAACAGTTTGGATTAATTCCTCTTGTGGAATAGGATTAACTGTTGGTGGTACAGCAACTACTTCCACAAAGTCTTCATCACTGTCTGAATCAGTAATATGAAGAGTTGATAGAGGGGGAATCTCTTGAGTGAGATCTTTGAATAACTCAGGTACCTGCAATGAGTTTGAGGAAGGAGAAGTTTCCTTCTCCTTGTAAAACATTTTTGACTCATCCAAGGAAACATGCACAGACTCTTCTATTTTTAATGATGATTTGTTAAACACCCTATAAGCTTTGCTTACTTGGGAATATCCAAGAAAAATTCCCATTGAAGCTTTTGCTTCAAACTTTCTAAGGTATTCTTTGTTGTTATTGTGAATGAACACTACACAACCAAAGACTCTAAAATAGTTAATTTTAGGTTTCTTTCCTTTAAGTAATTCATAAGGAGTTTTAATCTTAAGCTTATGTATTAGACATCTATTCAAAACATAATTAGTTGTGCTAACAGCTTCTGCCCAATAAGAGAGAGGCATGTTAGCATCTGCCAACAATGTTCCTACAGCTTCAATTAGGGTTCTATTTTTCCTTTCCACTACCCCATTTTGTTGAAGAGTTCTAGGAGCAGAGAAGCTATGTTTGATACCTTCTTTCTCACAGAATTCTTGCATGAGAAGAGACTCAAACTCAGTACCATGATCACTTCTGATCAAGGCAACATGAGTAGAATACTCAGTCTGCACACATAGCAGAAAGTCTATATAAACTTTGAAGTTATTAGCCTTAGTTCTCAAAAAGAACACCCAAGTGAACCTAGAGAAATCATCTACAATCACTAAAGTGTAAAATTTCCCTCCTAGACTCTGTACTTTTATTGGGCCAAAAAGGTCCAAGTGCAATAAATACAGGATTCTAGGTGAATCACTCTTATTTACAGATTTGAAAGAATTTTTGGTTTGCTTGCCTAATTGACAAGCCCTGTATAAACTTTCCTTCTTGTAGGGGCAAGAAGGTAAACCTCAAACAAGGTTTTATTTAGATAACCTAGATATATTCTTGAGGTTAACATGGCTTAGCCTTTTATGCCATAAGGTATTATTATTGGTTATTTCATTAAACAGGAAGATTTCAGATTGAGTTGAATTAAAATCTACTAAGTAAATGTTACCCTGTCTAATGCCTACAAACACTACATTACTATTTAAAGTAATATTGCAAAGAGTTTCAGTGAATGATACCTGATAACCTGCATCACATAACTGGCTTACTGAGATTAAGTTGTGCTTCAGCCCAGTTACATATGCAACCCTTTTGAATGTCACTGCTCCAATGGTAAACTTACCATATCCTTCTGTTTGACCACAGCTGGAATCCCCAAAGATCACCTTTGGTACAAGCTTGGCATTGAAGCTTGACAGATTGTTTTTGTTTCCTGTCATATGTTTGGAACAGCCACTATCCAAATACCATTTGTCTTTAGTAATTAGATAGGTCTTCACCTGCAAAATAAACAGATAGACATTGTGGTCCCAGACAACCTTGGGCCCATTATTCTTCACATAATTAAAACTTGAAATGAAAGAATAAGCAGGCTGAGGTTTATATCCTAAGGGATAGGATCTCCTTGGTGCAATACTCCATGCAGTTGATGGGTCAATGTACCTAGTGTTTCTATTTACCTTAGTATTTCTAAGATTCTTATTATTATTTTGAAAATCATGTTAAGATCGTCGATCAACGTTCGATGATCGATGCGCAGATCGTCGAGTATCGGTCGACCATTGGGCCTGCGATCGTCGAGCATAGTTCGACGATTTTTGTATTTCTTTAAATTTCTGTTTTCTCTTTTCTCTCTTAGCCTATTTAAAGCTTTGTTAACTTGATTTACTTGCTCAGTATTCTTTATTCCTTCAGCTGAAATAACGTTTACTGGGGTGGAAAGATGGTTTTTCAGAACCATGAGGGGTTCACTTGGTGAAGCTCCTAAGCCTAGCTTATTGTTACCTGTCCTAGTGTTTGATATGCTAGTAATCTCTAGCAGCTTAAGACTTCTACCATTAAGAGATTCTTCTTATCTTTTAGATTTGGCTAGTTCAGTTTTAAGAAATTTGATTTCTTAAGTAGATCTAGTGAGTTCAGCTTCTAGCCTAGCATTTTCACTAGATAGGGATTCTGATTAAACTATCATATTTCTAAGCTCCTTAATCTCCTTCTCTGAGCTAATTAAATCTAAATAGAGAGATTTAAATTCAAATCTGAATTCAACAAGAGTAAAATCATAAGAAGACAATACCTGATCTTCAATAGGCATTTCTTCATCATCAGAACTCTCTGCAGCTGAATGATTGTTGCAGGCATCAGTTGCCATTAGGCAAATTTCTTTTGCCTTCTTCTCTTCCTCATCTTCACTGGAGCTTGAGGAGGAAGATTCTTCATCAGTATCACTCCAGGTTTCAGCCACAAATCCTTTCTCCTTCTTCTTGTTTTTTTTTGGAGGAGGACTTGGAATGGTTCTTCTGATATTCTTTGTCTTTTCTCTTCTCCTTGTTCTTTTACTCTGGACACTCAGGTAGAATGTGTACAGGTTTCCTGCAGCCATAACATATAAGTTCTTTAGTTGGTGTTCTTTCATACCTTGGATTGTCTTTATATCTTGAAGACTTCTTTCTGAAGTCCTTTCTGCCCATTTAGAGAAACCTTTTGGCAAAGAGTGCCATCAACACCTCATTTGATTGGCTTCCTTCATATGCATCAGAAGCCTTTAGAGCAAGAGTTTGCTCTTTCCTGGTAGGAGTGGGAGTCTTGGCTTCAGCTTCAGCTTCCCTGGTCTTCAGTACTTGCTAAAATGATTTGAGCTTGCCAAGGAGAGCTTTAGTTGAAATCTCAGTTGTACCTTTTGACTCTTTGATGGGCCAGATCCTGAGATCCCATGTGCTGGGAAAGCACATCAATATTTTGTCATTGAATTCTATCAATGTGATCTCCTTATCAAGGGTTCTCAGCTCATTGATGATGGAGCTGAGCCTGGTGTACATTGCATCAACTGATTCTGCTTCTGTCTTCTTGAAATTCTCATATTGGGATATGAGGTTGGACCTTCTGTCCTTCCTTTCATCAGCTGAACCAGCTACAATCTGGTTCAGTGAGTCCCACATGGCTTTTGCTAAAGTACAATCAACCACTTTTTGGAAAGTTTCATCAGACATGGTCTGAGCCAGAATGTTCATAGCTTTTGCATCAGCTATCTTTGCTTTCTTATAAGCATCATTGTGGTCAGGAGGTGGCACTGCACTCAGATTTGTTGAAGTTGTAGCAGTAGTTGCAGCAGGTGGTATTGGTGGTCCTGTCAAAATAGAAGAAAAGATGTCTTCATCAATAGAATTCATATACAGTTTGATTCTTGCCTTCCAGATGTTGAACTTAGCTAAGTTGCATACTGGAGGTCTAGTGGTAGAATAATCCTTGTACTGGGCCATGAAGTGAATATCTATAAACTTGGTATCTATCTAGATTTTGTGACTCAGGTGTTAGCCTGTACAGTCAGTTAACCTCCCTATGATACCAATTGAAGGATCAAGCACATACCCAACTGCACCAAAAGCCCGGACTGTTGGAGATGGCGCTACATAATTTTTTATTTAAGTAGCAGAGCGCCACGGGTCAAGTGAAGGAACGCCAGACCCAACAATCCCCCCCGGTGTCCAGCACAACCCGTCGGCTCAGAGGTGGGATTACCACATGGCCCACACGGCTCAGAGGTGGGGTTACCACATATCCACGGTTGCCTGACCCACCGGACCGACACAGGTAGAAGGGAAAAAATCAGGATTTAATAGCGCCCCCCCCCCCCCCGGTCTTGAACCCATGACCTCCTATGATACCAATTTAAAGTGAGGATAGATACAACTCTAGGGGGTGAGTAGAGTATTCAAAAATATGACAATCTACTCCACTCCCTTACAGTTAATTTGCAGAATATGTATATAGATATATGAAACCCTAGAGCCTAACACAAAGTGAGGTGCACAAGAGATAGCTAACTGTAATTACAGTTTAAGCTTTAGTGCTAACACAGCAACTAGCAATCCTAGTTAATTCTACTCACATCCACAGTGCAGTAATTAAAATAAGCAACACAGACAATACAAGAAGATTTATAGTGGTTCCCTCTCAATAGGTACATCCACTCTTCTACCACCCTTGTAGGAATCTACTACAGGTTTTTGTTCAGGTGCCTTGCCACCAACTGATCTGATTTAGGTAGATCAAGTAAACCCTTTGAGCTTTTGATCAGGATCTCAAAATCAAACACAGGTTTTTGCTCAGGTGCCCTGCCACCAAGGTTCACTTTTGAAGGGAGTAATAACCCTTTGTACAAGAAGGTTGATGGAGTAAGAATGTCTTCTCTATTGTTAAACAGAATTAGAGAAGTTAGATGATTGCACTAAGCTATAGAAAGCTCTGAAGGAATCAAAGCTCCCCCTGTCTTAGAGAATATCCAGAAAGAAGCCTTGCTTTAGGGTGCAGGATCTCTTCAGAACTCTTGACAGAGAAGATCTGTTGTCTTGAAGTTCTTGAAGGAGCAGCTTGAAGAAGACTCTTGATGTGGAATGGTTGTTATTCTTCAATAGCTTTTCTTTGTTCTTCTTCTTCTTGAAGCTCTGAGTATGAATGTTCCTGTGAGCAGGATGAACTCAGGATTGAAGAAGAGAACTCTGAAGAGAGTTGTTCTTCTCTACTGTATGTAAAAATATCTGAGAGCTGTATCTTCTTGTTCTTGTTGTGTATGTGTATCTGTTTGTATATAAATATGTGTATATCTGTTTTAACTTCTTTCACTAGCTCTTTATATATTAGCCTTTTTAACGGCTTCTAACTTTCTCTTGATTTTAATCTTGTCTTCTTCTGAGATCTGAAATCTGGCCTGCAAAGAACATAATACAGCTAGCCTGCAGAAAGGACATTCTATAAAAAGATAAAGCATTCTTATAAGCTGCTTATCAATTCTGCAAGTCCAAAAGATATTAGAGAAAGTCACATCAAAAAACAAACTCTTTACGGCCAGAGAAAGACATCTGTGTCTAATGGCTATAAAGGACAGCATGGCAGATAAAGCACAAAGATTTTTCAACTAATAGGACAAAAGACTTTGTCAGATAGAACTTGACTTATGCATTAAGAATGAGGCAAAGATTGCCTTGATATGTAAGCATAAAATCAATGAAATAATCTTTAATAAAATAAGCCAAATAAATGAGAAATAATTCACAAAAGAGAAGGAATACAATATCTCTAAATGCAGACAAAAGATCGTCGAACGAATAACAGAGATTATCGAACTCTCAGAGCAGATAGTCGAACTATCAGAACAAATAGTCGAACTACAAGAAATCTGTCTGGGCAAAAGGAGTCGAGAAGGACTCGACGATCGACGATACTGAGACAACAGATCGTCGAGCTAAAAGAGATGACCTAACTCAGAGATAGTCGATCTACTGATAAGTGATATTCGATCAACTAATTGACGATAATCGATCAATTGATAGATGATAGACGATCAACTGATAGACGATAGTCGAGCGTGCGTTCGACTATAGTCGAACTAAAAAAACACTTAACAAGATTTTACACTAGATAAACAACAACTCTCCAAAACTTATGGAATCTAACCTAAATCTAACCTTTGACAATAGATAAATCTTGGGTCAAGAAACTAATTGAGAAGACTTTACTCAAATCCAAACTAGGGTACCAACAGCAACCTCTCGGTCATTTAAGATACGGATCTAGGATCAAAGAACATATCCACAAAATATGAATTCGACACAAAATAATTCAAAGATTAATTGATAGTGATAAATAAAGAGTTTGACAAAAAGAGTTTTATTCACTTTCAAAGTTCAACATGATCAAGTGCTAATGGAAATTTAGCTACTCGTAATTGAAAAATACATTCTATCACTATGAAATAAAAGAGTACAATTGTATGAAAAGAAAAATCTAAACTATATTGCAAATAAAATAAAATTGCATAAAATAAAACAAACTACAAAGATATCCCAAAAAAAACCCACCCAACCTTATTTTCAACCCCAATGTTGGACTCCCCTCATCATTCCCCCTTGGCCATTATTTATAGAAAAAAAAAAGAAAGATGAAGAGAACATGAAAGGTTTGAAGGACAAAGTAAGACAAGGAAAATAAAGTGCATGTATTCAGAGAAGATGGTTTTTGGAGAGAGAAAGGGGTGGTGATGTAGGCTGCATGATGAGGTGGCGGATTTGACATGTAAAGGTCACGGTGATGGCATTGTGCATGAGAATTCTGTGAATGAAAATAGGTGAATATCGTAGACTTGCATGATGCCGACCATATTGAGTGTGCGGGTAGCATCAATGCATAATAATATATTTGTCATGAGCATGCATGAAGAAGAGCTGAATGGGTGGTTGCGACGTGAAATGTTTGATCGGCTTGAACGAGTGAAGCAAGACTTTGACTTGGTTTCATTTAAACTGCATGAATTGCTCGACCAACGTAACGACTTCGGTAAATATTTCTTTTGCAAATGTCGGGAGCGCGATCACGACAATAAACCTACAGAAATAAATATATATTAAATTAGTAAACTAAAATATAAAATAAATGATTTATAAATAAAAATATAAAATTTATTATTAATTTTATATTAATTATTAAACTAAAATAATACTAAAAATAGTTATAAATCCTACAAAAATAATTAAGAATTAAATTATTTAACAGATATCAAAAAGATATTATTTATTAATCAGAATAAAAAAAAATATGATTAATTAAAACTAAATACTAAACTAAATATTATAGTAAAAATACACGTAAATATTACTTATCAGACGTGCAAACAGGTAAGTCTGGGGGTGTGTTGAGTACAAGTTATATACATATTTTTGGACTCATCTGGGGAAGTTTTCTCGATGATGCACTACACTTGAGAGCCATAATTGTTCATATTTGTTACTATGTCCATTCCATGTGAAGTGCACTCTTGGCCTGTTTTTTGTGTGATTTCATAGTTATAGTACTTTTGCCATATATTTGGAGTTTTTTTGTGTCTGGAAAATGTGGAATGCCAATTTCGGTGGCTCTTCTGTTTTTACTACTGGTACAAAGGTCGTGTGAGTGTTTCGGGATTATTTGGGAATGTTTTTTTTCGCTTAAAGGCCACTGATCATGCATTTTTACATGCGCACGGTCAGTTGAATCCTTAGAGCACAACCGCTGGTTGTACGCGGTCAGTTCATTGAACCCCAAACATTACAAGAACACTGTGCATGATCATTGGATCTATAGTGCACGACCACTGGTTATGAGCTACTGATCGTGTGTACTATTCTCCCTTTTTCCAAGTTCTGTCTGGGGTAATCGCACAACCATGTGACATAGTGCGCACGACCACTTGTCATGCGCCACTGATCGTGTGCATTATATTTTTGCAATTCTATAAATATGTAGGTTTTGCCCTAATTATGAATTCTTGACTTTTCTCCGCCGTTTTCATCTCCAAGGAGGGTTCCACCGATCTCCTTCTTCCTCCACCGTAGGGAGGGGCTCCGGGCAAGATTTCGATGCCAAATTCATGTCCGAGCTTCCTCTCAGCCTCCTCCTTCATCCTTGAGCTTCAAGATGGGTTTGACCTAGCTTTCACCATCAAGCTCAGAGGAGTTTGTGTCATCCTCCACCGGTTCATGACACGAAGAAGATGGGTCCATTGGGAGTTAGTGACAGCCTCCTCTACCCTGGACGCAGTTGAGGACCGAGCTAGAATGCGGATTGACAACCCGGTGATTCATTTCGTGAATCCTTTGTAAGACTTCGGAACCGATCGATTTCGTACTCTCTTCTTCTTTTATTATTGATAGTGTAGTTTGATCTCTTTGTATTTGATGAAGTGTGCTTAATTTTACCTACATTTGTGTACAATCATGTCTATGTGATTTTATATTCACGTTATTTTCTTGAGGTGCGCCATTATCCATACTCCACCACACAGTGCCACACTAGCAATTGCTAGTGGCGTGCGTAGTGAAGAGGTGCTCACGACCCTCATTCCGCCATCCTCATCACCTCATCCGTAAGCCTACTCGTCAAACCTCATAGCGATTCGGTGCATAGCGGCCCGTGTAGTTCTCCATCCGCCTGGCGAAGCATTTCATAGCGGCATTGCATAGGAGTAGTTTATTAGTGTTTACTTTTTTTTTCCGCAAACAATCAAAACCCCCTTCGTAAACACCGACCTAAGGACTTCAATCTCAAGTCCTCCTCAAAATTAACTCCACCTTACTGTGTTCCTTGAGAGATCAATCCTTGGGAAAATTTGCCCACTTTATATTACTTATGCGACTGATACACTTTCTATAAACTGCATCAGACAGACACAGAGAAATTTCTCTAGTGTCTGATTGTTTCAAATCACTTCTACTTTCTATAGGATCCAATCTTAGATCTTAGTGTAAGATTCCTGAGTGAATTCGAGTGTAGGTCTGTGTTATAAAGGCTGAGGTAGGATTTCTTATTGATCTGAGAGTAGGATCTGTTGTTGATCTTAGTGTAGGATCTTATGTGAGTCTGAGTGGCAGGCCTGTGTTATAAAGGATGAGGTAGGATCTAGTTGGGATCTGAGAGGTAGGGCATAATGCCTGAGTTGTAGGCCTTGAAGTAGACTGAGTGGTCCTTCTTGATCATGTGGTAAGCTTCTTGGAGCCGAGATAATTGGGAAGAGCCTAATCTAACACACTGTTAGAAAGGCGCAGAGGGACAGTGGATGTACCCATAATCTAGGGAACCACTATAAAACATCTGTGTCTTCTGGTTGATGATCTTGAAAGCTAAACTAACAAATCACTAAGCACAACAAAATAAGGTATAGGTCTAGGTAATTTAAAAAGAGACCTAAAACCTATTCACCCCCCTCTATGTGTTAGATGACCTTGAAAACAAAGTCTTTCAATCTTCTTCCCCAGACCAACGTTCAAGAAGTGTTTAGCTTCTTACCTCCTTTCTCCCTTAGTATACACCCATTCTTCATGAAATCAATTCTGTCCCTTTCATATTGAAGTAAGGAAGTGATTGAAGACATTTTTGTGGCAATTGTCGCCCTAGAAACAAAGTTCTAGCGTAGTCATCTTCTTAAGAAACTCCACCAAATTCCCAAAGTAAAACGCTCTTGAGTTGACTTCTTGCCTAATTTCAGATCTAAAGATCTAGCACAAATGGAGAGGGAAGGAAGCTCACTTGATCTTCGGCCATGGATCGGGTTCTTCTCCTTGGCAATATGGTGGCGCTCGGCTTTTGGTGACATTCTCCGTGCTTTGTTCTTCCAAGAGCTCTCTGTAACATCACATTTCCGACTAGACCCCTAGGAGAGACTTTGTCCTGACTAGGACAGGACAAACCCATAGAGAACCGAGGAGGACCAAGTGAACCTAGGATTTCAGTTAAGTGTCACTTGGTCTGCAAATAGTAAAACCAAGAAACCCTAGTATTGGAGGGCAAAGTAAGTCCAACCTAAGTGGTCCCTAGGGTAGGTCATAGGGTCAACTATAGCACCCATGTTGACCCCAGTCAACACTTTGACCTAATTAGCCAAAAATGACCCTAAGCCTTATTCCCCGGATTGGGTCCACCCAAACTAACCCAATGCCACCCAATGGGTCAAAGACAGCCTATACCCCCATATGAAGGAGAAAAATGGGGTACATGCATGGATAATTTGAGAATTTGCCTAGGAGAGAGAAATTGGAAAGAATAGGAGAGAGAAAGGGATAAATTGGGATAATAAGTGGTTTGAGCCAACTTGGGCCCATGCCACCAGCCCACACATGGGCTGGCCTACCCCTGGTGTCACTTAGGAAGAGTTGGGTGGAGTGGGGCCCACCCATGCTTGCATGGTGACAAGAACAAGGCAAACCCGCCACCTTTGCCTAGGTTGTATCAACCCCCCTTGATATCATCGCCTCCTATGACATCCTCTCCTCATATTCCTCCTCACTCTCCCACCCCCATTTCATTCTGATCCCGGGATAGAGAGAGAGAGAGAGACTTGTAGCTGGAAGCAAGGAACCCGAAAGAAAAGCACCACCACCGCCGGAAATGGCTCCCCGTCGCTCCTCACGTCGCATGGCCGCCGGGAAGGTCCTCCCTCACCTCTCTCTTCATGCTGTAGATCTTAGGATTGTTAGGGATAGGGTTTGGGTTCGAATGAGCCCGAACCGAGCTCAGTTTTTCCTCCATTAATGGAGATCTGGAAGCTCATGGGTTGGGTGGCGCCGCCGCCTCCCGCCGCCCTAGCCGCCGGAAAAGGGAGCCCCCACCATCGTGAGGTGGGCGATGAAGTTTCTCGGTGGTGTCGCCGCCGGCAACTGCCGGGAAACTCCCCGAGAAATCTCCAGAAGCTGGCTGGATTCCTGCATGAGTTTTGGAGAAGAAATACACAGGCCGTTGGATCGTCTTTAAGATCCGTGCTAGTTATAATTTTTATTCTGCATTTTATCTAATTGATGAATAGTGCCAGATTGTTATCTTATTTAACAGACTTTTGCATGTGGATTTTAGGGCATTTCTGTCCCTTTTCATAAAAAGTGTTTAACATAACAATTATACGTCTCTGAGTTACCTTTAATTTGATATATTACACATAAACTTTAGTTAAGTATACTGTCCTATAGAGCCATTTTCCTAGGACTGGTCCTAGGGTAGGTCAGAAATTTAAATGAGTGCCCTGCCCAAACCCTAAGTTCAAATGGGCTGAAATTTTTGGCATGTGGCTTATTTAGGCATATCTAGGTCCTACAAAAAAATGGGAATTTTGGGGGAAAATATTCCTATAGTTTTAGTCAAACTATTATAAATCAAATTATGATGATATTTGGGGCATACCAACTCCAATTTGCCGCAAATTTTGGTGGCCTACCCTTAGGGGTATTTTAGACCTATGGTAGAAAAATTAGTCAATTTGGCCCTCTGCATGTTGAGATATCTCACTTGCAAGATCTGAAAAAGGTGAATGACCTTGGGCTGCAAATAGCAAAATGCAGAAATTTGGGGGAGAAGACCAAGCCCATCCAGAGTCCCAAATAACCTGAGATTTTGGGCAGTACTTGTTTTAGGGCATGATTAGGCCCTGCCCAAAAATGGGATTAATTGGAATTAGAATTAGGGGGAAATTACTAAAATGCCCCTAGACTTATTTAGATGATTCTTGGAGTAGTTCAACTCCAAAATGCCCCAATTTTTGGTGGCATGTCCATGGGGACATTATTAGGGCTTGGTTAAATTTTCAGCTCAAATGGATCACTGCATGTTGGGTTAACCAACTTGCATGTGTTGGCTAGATTTAGCCTTGGGATGCAAATTGCAAAGTTTGATTTGTGGTGTATTCAGCCTAATTGAGGCATATAAACATCATAGATTTGATTCCAGTGGTTCATTAGGATAAAGTTAACCCCTCAGATTATTTATGGGATTTTTGGAATCAAAAATCCCATTATTTGGAATTTTAAAAATATAGCCCTTATTGGAAAATAAATTGAGAAAATAGGTTTTGATCATGCAAAAATCCTCAACTTTGCCAAGTTAAAAATAAGGTCATATTTGACTTAGGAAAACTTGATCTTTCTGGTTGAGAACTTTTGGAGTAAAATATCTTGAAATTACCATTTTACCCTTTATGCAATTATTCCTGAATTTGTGGAACTACATGTTAGAAAAATGGTGGAAATATTTCTAGTGTTGTAAATTTGTATTATTAGCCTTGTAGATTTATTTTAGAATTTTTGGAAGCACTGATAATTCTTAAGTTAACATAATGGCATTTTGGTAAATATTTAAGAATAGAATTTTTTAGCCCATTACACTACATAGGTTGATGAAACTCTGCCCTTAGTCTTAAATTAATGTCTTATATGTTCTATAATTTTCCTAGAATTTTTGTAATTGAATTCCTTATACTTCCTTAGTAAAATGATAAATTTGATGGTTTCGTATTAATTAAGTAATAAATATAAATACATAAAGGAAAATTATAAATCTTGGAAGACAGTAATATTTCACCATATTAAAGGTCAGAATAATTTCCCACATCATTAGGACCATGATATGATAGACTTTATGTGTTAAATAGCGTGAAAAATTATTTGAAGAAATTAGATTAATGGTATAAATAACTGGGAAAATTATGAAAATTATCATGGTCATCATATAGGTCCATACCACCCTAGGATAAATAATTGGAGACATATGAACCAAGGATTTAGAAGTTGGATTCCGGTGTGGAGCTAGGTCAAGGGCTGCGCATAGTAAATGTAGGTTATACCTTAAGGCCACCGGGAAATAGATCGACAATTGAGCTAGGGAACATGATTGGAAGTATAACCCTGGTGGTTAGTGTCGTCTTAGTGACGAGAGAAAAAGTGCAAGTCTTTGGGTAACCACTAGAGCGGAGGTCGGCGGAAGACCGTCGCCCTCCTAATAACACTTTAAGCCTTTAAGGTTGTTCTAAAGTAATACGAGAGTTTTGGGGTATCAATCCTGGGTAGACACCAACTAAAAGTAAATATCCTTGCGAAAGGGAACTTTGGGCTTGTCATCCCATCTTGTTTCCTAGTGCCTTCGAGACCCCTTCGTTGGGCATACCTTGGGCAGTCCTGTGATTAACCCTAAAATACTAAGTGTAATAGCTGGTAGGCAAGAGTAGTCTAATAGGCTAGGTAAACCGTACCTGTTCTCACTCATGACGAATTGGAGGGAAATGGTAAAGTCGTCCCGAGGTGTTCAAAGGGGCGCCATCCCGCAGTGTTCAAGGGATGAGGTTTGGAATTTGAGTCGGACGGGTTAGTCCGGGGAGCTTTAGCTCGGTTGTTGGTTATTACATACGGGTTAGTCCGGGGAGCTTTGGCTCGGTTGTTGGTTATTACGGACGGGTTAGTCCGGGGAGCGTTGGCTCGGTGATTGATACATCAAGGTTGCATGTGCATAAGAAATACCTAAGGTGGTGGGTCTTCGGTACTGGATTGTCGTAGCACCGACGCTAGTATGATGACTCGGCAAGTGTGGTTTTACACTTCGCCAAAGCTAAGTCTGGCGGTCTTGTCGGCAAAGAGTACGCGTAGTCCGCTTAGTGCACCAAGCGTTGAGGCGTACGATAGGTCAGACCGGTAGTGCTATACTGGTTTTGAGGTGGGCGAGGCCCAACCCACCGCTTCCGTCTGCCACTACGGAGGTATCCTAGGAGGTAACGGGTCCGAAAGGGGGAACTAAAGGTTTGTGTACACAAAGTCGGGTGGGTGAGTTGCACTGCTTGATCATAACATACCCACCATATAGATGCATATCGTAGTCATTCATAATAACCTGTGACACCTAATGTATAAGTGGTATGAGACGCTTATACATTAGGACTTGCTAAACGACCCCATTGTCTATAAGCTTGTGTGGGCAAGTTTATAAATTAAGGTTATTTCAATTTTTATATATATGCTGCTTGTGATACCCGACACCCCAACGTATAAAATGGTATGGGACATTTTATACGATGGGAGTCTTATAGAAGACCCCTTGGCTTATGTATAATCTCATAAGTGAAGGTTAATTTCTTTTCTTACTTTACTTGTTACCACTTGATTATAAATTGCTAGCTAGGTCCCATGTCACCTGTTTGTTTTACTCTCCACTTTCACGTCCTTTCCTTTCTTCCTCCCCGCTCGGTGCCTAGGAGCATGGGGGAAGGGGTGGGGGATGATAGGGCTTAGTCTTATAGACTAACGGTTTTCGAACCACATCATATTAGGGGATCGCGGAGCCCAGCAGGGAGGAGCAGCCCAGGAGACCGGTGCGATTGGAATCAGGGCAGTCTAGCTCAGGATCACAGCCAGCTGAGATCGTGAGTACCAACTTCTAGTGATGTTTTATTTTGCTTCCCCATGAGAGATCTGTAGTGAGGATATTGATGTACCGGGCTTAAGCCCTTTATTTCTTTACTCTCTTACTATTCTGTGGACACTCCCTTCGTGGAGCTTTTGATTATATGTGATTTGGATGTGGACTGCATTTTTCTTACTATTCTATTTGCTACTACAATTGTGATCGAACAAGGCCGGTAGTATCGGCGCTTTGTGGTGATGATCTTCCCGGGCGCGGAGGTGTCCCCGCAAAGCGGCGGTTCTGGGCATAAGACCCTGGTGTTTGAAAAAAAGGGGGTCTTACAAACTGGTATCAGAGGCGGTAACATCGATCGGAAAAAGTAGCAGTCCACTAACCCTGGGTCACCCCCGCTCGAGTTTAGTTTGGAGACAAACTAAGCAGCGGAAGCAGTGGTGTGCCCATGTGGGGATCACATATATAATTGTCCATGTTAGTTAAAGATTTAGAAATTGCTGACGATAAATGTTGTTGTGCAGCCTCCAGCACTGCCTACACCACCGGGTGGAACCCCGCAGATTCCAGAAGTTGCACCACCGCCGCCGGTTCCCACTCAGTTCCTACAGTCTGACATGGGACAGACTCTGACGGCGATCTTGGAAGCCTTCAGGGCCCAACAGGCCCCGGCTCCGCAGCCTGTCCCGGGAGCCAACTGGCTCAGCATATTTCGAGGACTCTCTCCCCCGTCATACTTGGGGACAGAGGCGGTAGTTTGGACTGAAGAGTGGCTAGACATCATGGAGGAGATGCTGACAGGCATACGAAGCCCTTGGGAGGAAAGGGTGCCACTAGTTGTTTCCTGCTTGGAGTCCCATGCCAAGCGGTGGTGGAAGACAGTTCTGGAGACTACCTTTGCTGGTAGAGAGGCTGCCGAGGTGACATGGGAGGAGTTCAGGCCCTTACTGTTGGAGCACTTTGTTCCACAGTCGGCCCAAGACGAGCTGGAGGACCGCTTCTTGCAGTTGAAGCAAGGTGCCAGGACGGTGGTGGAGTACCATCGAGAGTTCAACCACCTGGCTCGTTTTGCAGACTCTTATCAGTTAGATGAGGCAACGTTCACCAAGAGGTTCTACAAAGGTTTGCGGGAAGACATGAGGGATGCCCTCCTTTTCGTTTCGGACGGGCCTTTCCCTCGTATTCTGGAGATGGCAAAAAGGTTAGAGGCAGACTGGCACACCACCAGAGGCCGTAAGCGGCCAACGGAGGATCAGAGCTGGGGAGCCCAGAACGATCAGCGGCGAGGTCGTGCACCAGAGGTACGACAGGTGGAGGAACAGCCTCGACAGGAGGTGAGGCATGAGCCGAGGGAGCAGGTGACACTGGCCCCTTAGCCTATTTAGATGCAAGATGTGCAGAGACCGAGAGGTGGGGCTTACACCCCGCCGGAATGTTACCACTGTCATCAAGTGGGGCACATCAAGAGAAACTGCCCCATGAGAGGGATGCCTCCACTAGCACCGCAGATTGCCCCACCAGCTCAGCATTATGGCGGCCGAGGACGTGGCCGCGGACGCGGATATCAGGATAGAGACCGCAGGCCGGAAGGACAGCAGATTTATGCACTAGACCTAGCTCAACCCAGGAATCCGGAGCAAGTGATTACAGGTACGACCGAAAAGTTTTCTTTTTTACTTAAGTTCTTTTCTTTCCTAGAAAGTAGTTTCATGAACTTGAATTATTAAGACTAGGCAGGAAAGCCAGAATAGAACTCTAAGTAAATTTACAATCTCAGGCATCGTCTTCATTTGCGGCAAGCCCGCACACACTCTCTTCGACACAGGTGCTTCACTCTAATTTGTGTCAGAGACCTTTATCCAAGGGTTAGATGGCGTGGAGAAATTCACGGGATTGATGATGAAGATACGGCTACCTGACGGGTCAGATCTGTTCACCACATCCCATTGCAATATGGAGGCATGGATAGGCGGGAAACCCTTCGAAGCTTCAGCGACAATTCGGTCACTGCCAGATTATGATTTGATACTGGGGATGACATGGCTCCACTGGAACCATGCCCAAATTGACTGTTTGGCCAAAAAGATTACCCTGAGATATGGGGATTCATTCATCGTGATGGAAGGTATTAGATCCGCCTCCCATATATTATTATCATCTATTCAGGCCGTAAAGGCCCACATCCAGGGCGACGAGATCTATCAAATTCTTTTTGAGATGGCGGAGGTTAAGGGCTCTATATCCGACATTCCCGTGGTGCGAGACTTTGCGGACATCTTCCCGGAGAAACTACCAGGGTTACCCCCGCACAGAGAGCAAGACTTCCAGATATTGCTTATGCCAGGGGCTAAGCCGGTATTCAGGGCCCCCTATCGCATGGCCCCAAGGGAGTTGGCAAAGTTCCGGAGTTAGCTGCAGGAGTTGGTGGAAGCCGGGTTTGTTCGGTCAAGCTTTTCGCCATGGGAGCCCCAGTGTTGTTTGTCAAGAAGAAAGACGGAACACTCAGATTGTGTATCGATTACCGGGCGTTGAACCGGCTAACAGTCAAGAATACATATCCTCTGCCAAGGATAGACGAGCTATTCGACCAGCTGGAGGGAGCCCACTTCTTCTCGAAGTTGGAGTTGAGATCGGGATATTATCAGTTGCGGATCCGAGAGGAAGATATACCGAAGACTGCTTTTAGTAGCAGGTATGGACTCTACAAGTTTACCGTGATGCCCTTCAGGCTCACGAATACACCGTCAGCATTCATGACTCTCATGAACCGGGTCTTCGAAGCATATCTAGATGTGTTTGTCATCGTTTTCATCGATGACATCCTCATTTACTCGAGGACCGAGGAGGAGCACGCGAGGCATCTGACGCTGGCCTTCGAGAAACTACGGGAACATCAGTTATATGCCAAATTCAGCAAATTCCAGTTCTGGCTGAAGGAGGTGGCCTTTCTCGGACACGTTATCAGTGGAGCCGGGTTGGCAGTAGATCTGGCCAAGATTCAGGCAGTCCGGGATTGGCCACAGCTGAAGACAGCTACGGACGTACGGAGCTTCCTAGGACTTGCCGGCTACTACCGGAAGTTCGTAGAGGGTTTTTCTAGACTTGCCCTTCCACTTACCTCTCTGATAAGGAAGGAGACACCGTTTTTCTGGACGCCACAGTGCGAAATGGCGTTCCAAGAGCTGAAAAAGATGACTCACTTCGGCCCCGATACTTGCCCTCCCCTCAGGGAGAGAAGGATTTCAGGTTTATACGGATGCCTCCTACCAGGGCATGGGAGCAGTTTTGATGCAAAAAGGACATGTGATCGCTTATGCCTCCCGCCAACTAAAGAAACATGAGCAGAACTACCCATTTCACGATTTGGAAATGGGAGCAGTTATATTTGCATTGAAGGTCTGGTGGCACTACCTCTATGGTGTCCACTGTGATATATTTTCAGATCATAAAAATATGAAATATGTGGATACGCAGAAGGAATTGAATATCCGGCAACGCAGATGGGTGGAGTTTCTGGCGGACTATCTGTATGAGATGCACTACCATCCGGGAAAGGAAAACGTGGTGGCAGATGCACTGAGCCGGAGAGCTTGCACACCTGGAGCAGGGCCCCGGCTTATGTTCATGGATCTACTACGGAGTTTTGAAGAGATGCATATCACTCTGGTATCATCTGATGACCCTGAGATGTACGAGGAGTACCTGGCCGCTACGAGCACCACCTATGATATACATGACAGAGTCAGGGATTGGCAGAGGCGGGATGCCAAGCTCAAGCCGATTTTTCGGGCCTTAGAGGCAGGCTCAGCTGGGGACTACACGATGCGAGATGATTTGATATGTTTTAGAGGTCGGACTTACATACCGGATGGAGGCCAGATTCGGGAAGACATCATGGCCGAGGCTCATCATAGTAGATATTCTATACATCCCGGGATCACTAAGATGACTGCAGATTTGAAGAAGACTCTATACTGGCCGGGCATGAAGAAAGACATCACCTACTTCGTGACCCACTGTGAGGCGTGCCTGTTAGTAAAGGCAGAGTGCAGACATCCCGCTGGTTTATTGCAGCCACTCCCGGTGCCGGAGTGGAAATTTGAGGATATCGCGATGGACTTCATCCATGGCCTCCCTCGATCACGGGCGGGAAATGATTTTATCTGGGTAATCGTTGACCGATTGACGAAGGTGGCTAGGTTCATCCCGATCGGTAAGGAGGATACTGTCAGAGTACTGGCGCGGAAGTTCATAGAGCAGTTTGTGCAATATCATGGGGTGCCTAAGACGATCGTATCGGATCGAGATGGACGATTCACGTCCAGGGAGTGGAGGTCCGTACAGACATACTTGGGTACTCGACTGACTTTCAGTACGGCCTTCCACCCCCAGACAGATGGGCATACAGAGCGCACCAACCGGACACGGGAGGACCTGCTGAGGCTGTGTATTATGGACCATGGAGAACCCAGGGAGAGGATGCTGCCCCTAGTGGAATTTTCGTACAATAACAGTCATCAGTCCAGTATATTGATGGCTCCGTATGAGGCGTTATATGGGCGGAAGTGTAGGACTCCGCTGTCTTGGATACAAGACGAGGATCCGAAGACTGTGGGAACGGACTTTACTGAGGATACTGAGGCACATGTACGACTGATACGGGATAGAATGCTAGAGGCGCAGAGCAGGCAGGCGAAATATTATGATGCTCGGCATCGCCCAGTGGAGTTTCAGGTAGGATATCGGGTGTTCTTGAAGATCCGGCCGATGCATGGGGTTTCACGAGTACGTGGTCGGTGGAAGAAGCTTAGCCCGAGGTACATGGGGCCGTTCAGGATTCTGGAGAGGATCGGTTCCCTAGCTTACCGGCTGGAGCTGCCACCGGAGCTGGCCGGCTTGCACGACGTCTTCCACGTGTCTTCACTCAGGAGGGCCCTACTACGACCGGAGTTGCAGATTACAGCCACTGATGGGCCGGTAGCTTCGGATCGATCTGTACATTTGGAGCCGATACAGATCGATGACCAGGGGATACGAGTCTTGCGCCACAAGAAGATCTCGCTAGTCAAGGTCTTGTGGAGGAACCACGGACGAGAGGAGCATACTTGGGAGCCACAAGACCTGATGCAGGAAAGATATCCGGAACTATTTCGTCAGGTATACCTCGCAACTCCTCATGTGGTTTAAGCGTTCTTCCTAATTGATTTTACGCATAGAATCATCTAAAAGGATAGAGGCTAATCTATTTTGTTTATTGGGGCTAGCCCTAGTTATATTAAGCAAGTAGGCATGTCAACTCATTTATGGGATGTTACACTTTAGTTTTGCCGGTAGAAAAACCCCGTAGGCTAAACTTTAATTTCGGGGACGAAATTTTTATTTTGTTTATTGGGATTTGTAACATCCCATTTCCGACTAGACCCCTAGGAGAGACTTTGTCCTGACTAGGACAGGACAAACCCAAAGAGAATCGAGGAGGACCAAGTGAACCTAGGATTTCAGTTAAGTGTCACTTGGTCTGTAAATAGTAAAACCCAGAAACCCTAGTATTGGAGGGCCAAGTAATTCCAACCTAAGTGGTCCCTAGAGTAGGTCATAGGGTCAACTATATCACCCATGTTGACCCCAGTCAACACTTTGACCTAATTAGCCAAAAATGACCCTAAGCCCTATTCCTCGGATTGGGTCCACCCAAACTAACCCAATGCCACCCAATGGGTCAAAGACAGCCTATACCCCCATATGAAGGAGAAAAATGGGGTACATGCATGGATAATTTGAGAATTGGTCTAGGAGAGAGAAATTGGAAAGAATAGGAGAGAGAAAGGGATAAATTGGGATAATAAGTGGTTTGAGCCAACTTGGGCCCATGCCACCAGCCCACACATGGGCTGGCTGACCCCTGGTGTCACTTAGGAAGAGTTGGGTGGAGTGGGGCCCACCCATGCATGCATGGTGACAAGAACAAGGCAAACCCGCCACCTTTGCCTAGGTTGTATCACCCCCCCTTGATATCATCGCCTCCTATGACATCCTCTCCTCATATTCCTCCTCACTCTCCCCCCCCCATTTCATTCTGATCCCGGGAAAGAGAGAGAGAGACCTGCAGCTGGAAGAAAGGAACCCGAAAGAAAAGCACCACCACCGCCGGAAATGGCTCCCCGCTGCTCCTCACGTCGCATGGCCGCCGGGAAGGTCCTCCCTCACCTCTCTCTTCATATTTTAGATCTTAGGATTGTTAGGGATTGGGTTTGGGCTCGAATGAGCCCGAACTGAGCTCATTTTTTCCTCCATTAATGGAGATCTAGAAGATCACGGGTTGGGTGGCGCCGCCGCCTCCCGCCGCCCTAGCCGCCGAAAAAGGGAGCCCCCACCATCGTGAGGTGGGAGATGAAGTTTCCCGGTGGTGTCGCCGCCGGCAACCGCCGGGAAACTCCCCGAGAAATCTCCAGAAGCCGGCTGTATTCCTACATGCATTTTGGAGAAGAAATACACAGGCCGTTGGATCGTCTTTAAGATCCGTGCTAGTTATAATTTTTATTCTGCATTTTATCTAATTGATGAATAGTGCCAGATTGTTATCTTATTTAACAGACTTTTGCATGTGGATTTTAGGGAATTTCTGGCCCTTTTCATAAAACGTGTTTAACATAACAATTATAGGTCTCTGAGTTACCTTTAATTTGATATATCACACATAAAATTTGGTTAAGTCTACTGTCCTGTAGAGCCATTTTCCTAGGACTGGTCCTAGGGTAGGTAAGAAATTTAAATGAGTACCTTGCCCAAACCCTAAGTCCATATGGGCTGAAATTTTGGTCATGTGGCTTATTTAGGCATATCTAGGTCCTACCCAAAAATGGGAATTTTGGGGGAAAATATTCCTATAGTTTTAGTCAAACTATTATAAATTAAATTATGATGATTTTTGGCGCATACCAACTCCAATTTGCCCCAAATTTTGGTGGCCTGCCCTTAGGGGTATTTTAGACCTATGGTAGAGACATTAGTCAATTTGGCCCTCTGCATGTTGAGATATCTCACTTGCAAGATCTGAAAAAGGTGAATGACCTTGGGCTGCAAATAGCAAAATGCAGAAATTTGGGGGAGAAGACCAAGCCCATCCAGAGTCCCAAATGACCTGATATTTTTGGCAGTACTTGGTTTAGGGCATGATTAGGCCCTACCCAAAAATGGGATTAATTGGAATTAGAATTAGGGGGAAATTACTAAAATGCCCCTAGACTTATTTAGATGATTCTGGGAGTAGTTTAACTCAAAAAGGCCCCAATTTTTGGTGGCACGTCCATGGGGACATTATTATGGCTTGGTTAAATTTTCAGCCCAAATGGATCACTACATGTTGGGTTAACCCACTTGCATTTGTTGGCTAGATTTAGCCTTGGGATGCAAATAACAAAGTTTGATTTGTGGTGTATTCAGCCTAATTGAGACATATAAACATCATAGATTTGATTCCAGTGGTTCATTAGGATAAAGTTAACCCCTCAGATTATTTATGGGATTTTTGGAATCAAAAATCTAATTATTTGGAATTTTGAAAATATAGCCCTTATTGGAAAATAAATTGAGAAAATAGGTTTTGATCATGCAAAAATCCTCAACTTTGCCAAGTTAAAAATAAGGTCATATTTGACTTAGGAAAACTTGATCTTTCTGTTTGAGAACTTCTGGAGTAAAATATCTTGAAATTACCATTTTACCCTTTATGCAATTATTCCTGAATTGGTGGAACTACATGTTAGAAAAATGGTGGAAATATTTCTAGTGTTGTAAAATTGTATTATTAGCCTTGTAGATTTATTTTAGAATTTTTGGAAGCACTGATAATTCTTAAGTTAACATAATGGCATTTTGGTAAATATTTAAGAATAGGATTTGTTAGCCCATTACACTACATAGGTTGATGAAACTCTACCCTTAGTCTTAAATTAATGTCTTATATGTTCTATAATTTTCCTAGAATTTTTGTAATTGAATTCCTTATACTTCCTTAGTAAAATGATAAATTTGATGGTTTCGTATTATTAAGGAATAAATATAAATATTTAAAGGAAAATTTTAAATCTTGGAAGACAGTAATATTTCACCATATTAAAGGTCAGAATAATTTCCCACATCATTAGGACCATGATATGATAGACTTTATGTGTTAAATAGCATGAATAATTATTTGAAGAAATTAAATTAATGGTATAAATAACAGGGAAAATTATGAAAATTATCATGGTCATCATATAGGTCCATACCACCCTAGGATAAATAATCGGAGACATATGAACCAAGGATTTAGAAGTTGGATTCCGGGGTGGGGCTAGGTCAAGGGCTGCGCATAGTAAATGTAGGTTATACCTTAAGGCTACCGGGAAATAGATCGACAATTGAGCTAGGGAACATGATTGGAAGTATAACCCTGGTGGTTAGTGTCATCTTAGTGACGAGAGTAAAAGTGCAAGTCTTTGGGTAACCACTAGAGCGGAGGTCGGCGGAAGACCGTCGCCCTCCTAATAACACTTTAAGCCTTTAAGGTTGTTCTAAAGTAATATGAGAGTTTTGGGGTATCAATCCTGGGTAGACACCAACTAAAAGTAAATATCCTTGCGAAAGGGAACTTTGGGCTTGTCTTCCCATCTTGGTTCATAGTGCCTTCGAGACCCCTTCATTGGGCATACCTTGGGCAGTCCTAAGATTAACCCTAAAATACTAAGTGTAATAGCCGGTAGGAAAGAGTAGTCTAATAGGCTAGGTAAACCGTACCTGTTCTCACTCATGATGAATTGGAGGGAAATGGTTAAGTCATCCCGAGGTGTTCAAAGGGGCGCCATCCCGCGGTGTTCAAGGGATGAGGTTTGGAATTTGAGTCGGACGGGTTAGTCCGGGGAGCTTTAGCTCGGTTGTTGGTTATTACGGACGGGTTAGTCCGGGGAGCTTTGGATCGGTTGTTGGTTATTACGGACGGGTTAGTCCGGGGAGCGTTGGCTCGGTGATTGATACATCAAGGTTGCATGTGCATAAGAAATACCTAAGGTGGTGGGTCTTTGGTACTGGATTGTCGTAGCACCGACGCTAGTACGATGACTCGGCAAGTGTGGTTTTACACTTCGCCAAAGCTAAGTCCGGCGGTCTTGTCGGCAAAGAGTACGGGTAGTCCGCTTAGTTCACCAAGCGTTGAGGCATATGATAGGTCAGACCGATAGTGCTATACTGGTTTTGAGGTGGGCGAGGCCCAACCCACCGCTTCCGTCTGCCACTACGGAGGTATCCTGGGAGGTAACGGCTCCGAAAGGGGGAACTAAAGGTTTGTGTACACAAAGTCGAGTGGGTGAGTTGCACTGCTTGATCATAACATACCCACCATATAGTTGCATATCGTAGTCATTCATAATAACCTGTGACACCTAATGTATAAGTGGTATGGGACGCTTATACATTAGGACTTGCTAAACGACCCCTTGGTCTATAAGCTTGTGTGGGCAAGTTTATAAATTAAGGTTATTTCAATTTATATATATATATGCTGCTTGTGATACCCGACACCCCAACGTATAAAATGGTATGGGACATTTTATACGATGGGAGCCTTGTAGAAGACCCCTTGGCTTATGTATAATCGCATAAGTGAAGGTTAATTTCTTTTCTTACTTTACTTGTTACCACTTGATTATAAATTGCTAGCTAGGTCCCCTATCACCTGTTTGTTTTACTCTCCACTTTCACGTCCTTTCCTTTCTTCCTCCCCGCTCGGTGCCTAGGAGAATGGGGGAAGGGGTGGGGGACGATAGCGCTTAGTCTTATAGACTAACGGTTTTCGAACCACATCATATTAGGGGATCGCGAAGACCAGCAGGGAGGAGCAGCCCAGGAGACCGGTGCGATTGGAGACAGGGCAGTCTAGCTCAGGAGCACAGCTAGCTGAGATCGTGAGTACCGACTTCTAGTGATGTTTTATTTTTCTTCCGCATGAGAGATCTGTAGTGAGGATATTGATGTACCGGGCTTAAGACCTTTATTTCTATACTCTCTTACTATTCTGTGGACACTCCCTTCGTGGAGCTTTTGATTATATATGATTTGGATGTGGACTGCATTTTTCTTACTATTCTATTTGCTACTACAATTGTGATCGAACAAGGCCGGCAGAATCGACGCTTTGTGGTGATGATCTTTTCGGGCGCGGAGGTGTCGCCGCAAAGCGGCGGTTCTGGGCATAAGGCCCCGGTGTTTGAAAAAAAGGGGTCTTACACTCTCGGTCTAATTTCTAAAGTGTGAGGAAAAGCCTAAAAGCCTTACTCGATTAATTAATATTGAAGGGAAAAAGTCCCTCCATACCTTTGAAGAACATGTGCCACATGTCGCTTCATAATTGGACCAAAACAACCTCTCCACTTTGGGAAGAGCAAGGATTGGTCATAGGTACTTGAATAAACATGGGCAAGGTCATGTCATGTGTATTATCAAAATAAAATAGAAAGAGGAACTGAAGGAGGACATTCCACACCTAGCCTCACTATTCCTCAGGCCGTAACTAACAAGAAAGTATGCACGAATTTTCGCCAAGTCCATTAGTCGAGTAAACTTGTCGATTCGTTGAGATCACTTGATGGGCTCGTCGAGTCCATTCGATGGATTCATCGACACTACTCGACGAGTTCGTTGAGACTACTCGACGAGTTCGTCGACACTACTCGACGAGTTCTTCAACACTACTCGACGAGTTCGTCGACACTACTCGATAATTCATTGAGTCTACTCGACGATTCGTCAAGTCTACACATGTCAATTCGTCGAGTTTACTTGGGCTTTCTCTCTCTCTCTCATTTCGTCCGGGCCTACCAGCCACCTAAGGAGACACGGAACATGCACGAGGGGCCTAGCTCAAAATAGGATGTTACATTAACCATATAGTTCCCACACACTATAAACACTCAACAAGCAAGGTCAAATACAAACTGGGATTTGTTATTCTCAAATCAAGAGATGTGAAATGAGTGTTCCAACAAACTCCCTTTTTCATAATAACAAAACCCCTATGAAGAAATAATACATATAAATAAAGTTTGTTGTTTATAGCAGGAGATAAGCATTATGTGCATACTACCCCCAAATCGATACTACACCTACATAGGTGTTCCCTATTTTGTACTCCCCCTAAATGGAATATTTCTTCCAATTTATTAACCCCCTTTTGGTATTATCAAAAGTTGGTGGGGTAGAGTAGTTTAGAAAATAGAGTTTTTTATGTAGAGAATAATGTTTTGACACCACAAATTGATAATATATATATTGCAACTTGTGAATTGAATAATATGTCAAAATCTAGCTTTAAACAATAGTGCAGTGAAAAGAAATATCAAGTGAGTATTGTGAAAAGAAACATTTTTTTGCAATGATGATCATGTAAAAATTAGAGTTGTAGTTTATAAAGATGATGTTTTTGAATTAAGAATCATGAGATGCTATAAAAACTAATATTCACAAGCATGTTTCAATTTATACAAGCAAGATAGGAAACTACAATGTTAAGAAATTTGTAAGTCAAAAATGTTGGATCCGACGGTTCACATATCCGTAGTTTGATTATATCAACTCCCAGGTTGTATTTGATTATATCTTATGTTTGGTAGAGTGTGCAGGTTTACTGTTCCAAGAAATTAAAGGAGCGCTCCTCTGGAACCTACCGCCAAGCGGTAGTAGCTAAAGGTGTGCAGTAGCCTGAATTAAATGGACAAAGAGCTCGGGAAGATAACGCTCTATGCTAGTCCTACCGCTCGCGCTAGCTCGATGAATTAAACATTCCAGGCTCTCCGAAACCTACCACAGAGGCACTAGATTTCTACCACGCCACGCTAGCCATTCAATGCCCATTATCAGGGGTATTGAGAGTGTCGAGAGCGTTGAGACAATGGCGTCAAGAGCATCGAGATAAAACTACCGCAGGTCTCTAGCTTGGTACCACGCAGCAAAAACCTACTCAACACTCAAGGCATTGAGTGTGTTGAGACAGGAAAACCGTCGGGCGCTATCTACCTACCGCGCTGCGCTGGCGGTGGAAAAAGGAAAATATTTGTTTTGAATATTTTCCAATTTTGTAGGATAGCTGTCAACATCAAGAGCGTGAACCTACCACCGGGCGCTAGCCTTACTGCCAGCGGTAGCTTATTTTCAAAAAGCCTTATATAAAGGCGTCTCGTTTTCTGTGTTGATACTGAAGATGAAAAGAGAGAGAGATCTATGACTTCTGGGGTTTAGCTGCCTCTCTTGTGGTCTATTCTTCCGTCTCCGTCAAAGGAAGAGATGAATTCGTCCCTCCCATTCACGCATGAAGAACTCTAGAGAGCCTAAATCTACAAAGCCTACGATGAGTTGATCAGTTGCAAGCCCTCGAAGATTTATAGTACTGATCACGGATTGCTCAACAAAGGAGTTGTATTGAGGGAGATTTGAACTTTGATCTTTTTATATTCTTGTGTACTTTTTATCTTATTTGTATTGATTGTCGTAAAGGAAATTGATCGAGGAAGGTCATCAGAATCCAGGATAGGATTCTATGAGAAATCATCCCGGGGAAGGGAAGTCTAGATCAGGTGATCTAGCCGGGCTCTAAGACCCTTCCCCACGTGGAGGTGAAGAGCCGGCTCGAATACCTTTCTTGGATGGAAAGGGAGAGAGCCAACCGGTCCGTGGAGAGGGTCGATATAGAAAATAAACAAGTCTTTCATCATTCACCGTCTCATATCTACGACGTCACAGTGATCAAGCTTTTGTAATTATTAAAAACCAGTTGTCCATTCATTCTTAATAAAGTTCATTTTCTGTGTCTGTTTACTGCGTATGGTTTTGTTAATGTTAACCTGTTATTCACTAAAGGGTGCGCAGATTTCCAAGGGGGAATTTGCCCATAAAATTTTGTCTTTGACCTACCGCCGCACGTTAGTTACCTAATGCTCTGTGATAGCTTCCATAACTAGTTTTCCTAGACAAAAAAATTCGAATTTTTAATTAACGTGTAAAACGTTATTCACCCCCTTTAAGGTTGGCCACTAGATCCAACAAGTGGCATCAGACGCAGGTTATTCCAAAATGGTCTCACCTCCAGGAATAATGGCCAACCCTGATATCGAATCGACTAGGGGGAATTAAAAATGATACACAGAAAATTTGTTAGCACCGCTTCTATTTACAAGATTGATTATAATGAATGGAGAACACTAATGAGGAAATTTCTTAAATTATTAGTTATATAAGTTTGGAACATGACTTGTATCAAGCCCCTAAATAATTTAAATAAGCATGAATGTCATTTAAATGCCAAAGCTATGAATAGTCTGTTTCGTGGGCTTGCTTAAGATATTTTTCCAACTAATTTATATGCTTCCTACTGCATATGATATATTGAAATTACTTGAGTTAACTTATAATTCTCTTTCTATAGATAATAAATCTGAGCAATTCCTTATAGATCCACGTGAAGAATCAAATGGAGACTTGCTTTTGAAGGAAGAAATGGCAATCACATCATGGGAAATGGAAGATGAAATCTCAACTATGGATGAGGAAACACATGAAGAAGTCAAAGAAACTCTATACCTCAATCTTGCGTCATCCAAGAGGATTGTAAGGAAGTCAAATTCCCTTTTTTCTTGTAATTCTATCTCTACATTGCATACGCTAGAAAATGTTAGACGTGGAATTAAAAAATTGAAAAATATTAATTCAAACCTACGACTAGAAAACAAAAATTTAAAAGCACAACCTAATATAGAACCCTATTATGATGTGATTTGTTCTCCCTCCTGATCTTTAGGTAATATTTCCACACCTTGTATAGATTATAATGAATTAAAAGAAAAATATAAGGTTATTGAAAAAGAGCTTCATTTTGTAAAAGAACAAAACGATAAATTATGTTTAGAAAACTCATCGTTGAAAAGTGATTGTGCTGGATGCAAGAATTATAAAATTAAAATTAAAGAGATTGAAGAGACTTTTGAGGAATACAGAAATAAGTATGAAGCTCATATCAAATCTGTAGTCTCCACTCTTAAAAATAGCACAATCGCGTACAACAAAGCTAGACATAATCTTAAAATTAAAATAAAGAATTAGTTATAAAAATCAACATGCTTAAGGAAATTATGATTAAAAACTCACAAAACATAACTCCTAAATTTCAAGCAAAACCCGAAAGCATGCTTAATGTGAATTATCATATATCAACTAAGTTGATCAATGGGAGTCAAAAACATCAAGCACGTGTAAATGAAATTCCAAAACAGAAAAATCATTTTTATTTGCAACCTCAAGTCACTCCCAGTTTAAAATCAAATGAATGTTAATTTATTTCAAAGAAACACTACACTATGAGTCTTTATGTTAAGCAACATAATCTTAACTCAGGGAACAATTTCAACATATCTAAACCTCCAACGCAATATTGTTCAACTAAAGTTCATCACATAAGGACTCGTAGAAATCTAAAAGTAAATTTGCAGCATGAAAATAACATTAAACCAAAGTATGAATGGAGGCCCATCATTCAAAATAGCACACACATTCCACTCAAAGGGTAAATTCATCATCACACGATGTATCACACTATTTTTGGGTACCCAAAGGAACCATCACCTCTGGATCCTTTTGGATACCTAAATCTCTTATCTTTTAGCATCCACAGTCTGCGTGAAGTAAGTTCCAAAAGAACTACACGATATACTACTTCACGACATTCCTATTAAGTGTCTTGTTTTTTTCTCCCGTTTCTTATTTTTGTAATTAGGTTTATTGAAGTGAGTTTCTTTTATTTCTATTCTGTGTTTTAAACTAACATGGTAGATAGTCTCATGAGAGTAAGAGGAACAATAATAATCATGATAAGCAGAGGTGTTGACATAAATCTAATCAACAGAACTAAAGCTAATTCCATAATTAATATTTAGTTTAACCTGTTTTATTACAAAATAAAATATGTTTGAAGAAAATGAAGAAAGTTACTCATCTAAAAAGTGGGAAAAATGTTGAAGTTGCTCATTATCTTCTTGAGCATATTCTTTGTTCCCTTGACTTCTTTCATCATTTGCTTGATCTCCTAACCCTGACCCTCCATCATACTGTAAATGTCCCTGTTGGTTTCCCTGAGGGACCCAGTACGATATAACGTGGTTGTAGTGCAGGTGGCCGCGCACGTGAGGAAGTAGGAATCTCACCTACTTTTTAGACTAGAGGGCAGCTATCTGTAGGGTACGTCGACTAGTTGATGGTCGGGTACTTCTCAACCAGGATGCTCTAGATCACACCGCCCAAAGGCAATGTGTTCACCCGCTGGCGGTTGGGGGATTTGAGGCAAAAGGTGTAGCTCATCATGGAGAGGATGAGATCTGATACACTGAAGTCTTTCTCAGCTAGGATACAGTATGTCACCATTGATAGTTGGGCCGTGATTTTCCTAGTGTCCCCATCCTTGAACATGAGAGAGTGACGTAGGACATCCTGGATTATGCAGGCACTGGGAGTGAGTGTATCCACCAAAGTGATGAGATCTGAATGCCCCTCCACACTATAGATAAACTCGTTCATCTCACTCCAGTTCTGAGTGGTTCTGAAGGACTCAACGATGTCAAGGTATGGAGAGTTGGTCGTCCAGACATACTTCCTCTCAAGATCCGAGTGGAGTATCATCACTACTTCAACCACGATACAAGACTGCACAGCTTCACCCAATTGAGTGCAAGCGGGATCTCTAAGATTATTGTAGAACTCCCGAGTGAGGACCAAGGAGAATGGATCTCCAGAAGAGATCATAGATGGCACGCCCGCATTATCCAAGTATTCATAAATATGAGCGTACTGATTATTGATATTGATGATCATGGGCACGCTCACTATGGCGTCATCTATAACTGGGAAGGTCGATGTAGGCACTTGAGAGCATTTTGAGAAATTGCGATGAGGAGGTTGTGAGCTTGATGAAGACATAACCTGAAAAGAAAACACGAAATTCTTCAGTAACTAAAAGTGGGGCAGAACAATCGACTTCTAGAAGGTACCGCGGTGCGGTAGTTTGTTACCACTGTGTGATAGCGCAGTGGACTGCAACTCGTCATCCTCCACAGGATTCTTCCCAAAACTCCATTTTTTTAATTTTTACTTAAAAAATAGGTAGAGGAGGTAGATCTAAGCTCAGGCAAAGTAGATCGGTGAAAACCAATGAGATCCGTGAAGGAAAATCAAAAATCAAACATGGAAAATAGTTGAGATCTCCCCGGCTTAGATTCCAAGTCCGGATCTCACAAAAAATTCAAGCTTTACGAAAATTTTTCCCGTAAAAATGCTCAATGAAGCAAGATCCAAGATTAGACAAGGGAGATCCATGAAAATGATCATGATTCGTGGAGGAAATTCGCATATCACAAATGAAACTATTTGTGAAACTTCCATGGATTGCGTACAAAATGATGTGAAATCAACTAGAAAATACAAAGAAATGGTTAGGAGAGGAAGTCACCTTCAGTTGTAGGCGAAAGAAAAATAAAGACTGTAGGCGGAAATACATCTGAACTCTAGTGAGAATGAGCGAAAGTGAGGAACTGGATATGTACACATGTTATGTATATCCTGAAGTTACCGCGAGGCGGTAACTATACTGCTAATGGTAGCACTCTTTTTCGTTCTTTTTCCTACCTATCATCCCCAGTATTTTCATAATTTTGATAATATAAACATCAACACAAGACTCACTGTGGTGTGTCGTCATTAGGATCGCTAACCTGAAATTCACGTCTTGTCCTTAACCGGGGAGGGGTTCCAGTGGGTCCTTGTGTGATGTTGGGGGAAAGAGTTTTAGGTTGAGCGTGTTCTTTTATGGGCATAAGGGATTGACACTCCACCCTACGACATTTGTGTGGCTCCTCATGCCCATCTGTCACTGAGTACGTGGCTAGTGTGACTACACATTTCTTGGGTCAAGTGTGTTTTGGGCATTCTCATGGGTTCTCCATCATAACACGAACGTATCTCATGCCTCATAGTTTTAAGTCTCATGCATAATAGTTTATCATGCGGTCCTATCTCTTTTATATTTTTTTTCCTTTATTTGCTTGATTTGTTATTTATGAAAGTGGAAAGTTGTCAACCTAAATCACCTAGAGGGGGGGGGGTGAATAGGTGAATCGTGCGTCTATTTGCGGAATAAAATTTTTAATGAACTTGAATAAGTAATAAAGCAATCAAAGAAAGACAAGAAGATTTATAGTGGTTCCCCAATCTTGGGTATGTCCACTTTACCTCACCGATCTAGCAAATCACTAGACTCGGCTACTCCACTATCTCGGATTGAAAACAATCCTATGCCTTGAAACATAGTTCCTACAAACTCGATCCAAAAGGATCTACCCTCGGAAGATAAAAACTTCCTACAAACTCGGAGAATAATGCTCCTACACTCGGAGAAAATCTCCTACAGTAATAGTAAAGAAATTTTGAATTACAAACAGAAAAACTTTCTTAGATCTGGAAAAGTGAATATCTAAATCTTCTTCTTGAACTTTGCGGCTCTTTCAGAAATGTTGAAGAAGTTGAATAGATCTGATCCGAGAAATCTTTAACCAACTCGATCAAGGAGAAGATGAGAATCCTTGAACAACAAGTCTTCTTGATCGATAACAGAAGAATCGATCTGATCGTGAGAGGCGACAACGGCTTTAGAGATCTGAAATTAGAGACAGTCGACGAGAAGGATTTCAAGTGAACGGATAGCTACTTCTTGCAAAAGATAATTATTAGGGTTAGGTCTTAATGAAAAGACCTTATATAGGATTACTCCTAACAGTTAGAAAATACATTAATGACGACACGTGTCAAGTCATTTCAGAAAATCTTGTCGATCGGGACTTAAACAAATTTCAGAAAAATAAGTCTACAGTTCTCGAGAAGTAGCATTAGCACTCGAGAACTGATTGAATTTCTCGAGAACTAAACTGCCTGGAATTGAGCTTAGTTTTTGAGACTTCAGGATCAATACTTCTCGAAAAAAATATGGACTTCTCGAGAACTATAGCCTGACTTCTCGAGAACTATGAAGCTGAGTTTCTCGAGAACTAAGGACTTCTCGAGAACTAATCTGGACTTCTCGAGAAATAGGACTTAGAAAAATTTCTTGAAACTTTCTGAACTTCTCGAGAACTATTCTGGGACTTCTCGAGAACTAAGTGCCGAGCTTGTAGAGAACTGAAAGGCCTTCTCGAGACTTATATTGGACTTCTCGAGAGCTGGAACTTAGACAAATAAATTGAAGCTTTCTTGACTTCTCGAGAACTAAGAGCTGAGCTTCTCGGGAATAAAAAGGGCTTCTCGAGAACTAAGAGATACTTCTCGAGAGTCATCTTAGAAACAGCTAATCTTCTTGAGAACTAAACTCCTATTTCTCGAGAACTTCTAACTCTACTTCTCGAGAACTGAAAGGACTTCTCGAGAAGTTGATTTAGAAAATTTTTGAACTTTTTATAATAAACTTTTTCTTCTCTTCAAGAGTCCGATCTTCATTCCATGGTCCAAGTGTTTGAATATGAAGTGTATCCCAATAGAGAGGCTACACATGAGTCAACACCTTGGATCACACAGTGAGGGATTACACTATATGGTCCTGTGTTCATGACCCACTATAGACTGACATTGTTCTACACTTAGTAATGATGATCTGCAAACACACAACTTAAACAAGATATCAAATACAACTTAATTCATCTTAGTTCAAGGGTGACTTCATGAAATTCTGGGTTATTGTGGATGCAATGCCCAACAATCTCCCCCTATTTGTAGAAGTCAGAACCCTCTACACTAAGGTGAATTATGACAATTAAGAAAGAACTTGAAATGAAAATTTAAACTAAGGCAGTAAGAGATTTATTGAACACAATTAGGCAAAACTGGAAATTGTATATAAGTAATGTTTTAGATTTCTTAATCAACAACCATTTCAACAAAATTCTCAAGGATAACTCAACAAAAGTACATTCTTTGCTCTAAGGTTGTCAGTCCTGCTTTTCCTGCTGCCTCCTCTGATAGCTGAATGGTTTGGGATAATACCTTGGGGGCTTTGGAAGAGCTTTAAGATTATTCATTCCATATTCCCTATCATATATCATCCTTTTGGTCATGGACTTTTCATATAATTTCCACTCAACTGAGCTGTAGTGGTGATTTCTATTCTCATTATAGTCTATTACCAACTTAAGAGTGTCAGGAATTAAAGATTTGGAGGTGGGACTCCAGACTTCTGCAAATTCTTGGGCTTTCCTTTTATCTGAATCAACTTTGGAAATGCTCCTGCTGGCAGATGGCCCTTCTCCATATTTCCTCTTCTTAGGGATATGAATTTCTTGTAAGCTTTGAGGAATATCATCATCCCATACCTGGTCATACGAAGTTGGAGGAGGATTCTGATCTTCTGGCCTAGGAGAGAAGCAGGGCATTTGAGGTTGTTGCATTTGGGCTGGCATTTGACTGGATTCTCCTTCTGCAAGGGGGTTCAGATGATGAGGAATAATATTGGGATAAGCCTGAAAGTCAGGGAAAATTTGGTTGTGCATCCAAACTGTGGTGTCATAAGTATAAAACTTCACTGACTGGATTTGAGCTAAAACATTCTTATTGATTTCAGAAATTTTCTCAACCTAGAGAGTGTTTGCATCTGCCGAAAACTTATCCACAAGTTTGATTACCTATTCTTTCACCAGGCTATCCCGGTTTCTGAATTCTACAAGGAGTTTTTCTATGGCTTCTTCCTTGAAAGTACCAACTTCCTCACAGACCTTCATCACATGTTTTTGAGTGTTCTTTTCTAATTCAATCTATTTATTAGCAAGAGTCAGAGATTATTCCATTACCTGACGAACACTAGTAATAGTGTGATCTATGGCTTTGTCACCAATCTAAAATAATATCTTGAGAGAGTCAGTTTTGTGTTGGATCTCAGCAAATCCTCGAGTCATTTCTATTTCCAAAGCAGTCACCTTGTCTTGCATCACTTTCAGAGAATCGTCAAAATGTTTCCTTTGATCAAAGAGCATTTGGCCTATCTAGATAAGAAGTTCTGAGTTGGATGGGGTAGCAGCAGTAGCAACAGCATTAGAAGAGGTAGAGGCAGAGCCAGAAGCAGTAATAGAAGCAGGAGGAGGGGCTTTCCATAGAGGTATCTCTTCAAGAATCACTGAGCTTACAGCTCTGTTAGTCTGAACAAGAGTAATATCAGCCTGATCAATGAATGTGAGGATGGAGAAATCTAACTTCCTCAAGGGAAGGTCAGCAGGCTCAGGAGAGATTCTGTCTTCATCAGAAAGAAGAACAGTCTCAAGGATATCTTGCTTGGCAGAAGGGGATTGAGCAGGAGGAGATTCTGGTAATCTGATAAGAGAAGGAGAGGGAGCTGGAGAAGGATCTTTTGGATGTTCTTCAGCTTGTTCTTTGTAGAGGGGAGGAACATCTGAGGTGAGTTCTTCCACATTTCTGTCAATGACTTCTGTAGTGTTTTGGAGGGTTTCTAGGACTTGAGCATCTAGAATGGTATCTTCTAGAGAGAGTGCCACGTGGGACTTTGCTGGAGAGCTGACATGGCTTCTGATGGGAGATCTGCTTGCTGATCTTGCTTAAGAGGGAAGAGGAGGTCTGACAACAGGAAAAGAGGCTGCAGGCTCCCCCTGAGTTGCTGCACCAGATGGTTCAGCAACATGATGATAGGAGGGAGATTGGGTCCTGACCTCAGAGGCAGAAGCTGCAATTTCTTTAGCTAACTGCTTTGGATTTTTCAGCTTGAGTTCCCATCTTTAGATGGAGGCCAAAGAGATCTTTTTCAAGTGATGAATTTGAGTGCCTTTAGAAGATTTGAAAGTGACTGGATCAATCACACTTAGCAATAAAGAGATTATCCTTGCAAACTTAGGAGCTTGAATACTGTCCCTGATCAATTCAAATACCAACATGCCAAACTGAAATTTCTTCCTACAGATTACTGTTGTCATAACATAAAAGATGTCATTTGTTATGAAACTAATCCACCCTATTTTGCACCACAAGATTTTTCCAATTATGTCGACAAGAAGTTTGCTTACATCATTGAATAGATTTCTCCTTAAGGACATGACATCCACAGAAACTCCACAGACGGAGTAAGTTCTGTCTAAATATTCATGGGTTAGATCATCCTCTTCAACTACAATGGGCATCTTGAGAAGCTGAGAAACTCTGGTTTTTTCCAACTTTATCTTGATCCCTCTTACTTTAGTTTTCAAAATCTTACCATTCCTCCTTACCTTTGCATTTCTGAAGAATTCTTCGACATCTGGAAAAGAAATTTTTAAGAGTTCTGACAGGACGAACATCAATCTAGCGGTTTCAAGGAGAAGGAGCAGGTTCTTGAAATCATTAGAGATGTCTGCAATCCCTGTGACTATAAGTTCACTACCGACTCCTATCTTTGAACTCTGAGCCATTGAAGTTGACGGCGGCGAAGGACGAAGCGCAAGAAGGTGGCTGCGAAGAAGCTTCTGTCGGCAGAAGGCGAAGAGTTTTCGAGAGGAGTAATGTCGAAATGGCAGTGGATTTGGGATTTCTAAAGTATTATATATATATAATCCTAGTAATGTCAATTAAGTGTCTAATTAATCTAGGATTAAGGCTTAAATCAATGGGTTTTCGAAATAGAAGAAATTAATTAGAAGTCGAAAAGGCAATGAGCATTTCTCGAGAAGTCGGGTATAGTTCTCGAGAACTTCTTGGGGACTTCTCGAGAAGTAATATACTGGTTCTCGAGAACGGAAGAGACTTTTCGAGAGACTGTTCAAAGTTCTCGAGAACTGAGGAAACTTTTCGAGAGATAAGTCAATTTATCGAGAAGGAGTCTAAGTTTTCAAGAATGAATATGTTACTTTTCGAGAAGTAGACAGAGTTCTCGAGAACTACCTTCCTCTTGAGAAATTTCTGACCTGTTTGAAGTATCCTTGATTCTTGAGCTTTGAACTGATCTCCTGTGACTTATCCTTCTTTTTTCAGCATCCCATGTTCAGTTTTGAAGAAATTGAACTTGGTCTCGTCCAACGGCTTCGTGAAAATATCAGTAACTTACCGATCTGTTGGCACGTACTGCAGGTCTATATGCTTTTGCTCCACGTGCTCCCGGATGAAGTGATATCTGACCTCGATATGCTTTGTCTGGCTGTGCGAGACTGGGTTGTTTGCGATTGTGATTGTGCTGGAGGAGTCGCAGAACAATGGAATGTCTTTGATCTTCATATTGTAATCCTCTAGCTGGTTCTTTAGCCAAAGAAACTGTGCACAACAACTACCGACAGAAATGTATTCTGACTCGGCCGTTGAGATTGCGACACAGTTTTGCTTTTTGCTGCTCCATGAAATAAGCCTTCTTCCAAGGAACTAACACGTCCCGGAAGTGCTTTTCCTATCATCTTTGCAACCTGCAAAGACTTTGGGTCTTGGAACAAGTGTCCACACTTTGCAGCGCTTGAACTGATTTAGTTCTTCTTCCATGGCCAAGATCCATGATGCGTCTGAGTTTTCTTCCTCAAACTTCTTTGGTTCAACCTGCGAGAGAAAACTTAAATAGAGATTCTCGTTAGTTATACCTCGACGAGTTCTGACACCGTCCCGGGGATCTCCTATGATTTGGTCCATTGGGTGATCCTTCATTTGTCTGAGCTCTAGATTTCTGGCATCTGGGACTTCTTCAGCCATTGGAGTGACTTCATCAATTTGGACAACGTTTTCATCTTGATCTTCCACTTCTCCAATAGGGGTCGGAGAGGTGATCTTGATCAACTTATCATCTTTACTTTCGGTCTGTTCATCCAAACTGATTTCTTTAAGCCTTGTACCTGCATCTTCAACAAGCACACTAGACGATTTGCTTTGCAGCAAGCTCGTCTCATCAAATACAACATGTATTGATTCCTTTACCACCAGAGTTTTTCTATTGAAAATTCTGTATGCCTTACTATGGCTACTATATCCTACAAAAATACCTTCAAAACTTTTCTCACTAAACTTGGTAGTACGATACTTACCATTGTTAAGTACGAAGCATTTACAGCCAAAAATCCTAAAATATGATACAGCCAGTTTCCTGCCTTTTAGAAGTTCATAAGGTGTATTATCATGATTCTTATTTATGAGGGCTCGATTTTGCACGTGGCATGCAGTGTTGACGGCTTCAGCCCAGAAGTATTCCGGTAGTGAAGCATCACTCAATATGGTCCTACAGGCCTATATGAGTGTTCTATACCTTCTCTCAACTACTCCATTTTGTTGTGGAGTGCGAGGAGAGGAAAACTCATGAAAGATACCTAGGATTTCACAAAATTTTATCATGGCCCCAGACTTGAACTCCGTTTCATTGTCACTTCTGATTTTGACTATGGAACAGTTGTATTCATTCTGGACCTGCCTGACAAAATTTGTAAAGATATCAAAGGTATCTGGCTTGTGTTTTAGAAAGAACACCCACGCAAAGCGTGAGTAGTCATCAACAATAACCAATGTATAATCTTTACCTCCTAAACTTCTAATTTGCAATGGTCCGAACAAGTCCATATGAAGTAGGTGTAAACACCTATTGGAGTTTTTGCCTATAATGCTTTTAAAGGTAGCACTTGTTTTCTTTCCTTTTACGCATGCATGACAAGGTCTCTCTTTGACGTGCTTGATATTAGGGGCATCACGTACTAAGTTCTGGGAGTATAATTTATGAATAGTTTTAAAATTAATATGTGCTAGTCTCTTGTGTCATTGGTCACCAAGAGACGCACTATCTTTTGCCAAAAGACACACTGGTGTAAAAGAATCTATAAAAATAAAATTTAAGCAAAATATATTCCTACTTCGAGTGCCTAATAGAATTGTTTCCATATTGTCAACAGACTTTATCAAGCACTTGTCATCGTGGAATTCAACTATGTATCCTTTGTCACACAGGTTACTTATGCTTATGAGATTGTGTTTCAATCCCTCCACATAAGCTACATCCAAAAAGGATACACTACCGTTAGTGATCATACCGTAGCCTTTGGTTATCCCTCGGTCTGAACCTCCAAATATGACCTTTGGTCCGTTGCAGACTAAAGTGAAATTCTGGAGTAGGCTTCTTGTCCCGGTCATGTTCCGAGAGCATCCACTGTCCAAGTACCAGATTGGCATTTTGTGGCCTTTGGACATACCTACATTCATAATCACTTTGCCTTAGGAACCCAATCATGTTTGGGTCCTTGGTCTCGGGTTAGAACACTCCCCCTACAAAGATTAGCATTCTGAGTGGTCAATCTCATGTTGCCAAGTTGAGGAGTAGCAACTTTCCTGGTATTAAACCAACAATCAATGGCAAGATGACCAATTTTGCCACAGCACCAACAGTCAAAACCTATTGTATCTCTGCCTTGTGTACTCTTGCTTGACCTTCTGAAGTGATGGTCTAGCAGGAGTGGTATTTTTGGAGGAATAATCTTCATGGTGATGGCAGTCACATGATTTCTTCTCCTTTTGAGGCCTTTCCTAAACGGGCTTTACTTTCGGTGCTTTCTTGAAGTTGTGGCCATGATTATAAGGACCATAGCCTTGAAGAGTCACTTCTTCATAAGGTGCCTTAAAGACACTCTCACCAAAGTTCCGAGGGCGAGTCAATCCTTGGTACCGAGACTTTGGCACAACATAGGTAGGCCTGGTCAAGTGACCGTAGGACGAGTCCAGATCAAACTTATTTGTTGGAAAGATGACTTTCTTAAATACAATCTGATCTAGAGGGTCTTTCCCCTTTTATTTGGACAAGGCCTTCTTGGCAGCCTTATTCATCCGTTGAGCTTTGTTTCTCCTAGATGATTTACTCGGAGCGACAATATGGCCTAGTCCAGCTCCTTGGGCCTTAGCTGAGAATTCAGCAATGAGTGGAAGAACTGTCTTAGGCTTAGAGAAACTTAGAACAAGTTTCTTCTCTGCCTCGAGTTGTTCGTTCAACTCTTTGATGATTTCCTTTTTAAGGTCGAGGTGCTTAAGAGCTTGATTATATTCTTCAATAGGAAGATTGAAGTTCTCTTGAAGAGAGTAAGTCTTAACGACTTCTTCTCTCAAGCTGCTCTCAATGTCTTTAAGAGACTTAATCTCTTTAGCTTGAGTTTTCACAACTCGGCGACATTTGTTGTAAGTCATGATCAACTCCTTGTACTGGGCCATAAGTTCCGACTCATTGTCAGAAGAGCTGTCCTCATGATCATGCTCAGAACTTTCAGATTTAGAGAGAGGAGTGTGAGATTTTACCTCCCCAGTAAACTGGGGCTCTGGTTCGTCATCTGATTGAGCCATGAGCTCAAAGTAGGCTTCCTCTTCTTTACCCGACTCATATGAGTTAGAGTCACAGAGTGTCTTGCCCTTCTTGGCCAATAGGCTCTTCTCTGTCCTCTTCTTGTGGTACGAGGACTTATTTTCCTCTCTTCTGCCACCCTCCTTCTTCTTGTGGGGGTAGTCAGCAATGACGTGACCTGGTTTGTTACAACAGTAGCAAATAATGTCAGTAGAAATCTGTTTGTTCTGTTTAGAGGTATACCTGTCATGGATACTTGAGCCTTTCTTTCGCTGATCACCGTCATGTCGTGATCTTTTGAATGAGGCATCCTTTCCTCTCCACTGCTTCTTCTTATTCAAGAATTTCTTGAACTGTCGAGAGAGAAATGAGAACTCTCTTTCAGACAGTTCTGAGCCTGAGGTGCTTGGCTCAGAGCTTTCCTCTTCACTTACTTCTAGAGCAGGTGCTGGTGAGGCAGCTTTTCCCTTCCTTGAACTGTTAGCCTTTAATGCGACTGACTTCTCTTTTAAAGAGAAGCGACTATTCTCTTCTTCAGCTTTCCTGGAATTTATCTACAGTTCATAAGACATCAGCTTGCCAAATAGATTTTGTGGGTCTGTCTCAGCTAGTCTTCCAAACTCCCGTATGGCACAGACTTTGTTGTCCTATTCCTTTGTGAGAGACCTCAGAAACTTATCATTCAGCTCCCCATTAGTGAAGACTCGGCCATACACTCTTAGGCCATTTACTATCTTGAAGAAATTCTCAAAGGTATCTGCAATGGTCTCCTTTGACCCTTGCCTGAAGGCTTCATTTTTCTGGTTCAGTAGGGACCTTCTATCATCCCTCACTTCTTTAGTACCTTCCATCAAAGTTACTAGAGACTGCCACATCACCTTAGCCGATTGGTAGTGAATCAGATTCTGCAGCATCGACTCATCGACTGCACTAGCTATAATATGTTTTGGCTTTCTTGTCTAAGGAGACAAGTGCAATCTCGTCCTTATCCAGATCCATCAACTTACTAGGAACTTTCTTGGTTGGATCTATATTGGAGATAGTCATAGGAACGTAGGGACCTTCTTCAACAATCATGAAGATCCGGGGATCCACAACTTCCATGAAAAATTTGATTCTCTCTTTCCACATGGGAAAGTTATTCTTGGTGCACAAAGGAAGCTTGGCAAAATCTTTGACCTTGTCCATTGCTTGAATATCCAAGTGACAACTTTCAAGAGGAAATTGATCAAGGTATTACCCTTTTAACGACCAACCTCCCTCTAATACCAATTGAAAGTGGAAAGTTATCAACCTAAATCACCTAGAGGCGGGTGAATAGGTGAATCGTGCGTCTATTTACGGAATAAAAATTTTAAAGAACTTGCACAAGTAATCAAGCAATCACAGAAAGACAAGAAGATTTATAGTGGTTCCACAATCTTGGGTACGTCCACTTTACCTTACCGATCTAGCAAATCACTAGACTCGGCTACTCCACTATCTTGGATTGAAAACAATCCTACGCCTCGGAACCAAGTTCCTACAAACTCGATCCAAAAGGATCTATTCTCGGAAGATAAAAACTTCCTACAAACTCGGAGAACGATGCTCCTACACTCGGAGAAAATCTCCTACAGTAATAGTAAAGAAATTTTGAATTACAAACAGAATAACTTTCTCAGATCTGGAAAAGTGAATATCTGAATCTTCTTCTTGAACTTTGCGGCTCTTTCAGAAATGTTGAAGAAGTTGAGTAGATCTGATCCGAGAAAGCTTTGACCAACTCGATCAAGGAGAAGATGAAAATCCTTGAACAACAAGTCTTCTTGATCGACACAGAAGAATCGATCTGATCGTGAGCGGCGGCGGCGGCTTCAGAGATCTGAAATTAGAGACGGCCGACGAGAAGGATTTTGAGTTAACGGATAGCCTCTTCTTGCAAAAGATAATTATTAGGGTTTGGTCTTAATGAAAAGACCTTATATAGGATTAATCCTAACGGTTAGAAAAGACATTAATGACGACACGTGTCAAGTCATTTAAGAAAATCCGGTCGATCGGGACAAACAAATTTCAGAAAAATAAGTCTGCAGTTCTCGAGCAGTAGCATTAGCTCTTGAGAACTAATAGAATATCTCGAGAACTAAACTGTCTGGAATTGAACTTAGTTTTCGAGACTTCAGGATCAATACTTCTCGAAAACAATATGGACTTCTCGAGAACTATAGCCTGACTTATCGAGAACTATAAAGCTGAGTTTCTCGAGAACTGAGGACTTATCGAGAACTAATCTGGACTTTTCGAGAAATAGGACTTAGAAAAATTTCATGAAACTTTCTGAACTTCTCGAGAACTACTCTGGGACTTCTCGAGAACTAAGAGTCGAGCTTCTCGAGAACCGAAAGGCCTTCTCGAGAATTTTATTGGACTTCTCGAGAGATGGAACTTAGACAAATAAATTGAAGCTTTCTGGACTTCTCGAGAACTAAGAGCATAGCTTCTCGAGAATAGAAAGGACTTCTCAAGAACTTAGAGATACTTCTCGAGAGTCATACTTAGAAATTTTTTTCTGAACTAAAACAGCTAATCTTCTCGAGAACTAAACTCCTGTTTCTCGAGAACTTCAAACTCTACTTCTCGAGAACTGAAAGGACTTCTCGAGAAGTGGACTTAATAAATTTTTGAACTTTTTAGAAAAATTTTTTTCTTTTCTTCAAGAGTCCAATCTTCATTCCATTGTCCAAGTGTTTGAATATGAAGTGTATCCCAATAGAGAGGCTACACATGAGTCAACACCTTGGATCACACAGTGAGGGATTACACTGTATGGTCCTGTATTCATGACCCACTGTAGACTGACATTGTTTTACACTTAGTAATGATGATCTGCAAACACACAACTTAAACAAGATATCAAATACAACTTAATTCATCTTAGTTCAAAGGGTGACTTCATGCAAATTTGGGTTATTGTGGATGCAATGCCCAATAATTTATTTGATGTATTTTTGTCATAAAAAAGAAAACAAAAAAATGGAATAAAATAATTAAAAAAAACTGTGGATTGATCATTCTTAGGACACACATGAATAGAACTTAGAGCATAACTTTTGGGTCCATTGACCCCGATGTCCCAGATTTATAAGAAGTCAAACAAGTCAATGGTATACACAATTGTATTTGATGTATGTTTAAGTTCATGCATGCAGGTTAGTCCTTATTACACTGATTGGACAGGTGGTCACAAGATATGCATTTGGAGAGACAGAAATTTTTTCCAAGTCCATAAGCATTGACTTAAGCAAGCTCACTCAATGCCAGATACCTTAAGAAAAGAAGCTTGACAGAGAAATTCCACTAAGTCCACAGGCGTTGAGTGAAGAAGCTCACTCAATGCTAGAAGTCAATGACAGATGATGACAAAGATAGAAAAGCAACTAAGTCCACGGGAATTGAGTAAAGCCAGTTCACTCAATGCCATATAGCAAACAACACTGAGAGAAGGCTGGCAATCAAAGCTTTGAGTGTTGACAAGGTAGAAATTGGCCAAGTCTACAAGCATTGAGTGAAGTCAACTCACTCAATACCATATAGCCAAAAGCATTGATTCATGCTATTTCTGTCAAAGCCTTAGAAGAAAGACAGGAAAATATATCTAAGTGTAAAAGCATTGAGTAAAGCCAGTTCACTCAAATTTAGAGGAAAAAAGCGCTGAGTCATGCTCTTTCTATCAAAGCCATAGAAGAAAGAGACAAAAAATTGGTTAAGTCTAGAAGCATTGACTGAAGCTTATTCACTCAACGCCATGCAGTTTCCATCAAAGCCAAAGAAAAAGGAGACAAAAAATCAACTAAGTCCAGAAGCATTGAGTGAAGCCAGTTCACTCAGCGCCAAGATCAAAAGGCTTTGAGTCAAGCTAATACAGTCAGCCTAAGAGGAAATAGAGAAATCGTCTAAGTCCAAAGCGTTGAGTGAAGCCAATTCACTCAACACACTCAACACCAGATTTCAGAAGCATAGGAAGAAAGCGTTGAGTGAGGCCATCTCACTCAATGCCTTCAGACAGAAAAATATTTGTCAACGTATAAAGACGTTGAGTGAAGCCAGTTCACCCAACACTCTCAATGCCATAGTTGCAGAAAGAGCTGAAAATTATTGTAAGTATATAACCGTTGAGTAAAGCTTATATGCTTAACGCTCTCAATGCCATAGTTACAGAAAGGGATGAAGATCAAGCTAAGTAAAAAAGCATTGAGTGAAGCTTATACACTCAACGCTCTCAACGCTTGGACAAGCTGAAGAATTGACTAAGTCCAGAATCGTTGAGTAAAGCCAGTTCACTCAACGCTTGGAGTGATTTTGTAAAATTGGCTAAGTCCATATCTGATGACGTCAGCAAAGTCAACAAAAGTCAACAAAATTCAAAATGATCATGGAAGAGCTGCAACTCATCACTAACATCACCGTCAGTCTCATTCTATAAAATTAAGGAAATAATCAGCTGTTAAAGCAGCGACACATATCAATCAACTCGCTAGATGATAGGATTATAAATAGAAGATGAGATCTGTATTGAAATTTGTTTTTAAGTTTCTGAGGGATCAATTCATTACGAAAAAGGAGGGGTAGGTATTTGTATTCTTCCCCTACCATTGTTGCAGAATCAATAAGATCATATCGACGATCCTGAAGAGTTTTTGAGTAGCTACAGCGATCAACGTCTGCTACAACAAGATTAGAGGATTTCTCTGAGGAAGAAGAATCAGTCTAGGTTAGCCCTAGCTGAAATTTCTTCAAGATCCATATCGGGCTGAATTTGAAGATCAATCTCTGGATCTTTGAAGAAGAGGTAGAGCAGTCTGTGTTTTGCAAAATAGGTTAGCTGATTAAAGATCATTTTTCTCTCTCCTTCTTCAGCAGAATCAGAATCAAGGTTCTGAGTTACTTCCAACACAAGCAATAGATTATTTAAGATTATTATTCTTGTTGTTGTGAAGAAGATATGGTTGAGATTCTCTTAGCTCATGAAGCAATTGACTCAGAGATTAATTTCTCTTGAGTCAAATCAACATTACTATTCCATTTCTATAGGATCTGTTTAAGATCAATGTTGTACGCCTAAATTATAAAGGCTGAGTGGTAGGATCCAGTATTGGATCTGTTTGATAGGGCTGTTTTCTTAGCCTGTGTTGTAGGGCATTTATGCCTGTTGTAGGTGATTACTGAGTGGTTGGGTTGTGTGCCTGTGTTGTAAGTCTCGATGGAGACTGAGTTATCGTGTTGGACCGTGTTGTAATCTATGAGGAGCTAAGTTATTGGAGAAGTGCCTGTCTAATATTCTATTAGAAAGGCTGGAGGGATAGTGGATGTACACATATACTGGGGAACCACTATAAAAATCTGGTGTGTTGTGTGTGAATTTCTTGAAAGCTAAATTAATCACTCATAACAAAGCCTAACTCAGTTAAAGGCTTAAAGAACTAGAAGAGAATCATAAAGATCCTAATAACCTATTCACCCCCCCCCCCTCTAGGTGATTAGATACCCTTGAATTCAAAGACTTTCAAGTGGTATCAGAGGGAGGTTGCTCAAGAAAGGCTTAACAGTCTGAGTAGATCTCCAAGGGTAGCCAAGAAAAGATAAGTATGGGTTCAAGAGAGAACCATATGGAACTAGGTTCTATAAAGCTTCCTTTATACAAGAAAGAAAATTTTGGAATCTGGAAAGAAAGGGTCAGATTATTTATGGAAGCATCAGACCATAGGATTTATGTTATAGTACAAGAAAGACTATTCATTCCCTTGAAGGTGTCTGTTCTTGATGCAAATGTCAAGACTTCTAAGAGTTATGCAGAAATGATTAGAGATGAAATCATCTTAGCTGCTATGGATAAGACGGCATAAAACATTATAGTTAGTGACATAGATGACTCTACTTTTCAAAACTTGGTGCACTACAAAACCTTAAAGTAAATATGGGACACTCTAGTGATAATATGGAAGGTACTGAGGAAGTTAGAGATGATTGGAAGTCTACGCTCAATCAAGAGTATGAGGATTTCAGGCAGATCAAGGAGGAGACCATAGCTAGCTGCTATAAAAGGTTTTTTAGGATTATAATTGAGCTAAGGACCCATGGTTGGGTCTTTTGTAACGATGCGCTAAATGATAAGTTTCTTAGGTCTCTAACTAGAGACTGGAATACTAAGATATGTGCCATTAGATAAGCGGCAGAACTGACAGAGGCAGAGCCAGATGTAGTAATAGAAGCAGGAGGAGGGGCTTTCTATTGAGGTATCTCTTCAAGAATCACTGAGCTTACAGCTCTGTTAGTCTGAACAAGAGTAATATCAGCCTGATCAATGAATGTGAGGATGGAGAAATCAAACTTCCTCAAGGGAAGGTCAGCAGGCTCAGGAGAGATTCTGTCTTCATCAGAAAGAAGAACAGTCTCAAGGATATCTTGCTTGGCAGAAGGGGATTGAGCAGGAGGAGATTCTGGTAATCTGATAAGAGAAGGAGAGGGAGCTGGAGAAGGATCTTTTGGATGTTCTTCAGCTTGTTCTTTGTAGAGGGGAGGAACATCTGAGGTGAGTTCTTCCACATTTCTGTCAATGACTTCTATAGTGTTTTGGAGGGTTTCTAGGACTTGAGCATCTGGAATGGTATCTTCTAGAGAGAGTGCCACGTGGGACTTTGCTAGAGAGCTGACATGGCTTCTGATGGGAGATCTGCTTGCTGATCTTGCTTGAGAGGGAAATGGAGGTCTGACAACAGGAAAAGAGGCTGCAGGCTCCCCCTGAGTTGCTGCACCAGATGGTTCAGCAACATGATGATAGGAGGGAGATTGGGTCCTGACCTCAGAAGCAAAAGCTGCAATTTCTTTAGCTAACTGCTTTGGATTTTTCAGCTTGAGTTCCCATCTTTAGATGGAGGCCAAAGAGATCTTTTTCAAGTGATGAATTTGAGTGCCTTTAGAAGATTTAAAAGTGACTGGATCAATCACACTTAGCAATATAGAGATTATCCTTGCAAACTTAGGAGCTTGAATACTGTCCCTGATCAATTCAAATACCAACATGCCAAACTGAAATTTCTTCCTACAGATTACTGTTGTCATAACATAAAAGATGTCATTTGTTATGAAACTAATCAACCCTATTTTGCACCACAAGATTTTTCCAATTATGTCGACAAGAAGTTTGTTAACATCATTGAATAGATTTCTCCTTAAGGACATGACATCCACAGAAAATCCACAGACGGAGTAAGTTCTGTCTAAATCTTCATGGGTTAGATCATCCTCTTCAACTATAATGGGCATCTTGAGAAGCTGAGAAACTCTGGTTTTTTCCAACTTTATCTTGATCCCTCTTACTTTAATTTTCAAAATCTTACCATTCCTCCTTACCTTTGCATTTCTGAAGAATTCTTCGACATCTGGAAAAGAAATTTTTAAGAGTTCTGACAGGACGAACATCAATCTAGTGGTTTCAAGGAGAAGGAGCAGGTTCTTGAAATCATTAGAGATGTCTGCAATCCCTGTGACTACAAGTTCACTACCGACTCCTATCTTTGAACTCTGAGCCATTGAAGTTGACGGCGGCGAAGGACGAAGCGCAAGAAGGTGGCTGCGAAGAAGCTTCTGTCGGCAGAAGGCGAAGAGTTTTCGAGAGGAGTAATGTCGAAATGGCAGTGGATTTGGGATTTCTAAAGTATTATATATATATAATCCTAGTAATGTCAATTAAGTGTCTAATTAATCTAGGATTAAGGCTTAAATCAATGGGTTTTCGAAATAGAAGAAATTAATTAGAAGTCGAAAAGGCAATGAGCATTTCTCGAGAAGTCGGGTATAGTTCTCGAGAACTTCTTGGGGACTTCTCGAGAAGTAATATACTGGTTCTCGAGAACGGAAGAGACTTTTCGAGAGACAGTTCAAAGTTTTCGAGAACTGAGGAAACTTTTCGAGAGATAAGTCAATTTATCGAGAAGGAGTCTAAGTTTTCAAGAATGAATATGTTACTTTTCGAGAAGTAGACAGAGTTCTCGAGAACTACCTTCCTCTTGAGAAATTTCTGACCTGTTTGAAGTATCCTTGATTCTTGAGCTTTGAACTGATCTCCTGTGACTTATCCTTCTTTTTTCAGCATCCCATGTTCAGTTTTGAAGAAATTGAACTTGGTCTCGTCCAGCGGCTTCGTGAAAATATCAGTAACTTACCGATCTGTTGGCACGTACTGCAGGTCTATATCCTTTTGCTCCACGTGCTCCCGGATGAAGTGATATCTGACCTCGATATGCTTTGTCTGGCTGTGCGAGACTGGGTTGTTTGCGATTGTGATTGTGCTGGAGGAGTCGCAGAACAATGGAATGTCTTTGATCTTCATATTGTAATCCTCTAGCTGGTTCTTTAGCCAAAGAAACTGTGCACAACAACTACCGGCAGAAATGTATTCTGACTCGGCCGTTGAGATTGCGACACAGTTTTGCTTTTTGCTGCTCCATGAAATAAGCCTTCTTCCAAGGAACTGACACGTCCCGGAAGTGCTTTTCCTATCATCTTTGCAACCTGCAAAGACTTTGGGTCTTGGAACAAGTGTCCACACTTTGCAGCGCTTGAACTGATTTAGTTCTTCTTCCATGGCCAAGATCCATGATGCGTCTGAGTTTTCTTCCTCAAACTTCTTTGGTTCAACCTGCGAGAGAAAACTTAAATAGAGATTCTCGTTAGTTATACCTCGACGAGTTCTGACACCGTCCCGGGGATCTCCTATGTTTTGGTCCACTGGGTGATCCTTCATTTGTCTGAGCTCTAGATTTCTGGCATCTGGGACTTCTTCAGCCATTGGAGTGACTTCATCAATTTGGACAACGTTTTCATCTTGATCTTCCACTTCTCCAATAGGGGTCGGAGAGGTGATCTTGATCAACTTATCATCTTTACTTTCGGTCTGTTCATCCAAACTGATTTCTTTAAGCCTTGTACCTGCATCTTCAACAAGCACACTAGACGATTTGCTTTGCAGCAAGCTCGTCTCATCAAATACAACATGTATTGATTCCTTTACCACTAGAGTTTTTCTATTGAAAATTTTGTATGCCTTACTATGGCTACTATATCCTACAAAAATACCTTCAAAACTTTTCCCACTAAACTTGGTAGTACGATACTTACCATTGTTAAGTACGAAGCATTTACAGCCAAAAATCCTAAAATATGATACAGCCAGTTTCCTGCCTTTTAGAAGTTCATAAGGTGTCTTATCATGATTCTTATTTATGAGGGCTCGATTTTGCAAGTGGCATGCAGTGTTGACGGCTTCAGCCCAGAAGTATTCCGGTAGTGAAGCATCACTCAATATGGTCCTACAGGCCTATATGAGTGTTCTATACCTTCTCTCAACTACTCCATTTTGTTGTGGAGTGCGAGGAGAGGAAAACTCATGAAAGATACCTAGGCTTTCACAAAATTTTATCATGGCCCCAGACTTGAACTCCGTTTCATTGTCACTTCTGATTTTGATTATGAAACAGTTGTATTCATTCTGGACCTGCCTGACAAAATTTGTAAAGATATCAAAGGTATCTGGCTTGTGTTTTAGAAAGAACACCCACGCAAAGCGTGAGTAGTCATCAACAATAACCAATGTATAATCCTTATCTCCTAAACTTCTAATTTGCAATGGTCCGAACAAGTCCATATGAAGTAGGTGTAAACACCTATTGGAGTTTTTGCCTATAATGCTTTTAAAGGTAGCACTTGTTTTCTTTCCTTTTACGCATGCATGACAAGGTCTCTCTTTGACGTGCTTGATATTAGGGGCATCACGTACTAAGTTCTGGGAGAATAATTTATTAATAGTTTTAAAATTAATATGTGCTAGTCTCTTGTGTCATTGGTCACCAATAGACGCACTATCTTTTGCCAAAAGACACACTGGTGTAAAAGAATCTATAAAAATAAAATTTAAGCAAAATATATTCCTACTTCGAGTGCCTGATAGAATTGTTTCCATATTGTCAACAGACTTTATCAAGCACTTGTCAGCGTGGAATTCAACTATGTATCCTTTGTCGCACAGTTGACTTATGCTTATGAGATTGTGTTTCAATCCCTCCACATAAGCTACATCCAAAAAGGATACACTACCGTTAGTGATCATACCGTAGCCTTTGGTTATCCCTCGGTCTGAACCTCCAAATATGACCTTTGGTCTGTTGCAGACTGAAGTGAAATTCTGGAGTAGGCTTCTTGTCCCGGTCATGTTCCGAGAGCATCCACTGTCCAAGTACCAGATTGGCATTTTTGTGGCCTTTGGACATACCTACATTCATAATCACTTTGCCTTAGGAACCCAATCATGTTTGGGTCCTTGGTCTCGGGTTAGAACACTCCCCCTACAAAGATTAGCATTCTGAGTGGTCAATCTCATGTTGCCAAGTTGAGGAGTAGCAACCTTCCTGGTATTAAACCAACAATCAATGGCAAGATGACAAATTTTGCCACAGCACCAACAGTCAAAACCTATTGTATCTCTGCCTTGTGTACTCTTGCTTGACCTTCTGAAGTGATGGTCTAGCAGGAGTGGTATTTTTGGAGGAAGAATCTTCATGGTGATGGCAGTCACATGATTTCTTCTCCTTTTGAGGCCTTTCCTAAACGGGCTTTACTTTCGGTGCTTTCTTGATGTTGTGGCCATGATTATAAGGACCATAGCCTTGAAGAGTCACTTCTTCATAAGGTGCCTTAAAGACACTCTCACCAAAGTTTCGAGGGCGAGTCAATCCTTGGTACCGAGACTTTGGCTCAACATAGGTAGGCCTGGTCAAGTGACCGTAGGACGAGTCCAGATCAAACTTATTTGTTGGAAAGATGACTTTCTTAAATACAGTCTGATCTAGAGGGGCTTTCCCCTTTTATTTGGACAAGGCCTTCTTGGCAGCCTTATTCATCCGTTGAGCTTTGTTTCTCCTAGATGATTTACTCGGAGCGACAATATGGCCTAGTCCAGCTCCTTGGGCCTTAGCTGAGAATTCAGTAATGAGTGGAAGAACTTTCTTAGGCTTAGAGAAAATTAAAACAAGTTTCTTCTCTGCCTCGAGTTGTTCGTTCAACTCTTTGATGATTTCCTTTTTAAGGTCGAGGTGCTTAAGAGCTTGATTATATTCTTCAATAGGAAGATTGAAGTTCTCTTGAAGAGAGTAAGTCTTAGCGACTTCTTCTCTCAAGCTGCTCTCAATGTCTTTAAGTGACTTAATCTCTTTAGCTTGAGTTTTCACGACTCGGCGACATTTGTTGTAAGTCATGATCAACTCCTTGTACTGGGCCATAAGTTCCGACTCATTGTCAGAAGAGCTGTCCTCATGATCATGCTCAGAACTTTCAGATTTAGAGAGAGGAGTGTGAGATTTTACCTCCCCATTAAACTGGGGCTCTTGTTCGTCATCTGATTGAGCCATGAGCTCAAAGTAGGCTTCCTCTTCTTTACTCGACTCATATGAGTTAGAGTCACAGAGAGTCTTGCCCTTCTTGGCCAATAGGCTCTTCTCTGTCCTCTTCTTGTGGTACGAGGACTTATTTTCCTCTCTTCTGCCACCCTCCTTCTTCTTGTGGGGGCAGTCAGCTATGACGTGACCTGGTTTGTTACAGTAGTAGCAAAAAATGTCAGTAGAAATCTATTTGTTCTGTTTAGAGGTATACCTGTCATGGATACTTGAGCCTTTCTTTCGCTGATCACCGTCATGTCGTGATCTTTTGAATGAGGCATCCTTTCCTCTCCACTGATTCTTCTTATTCAAGAATTTCTTGAACTGTCGAGAGAGAAATGAGAACTCTCTTTCAGATAGTTCTGAGCCTGAGGTGCTTGGCTCAGAGCTTTCCTCTTAACTTACTTCTATAGCAGGTGCTGGTGAGGCAGCTTTTCCCTTCCTTGAACTGTTAGCCTTTAATGCGACTGACTTCTCTTTTAAAGAGAAGCAACTATTCTCTTCTTCAGCTTTCCTGGAATTTATCTACAGTTCATAAGACATCAGCTTGCCAAATAGATTTTGTGGGTCTGTCTCAGCTAGTCTTCCAAACTCCCGTATGGCACAGACTTTGTTGTCCTATTCCTTTGTGAGAGACCTCAAAAACTTATCATTCAGCTCCCCATTAGTGAAGACTCGGCCATACACTCTTAGGCCATTTACTATCTTGAAGAAATTCTCAAAGGTATCTGCAATGGTCTCCTTTGACCCTTGCCTGAAGGATTCATTTTTCTGGTTCAGTAGGGACCTTCTATCATCCCTCACTTCTTTAGTACCTTCCATCAAAGTTACTAGAGACTGCCACATCTCCTTAGCCGATTGGTAGTGAATCAGATTCTGCAGCATTGACTCATCGACTGCACTAGCTATAATATTTTTTGGCTTTCTTGTCTAAGGAGACAAGTGCAATCTCGTCCTTATCCAGATCCATCAACTTATTAGGAACTTTCTTGGTTGGATCTATATTGGAGATAGTCATAGGAACGTAGGGACCTTCTTCAACAATCATGAAGATCCGGGGATCCACAACTTCCATGAAAAATTTGATTCTCTCTTTCCACATGGGAAAGTTATTCTTGGTGCACAAAGGAAGCTTGGCAAAATCTTTGACCTTGTCCATTGCTTGAATATCCAAGTGACAACTTTCAAGAGGAAATTGATCAAGGTGTTACCCTTTTAACGACCAACCTCCCTCTAATACCAATTGAAAGTGGAAAGTTATCAACCTAAATCACCTTGAGGCGGGTGAATAGGTGAATCGTGCGTCTATTTGCGGAATAAAAATTTTAAAGAACTTGCATAAGTAATCAAGCAATCACAGAAAGACAAGAAGATTTATAGTGGTTCCACAATCTTGGGTTCGTCCACTTTACCTTACCGATCTAGCAAATCACTAGACTCGGCTACTCCACTATCTCGGATTGAAAACAATCCTACGCCTCGGAACCAAGTTCCTACAAACTCGATCCAAAAGGATCTATTCTCGGAAGATAAAAACTTTCTACAAACTCGGAGAACGACGCTCCTACACTCGGAGAAAATCTCCTACAGTAATAGTAAAGAAATTTTGAATTACAAACAGAATAACTTTCTCAGATCTGGAAAAGTGAATATCTGAATCTTCTTCTTGAACTTTGCGGCTCTTTCAGAAATGTTGAAGAAGTTGAGTAGATCTGATCCGAGAAAGCTTTGACCAACTCGATCAAGGAGAAGATGAAAATCCTTGAACAACAAGTCTTCTTGATCGACACAGAAGAATCGATCTGATCGTGAGCGGCGGCGGCGGCTTCAGAGATCTGAAATTAGAGACGGCCGACGAGAAGGATTTTGAGTTAACGGATAGCCTCTTCTTGCAAAAGGTAATTATTAGGGTTTGTTCTTAATGAAAAGACCTTATATAGGATTAATCCTAACGGTTAGAAAAGACATTAATGACGGCACGTGTCAGGTCATTTAAGAAAATCCGGTCGATCGGGACTTAAACAAATTTCAGAAAAATAAGTCTGCAGTTCTCGAGAAGTAGCATTAGCTCTTGAGAACTAATAGAATATCTCGAGAACTAAACTGTCTGGAATTGAACTTAGTTTTCGAGACTTCAGGATCAATACTTCTCGAAAACAATATGGACTTCTCGAGAACTATAGCCTGACTTATCGAGAACTATAAAGCTGAGTTTCTCGAGAACTGAGGACTTATCGAGAACTAATCTGGACTTTTCGAGAAATAGGACTTAGAAAAATTTCATGAAACTTTCTGAACTTCTCGAGAACTACTTTGGGACTTCTCGAGAACTAAGAGTCGAGCTTCTCGAGAACTGAAAGGCCTTCTCGAGAATTATATTGGACTTCTCGAGAGATGGAACTTAGACAAATAAATTGAAGCTTTCTGGACTTCTCGAGAACTATGAGCATAGCTTCTCGAGAATAGAAAGGACTTCTCAAGAACTTAGAGATACTTCTCGAGAGTCATACTTAGAAATTTTTTTCTGAACTAAAACAGCTAATCTTCTCGAGAACTAAACTCCTGTTTCTCGAGAACTTCAAACTCTACTTCTCGAGAACTGAAAGGACTTCTCGAGAAGTGGACTTAATAAATTTTTGAACTTTTTAGAAAAAACTTTTTCTTTTCTTCAAGAGTCCAATCTTCATTCCATTTTCCAAGTGTTTGAATATGAAGTGTATCCCAATAGTGAGGCTACACATGAGTCAACACCTTGGATCACACAGTGAGGGATTACACTGTATGGTCCTGTGTTCATGACCCACTGTAGACTGACATTGTTTTACACTTAGTAATGATGATCTGCGAACACACAACTTAAACAAGATATCAAATACAACTTAATTCATCTTAGTTCAAAGGGTGACTTCATACAAATTTGGGTTATTGTGGATGCAATGCCCAACAATTTATTTGATGTATTTTTGTCATAAAAAAGAAAACAAAAAAATGGAATAAAATAATTAAAAAAAACTGTGGATTGATCATTCTTAGGACACACATGAATAGAACTTAGAGCATAACTTTTGGGTCCATTGACCCCGATGTCCCAGATTTATAAGAAGTCAAACAAGTCAATGGTATACACAATTGTATTTGATGTATGTTTAAGTTCATGCATGCAGGTTAGTCCTTATTACACTGATTGGACAGGTGGTCACAAGATATGCATATGGAGAGACAGAAATTTTTTCCAAGTCCATAAGCATTGACTTAAGCAAGCTCACTCAATGCCAGATACCTTAAGAAAAGAAGCTTGACAGAGAAATTCCACTAAGTCCACATGCGTTGAGTGAAGAAGCTCACTCAATGCTAGAAGTCAATGACAGATGATGACAAAGACAGAAAAGCAACTAAGTCCACGGGCATTGAGTAAAGCCAGTTCACTCAATGCCATATAGCAAACAACACTGAGAGAAGGCTGGCAATCAAAGCTTTGAGTGTTGACAAGGTAGAAATTGGCCAAGTCTACAAGCGTTGAGTGAAGTCAACTCACTCAATACCATATAGCCAAAAGCATTGATTCATGCTATTTCTGTCAAAGCCTTAGAAGAAAGACAGGAAAATATATCTAAGTGCAAAAGCATTGAGTAAAGCCAGTTCACTCAAATTTAGAGGAAAAAAGCGCTGAGTCATGCTCTTTCTATCAAAGCCATAGAAGAAATAGACAAAAAATTGGTTAAGTCTAGAAGCGTTGAGTGAAGCTTATTCACTCAACGCCATGCAGTTTCCATCAAAGCCAAAGAAAAAGGAGACAAAAAATCAACTAAGTCCAGAAGCATTGAGTGAAGCCAGTTCACTCAGCGCCAAGATCAAAAGGCTTTTAGTCAAGCTAATACAGTCAGCCTAAGAGGAAATAGAGAAATCGTCTAAGTCCAGAAGCGTTGAGTGAAGCCAATTCACTCAACACACTCAACACCAGATTTCAGAAGCATAGGAAGAAAGCGTTGAGTGAGGCCATCTCACTCAATGCCTTCAGACAGAAAAATATTTGTCAAAGTATAAAGGCGTTGAGTGAAGCCAGTTCACCCAACACTCTCAATGCCATAGTTGCAGAAAGAGCTGAAAATTATTGTAAGTATATAACCGTTGAGTAAAGCTTATATGCTTAACGCTCTCAACGCCATAGTTACAGAAAGGGATGAAGATCAAGCTAAGTAAAAAAGCATTGAGTGAAGCTTATACACTCAACGCTCTCAACGCTTGGACAAGCTGAAGAATTGACTAAGTCCAGAATCGTTGAGTAAAGCCAGTTCACTCAACGCTTGGAGTGATTTTGTAAAATTGGCTAAGTCCATATCTGATGACGTCAGCAAAGTCAACAAAATTCAAAATGATCATGGAAGAGCTGTAACTCATCACTAACGTCACCGTCAGTCTCATTCTATAAAATTAAGGAAATAATCAACTGTTAAAGCAGCGACACATATCAATCAACTCGCTAGATGATAGGATTATAAATAGAAGATGAGATCTGTATTGAAATTTGTTTTCAAGTTTCTGAGGGATCAATTCATTACGAAAAAGGAGGGGTAGGTATTTGTATTCTTCCCCTACCATTGTTGCAGAATCAATAAGATCATATCGACGATCCTGAAGAGTTTTTGAGTAGCTACAGCGATCAACGTTTGCTACAACAAGATTAGAGGATTTCTCTGAGGAAGAAGAATCAGTCTAGGTTAGCCCTAGCTGAAATTTCTTCAAGATCCATATCGGGCTGAATTTGAAGATCAATCTCTGGATCTTTGAAGAAGAGGTAGAGCAGTCTATGTTCTGCAAAATAGGTTAGCTGATTAAAGATCGTTTTTCTCTCTCCTTCTTCAGCAGAATCAGAATCAAGGTTCTGAGTTACTTCCAACACAAGCAACAGATTATTTAAGATTATTATTCTTGTTGTTGTGAAGAAGATATGGTTGAGATTCTCTTAGCTCATCAAGCAATTGACTCAGAAATTAATTTCTCTTGAGTCAAATCAACATTACTATTCCATTTCTATAGGATCTGTTTAAGATCTATGTTATACGCCTAAATTATAAAGGCTGAGTGGTAGGATCCAGTATTTGATCTGTGTGATAGGGCTGTTTTCTTAGCCTGTGTTGTAGGGCATTTATGCCTGTTGTAGGTGATTACTGAGTGGTTGGGTTGTGTGCCTGTGTTGTAAGTCTCGATGGAGACTGAGTTATCATGTTGGACCGTATTGTAATCTATGAGGAGCTAAGTTATTGGAGAAGTGCCTGTCTAATATTCTATTAGAAAGGCTGGAGGGATAGTGGATGTACACATATACTGGGGAACCACTATAAAAATCTGGTGTGGTGTGTGTGAATTTCTTGAAAGCTAAATTAATCACTCATAACAAAGCCTAACTCAGTTAAAGGCTTAAAGAACTAGAAGAGAATAATAAAGATCCTAATAACCTATTCAGCCCCCCCCTCTAGGTGATTAGATACCCTTGAATTCAAAGACTTTCAAGTGGTATCAGAGGGAGGTTGCTCAAGAAAGGCTTAACAGTCTGAGTAGATCTCCAAGGGTAGCCAAGAAAAGATAAGTATGGGTTAAGGAGAGAACCATATGGAACTAGGTTCTATAAAGCTTCCTTTATACAAGAAAGAAAATTTTGGAATCTGGAAAGAAAGGGTCAGATTATTTATGGAAGCATCAGACCATAGGATTTATGTTATAGTACAAGAAAGACTATTCATTCCCTTGAAGGTGTCTGTTCTTGATGCAAATGTCAAGACTTCTAAGAGTTATGCAGAAATGATTAGAGATGAAATCATCTTGGCTGCTATGGATAAGACGGCATAAAACATTATAGTTAGTGACATAGATGACTCTACTTTTCAAAACTTGGTGCACTACAAAACCTTAAAGGAAATATGGGACACTCTAGTGATAATATGGAAGGTACTGAGGAAGTTAGAGATGATTGGAAGTCTACGCTCAATCAAGAGTATGAGGATTTCAGGCAGATCAAGGAGGAGACCATAGCTAGCTGCTATAAAAGGTTTTTTAGGATTATAATTGAGCTAAGGACCCATGGTTGGGTCTTTTGTAACGATGCGCTAAATGATAAGTTTCTTAGGTCTCTAACTAGAGATTGGAATACTGAGATATGTGCCATTAGATAAGTGGCAGAACTGACAGATACTCAACCATCCACACTTTTTGGTAAGCTGCTGTCATATGAAATGCATCTGACTACAAAGAAGGAGGGAGAGATGACTAGCAAAGCTTAGGCCAAAGAATCAACTATGGTCTTCAAGGTAGATAGTTCCAAGAGGAGGAAAGAGAAGAATCCTTCTCTCCCAAGAAGACCAGCTGAGTCTGATGATTCAGATCAAGGTACATCAGAATGTAATATGTCTGACGAGGAATTTGCTACTTTCTCAAGACAGTTCATGAAGCTGATGAAGAGGAAGGGGTGGAGGAGAAAACCTTCATCCTCCTTACAAAACAAGGAGGACTACTACAAAACCAGGAAGAAACCTTCCAAGGAAGGCAAGTATGACTCAAAACCTAGTAAATATGCTTCTAATAAGATTATCTGTTTTTGGTGCAGCAAGCCAGGGCATATTATAGCTGATTGTCCAGTGAAGAAGGAGACTGGTGAAAAGAAACATCATCATCAGAAGAGAAAGAAGGAGAAGACCTTCCTTGCAAAGGAAGGGAAAAGCTGGACTGATTCATCCGCTTCTAAGTCAGATAAAGATGAGGAAGCCTACATTAGGCTGATGGAAAGATCTGATGAAGAATCCTGCCAGGATCAGCTTGGTCCAGCTAAGGTACCCTCTCCATACAATTCTTCATATAAGATAAAACATGTAACTGATCCAGATTAAGAAGCATCTTCATACAAGGATGAAGGTGATTCTGATTCTGAGGAAGACATCAATCAAGTGATTGATAAATATGGTGAACTTTTGGAAGCATTCAAAAGAAGTAAGCAACTGACTAAACAACAAATGCTGGAGATTGCATCTCTAAAGCTTATTGTATCCCAGCACTCTGAGACAACAATCATACTGGAACAGAAAATTAGGAAAGTCAGTCAATTGAAGAATATTATTATTATACAGATAGGCACATAAAATACAACAATACCCTTGTAAGGGATATAAAAGAAAAGCTCCAAATGGGGAAGAAAATTGTGGCAAGTTTTATAAGCCTAATTTATTGTTGCCCATTATTGACTCCTTCACCTCTCAGAGAAATAAGAGAGGAGTTGGATTCAAGGGAAACACCAGAGCTGCCCCTTTCAAAAGAAAGGGAAAAGCTCCAGCTAAGTCACCCATTACCTTTAAAAGTGTAATACTCCTTACTAACATCTATGACCAGGACTCTATGTATGGCCACTAGAAGAATTGGAATTCTTCCTGGAAGAATACTAATGTTTCTTCCAATGTAAGGAGAAGAGGAATGGGAATGAGTGCCTTTAAGGCTGCTCATGAGGAAATACAAATGGTCCATCCTGGACCATTTGTCTTAGGTGTTCCAGCCCCTATTCTTAAGAAGGGGGCAATGGCCAAACTTTAGACTCAATTAGCAAAAACTCAGACTAAAGGTCAGTCTTATAGCATGCCATATTTGGGTGTTTCTGATGCTATCAGGAGCATTATTTTTGCAAAGAAACTGCTGCTAATGGTACTCAGAAAAAGCCAATTAAGGCTGCTGAAATACTCACCTTCAGTCAGATAATTGCTGAATGAAATTCTAAGAAGACTACTGTTGTTCCTTCTAGAAAGGTTGTTACTGTTAACACAGTCATTAGACTAGTTCAGAAAAGAAGGTATAATCTTCATGAGTGCTGGTGCAGTGGAAAGATAGGGTATTTTGCCATTGATTGTTAGTATAATTCTGGTGTGTCCAGAGCTAAAGTTAGTCTACCAGTAAGAAAAATTGTTGGAAGACATGTTCATTTTGAGACTAACATGCTCCTAGGATCCAAAAAATATTGTGGTCCTAAGGTAAAATAAATATGTTTTGCAGGTTAGTCCAAGTTTCCATAACCCTATATGGTACTTGGACAGTGGTTGTTCTAAGCACATGACTGAAATAAAGAGCAATTTGAGGGAGTTCATTCCAGTGAAGGATGGACCAAAGGTGATCTTTAGTGGATCAGGCAAAGGGATTACCAGAGGTTATGGAAAAATCTCAAATGGATTAGTCACTTTCACAAAAGTAGCTTCTGTGGAAGGGTTGCAACACAACCTTATAAACATAAGCCAACTTTGTGATCTTAGCTATGACATTTCTTTACTCAAGGATAAGTGCCACATAAAGAAGTCAAGTGACCAAGAGGTCATCTTGACAGACACTAGGAGTGGGAATGTGAAATGTTTAAATTTTCTTTGTATAAATTCAGACTCTCCCATATGTCAAGTTGCAAATAAGAAAGCCTTACACTGTGTCAAATGGAATAAGAGGCTAGCTCATTTGAACTATAGGACCATAGGCAAGCTCTTCAGTAAAGAGTTAGTTAAAAATGGTCCTAAAATTGTATGCACTAATGAAGGCATTTGATCTGCATGCCAAAATGGCAAGCAGACTAAAGCTTCTTTTAAAAGCATTGGGACTAAATAATCTGTGAGGTGTTTATACCTCCTGTATATGGACTTGTTTGGTCCTATATCAGTTCATAGTCTTGGTAGGAAAGTCTACACCTTTGTGGTTGTTGATGACTTTTCAAGATTTACTTGAGTTTTCTTTTTAAGGAAAAAGTCTGAAACTCCTGATGTCTTCTAGAAATTTGTCAAATAAAAATGGAATGAATTGAACAGTTTTGTGGTCCGAATCAAAAGTGATCATGGAACTGAGTTTCAATCTGAATGCATGATAAAGTTTTGTGAACAACTTGGGATTCATCAAGAGTTTTCCTCTCGAAGAATACCCAGTAAAATGGGGTTACTGATAAGAAGAATAGGACTCTCATAGAAGCTGGTTGGACAATACTGAATGACACAACTCTCCCAAAATATTTCTGGGCTGAGGCAATAAATATTGCTTGTCATGTCTTCAATATGGCTTCTATCGCCAAGAGCCATTAAAAGACTCCTTATGAGATATTGAAGAGCAGAAAACCAAACCTTACATAACTCATATTTTTTTGGAGCAAATGTTATGTACTTAACAATAGGAAATCCTATATAACTAAGTTTGCTACCAAGTCCTATGAAGAGATCTTTGTTGGGTATAACAATCATAGTAAGGCCTATAGGATCTACAACTTGACAAGTATTAAAGGAGTCAATTAATATAGTGTTTGATAGTCGAACATGATTAATAATGAGCTGTTAATCTCCTTTTCTAGTCCTACATGCATAAAAGTGATCATGGACAAGCAGACTGTTAAGGAAGCTGAACCTATAGTTCAAGACAAAGATGAAAGTGTGTGGATTCTAGAGGAAGCACAAGGCACATAGGAAGTGGATGATGTTCAAAATGATGGAGACTTTGGAGCACAGAATGTTGAAGGAAGACTGCCTCCAACAGTCAGGCATTTGAAGGATCATCCAGGCCACCAGATCATTGGTGATGCAAGTCAAAGTGTAGTGATAAGGAGCAAGTGTCTCAACATTGTAATGTACCCTAGTTTCTTGTCACAAGTAGAGCCCAAAAAGTTTGAAGAGGCAAACATGGATCAGTTTTGGATTGTAGCTATGCAAGAAAAATTGAACCCGTTTAAAATGTGTAAGGTCTAGAAGCTGGTTCCCAGACCACAAGGACATAATTTCATTAAAACCAAGTGGATCTATAGGAATAAAATTGATGAAAATTGCATTATAACCAAGAATAAAGCTAGACTGGTAGCTCAGGGGTATAGACAGGAAGAAGGTATTGACTTTGATCAAACCTTTGTCCCTGTAGCAAGACTAGAAGCCATCAGACTGTTCCTTGTATATGTTGTATATCAAGGTTTCAGAGTCTACTAGATGGATGTGAAATCAGCTTTCCTGAATGGAGACTTGAAGGAAGAAGTCTATGTTGAACAACCTTCAGGTTTTGTTGTTCCTAACCATTCTAATTTTGTTTATAGACTTAGAAATTCTTTATGTAGGTTGAAACAAGCTCCTAGAGCATGGTATGAAACCTTATCTAGCTTCCTCATTGAGAACCAATTCTCAAGAGGGAAGATAGATAAGACCCTATTTATAAGGGAATCCAAGGGCAAGATCATTCTTATCCAGATATATGTTGATGATATTATCTTTGGATCTACTGATGAAAACCTTTACAGAAAGTTTGTCAAACTTATGCAAGGGAAGTTTGAGATGAGCAGTATGGGTGTACTTAAGTTCTTCTTGGGTTTACAAGTAAGACAGATTGAGAATGGATTATCTATATCTCAGTCTAAGTTTAACAGGGAATTGATTAAGAAATTTGGGATGGAGAATGCCTCCACCATGAAAACTCCTATGGTGTAAAACATGTCTTTAGACAAGGATGAGACAGGGAAACCTATTGATTAAACATTGTATAGAGGGATAATTGGCTCCCTTCTATACCTAACTGCTAGTAGGCCAGACATTATGTATGCTACATGTGTCTGTGCTAGATATCAGGCATGCCGTAAGAATCTCATTGCTCTACTGCTAAGAGAATTTTGAGATATCTTAAAGGGCACACAAGATCTTGGCCTTTGGTACCCTAAGAATAGGGATTTTTAACTAATAGGATTTTCAGATGCAAACTTTGTAGGCTGTAAATAAAATAGGAAAAGCACATTAGGCTCTCGTCAGTTTCTAGGAAAAAAGCTAGTGTCATGGAGAAACAAGAAGCAAACAAGTGTTTCTATTTTTACTGTTGAGTCAGAATACATAGCTGTAGGGATCTGCTGTGCACAATTGTAGTGGATGCAACATCAACTTCAGGATTATAAAATACAGCAAAGTAAAAGCTTTTTGATTTGTGATTCTATTAGTGCAATCTTTATAGCTAGGAATATTGTCACACATAGCAGGACTAAGCACATAGAGATTAGATATCACTTTATAAGAGAGCATGTGGAATGTGAGGATATTAGTCTTTAGTTTGTTCCAATAGATAAGCAAGTGGCTGGCATTTTCACCAAGCCACTAGATGAAGTAAAGTTCAACAACTTCAAGTTTGAGTTAGGAATGTTGAACTTGGTATAGCTTCAGTTGCTCTTCATATTATTTTGATACAAGAAATACTTCATCTTGTAATATGTAGTAGAATGAATATCAAAAAGGTTGATAGAAGATGCTCTTGGTGAGGGGGAGAAAGTCCAGCATTAGTGGGTTATCTGTAATCAAAAAGGGGCAGAAGAAAACTAGAGATGGCCAACTTCTCCCTAACTATTCTACAAAAGTCAAAAAGGGGGAGAAGAAGCAGCAAATTAGGGGGAGCAGTATTGGAAATTGCTAAATGGTATGCAGGTAGTATTCCTATACAAAGGAAAAAGGTGAACCATGTAGCAAAGCAGGGGGAGTAAGTGATGCTCACTACACTAGTAGAACAAGGGGAGTCTGGTAACTCTTAACTATCTTGTGTTATAAGTTGGTGTATATTGTTGCGGCATATGTTAGTGTATATAATTGACGAAGGTTTTTCAAGTGATATTTTGACTTCTTCAAATAGGGGCAGATTGTTGGGTCCATTGATCCCAATGTCCCAGATTTGTAAGAAGTCAAACAAGTCAATTGTATATACATAGTTGCATTTGATGATTGTTTAAGTTCATACATGCAGGTTAGTCCTTATTACACTGATTTGATAGGTGGTCACAAGATAGGCATGTGGAGAGACAGAAATTTTGGCTAAGTACATAGGCGTTGAGTGAAGCAAGCTCACTCAACGCTAGATGCCTTAAGAAAGGAAACTGGACAAAGAAATTCCACTAAGTCCACAGACGTTGAGTGAAGCAAGCTCACTCAATGCCAGAAGTCAAGGACATATGATGACATAGGAAGAAAAGCAGCTAAGTCCACAAAGGCTGAGTGAAGTTAGTTCACTCAATTCCATACAGCTAACAACGCTGAGTGAAGCCTGACAGCCAAAACTTTGAGTGTTGGAAAGGAAGAAATTGGCTAAGTCCACAGGCATTGAGTGAAGTCAACTCACTCAACGCCATATAGCCAAAAGCATTGATTTATGTTATTTTTGTCAAAGCCTTGGAAGAAAGATAGGAAAAATTGTTTATGTACAAAAGCATTGAATGAAGCCAGTCCACTCAACGCCAGAGGAAGAAAGCATTGTGTCATGTTGTTTCTGTCAAAGCCATAGAAGAAAGAGAAAAAGTTGGTTAAGTCCAGAAGTGTTGAGTGAAGCTTGTTCAATCAACGCCCTACAGTTTCCGTCAAAGCCAAAGAAAAAGGAGACAAAAAATCAACTAAGTTTAGAAGCGTTGAGTGAAGCCAATTCACTCAACGTCAAGATCAAAAGGCTTTGAGTCAAGCTAATGCAGTCAGCCTAAGAGGAAACAGACAAATCAGCTAAGTCAAGAAACATTGAATGAAGCCAGTTCACTCTACGCACTCAATGCCAGATTTCAAAAGAAAAGGAAGAAAGCGTTCAGTGAGGCCAGCTCACTCAATGCCTTCAGACAAGAGGAGATTTGGCTAAGTATAGAGGTGTTGAGTCAAGCCAGTTCACTAAACGCTCTCAACGCCATAGTTGTAGAAAGAGCTGAAAATTATTCTATGTCCAGAATCATTTAGTAAAGCTTATGCACTCAACACTCTTAACGCCATAGTTGCAGAAAGGGCTGAAGATCAAGCTAAGGCAAAAAGCGTTGAGTAAAGCATATACACTCAACGCTCTCAATGCCTGGACTAGATGTATAATTGAGTAAGTCCAGAATCGTTGAGTAAAGCCAGTTCAATCAATGCACTCAACGCCTGGAGTGATTTTGTGAAATTGGCTAAGTCCAAAACTGATGACGTCAGCAAAGTTAGGAAAATTCAAAATGATCATGGAAGAGCTGTAACTCATCACTAATGTCACCGTCAGCTTAATTCTTTAAAATTAAGGAAATAATCAGCCGTTAAAGCAGCGGCACGTGTCAATCAACTCACTAGATGGCGGGATTATAAATAGAAGATGAGATATGGATCGAAATTAGTTTTCAAGTTTCTAAGGGATCAATTCATTAAGAAAAAGGACGGGCGGGACTTCATCGTCTTCTCCCACCATTGTTGCAAAAACAAGAAGATCGTATCAACGATTTTGAAGGGTTTCAGAGTTAGCTGCAATGATCAACATCTGCTACAGCAAGATTAGAGGATTTCTCTAAGGAAGAAGAATTAGTCTAGGTTAGCCCTAGCTGAAATTGCTTCAAAATCCAAGTCGGGCTGAATTTCAAGATCAATCTCTGGATCTTTGAAGAAGAGGTAGAGAAGTCTATGTTTTGCCAAACACGTTAGCTGATTTAAGATTGTTCTTCTCTCTCCTTCATCAACAGAATCAGAATCAAGGTTCTGAGTTACTTCCAGCACAAGCAACAGATTCTTGAATATTGTTATTCTTATTGCGGTGAAGAAGATAGGGCTGAGATAATCTAAGCTCAGAAAACAATTGACTCAAAGATTAATTTCTCTTGAGTCAAATCCACATTACTATTCACTTTTTGTAGGATCTGTTTAAAATCTATATTGTAAGCCTAAATTATAAAGGCTGAGTGGTAGGATCCAGTCTTGGATCTATGTGATAGGCTGTTTTCTTAGCTTGTATTGTAGGGAATTTATGCCTATGGTAGGTGATTATTAGTTGGTTGGGTTATGTGTATGTGTTGTAAGTCTTGGTGGAGATTGAGTGATCCTGTGGGATCTTGTTGTAATCTCTGGAGCCAAGTTATTGGAGAAGTGCCTTGTCTAACATTCTGTTAGAAAGGTGGGAGGGACAGTGAATGTACCCATACACTGGGGAACTACTATAAAAATCTTGTGTACTGTGTGTGAATTTCATGAAAGCTAAATTATTCATTCACAACAAAGCCTAACTCAGTTAAAGTCTTAAAGAACTAGAAGAGAATCATAAAGATCCTAATGACCTATTCACCCCCTATAGGTGATTAGCTACCCTTGAATTCAAAGACTTTTAATAACTCTTTTGTATAATGTTTGATTTAGGCTTGTTAATCCCAGTGACCATTGTCTATATTTGTCATAATGTGTCAAATCTATAAGTCTGTAGCTACTGAGTGCGAGTAGATATGGCAGTGTTCGTCGAATATGCCTCTAAGTATGTATGAGGATTTAAATAGTGGAATGACGTCATTCCATTCACAAATGCCTAGACAGAGCACTCCTATAGAAAGTATATGCTTACATGCTATAACTCGTGATATTGTGTCTACTACGTTAGAAATACCTTGAATAATCAATGTCACAATACATACGCTTTTTTATAATGGGTAGAAGTTTAGGAAAAATCTATAGTGACCAAGTCCTGTGTATACGAGTTAAAGTGTATCTATCTATGTGGGTAGATTTCGATTGATTTGGGGACCTTGAACCATAAAACGTAAAATTTGATAGCCCGACAAGTCTGAATTACAATGAATTCTATCAAGCCTTATGTCAAGGATGCCCCCCAAACACTACTCACTCCACCTGATAAGTCTTTATGAGCATTGTGAGGATGAGCACCTTGGTCCAAAAATAATTTTTATCTTGTACATGGACAAGAACCTTAAGCTTAGTTCCCCTATTTTTACCATTATATAACATGGACAGCACCGTGACGTGATTTTTCACTCTATTCCTCTCGTGATAGAATATTTATCTATTGAGATAAATATGTAATGAATGTTAAGTCTACTTGGTGTTTATTTTTTGATACTACACGTTCACACATCATTACTCTATCTAACACTTCAATGCATAAGAATTGGACTGACATGACACTATCTATCTATAGTACGTACATTCTCGCACACGATTTCTATTCATGACTTGTACAATGTTCCTCTACATTAATTTTATAACTCTTATAACACTGTACTCTACATCGTTATGTGCTTAGTCTACTTGTGTTGTCCAATCTCTTGTAACTCAGCACGATAATTTACACATATTTCTATGTATTGCATTCATTCGCATAGCCTCTATGCTTAATATTCTCTGATTTCATGCTTGGTCATCCATATTGTTTTCACTTCTCATTTCACTTTCTATAACGTGCTTTGGTTGTTTTCTCATACTCATTATATATTGCATTTATTTTCCCCATGCATGTGTTTATTATTTATGGATTGGCCCATCCCCTTTCAATAATATCAAAGGGGGAAAATAGATGGTTCATGAGTCATGGGTAAGTATAGATCACAGGAAGGGTGAGCTTCGTTCACTGTGTGTACGTAGATAGGGGGAGAATGTAAAACACACATATAAAGGGAGCGTGTGTGTAGGGGGCCTATATAGAACCTGAAACCTGAGCCTTCAAGATTATATTTTATATAAATTTGCAATATCATGCACTTCATTATTATATCTCATGAACGGGACTTGATATTATCAAAAGAGGGAGATTGTTGGAGTTGACGGTTCAAATATCCTTAGTTTGATAATATTAACTCCCAGGTTGTATTTGATTACATCTTGTATTTGGTAGAGTGTGCAGGTTTATAGGTCCAAGTAATTCAAGGAGCCCTCCTCTGGAACCTACCGCCAGGTGGTAGTAGCTAACGTCGGGAAGTAGCCTGAATTAAATGGAAAAAGCGCTCGGGAAGCAACTACTCTACGCTAGTCCTATCTCCTGTGCTAGATTGATGAATTAAACTGTATAGTCTCTCAGGAACCTACCGCGTAGGCACTTTCTTTCTACCACACCGCACTATCCATTCAACGCCCGTTGCTAGAGGCATTGAGAGCATCGAGAGAGTTGAGACAGTGGTGTCGAGAGCGTCGAGAAAAAACTACTGTCGGGAGCTAGCTTGGTACTGTGCCGCGGTAACCCACTCAATGTTCGAGGCGTCGAGTGTATTGAGACAAGACTACCGACGGGCGCTATCTACCTACCACGCTGCGCTAGAAGCGAAAAAAGGAAAATATTTGTTTTGAATATTTTTACAAATTTGGAGTACAGCTGTCAACATCAAGAGCGTGAACCTACCGCCGGGCGCTAACCTTACCGTCAGAGGTAGCCTATTTTCACAAAGTCCTATATAAAGGTGCCTCATTTTTTGTGTTGATACCGAAGAAAAAAAGAGACAGAGATTTATGACTCCTAGGGTTCGGCCTGCCTCTCTTATGGTCCGTTCTGCCATCTCCGTCGAAGGAAGAGGAGACTTCCTCCCTCCCGTTCACACACAAAGAACTCTTACGAACCTAGATCTACAAAGCCTACGAGGAGTTGATCAGTTGCAAGCCCGCAAAGATTTCTAGCACTGATCACAGATCGCTCAATGGAGGAGTCATATTGAGGGAGATTTGAACTTTGATCTTTTTATATTCTTGTTTAGTTTTTCTCTTGTTTGTATTGATTGTGGTGAAGGAAATCGGTTGGGGAAGGTCGTCGAAATCCAGGGTAGGATTCTATGAGAAATCATCCTAGGGAAGGGACGTCTAGATCGGGTGATCTAGCAGGGCTCTAGGACCCTTCCTTGCGTAGAGTTGAAGAGTCGGATCAAAGACCTTTCTTGGAGGGAAAGGGAGAGAGCCAACTGGCCCGTGGAGTGGGTCGATATAGAAAACAAACAAGTCTTTCTTCATTCACCGCCTCTAATCTACAGTGTCACGGAGATCAAGCTTTTGTAATTACTAAAAAATAATTGTTGATTAATTCTTAATAAAGTTCATTTTTTGTTTCTGTTTACTGCGTATGGTTTTTTTATTATTAACCTATTATTCACTAAAGGGTGCGCAAATTTCCAAGGTGGAATTTGCCCAGAAAATGGGGTCTGTGACCTATTGTCGTTCATTAGTTACCTAACGCTCTGCAGTAGCTTCCAGAATCAGTTTTCCTGGACAAAAATAGTTCGAATTTTTAATTAACGCGCAAAACCATATTCAACCCCCTCTAAGGTTGGCCACTAGATCCAACAAAAAATACTTTTAAACATTATAGAGATCACACATTGCTATCTAGTGTATTTACTACTGATTGTAGAGAATATGTGTAGATATGTAATGGGAATATTATCCATAAGATTCCTGATTTGAAGAAGGCCTCAAGATGACAATAAACATCTTGTATTTGATGTATGTGTTAGTTTTGTTGTGACACGTCTAGTAAAAGTGCTTGGATAATGTAGTGTTAGGCTTATGGTCACCCAAATAGGGTTTTTCCCTTGTAATCCCTCAAGTTGCGAAACTCATGTTGACCTATAATCTAATCCTATATTAGACATGTAACTATCATGAGGAAAGTAACTGAAGTTGAGGGAATTCAAAGGCAGGAGCTCAATTTAATCAAATTCAAATTTTGAATACATAGACTAAAAGCTAAGTGTTTTATCAACTGCATCGGCTGAATAACTTAAGGAAAATATCAGGTGCATCGACTGAATGGCTAAGGAGAAATTCGACTACATTGATAACAAGCTAGTTCATTTATCGATTGCTTAGATTGTTTCTTTAATAAATTTATCAGTTGCATTAGGCACATAGTTCAAAGACTTACTGACTGCATAATATAAAAGGCTATATATTTTGTCGACTACATCGGCTACACAGTAATAGAAAGAATTTTGTAGAGTTAAATGTCCAAGTGTTGGGTGCTTTCAATTGAGTCCTTTAGTATATCATGCCAATTACATAACTTCTATAAGAGCTAAAGGACTTTGTCGACTATATCATATGATGTTTTCTTAGAGATTTTTTACCGACCTGAAGCATGGTCTAATAGCTCTTTCCTATGATTAAGGCGCAGATTCAACAATCTATTTTAATTAATTCAAATTTTGATTTCTACAACTATAATTTAGACGTTGATTGAGGATAAGATTTATTCTAATTTATTTCAAAATCTTTCCTTTTCTAGAATTTTCCATTGGTAAATTGTCTAATCGTTGGAGGATTCCTTTTCAAGCATCAAGCCCTTCACCGATCATGTGCTCTATATAAAGGGGACTTGAAAAACACAAATAATATAAAGAATATATAGAGATTTGCATGCGCATACCACCAAGTTTTCTATACAATTTTTCGGCAGTGCTCAAGCTTTATAATTTCTTCATGCTCTTCGACCACTGCAAGCATCAGATAGATTTTCATCCAACCTCATTTTAGCAATGTTTACTTTGAATATTTTTTTCTCTCTAGTCTAAGTGTTCTTGATTCAGCCTATCTCATTTCAAGAAGATTCATCCAAGTGCAAATCAAGGAAGAAGAAGCCTACACAGTGCTTATATTTAAAGACTCAAGTTTTGTCAATTATTTAAAAATATTTGTGACCCCTTTATAACTATACGATATTTGCATGATGTCATTGTGTTGTAGGATTCTATTGCAAATCTGAGTTGTAGGATCAGTGAAAGGATCTGAGTGTAGATATTTAGTTGTAGAGATTGAGGTAGGGTTATGTTTGGCATGAGTGAAGAATCCTATGTTAAAAGATTTGAGTGGTAGGACCTCGTGTTGAAGGTTTGAGGTAGGGGACTTCTATTCCTGAGTTGTAATATCGTTTTGATCTAAGATTATTTGGAGAAGTTGGCCTAAGCTAGCACTCTGCTAGATAGGTGAAGGGAGAAGTGAATGTACCCATAATTGAGGAACCACTATATATCTTGGTGTCCTGTGCTGTGATTGTGATTTTCTTGTGCTTATTTCTCATTCTGATGTGCTTAAACAAAAAAAAAAATCAAAGAAAGCCTAAAATCAGTAAAGCACATATTCACCCCCCTTTAGGTGATTAACAACCATTATCTTTCAAGTGGTATAAAAGGTAGGTTATTCAAAAGGACTATAGTTGAACAAGATCATAAAGGATTGAAAGATCTAAAGCATTATGGCTTCTCAAGAGCTATAAAGAATTGAGTTCTATGAAACTTCCTATCTATAGGAAGGAAAACTTTGGTATATAGAAACAAAGGGTTAATTTCTTCATGGAGGCCTCTAACCCTAGGATATTCACCACAATTAAAGAGGGACCTTTTATCCTCATGAAGGTCTCATCTATTGATGTAAATCTGGAAATTCCAAAGAAATTTTCAGATATGAAAAAGGATGAAGTCATAATGGCCACTATGGATGAAAGGGCCAAAAACATTATAGTCAATGTCATTGGTTACTCGACATTTTAGAATCTCATTCACTGCCAAATAGTCAAAGAAATGTGGGAGACTTTGATAGTTTACATGAAATATATAGAAGAAGTAAAGGATGACAGGAAGTTCCGATTCAATCAAGATTATGAAGCCTTCGGGCAGGAGAAGAAGGACATAGTTGCAGACTTCTATAAAAATTCTTCAAGATAGTGAATGGGCTAAAGAACTATGGAAGGCCTTTCACTAATTATGAACTGAATTACAAATTCTTAAGATCCCTTAACAAGGAAAGTGACATTATGATTTATGCAATAAGAGAAATGGGAAATCTGGGCAACATTCAGCCTTAGAACCTGTATGGAAAGCTGTTATCCCGCGAACTGCACTTGAACACCAGAAAGAGTGAGTAAGGGTATAGTAAGGAGAAGACAGTGGCTCTTAAGCTGAAAGCTACAAAATAGGCAAAGAGAAGGCCTTATCTTCTCTAATAAGACCAGTTGAGTCATAAGAATCTAAACCCAGTACCTCTAGAGATGATCTAAAAAAAAGAGCTATAGCCTTGTTCACAAGGAAACTGAAGAAGATGTTGAGAAGGAGGAAGTATTAGAAGAGTAAATCCTCCTCATCCTCTAACTCCAACAAGCATTGCAATTCTGAAAGATCTAGAAGAAACCCAAGAAGGAGAGGTATGCCCCTAAATAGAACAAATTTAATTCTTATGACACTATTTGCATTGGGTGCAGAAAGGTAGGTCACGTGATTGTTGAATGTCAATCCAAGAGAAGTGATATCAACAAATTCTAAGAGAAAAGATATCATCTAGGGAAGATATTTAACAAGTGACTTCTAGCTAATAAGTAAAAGACCTTGAGTGACAGTGACTCAAGATCTTCTATATTTGAAGAAGAAGAAGAAGCCTATGTTGGGCTCTTACCACTATCAGAAGAAATAGAACATGTTGCTGCCATGACTGGCATCAAAGCCCAATTATTATCAGCTGATAATGATACTGAAGTTAAAAAAAGATAGTCGTAGACTCATAGCTCTGAATGTTGGGGAAGATACGGATGACTCTCATTTTGTTGAGGTATTAATCAAAAGTCCTCTTTCAAAGTCTAATTATGAGACTAGTGTTAATTAAGAGGCAGACTCATCATCTAATGATGAGGATTGTTGGATCGGGTGGTCAACCTTAGAGGGGGGTGAATAAGGTTTAGAGAATAATTTAAAAATTAAAATTATTTTTATTCAGGTAAACTGGTTCTGGATGCTACCATGGAGCGCAAGCACACTAGAGCACGACAATAGGTCACATAACTCATTTTATTGGATAAACTTTGACTTGGAGATGCACACACCCTTTAGAGGTCTACCAGTACATAGTCACAAAAATAATAATAAGAATGAAGAACGAATAATGATTTTATTTAATAGAAATGAAAGTAGTTTATAGTTAAAAATAACTAGATCTCTATGACTCCGTAGATCGGAGGCGGTGAAATACAAACTCCTTTTCATTTTCAATACTGACCTAAATCCCGGACTGGTTGGCTCTATCCCTTTCCCTCCCCAGAAAGGTATTCGAGCCGACTATTCACCTTCCTTCCAGGAAGTGTCTTAGAGTCCCACTTGATCCTCTAATCTAGACGTCCCTTCCCCGGGACAATTTCTCATGAAATCCTTCCCGGATTACAACGACCTTCACAGGTCAATTTTCCTCACCTACAAAATAGATAGAAAAGAGAAAAAGACAATAAGAGTTTGAAGAAGATTAAAAGTGTTTCTCCCTCAAGACAATTCCTTCATTGTGCGGTGCGAGACTGGTGCTAGAGCTATTAATTCTATTGCAACTGATCAACTCCTCTGGGTCATTATAGTCTTTTTCATGCCAGAGATCTTCATGCGCGAATAGAAGGGAGGAGACTTTCTCTTTCTTCGACGGAGACGGTGGTTCGTTGCTTTGAAATGGCACACGAACCCTATAATCAGAATGTCTCTCCCATATCTCCAGAAAAAAAGGCGCGCTTTTATACGTCTTGAGAAAATATGCTACCACCGGTGGTAGAGCTATTGCCCGGAGGTAGGTCAATGCACATTGATTTGATAGTTGTCCAGTCGATTTGGAAAAATATCCGAATAAAATATATATTTTTTTATTTTTCAAGCTATTGCAGCGCGGTACTAAGCTATCGCCTGGTGATAGTGTGATGTCTCGATGCTTATTGAGAGAGCTAGCATGCCGCAATAAGAAGATATCGCCTGGCGGTAGCACACAGAGTGCTTGTTTAGATTAATTCTAGAAGCTAGCGCGACCAGTAGTGCTATCGCTTGGCGATAGGTTCGAGAGATTGATTTTTCGTTATTTGGTACATATATAGAGCTGTGCATTATACCCAAACCTTGCACCATCAAATACAATATGGGATTTGATATTGTCAAACTAAAGAGATATGATACATAGGCTCCAACAAACTTCCCCTTTTAATAATATCAAATTCCGTTCATGAGATATAAAAAACAGTAAATATGGTATAGTGTAATTCAATCGATAATTGTGAAATTAAGCAAGTTAAAATAATCAATATAAAAATAATCAGAAGAACAACTCCCCTTACAGATGTGCTCCCCCTATGTGTGTGTTCCTTTATGTGTGTGCTCCCCCTACATGAGATCATCTCCTGGATGACTAGCGCTCACACTAAGCTAGCATAGGATATACTCATGAACACTCACTTACTCAGCTAGCATAGGATATACTCATGAACATCACTTCTCCCCCTTTTGATATTATTAAAAGGGGGCAGGGGTCTAACGAACCTGTCTCGTGAACACTCACCTCTCTTCCTAAGTCATGAGATAATAAATAGATGAGAGACCAGGTGCACATGCACACCAAAAAATCGTAAGCACCAGGAGTAAAAATTAGAGCGGAACACCAGGAGTATAGACCTACCAAAAATAGTTGATTTGACTTATTTTTTAGAGTAATAGAAAATTTGAAAACACAAGTGAAACTAAATACACAATGATCTGGAGTACAATGCTAAAAGATTCATAGAGTTTATTCAGTGTAATACTGTATTTGTTAGGAATAGAAATCGTGTACTTGTACATATATGTTATAGACATGCAATACAGTGGAAGTCTAATTCTTATGCATGGAAGCATTAGATAGAACAATGACATGTATATGTGTAGCATCAAAAGAAAAACATCAAGTAGAAATAATCTTGAATACATGTTTTATCTCAATAATTTAATATGCTATCACAAGAGAAAAAAGTGAAAAATCATGTCACTTTGCTATCTATTTCATACCAAGATTCAAACAAGGGTCACTGACTTAAGTTTTAGTCTGGGCACAAGATCAAAATGATTTTTTTAACCAAGGAGTTCATTCTAACAAAGCTTTTGAAGACTTATTTGGATGAGTGAGCAGTGCTTGGGGCTATCCTAGACACATGTTTGATAGCTTATGATGTACTCATTTTTTCATTCAATTTTTTCACTATCTTTTTTATACCCTTTTTTGCATTCAAAGACCCAGAATCAATCAAAATCTACCCACACAGACAGATACACTTTAACTTATATATAAAAGACTTATGAACTAGAATTTTTGCCCAAAGTTCTAAGTCTTTATAAAAATAGGAACATCGTGATATTGCTTGTTCAAGTTATTTCTAGCATGTTAGACACAATATCACAAGTTATAGCATGTAAACATGAATTTTTACATTAGTGCATTGTCCAGGAATGTGTGAACAGTGTAATGTCATTACTTTACCTAAATCCTCACACATACCTAGATGCATATCAACATACATTATCCTGTCTAATCACACTCAGTACCTAAGTAGCTATAGATCTGACACATCATGACATAATCACACAATGTTAGCAGGGATTCACACTCTGAAATTAAACATTGCATGTAATCATTATGATTTAGGTTCTAGTCTTGTGTGTCCAAAGAATGATCGTTCCATTTTTCCAGCTTAAGCTTTTAGAACTCTATTGTTTTAATAAATAAAAATTAAACAAATCATACAAACACGCTGAAAAGAAAAATTAAAGACATTTTTTTGTATTTTGGGGTTTTTTTATTTTTTTTTGTTTTAATAAACGGATTAAATAACACAAACAAAGCAAACCAAAAGAAAATGTGTTTTTGGAGTTGTCTTTTTTTCTATTAATTTTTATTTTCAATTATAAGAAAAACAAAACAGTCAAAACAAAAGAAAGCAAAAGCAGAAACAACTAATGCAACCCCAAAAAAAAACATACAGCCCACTTACCGCCAGTGCTAGGGCTACCATGCGACGATAACTCACAGAAATAAAAAGAAATGAGAAATACCCTAATATCAGTAGATGATGCAGCACGATCAAGCGGCGAGATCCAAAATGCCCAGTTCTAGTCATAATAAAGAAAAACGAGCATCGGGGAGGGGTTTGGTAAAGATATCAGCAAGTTGATCGTCAGTTCCAATGAAGCTCACTGTAACTTTCTCTTTCTTAATGTTATTCTGGATAAAGTGGTGACAAACATCAATATGTTTGGAGTGAGAGTGGTGTACTAGATTATTTGTCAAGTCTATAACACTCTTGTTGTCGCACCTAAGGTCAACATTCTTAATTTTTAGGACAAAGTCCTCTAATATCTATGACATCCAAAGTACTTGTACGCAACAACTTCCTAAATCTATATACTCGTCCTCAGTAGTGGAGAGGGAAACCAAGTTTTGTTTCCTGCTAAACCATGACACTAGAGCCGGACCTAGGAAGTGATAAGTACCACTCGTGCTCTTACGATCGAGTGAACACACAACGTAATTAGAGTCAGAATATCCATGGAGCATGAAGTCGGTAATGTAAGGGTACCAAGGACAAATATTTTGGATGCCCATAAGATAGCTAAAGATGTGTTTCACAGCTTTGAAATGTGATTCTTTAGGATTGGCTTGATATCTAGCACAAAGTCACGCCATGAATGTAATATCAGGTCTAGAAGTACTTAGATAAAGAAGTGATCTGATCATTCCTCTAAATGAGGTTTGGTCCACTGAAATGCCACTTTCATACTTTACTAATTTTAGAGCTGCGCTCATTGAAGTTTTTACTTGTTTCAGATTTTCAAAGCCGAATCACACACAAATATCCTTTATGTATTTTGATTGACTTATAAAAATTCCATCCTTTCATTAAGAAATCTGAAACCCTAAAAAATATGTTAACTCTCCAACTAGGCTCATGTCAAATTCAGATTGCATTAGGGTGATAATTTCATTGCACAGATTTTCATTTGTGGCACCAAAGATGATATCATTAACATAAATTTGCAATAGAATCAAATCGAGTTTTTCGTGCTTCACAAATAGTGTGGTGTCCGCACTACCCATCCTAAAACCATGCTATAGAAGAAAATTCACGATCCTATCATATCAAGCATGGGGTGCTTATTTCAGTTCGTACACGGCCTTCACTAATTTATATACGTGATTTGGGTAGTCAGCATTCTTGAAGCCAGGTGGTTTCTCAACATGCACCTCTTCCTTGAGTGATCTCATTATTACTTCTGGCATCCTTGATGGGCCAGATCCTTGAATCCCAAGTGCTGGGAAAGCACATTAGGATTTTGTCATTTATCTCTATGAGAGAGATCTCCTTGTCCAAGGTCTTAAGTTCACTGAAAATCAGACTTAATCTATTTTATATGTCAGCTACTGATTCACTTTCTGCTTTCTTGAAATTCTAATATTGAGTGATGAGATTAGATCTCCTATCTTTTCTCTCATCAACTGATCCTGACACAAGCTCAGATAGCTTGTCCCAAATCTCTTTAGCTGAGTTGCATTCAGCTACTTTCTGGAAGATGTCATCAGACATTGTCTGTGCTAGGATGTTCATAGCTTTAGCATCAGCAACAATCCATTTCTTTATATCAGCATCTGTTCCTGATGGTGGTGGAATAACATTTATACTTGTGCTTGCAAGAGGCTTGGGGCAATCTGTCAAAACAGAATTAAAGATATCTTCATCAATGGAATTCATGTATAATCTGATCCTTGCCTTCAAAAGTGCAAACTTGGAGAGATTGCACACTGGAGGTATGGTGCTAGCATAATCTTTGTTTTGTGCCATGGATTTAGATTAAAATAAATATAATAAAAATAACCCTCTATTAAGGATTGATCTTAAGAGAGATCTTTTGGTTCAGGTGTTAGCCTGTATGAACAACCAACCTGGCTCTGATACCAATTAAAAGTGAGTGTAAGATCAATCCTTCACTCTAGAGGGGGGGGGGGGTGAATAGAGTGTTTTAAAATAATTTTGCAAATATGAAAATTATTCTAGCAGTGGAAGACTTAATTTAGTTGGTGTAGAGTGCTTGACAGAAATCAAAATAAAATAAACAAAAGAGCAAATCCACAGCACACAGCAAATAAGATAGCAAACAACCAGAAGACACAAGGAACTATAGTGGTTCCCCAAAACCTTGGTACATCCACTCTTCTACCACTCTTGGTAGGAATCCACTGCAGGATGAGTTGATCAGGTGTCCTTGGCACCAATGAGCTTTTGATGAGGTGCTCAAAAACCAAAACAGATTTTTTGATCAGGTGTCTTGCCACCACTGAGTTTTGATCAGGTCTCAGAAACCAAAGCAAAACTTTTGAAGGGAGTTTAAAAACCCTTTTACAGGGAAGGAAAAAAAATGGTGAAGTTATCTTCTCTGTCAACAATCAAAGAGAAGCACAAGTGGATGAGATGTTGTCAAAGCTCCCCCTGAGATTAGCAAGAGTTAAGGATCTGGAAGCTTTGCAAGGGTGATAGGTCTTCAATGAAAAAAAACTCCAGCAAAAGATGATTCCGGTAAGAACTGAAATATGTGTTGTCTGGAGTGAGAATGATGAAGACTTTTTAAGACTTTGAATCAGAATTATTCAGAAGGAATAGGAGCTTGTTCTCTGTTTTGTGTTGTTGAACTCCTTCTCTTTGTTTTCTTCTGTATATCTGTGTGTTTCTCCTTTACTGAAGGATAATATGAAATCCAGTCTTCAAATCTTTTTGATAGCCGTTAGCAAAGTCATAAAAACTTTCCTTAAATGTCAACTATCTTTGGAGGAAATAATCTAAGAACATTCCTTCTTTATTTCCTTGAAACTTGCTCTAGATTTATTATAACGGCTAGAAATCTTCTTCAATAAATGCTCTGACTTGAAGACATTTGAAATCCTTATCAAACTGACAAAATTCCAGAAATCGTCGATCTCAAAAGATAATCGTTGATCTGAGCTCAACTATCGTCGAACTGAGCTCAAAGATATTGGAATTAGTCTAAGACAGAAATCGTCGATCAGAGCTCAGAGATCGTCGATCTGAGTTCAATGCATTGATGACTTGAGCTCAGAGATCATCGAACTGGGTTCGACTCTTTGTCGACCTGAACTCAGGGATAGTCGAACTGGGTGTGATGCTTCATTGATCTGAGCTCGATGACAAGTTGAATTCTTCTTCTAGGCTTCTCATCTGAACTATGAGGTCTTGGGGAAAGCTTCCAACCTAAGTCCTAAGCCTTAGACCTAACTAGTTGACCTTTACTTTATACAACAAGGTCAAAGCAACAATCCTATAGACATAGTGATCCTGACCCAAATTAGTAATAGGGTATTCCAACAATCTCCCCCTATTTGGGTTAGGATTACTATTTACATGAGATATAGGAAATAAAAAACAACAGAAATAGAGATACAAAAAGCATTGTAGAACCACAGATATATAATTATATCACACCAAATAGTTCAGCAGAGATATAAAAGAGTTTTCAGCTTACACCAAGATTAATGCTTATCATCAGTTTTTTTCTTGAAAATGATTTCTCTGTTTGGATTTTCTGAATCTTTCTTTGATCTGAAGTCATCAGTAGTACCAAGAGTCTTCTGGCTTCTGTTTCTAGGAACTACAGCTTCAGGATGTTGCTGCATGTACTCCTCAGTATTGAAGAATTTCTTGGAGCTGCATCTTTCAAGTTCTTGTCTTCTTTGATATGATAGAGTTGAGATATTGGAAGTATCTTGGCCTTTTTCTCTTGCTTTCTTGATTTGATCTAGAGCAGCCATTTCTTTTAGTCTGGCTGTCCAAGAGACTGGATTATTCTCCGGGTCTACAAAAGGAACTGGTGGCTCAAACTTATTGATGGTGTCAGTGGTAGGAGCTTTTTGATGAAAACCTTCTTTGAGCTTATAAGGAAAAAGACCAGAAGTGGAATGACTTGGGCTTTGTCCTTTCCTTTGATAAGGTTGATGTCTGGAATGTCCTCTGGAATAAACTTGATAATCTCTTTGATTGCCTCTGTACTGACTTCCTCTTGACTGATTGCATCTTTGCTGATATCCTCTGGATTTAGATCTTCCTTGAGACTGAGAGGATCTTTGAGATGAAGCATATGAGGATGGATGAGCTGAGATTCCACCAGATCCTGCACCTGGAGAAGGAGGAGGAGGATTATGATGAGAAGTTCCTTGGTCATATTTCCTTTTCTTCCTCATAGCCTTCAACTAGTTCTTAGAGAATTACATCCAGTGCTCAGTTATAGGGTAGTTGTGCGGAATATAATATGGAATGTCATGATCAGAAGTAGTCTTGGAAAATTGAACTCTTTTCATAGCTTTACTTCTAGCTTTCATCTTCTTTGAAATAGTTGTAGAGGAATCATCAGAGTCAGTTCTAAATTCATCATCATCATCAGAACTCTGAGGCTCATCATATAAAACATCTATTTCCTTCAAAGCAGGAGGTGCAGTAGTAGAAATAACAACAGTAACATCTGAAACAGCAGGAGCAGAAACTGAACAAACTTGCTCTACCTGCTCTATAATAGCCTCTGAAAGAGCAACATCAGCAGTAGCAGCAGCAAGAACCAAAGGAAAACTTTCCACAGTCTTAGAAGAATTTATATACATTTCTATCAGATTTGGATGACAGCAGGAGAAGGGAACTATAGCCCTGGTTAAATCTTCAGCAGGGAGAGGTGCTGGAAGATAACTGCTATAAAATGAATCAAATAATGATAATAAAGAATGTAGATCTACTGCAAGATTGATGGTTGGAGCTGGAGTTGGAACTGAAACTTTCTCTGAAGCTGGAATCTCTGAAGCTAGAACTTCTGATATATGCATTTCTGAAAAAAAATTCTCTGAGGGCAGCACTTCTTCATAAGGCATCTCCCCCTGCCTAGTTTCAGTGACAACTTAATCTAGGACCCCAGAAGAAGGGGTGGCCTGAAGGGAGAAGGAAGAAGATATTCTAACAGATAATTCATTCAAAGTCTTGACTAAGGGAGCAAAGGTTGAATCCAGTAGGAGAGTTAGCTTTGGTGCCAACAACTCATATAATCTATCTGCTAGAGGAAGAAGATCTACTTGCTCAAGATTAACTTGAGTAGAGGTAGAGGGAGTGGCTGCAAAGATGGATGTAATGTATTTAGAGTGAAGACGTATGGATGGTTGAGAGATGTGGATAGATGTAATAGATGGAGTTGGGATAGTGACTGTTGGTAGAAATGAGAAAATGGTAGGGGGAAAGGATGGTTGAGAAATGATGTCATGTAGGATTTGTTGAAAAGATGTTGAGGTGGATGGAATGTCATGGGGTGAAGATGGAGAATCATCCATGAAGGAATCATCTAAAAGGTTAAATTATTGAAGATGGGAGGATGATTCTAAATCTATGGATGAGAAGAAATGTAGTGGATGGAAAGCTTCTTGATAGGTGGCTGTAGGAGGTGGAGAAGTTATTGGAGATGAAGGAATGGATGATGTAATTGGAAGTAGAGAGGGAGGAGAGGATATGGAAGAGGATGTCAACACTTCTGCTGGGGCAGTGGTCTTAGGAGAAGTGACTATTTCAGTCCTTGTACCTGAAGAATCTTTAACTGCAGGAGACCTACTGGGTTTGATAATCTGTCTCTCCCACTTACCAAAGAGAGCAGAACAAAGTCTCTTGGAAGCATTGATATGCATTCCACTAGACACTAACATTTGAGGGCGCCTATTCTGCAGGAATAGGCCCAAGATCCTTCAAAAATTCACAAAGTTCTTATTTACCTTTTTCTTAATCAAATCAAAGAAAATGGCTCCCCAATCCAGGTGCTTCTTATCTTCTATTGCAGCCATTAAACAAAATTGATGTCTAGATAATGTATCATGAGATGAATGTTTGGCCAATATCACTTTGCTTATAACATCTGCTAGAAATCTATACTCCATAGATAGATTTTTCTTCAGCAACTTATTAGGGTTCTCAGAATTATGACCCATTCTATTTAACATTTCAGTAAATTCTACCCCTGATAGTTCTATGCTATCATTTCCAGTACTTAATCCAAAATTTTTTGTAAGAATGGTTGGGGTTAGGGATACCTGTGTCCTTGAGATGGTTCCAATAACTGTGTTTTGATCCAGATTGTGGGCAGTATAGACCCATTCTTTAATCTCATTTGCTTCTATCTTGATTCTGGAAGTCATAATGTTCACAAGTCTTTGCTCCTTAAAAAGTTCCATAATGTCCTTGAACATCTGATCAGTTCCTTCAAAAGATTCCATGTCAATATCAAATCCAGTGTCGAACTTCATTGCGGCTAGAACGGTGACTTAGACTGACATATTTCCTGCAAAAACAAACGAGATAAAGTGTAGAAGAGTTTGGAGGGAAAGAAAGTTCTTGCAGAAGGTATGAAAGCGCAAAGGATAATGACGCCTGAAAAATGATTTTATATCAGGGTTCGACGCAGAAAGGGAAAGATCGTTGAACCCAGTTCGACGATCTATGGCTCTAAGGGAAACTGAAGGGTCTCAACATCGTCGATCTCCGTTTGATGATATTTAACATCGTCGATCTCTGTTCGTCGATATTGAGAACGCTGACCGAGAAGAAAGCGCCAAGCTCCGTTCGACGATCTTCATGAAAAACATCGAACGCAGTTCAGTGTTCGGAGAAAATCTATAGACACTAGGAAACTAAAACTTTTAACCTAGTCTTTGTATCTTTTTAGGTTTAAAGATCTTGCAACTTAATTAAGAATTCCTCCATCTAACATTCCTAACTGATTAAGGAAGAAAGTGTGTTTCTTTTCATCCAAGGGTTTGGTGAAAATATCTCCCTTTTGTAAATCAGCTGAGATGTATTCTAACACAATTTTATTTTTCTTTACATTATACCTTAAGAAATGATGCTTAATCTCTATGTGTTTTGTCCTACCATGGAGGACTAGATTTTGAGCTATTGAAATAGCACTAGTGTTATCACGAAATATTTTTAACTTCTCTAAGTTTTAGCCATAGTCCAGGAGCTGATTTTGAATCCACAATATCTGTGAGCAACAACTACCAACTTCCATATACTCAGCTTCAGCAGTTGATGTGGACACAAATGTTTGTTTCTTATAAAACCAAGAGACAACTCTATCACCAAGAAACTGACAAGTTCCACTGGTGCTTTTCCTGTCTACTCAACATCCAGCATAATCAGCATAGGAAAATCCAGTTATATCAAAATCTGATTCAGCTGGATATCAGAGACCTAGATTTGGATAACTTTTCACATACCTAAGAATCCTCTTAACTAATGTGAGGTGTGACTCTCTAGGGATGACTTGGAATCTAGCACATATGCATGTAGCAAACATTATATCAGGTCTAATGGCTGTATGATACAATAAGGAGCCAATCATTGCATTATATGTGGTCTGATCAACTGGTTTACCATGTTCATCAGCATCTAATAAAACATTAGTAGGCATGGGTGTTTTCATAGAGGATGCATTAGACATACCAAATTTCTTAATCAATTCTTTTGCATACTTGATTTGAGAAATAAAGATGTCATCAGCATGTTATTTGACTTGCAATCTTAGAAAGAAGGATAGCTCACCCATGCTACTCATTTCAAATTTGGAATGCATTAGGTTGGAGAACCTTTTGCACAAATTTGAATCAGGAGAACCAAAAATAATATCATCTACATAGATTTGTACTAGTAGGATATTGGACTTATGGGTTCTAATAAAAAGAGTTTGGTCTACTCAACCCCTTTAAAAATCATTTTCCAAGAGAAAGCAAGCTAGGGTCTCATACCATGCTCTAGGAGCTTGTTTGAGACCATATAATGCTTTATGCAATTTATAAACAAAATCAGGGTGAGTTAGAGAGATAAAACCTTGAGGTTGTTTTACATAAACTTCTTCCTTGATATCACCATTGAGGAAAGTAATTTTGACATCCATTTGATATACTTTGAACTTCTTGTGAGCTGCATATGCTAGGAAGATTCTTATGGCTTCTAACCTTGCAACTGGTGCAAAGGTTTGGTCATAGTCTATGCCTTCTTCTTGAGAGTATCCCTGTGTAACTAGCCTTGCCTTATTCCTGACAATGATTCCTTGATCATCCAAATTATTTCTGAACACCCACTTTGTTCCAACAATTGAGTGATCCTTAGGCCTTGGCACTAGCCCAAACTTTGTTTCTCTCAAATTTATATAGTTCCTCTTGCATAGCAATGCTCTAGTTTGGATCTTGTTATGCATCTTGAATGGATTGAGGCTCAACTTGAGATAGAAAGCAGGTGTGCATCAGGTTCTGGTTGACCTGATTTTTGGTTTGCACACCAGCTGAGATGTCTCCAATCACTTGGGAGATTGGATGATCTCTTGTTGTTACTAAATCAACAGGGGGTGTTGATTGTTCACCAACCTGTGTTGTTGTTTCCACATGTGGAACAACAACTGGCTTATCATGATGGTTCTCTCCAAGATGTTGAACACCAAGATGTTGAGTATCCTCTTCATCTTCACTGATTTCTCCTCTCTGTTGGGTAGGTGAATGTGTTGAATCCTTCTCTGTAATATACAACCTGTCCAAATTTTCTGAAAGAGAGTTTACCTGCAAGAGTTCTATGGTAGAAGTATTCTTCTCCTTGTAAAACATGTTAGTCTCATCAAAAGATACATGAACCGATTCTTCAATTTTAATAGAAGTTTTATTATAAACCCTATAAGCTTTACTGATCATGGAGTATCCCAGAAACACTCTTTCATCAGCTTTAGCTTGGAATTTTGCTAAGTACTTCTTGTCATTATTGTGAATATAACAAATGCAACCAAAAATTTTGAAATAGTCTACTTTAGGTTTCTTCCCTTTGAGCAATTCATAGGGAGTCTTGCCCTTCAGTTTATGTATCAAACTTCTATTCAATAAATGGTTGAAGGTGTTCACTGCCTCCGCCCAAAAAGATAGAGGAAGGTGAGCATCTGTCAATAATGTGGTGGCAGATTCAATAAGGGTTCTATTTTTCCTTCCAGCTACCCATTTTGTTGAGGAGTTCTAGGAGCTGAGAAAGTATGCCTGATCCCTTCACTCTGACAGAACTCTTGCATAAGAAGAGAATCAAACTCTGTCACATGATCACTTCTGATCAGGGCAATGTGAGTATTGAACTCAATCTGTATGCATTTGAGAAAATCTATCAAACACTTAATGTTATCAGACTTCTTCCTTAGAAAGAATACCCATGTGAATCTAGAGAAGTCATCTACAATCACTAAAGTGTAAGATTTCCTTCCTAAGCTTTGTACTGTAATGGGTCCAAAAAGATCCATGTGTAACAGATACAATATCCTAGGTGAGTCACTCTTATTTAGTGACTTAAAACTATTTTTAGTTTGCTTGCCTAATTGACAAGCCCTGCAGAGTCCTTCCTTCTTGTAGGGGCTAGAAGGTAGTCCTCTAACAAGGTTATCCTTGGATAGCCTAGCAATAGTTCTAAGATTTAGATGTCCTAGTCTATTATGCCAAAGATCATTTGGTTTGTAAACTGAATTAAATAAACAGATATCTATATTGGTTGAAAGGAAATCTACAAGTTAAATGTAACCTTTCCTTTTACCTGTTAACACTATTGTGTTATCCTCTGACTTTATCTTGCATAAGTATTTGTTGAATATCACCTGATAGCCTTCATCACAGAATTGACTGATGCTGATTAGGTTGTGCTTCAGTCCTTCCACATAAGCCACCTTCTTGAATGTGACTAAGCCAATCTGAACAGCACCATTTCCTTTTGTTTGACCAAAGTTTGAATCTCCAAATATTACTTTGGGTCCAAGTTTGGTTCTGAAGGATGTTAGATTCTCCTTGTTCCCTGTCATGTGCTTTGAGCACCCACTATCCAGATATCATTGTTGGTTCATTGCTGGATAGGTCTTCACCTGCACATAAACAATTTATATATTTTTGACCCAGTTTACCTTGGGTCTAGGTTGATAACCTTTAAATCCAGAAACAAAAGACATCCCTAGCTGACTCTTAAATCCTTCAGGATGGTATCTCCTAGGAGGCACTATCCATTCAGTATAAGGGTTGAAGCTTTGGGATGTAGGACTTCTAGGATTGATTTTAGATTTACCTCTGAAAGACTGTTCGAAGCTCTGAGCTCCGTTCGACGATCGTCGAGCTGAGTTCGACGATTTTGGGTCAGATTGTCGAGCTCCATTCGAAGATCGACTATACCAGAGTTCAGAGTTTAGAAGTCGTATACCTGAGTTCGATAATTCAGCCTTGGATCACCGAGCTCTATTCGACGATCGTCGAGCTCTGTTCGATGTTTTCTGTTGAACTTTGTTTTCCTCAGGTAAATCAGGATTCTTCCTAGCTACCTCTACAAAACCCTTTCCTTTATCAGAAATAAATTTAATTGGGGTAGTTAATACTATAGGTTGGCTGGATGAAGCACCCAAGCCCAGTGTACTGTTGAGTCTAGAGTTCACTGTGCTTATGATGTCCATCAGTCTGATGCTTCTACCATTAAGAGATTCTTCAAACTTCTTTGCGTGGGATTGAGGCTAAATTAAGGGATTCTTCAAACTTCTATTAAGGATTGATCTTAAGAGAGATCTTTTGGTTCAGGTGTTTGATGAGTCCTCTTTATATACCTATTTTCGGACTCATCTGGGCTTATTTCCTTGTCTTTGCACACCGTTTAGCGTCATTTGCACTCCTTTTGTTTCGCTACGGTTTTCCACGCCCTGTGCACCTTTGTTGCCCATTTTCTGTGCTTGTGTGCATTTACTTTCTGGCTATGTTTATCACTGTTTGCTGTGGCTGCCGCGATCGATGCCCCGTGCAGTTTTCCTGCAGGTTTGGGGATCGTGAGGGCATTCGGGATAGGCGTTTCACTATTTTTGGCAAAGGAGTCAGTGGTCGTGCGTTTTTACCCACGCACGACCATCGACCTCCTGGCGCACGATCCGTGATCGTGCGCAGCCCGGTCTCATTTGTGAAACTCTGTCTTGAACCTTCCGCACGATCACTTGCCATACCGCGCACGACCACTGCTCGTGCGCCGCCGATCGTGCGCAGTCATACCCATTTTGTAAAGTCTGTCTGGCTATTTCCACACGATCATCAGCCTTGCCTCGCACGATCACTGATCGTGCGCTGCTGATCGTGCGCGACTACTGATTTTCTGATGCAGTTTTGCAGGTTGCTCACGCACGGGCGCTGACCTTGGTCGCGCACGATCACTGGTCGTGCGCCAGTGGTCGTGCGCGCTATTTATTCTGCAAGCTATAAATACGCTGTTCCGCGAATTAGGGCGAGACGATCATTACGGAACCTTCGCCAGTCCGCCGTTTCACCCTCCAGCAAGTCCCATTCACCTCCACCTTCATCCATACCAACGGGAGGACCTTCTCCGGTGATTCCGAAGCATTTCGCCTCCTCCGGCGATCCTCCCGGCCATTGAAGCATTCTTCTCCGAGCTTTCCACCAAGGAAGAAGACGGAGCACCCCTAGAGAACGGAGTTACAGGCCCTCGAGGTGACAGCTCGGTGGTACCGGAAGCCCTCCTCGGACTGTGCTTGGAAGCGGATTGACAACCCGCACCTCCGGCCAACAACCGCGGTGGATCTTCAATCTCATGGTTGTGCATTTTCTCTCTTTTTCTTGTTGTATGAAATGTTTGTGCTTGTAATGGACATCAACTTCTAGCATTATTGTTATCAGTTGTATTTCATCTTGCTCTTGAGATTTATTCTTTGATGCACCTCGCTTCATCTCGCTCTACTCCACATGTTCGTTTCACTCAAGCTTGCTCCGCACTAATCACCTCACTCGCTAGATTTCCGTCCACTCGCCAATCGAAGTACGGCATCGCGGCCGCTACATCCATCTCGCCTTGAGAAGCGGTGATTGCGACCCGTGTAGTTTACATTAGTGTAATCGGTCGTAAGACCACCAACAAAAGCACCTTTCTTTTCTGTTTATTTAAATTAACTCTCATAACGATAGTTTTAGAGTCTAGATCGTTCGACGCCAATTGCATTCCTCAAGAGACCGACATCCGGGGATTCATTCCCAACTTTATTACTTGAGCGACCGGTACGCTTGCCGTATTTTACGCGCATCAAGTTTTTGGCGCCGTTGCCGGGGAATGCAACTGTTGAACGATCACGATTTCTGAAAGTATTGGTATAAGAGTTAGTGTTTTTTTTTTATTTTCGTTTCTTTGTTTTGTTGCTTCAGTGGATGCAGGGACGTGCTGCAAGAGATCTCGTTGCTTACGATCCCGAAATCGAGCGAACTCTTCGTGCGCAAAGGCGTGCCGCTGCATTAGATCCAATCACAATGGGAGACCAGTTGAACCATGACAACGAAGTTCGTGTTGGAGGGAACCTCCCTGATAACCGTAACGGGGATGAGAATGAGGTGCAACCGCCGCATGTCCGAACCATGAGAGATTACACTACCCCCACTGTTGGGAGCATTTACCCTGGGTTTGGACCGGCGATCGCAAACCAACAGTTCGAGATCAAACCGGCAATTCTTAACATCATCCGGAACAACGCACAGTTTTCTGGACTGGCTACTGAGGATGCCCATCTACACTTGGCAGACTTCTCAGAAATCTGTGCCACTTTCCATTATGCTGGGATTCCTGACGATACGGTAAAGCTCCGTCTCTTCCCCTTCTCTCTACGTGACAAGGCCAAGTCATGGCTTCATTCCCTACCTCCTGGGACAGCCACAACCTGGGAGGCTCTTACCACAAAGTTTCTAGCCAAATTCCATCCGGTTGACCGTATTGTGAGTTTGAGACGCGCCATCGCTAATTTCCGGCAAAACGACCATGAAAGTTTGGCGGAAGTCTGGGAGCGCTTCAATGAGTTGCTGCGGAAGTGCCCCAATCACGGATTCCAAACGTGGAATCTTGTGGAATGCTTCTACTTCTCCATCGAACCTCAACACCGCGCCATGATTGACGCCGCCTCTGGTGGAACAATTATGAACCTTGCTCCTGAGAATGCTTTGAGAGTTCTGCAGGACACCGCCACGCACAGCGCCTTTTGGACCGCGGGAAGGAATACCCCCGTGGGACAAGTGGCATCTTTGCTGTGGAAGCATCAAGGCCCGCTGCTGCTGCTCCGGTGTTGGCCATCTCGTGTCAAGGTTGCGGAAGTACCGATCATCACAGCTTTGAGTGCCCTGGAGCGGAGGTAATGTATGACCCCGCCTTCTCCAATGAAACAGTGAATTTTATCGCAAATCAAAACAGGGGCGCGCCATATGGAAATGCTTATAATCCGGGTGCGAGAAATCACCCGAATTTCTCGTGGAATCAAAACGCACCGGGCTAACGATGGCAACCGGGGCAGCATCAATATGATGCCTCCGCCTCCGGGAGCCAATCGCGGCCACCCCACCCGAATTATCCTCAAGGCCCCCCCGCCGAAAAAACCAATTCTTTGGCTCAAATGTTTGAAAAATTTGTTGAAGTTTCCCAAACAAACATGACAAATCAAGCCGCGTCAATGCGTAAGCTCGAGGCCCAGTTGGGCCAATTGGCTCAAATGGTCTCCGAGCGCACGCTTGGTACCCTCCCAAGCAACACTGAAAAAAATCCCCATGAACAAGGGAAAGCCTTGGGGAGGGAAGGCTGGGGAATACCAACGAACTCGTGATTAGCTGCTTGATTAACAACGTTGAAACTACTGCTTTATGTGATTCCGGGGCATCCAGCAACATCCTCACTCTGCAGGATGTCGCGAAGATGCAACTGCAACTAGACACCGCAGATCGGAAATCACTTATTCTAGCTAATGGTAATGTGGTAGATACAGATGGTGGTGTGAGGGAAGTTGATATCGAGGTTAATGGCAAACATTTTACCACTGCTTTTCAGGTCATGGGACCGGAAGAAAATGACTCCATTCCTATACTTGGTGTCCCATTTCTGACGGCCAGTGGCGCATCCCTGGATTTCTCCCAAGGACGCGTCACCTGGCCGGCTGATGCTTGCACCCTCGATGATACTTCCGTACACTCCTCTCTTGTTCGAAATGACGTTTCACTACGTAGTGCAGATCCCCAGGAAGATTTCGGAGTCCCAGCTTTGAAGGCAACCCTTGTGGATGAGAAAACCAAGGGAGGATTGACCGAGATGACCGATGAGAAGGATAATTCAGCGCCCGCGAAGATGTTTGAGCGCCCCAAAGACACGGTGAACGTGCCACTTCCTACCGATGCTGTTGTGGAGCATGACACTTCTAGTTACATGCGAGAGAAATCCCTAGACTGTTATTCGTGTAATAATATTCATGACTCTATTAAGCGTTCTGTCGCTTGGGCTGATCCGATCGCCATCACGGTGCCGGAAATGATGCCATCGATTGTAAAATTTGGGAAAACTGTGAAATCCACCCCTTGGAGGTCTCCATCGGTGGAGAAGCTGAAGGAGGCGAAACGCTTGCGTGATAAGCGTTATTCTTCCTTCCAAGCGTTTGCGCACCATTTGAGCAAGGGGAAATCCCTCCTCATGATCCTATGCTAGGTTCTGCCTCTCCTTCGCTCTCCATCGAGAAGACTTACCACAAATCGGCATATAGCTGATTGCCGCTCTGCCTCGTGTTTCCTGCTTACTTTCCTTGCTGCTTTGGAACATTTTGAGATTTATTTTATTTTATTTTGATGCATAAACATTATATACAACTGCTAATACAGGTATTTGGTCCACCTTAAGGACGGTAAACAAAAGGGCTATTCGGGAGACAACCCAAGCTTGGACCTTTTGGTCCCCTTGTTTTTGTTTGATTTTATTTTATGCTTTCTATCTTTTTGTATTTTCTATTGTTCGGCCTAATTCGCAGGTTCAGCTTATCTTTTGTGCGATGCAGCACTGCCCGCGAATCATCATGCTATCTTCTGGCATGCTCCCCTCTTTGGAGCATTGGTACTCTCTCTCGCTTCAGATTTCATTTTCTGGTTGAATGTTTATTTTTCTTGCTTATGCTTTCATTCAAGTCTGGGGGAAGAGCCGCTTGTGCACTCCACGAGCACATTTAATTTCGCATGCCAGTAGTTTTCCTTTTTCGCTTTATTATGTTAGATTCCTGTTGCACACCACTGCACCCACTTGAGCGCGAGCTTAGCTGTTAGCGTGCCACGAGTTGAGCTTGTATCTTTGTTAGATTTGGAAAATTTCTGTGCTAGTTCAGGATTGCGCGACGGAGTAAAATGTTGGCCTTGCTGTGTTTCTAGTCAACTGCTCTCGTTTTGTATAGAAATTTGTGTAGATTTAATTTTTCTGTATGCTTATAGTTTTATATTTTTCTATTTGCGTACATATTTCTTATTCTACTCAAAAGTTTGTGAATCCGGTGTGAATCATACGGTAGCGTAGGAATGTGTGTAGCCGCCACTAGACTCGTATTGCTTGAGTCGGGAGGAAGGATTATCCTTCTCGGTTGCTAAGAACTTGCCCCAAGCTATTCTTGAAGCATTGGTACACGGTTAGTCTAGCGTGAGAGTGATGTAGGCCACCTTTTGGCCCGGTTGAGCTTTGTACCCATTCCTAACATCGCCCTTGCTAGCCCCTTTGTGCCTACCCTTCCTTTTGATTCAGCTCCACCATTATTTCACCAAAGCCCCACAACCGATCCTAGTCGCACACCCAAGTCGAGCTTAGTGTTTTGTATTTTCATGTGGGGTTGTGATGTGGTATTTTTATTCGTGAAAATGTGGAAGTGCCCCCAAGCTTTATTTGCTGAAAATTGTGTTTTGTGAAAAGAAAAATATTTGAAAAAGAGAAAAAGTGAAAATGAAAAGTGAAAAGAAAAAGTTTGATTGAAAACCTTTATTTGAGATGATTTGGATTTCGAGTAGGCGGTGCACACACCCATTTAGTAAAAGTTAAGTCTGGGGGTGTGGTGCACCCGTGTTTATTTTGTGGGCAGCGGGTACTAGTTCTGTACGTTTGCTCATTTGGGTTAGGTGCATACCCATCATGTTTATCGTTGTTTTCCTCACCGTAACCCAAGCCCCATTATTACCCGAAGTCCTACGGACTTGCGCTTGAGTTGACTAGTGCCGTGGAGAGAGTGCGAACGGGCAAGCTTATGGTTTCCGACATTGGTGGATTCCATTGGGGGTAATCTTGAGCCCCGGTCTTCGGTAATGCTCACCTTAGTGGCCTGTCTACTTTCTCCCTGCGTAGGACCTGCTGATTCACCGTGATTCCACTTTTGAGTAATAATAAATTTTTGTTACGCATTGTGAAAAATATAAAATATTTTGTATACTTAAGAATTCCCTCTACTTTATTTTTATGCACGTGAGCATGCGACTTCGCATGGTACTCCGTTTGGCAATTTCTCTTTTTAGCTAGTTCATTTTTCTCCGTCTGCTTAGGTTCTGTTTGCTCGGGACGCGCAAACGGTTAAGTCTGGGGTGTGATGAGTCCTCTTTATATACCTATTTTCGGACTCATCTGGGCTTATTTCCTTGTCTTTGCACACCGTTTAGCGTCATTTGCACTCCTTTTGTTTCGCTACGGTTTTCCACGCCCTGTGCACCTTTGTTGCCCATTTTCTGTGCTTGTGTGCATTTACTTTCTGGCTATGTTTATCACTGTTTGCTGTGGCTGCCGCGATCGATGCCCCGTGCAGTTTTCCTGCAGGTTTGGGGATCGTGAGGGCATTCGGGATAGGCGTTTCACTATTTTTGGCAAAGGAGTCAGTGGTCGTGCGTTTTTACCCACGCACGACCATCGACCTCCTGGCGCACGATCCGTGATCGTGCGCAGCCCGGTCTCATTTGTGAAACTCTATCTTGAACCTTCCGCACGATCACTTGCCATACCGCGCACGACCACTGCTCGTGCGCCGCCGATCGTGCGCAGTCATACCCATTTTGTAAAGTCTGTCTGGCTATTTCCACACGATCATCAGCCTTGCCTCGCACGATCACTGATCGTGCGCTGCTGATCGTGCGCGACTACTGATTTTCTGATGCAGTTTTGCAGGTTGCTCACGCACGAGCGCTGACCTTGGTCGCGCACGATCACTGGTCGTGCGCCAGTGGTCGTGCGCGCTATTTATTCTGCAAGCTATAAATACGCTGTTCCGCGAATTAGGGCGAGACGATCATTACGGAACCTTCGCCAGTCCGCCGTTTCACCCTCCAGCAAGTCCCATTCACCTCCACCTTCATCCATACCAACGGGAGGACCTTCTCCGGTGATTCCGAAGCATTTCGCCTCCTCCGGCGATCCTCCCGGCCATTGAAGCATTCTTCTCCGAGCTTTCCACCAAGGAAGAAGATGGAGCACCCCTAGAGAACGGAGTTACAGGCCCTCGAGGTGACAGCTCGGTGGTACCGGAAGCCCTCCTCGGACTGCGCTTGGAAGCGGATTGACAACCCGCACCTCCAGCCAACAACCGCGGTGGATCTTCAATCTCATGGTTGTGCATTTTCTCTCTTTTTCTTGTTGTATGAAATGTTTGTGCTTGTAATGGACATCAACTTCTAGCATTATTGTTATCAGTTGTATTTCATCTTGCTCTTGAGATTTATTCTTTGATGCACCTCGCTTCATCTCGCTCCACTCCACATGTTCGTTTCACTCAAGCTTGCTCCGCACTAATCACCTCACTCGCTAGATTTCCGTCCACTCGCCAATCGAAGTACGGCATCGCGGCCGCTACATCCATCTCGCCTTGAGAAGCGGTGATTGCGACCCGCGTAGTTTACATTAGTGTAATCGGTCGTAAGACCACCAACAAAAGCACCTTTCTTTTCTGTTTATTTAAATTAACTCTCATAACGATAGTTTTAGAGTCTAGATCGTTCGACGCCAATTGCATTCCTCAAGAGACCGACATCCGGGGATTCATTCCCAACTTTATTACTTGAGCGACCGGCACGCTTGCCGTATTTTACGCGCATCAGTGTTAGCCTGTATGAACAACCAACCTGGCTCTGATACCAATTGAAAGTGAGTGTAAGATCAATCCTTCACTCTAGAGGGGGGGGGGGGGTGAATTGAGTGTTTTAAAATAATTTTGCAAATATGAAAATTATTCTAGCAGTGGAAGACTTAATTTAGTTGGTGTAGAGTGTTTGATAGAAATCAAAATAAAACAAACAAAAAAGCAAATCCACAGCACACAGCAAATAAGATAGCAAACAACCAGAAGACACAAGGAACTATAGTGGTTCCCCAAAACCTGGGTACATCCACTCTTCTACCACCCTTGGTAGGAATCCACTACAGGATGAGTTGATCAGGTGTCCTGGGCACCAATGAGCTTTTGATGAGGTGCTCAAAAACCAAACCAGATTTTTTGATCAGGTGTCTTGCCACCACTGAGTTTTGATACGGTCTCAGAAACCAAAGCAAAACTTTTGAAGGGAGTTTAAAAACTCTTTTACAGGGAAGGAAAAAGAAAAATGGTGAAGTTGTCTTCTCTGTCAACAATCAAAGAGAAGCACAAGTCAATGAGATGTTGTCAAAGCTCCCCCTGAGATTAGCAAGAGTTAAGGAACTGGAAGCTTTGTAAGGGTGATAGGTCCTCAATGAAAAGAAAGCTCCAGCAAAAGATGATTCCAGTAAGAACTGAAATATGTATTGTCTGGAGTGAGAATGATGAAGAATTTTTAAGACTTTGAATCAGAATCAATCGGAAGGAATAGGAGCGTGTTCTCTATTTTGTGTTGTTGAACTCCTTCTCTTTGTTTTCTTCTGTATATCTGTTTGTTTCTCCTTTACTGAAGGATAATATGAAATCCAGTCTTCAAATCTTTTTGATAGCCGTTAGCAAAGTCATAAAAACTTTCCTTAAATGTCAACTATCTGTGGAGGAAATAATCTAAGAACATTCCTTTTTTATTTCCTTGAAACTTGCTCCAGATTTATTATAACGGCTAGAAATCTTCTTCAATAAATGCTCTGACTTGAAGACATTTGAAATCCTTAACAAACTGAAAAAATTCCAGAAATCATCGATCTCAAAAGATGATGATCGATCTGAGCTCAACTATCGTTGAACTGAGCTCAGAGATATTGGAATTAGTCTAACACAGAAAACGTCAATCTGAGCTCAGAGATCGTCGAACTGAGTTTGACGCATCGTCGACCTGAGCTCAGAGAGATAGTCAAACTAAGTTCGATGCTTCATCGATCTGAGCTTGACGACAAGTTGAATTCTTCTTCTGGGCTTCTCATCTGAACTAGGAGGTCTTGGGGAAAGCTTCCAACCTAAGTCCTAAGCCTTAAACCTAACTTTTTGACCTTTACTCTATACAACAAGGTCAAAGCAACAATCCTATAGACATAGTGATCCTTACCTAAATTAGTAATAGGGTGTTCCAACAATCTCCCCCTATTTGGGTTAGGATTACTATTTACATGAGTTATAGGAAATAAAAACATCAACAGAAAAAAATACAAAAAAGCATTGCAGAACAATTGAAATATAATTATATCACACCAAATAGTTCAGCAGAGATATGAAAGAGTTTTCATCTTACACCCAGATTAATGCTTATCATCAGTTCTTTTCTTGAAAATGATTTCTCTGTTTGGATTTTCTGAATCTTTCTTTTATCTGAAGTCATCAGCAGCACTAAGAGTCTTCTGGCTTCTGTTTCTAGGAACTATAGCTTCAGGATATAGCTGCATGTATTCCTCAGTATTGAAGAATTTCTTGGAGTTGTATCTTTCAAGTTCTTGTCTTCTTTGATCTGATAGAGTAGAGATATTGAAAGTATCTTGGCCTTTTTCTCTTGCTTTCTTGATTTGATCTAGAGCAGCCATTTCTTTTAGTCTGGCTGCCCAGGAGACTGAGTTATTCTCTGGATCTTCAAAAGGAACTGGTGGCTCATACTTATTGATGGTGTCAGTGGGACGAGCTTTTGGATGAAAGCCTTCTTTGAGCTTATAAGGAAAAGGAACAGAAGTGGAATCAGTTGGGCTTTGTCCTTTCCTTTGATAAGGTTGTTGTCTGGACTGTCCTATAGAATAAACTTGAAAATCTCATTGATTGCCTCTGTGGTGACTTTCTCTTGACTGATTGCCTCTTTGTTGATATCCTCTGGATTGAGATCTTCCTTGAAACTGAGAGGATCTTTGAGATGAAGCATATGAGGATTGATGAGCTCAGTTTCCACCAGATCCTGCACCTGGAGAAGGAGGAGGAGGATTATAATGAGAAGTTCCTTAGTCATATTTCCTTTTCTTCCTCATGGCCTTCAACTGGTTCTTAGAGAATTGCATTCAATGCTCAGTTATGGGGCAGTTATGCAGAATATAATAAGGTATATCATGATCAGAAGTAGCTTTGGACAATTGAAATCTTTTCATGGCTTTACTTCCATCTTTCCTCTTCTTTTCAATAGTTGTAGAGGAATCATCAGAGTCAGTCATGAATTCATCATCAGAGCTCTGAGGCTCATCAAATAGATCATCTATTTGCGTTAACACTTCTTTAGAGATAGCATGAGTTCAAGTAGGAGGAGCAGTGGTAGAGATAACAAAATCAGCAGCATTTGAAGCAATAGGAGAAGAAACTGAACAAACTGGCTCTACTGGCTCTATAATAGCCTCTGAAAAAATAATATCAGCAGCAGCAGTAAGAACCAAAGGAATACTTTCCACAAATTTAGCAAAATTTATATACATTTCTATCAGATTTGGATCACAGCAGGAGAAGGGAACTATAGCCCTGGTTAGATCTTCAGTAGGGAGAGGTGCTGGAAGATAACAGCTATAAAATGAATCAAATAATGATAATAAAGAATGTAGATCTACTGCAGGACTAATGGTTGGAGCTGGAGCTAGAATTGAAACTGAAACTTTCTCTGAAGCTGAAATCTCTGAAGCTAGAACTTTTGATATATGCATTTCTGAAAACAAAATTCTCTGAGGGCAGCACTTCTTCATAAGGCATCTCCCCTTACCTAGTTTCAGTGATAATTGAATCTAGGCCCCCAGAAGAAGGGATGGCCTGAAGGGAGAATGAAGAAGATATTCTAACAGATAAATCATTCAAAGTCTTCACTAAGGGAGCCAAGGTTGAATCCAGTAAGAGAGTTAGCTTGGGTGCCAACAACTCATATAATTTATCTGCTAGAGGTAGAAGATCTACTTGCTCAAGACTAACTTGAGTAGAGGTAGAGGGAGGGGCTACAGATATGGATGTAATTAATGCATAGAGAAGTGGTATGGATGGTTGAGAGATGGGGATGGATGTTATGGATGGAGCTGGGATAGTGACTGTTGGTAGAAATGAGGAGATGGTTGGGGGAAAGGATTATTGAGATATGATGTAATGTAGGATTTGTTGAAACGATGTTGAGGTGGATGGAATGTCTTGGGGGTGAAGATGGAGAATCATCCATAAAGGAATCATCTAAAAAGTTGAATGATGGAAGATGGGAGGATGATCATAAATCTATGGATGAGAAGTAATGTAGTGGATGGAAAACTTCTTGATGGGTGGCTGGAGGAGGTGAATAAGCTATTTGAGATGAAGGTATGGAAGATGTAACTTGATTTGGAGAAGGAGGAGAGGATATAGAAGGGGATGGCAACACTTCTGCTGGGGCAGTGGACTGAGGAGGAGTGACTGATTCAGTCTTTGTGCCTGAAGAAGCTTTAGCTACAGGAGCCCTGCTAGGTTTGACAATTTATCTCTCCCACTTGCCAAATAGAGCTGAAGAAAGCCTCTTTGAAGCATTGATGTGCATACCATTGGACACTAACAACTGAGGGCACCTATTCTGCAGGAATAGGACCAAAATCCTTCCAAAATTCACAAATTTTTATTGATCTTTTTCTTAATCAAGTCAAAGAAAATGGCTCCCCAATCCAGGTGCTTCTTATCTACTATTGCAGCCATTTATCAGAATTGATGTCTAGAGATTGTATCATGGGCTGAATGTTTGGCCAATATCACTTTGCTTACAACATCTGCTAGAAATCTATACTCCATAGATAGATTTTTCTTCAGCAACTTATTAGGGTTCTCAGAATTATTACCCATTCTATCTAACATTTCAGTAAATTCTACCCCTGATAGTTCTTTGCTATCATTTCCAGTACTTAATCCAAAAATCTCTGTAAGAATGGCAGGGGTTAGGGATACATGTTTCCCTGAGATGGTTCTAATAACTGTGTTTTGATCCAGATTGTGGGCAGTATAGACCCATTCTTTAATCTCATCTGCTGTTAACTTGATTATGGAGGAAATAATGTTCACAAGTTGTTGCTCCTTGAAAAGTTCCAGAATGTCTTTGAATATTTGATCTGTACCCTCAAATGATTCCATGTCGATATCGAAACCAGTGTCGAACTTCATTGCAGCTAGAACGGCAACTGACACCGATATATTTCCAGCAAAAACAAACAAGATCAAGTGTAGAAAAGTTTGGAGGGAAAGAAAGTTCTTGCAGAAGGTATGAAAGTGCAAAGGAGAACGACGCCTCAAAAATTATTTTATATCAGGGTTCGACGCAGAAAAGGAATGATCGTTGAAATCAGTTCGACGGTCTTCGGCTCTAGGGGAAACTGAAAGGTCTCAACATCGTCGATCTCCATTCGAAGATATTTAACATCGTCGATCTTCGTTAGACGATAATAGAGATCGCTGACCGAGAAGGATAGTCTAGCACTATCTGGAAACGCCGAGCTCCATTCGACGACTCCTAACATCGCCGATCTCCGTTCGACGGAAAACAAAAGATAGTTGAATACTATCTGGAAACGACGAGCTCCGTTCGACGATCTTTAGGAGAATCGTCAAGCGCAGTTCAGAGACAAAAAAAATCTATAGTCACTAGGAAACTCAAATTTTTAACCTAGTCTTTGTCTCTTTTTAGGTTTAAAGATCTTGGAACTTAATTAAGACTTCCTCCATCTAATATTCCTAACTGATTAAGGAAGAAAGTATGTTTCTTTTCATCAAAGGGTTTGGTGAAAATATCTCCCCTTTGTAAATCAGTTGAGATGAATTCCAATTCAATTTTACCTTAAGAAATGATGCCTAATCTCTATGTGTTTTGTCCTACTATGGAGGACTGGATTTTGAGCTATTGAAATAGCACTAGTGTTATCACAAAATATTTTGGGCTTCTCTAAGTTGTAGCCATAGTCCAGGAGCTGATTTTGAATCCACAATATCTGTGAGCAACAACTACCTGCTGCCATATATTCAGCTTCAGCTGTTGATGTGGACACAGATGTTTGTTTCTTGCAAAACCAGGAGACAAGTCTGTCACCAAGAAACTGACAAGTTCCACTGGTGCTTTTCCTGTCTACTCTACATCCAGCATAATCAGCATCAGAAAATCCAGTTAAATCAAATCATGAATCAGCTGGATACCAGAGACCTAGATTTGGACAACTTTTCACATACCTAAGAATCCTCTTAACTAATGTGAGGTGTGACTCTCAAGGGATGACTTGGAATCTAGCACATATGCATGTAGCAAACATTATATAAGGTCTACTAGTTGTAAGATATAATAAGGAGCCAATCATTACTCTATATGTGGTCTGATCAACTAGTTTCCCATATTCATCAACATCTAATACAGTATTAGTAGGCATGGGTGTTTTCATATAGGATGCATCAGACATACCAAACTTCTTAACCAATTCTTTTGCATACTTGGTTTGAGAAATAAAGATGCCATCAGCATTTTGTTTGACTTGCAATCCTAGAAAGAAGGATAGCTCACCCATGCTACTCATTTCAAATTTGGAATGCATTAAGTTGGAGAACCTTTTGCACAAATTTGAATCAGTAGAGCCAAAAATAATATCATCTACATAGATTTGTACTAGTAGGATATGTGACTTATGGGTTCTAATAAAAAGAGTTTGGTCTACTCTACCCCTTTTAAAATCATTTTCTAAGAGAAAGCAAGCTAGGGTCTCATACCATGCTCTAGGAGCTTGTTTGAGACCATATAATGCTTTATGCAATTTATAAACAAAATCAGGGTGAGTTAGAGAGATAAAACCTTGAGGCTGTTTTACATAAACTTCTTCCTTGATATCACCATTGAGGAATGCACTTTTGGCATCCTTTTGATATACTTTGAACTTCATGTGAGCTGCATATACTAGGAAGATTCTTATGGCATCTAACCTTGCAACTGGTGCAAAGGTTAGGTCATAGTCTATGCCTTCTTCTTGAGAATATCCTTGAGCAACCAGCCTTGCGTTATTTCTTACTATAACTCCTTGATCATCTAACTTGTTTCTGAATACTTATTTTGTTCCAATAATGGGATGATTCTTTGGCTTTGGCACTAGCTCCCAAACTTTGTTTCTTTCAAATTGATTTAATTCCTCTTGTATTGCAATAATGCAGTTTGGATCTTGTTCTGCATCTTGTATGGATTGAGGCTCAATTTGAGAGAGAAAGCAAGTGTGCATCAGATTTTGATTGAATTGGTTTCTGGTTTGCACACCAGCTGAGATGTCTCTAATCACTTGGGATATTGGATGGTCTCTTGATGTTACTAAATCAACAATGGGTGTTGATTGTTCACCAACCTGTGTTATTATTTCCTCTTGTGGAACAACAATTGGCTCTTCATTTGGATTATCACAATGACTTGCTAAAATCTGACTGTCATCTTCATTTTCACTACTTTCAGCTTCTTATTGAGTGAATGAAGGTGATGGATCTTTTTCAATGATATTCAGCCTGTCCAAATTCTCTGATAGAGAATGTACCTGTAAAGGGTCTGTGGTAGAAGTGCTCTTCTCCTTGTAAGACATATTAGTTTCATCAAATGAGACATGCACTGTTTCTTCAACTTTATGAGATGATTTATTATAAACCCTATAGGCCTTACTTATCATGGAGTATCCTAGAAAAACTCCTTCATCAGCTTTGGCTTCAAATTTTGCTATGTATTTCTTGTTATTATTATGAATGTAGCAAATACAACCAAAAATTCTCAGATAATAAACTTTAGGTTTCTTCCCTTTGAGTAATTCATAGGGAGTCTTGCCCTTTAGATTATGTATCAAACTCCTATTCAGAACATAATTTGAAGTGTTCACAGCCTCTGCCCAAAAGGATAGGGGAAGGTGAGCATCTGTCAACAATGTTGTGGCAGATTCAATAAGGGTTCTATTCTTCCTTTCAGCTACCCCATTCTGTTGAGAGGTTCTAGGAGCTGAGAAAGTGTGCCTGATCCCTTCCTTCTGAAAAAACTCTTGCATAAGAAGAGAATCAAACTCTGTCCCATAATCATTTCTGATCAGGGATATGTGAGTATTGAACTCAATCTGTATACATTTGAGAAACTATGTCAAATATTTGAAGTTATCAGACTTCTTCCTCAGAAAGAACACTCATATGAATCTAGAGAAGTCATCTACAATTACTAAAGTATAAGATTTCTCTCCTAGGCTTTGTACAATAATGGGTCCAAACAGATCCATATGTAGAAAGTACAAAATCCTAGGTGAATCACTCTTATTAAGTGACTTAAAGTTGTTTTTAGTTTGTTTGTCTAATTGACAAGACTTGCAGTGTTCTTCCTTCTTATAGGGGCCAGAAGGCAGTCCTCTAACAAGGTTGTCCTTGGATAGCCTAGCAATGGTTCTAAGGTGTACATGTCCTAATCTCTTATGTCATAATTCATTAGGTTTGCTAAGAAAATTAAATAAACAGATATCTACCTTGGTTGAATGAAAATCTACTAGATAGATATTACCTCTTCTGTTACCTGCCAACACAGTTGTGTTGTCTTCTGATTTGATGATGCATGAAGACTTGTTGAATGTAACCTTGTAGCCTTCATCACATAGCTGACCGATACTGATAAGAGTGTGCTTCAGTCCTTCCACATATGCTACCTTCTTGAATGTTACTGATCCTATTTGAACTGCACCATAACCTTTGGTCTGTCCAAAGTTTGAATCTCCAAACATGACTTTGGGTCCATGTTTAGCCTTGAAGGATATTAGGTTATCCTTGCTTCCAGTCATGTGATTGGAGCACCCACTATCCAAATACCAATGCTGGTCCATGGTTGGATAGGTCTTCACCTGCATAAATAACTGTTCATTTGTTTTTTACCCAGTTTACCTTGGTTCTAGCTTGATAACCTTTGAAATCAAAAATGAAAGACATCTTTGGTTGTCTCTTATATCCTTCAGGATGATATCTCCTAGGAAGAATTATCCATTCAGTATAAGGGTTGAACTCTTGAGATATAGGATATCTAGAATTAATTTTTGATGTACCTCTTGAGAACTGGTCATATCTCTGAGCTCCGTATGACGATCCTGGTACTGAGTTCGACGATCTTGAGTCAGATCGTCGAGCTCCGTTCAGCGATCAATCTTGCCTGTGTTCAGAGATCAGAGATTATCAACCTGAGTTCGACGATTCAGCATGAAATCGCTGAGCTTCGTTCGAAGAACGTCGAGCTCTGTCCAAAGATCGTCGAGCTTTGTTCGACGATTTCTGTTGAACTTTGTTCTTTTTGGGTAGATAAGAATTTTTTCTAGCTACCTCCACAACTCCTTTTCCTTTATCAGAGATAAATTTAATGGGAGTTTTTAACACAATAGCTTGGCTGGATGAAGCACCCAAGCCCAGTGTACTATTGAGTCTTGAGTTCACTATGCTTGTGATGTCCATCAGTTTGATACTTCTCCAATTGAGGGTTTCTTCAAACTTATTGGCCTCAGATAGTTCACTTTGAAAGTGAGGGTAAGATCTATCTCAACTCTAGAGGGGGGGTGAATAGAGTTTACTTAAAATAATTTTTCACAGATTAATAAAATAGCACAAATTAAAATTCTATTTAAGCTATAGTGTAGAGTGCTAACAGAAACTTAAAAACTGAAAGGAAAAGGACACAGCACACAGCAAACAAATCACACAAGCACAACCAGAAGACACAAGGGAATATAGTGGTTCCCCAAAACTGGGTACATCCACTCTTCTACCACCCTTGGTAGGAATCCACTCAGGACTGAGTTGATCAGGTGTCCTGACACCAATGAGCTTTTGATAAGGTGCTCAAAAACCAAAGCTAGATTTTTTGATAAGGTGTCTTGCCACCACTGAGTTTTGACAAGGCTCTCAGAACCAGACAGAACTTTTGAAGGGAGTTCAAGAACCGTTTTACAGCAGGAAAAGAAAAAGTAAAAGTTGAAGTTGTCTTCTCTATTCTCAGTCAAATGAGAGAAGCACAAGTGGATTGAAGATGTCAAAGCTCCCCCTGAGATGTAGAGAGGTTCAGGCAGAGAAGCTTTGCAGAAGGGTGATAGGTCTTCAGAACTTGATCTCCAGCAAAGAATGGTTTCAGCAGGACAGCTGAAAGATGATGTGTCTGGAGATCTAAGATGAGGATGCAAGAACACTTAGTCAGCTAGAAGATCTTGATGTTGTAGTTTTCTTGTTCTTCTACTAACAGTATTCTTCTGTGTGTTTTCTTTTTCTTTTTGTCTATCAGCTCTGTCTATTTTTTGTTGTGATGGTTCTGTATATCTAAGGACCATAGTAATAGAATTGATTTTCTGAATATTCTCCTTGTCCAAAGATGGCGTTGGTCAGTCATAAATGTTTTCCATAAATGGTCTTGTCTTTTAGAGGAAAGTCCAGCAAACAATCTCTGAATGATACCTTGAAACTTGCTCCAAACGGCTGGGAGATCTTCTGTCATAAATGCTGATAATATTCAAAAACATTCCAAAGAATCAGCAGCATTTGAAATCTTGAAGACGTTGATCTCTCCAAATAATCGTCGATCTGAGCTCTACGATCGTCGAACTGAGCTCAGAGATGAACTGAGATAAGCAGACAGAAATCGTCGAACTGAGCTCAAAGATCGTCGAACTGAGCTCAGCGACCTGAGAAACAGCTGAAGGAGGCATCGTCGAACTGAGCTAGACGATAGTCGAGGGGAGTTCGACGACTAAGCAGAAGCTAGCTAAAAGCAGATAGTCGATCTGAGCTCAAAGATCGTCGACCGGAGTTCGACGATTTGATGAAGTTGAGCTCAGAGAGCGTCGAACTGAGTTCGACGATTCGTCGACCTGAGCTCGACGAAAATTGCTTTAGACTTAGCTCTTCATCCTTGATCTTGGAGTGGTCTTGGGGGCAGCTTCAAAACTAAGTTCTAAGCCCTAGACTCATTCTAATGTTGACCTTCTCAACTATACAACTAGGTCAACTAGGATCTAAGACAAGCATAGTGATCCTTACCCAAATTAGTAATAGGGTGTTCCAACAATCTCCCCCTATTTGGGTTAGGATTACTATTTACAGACAATCATAAAGAGCATTCAATAATACAGAAGTTAAATACAAAATGCAGAGAAACAGCAATGCATATCACAGATAAATAGCAGCAGATATCCAAAGGTGGATGATATGTTTGCTTACACAGATCACTTCTTTTCAGTTCCCTTTTTAAATAAAATTTCTCTGTTAGGGTTTAGGGCTTCTTTCTTGGACCTTCTGTCATCTTCTGCACCTAGAGAGGTTTGAGATCTTGGCCTTGGAACTACAGCCTCTGGGTGCAGCTTCATGTACTCTTCTGGATTGAAAAATTTCTTTGAGGCATACTTTTCCAGTTCTTTCTTTCTTTGTTCTGATAAGGTTGTAATGTTGGATATTTCTTTGCCTTGTTCTCTAGCCTTCTTAATCTGATCAAGAGCAGCCAACTCTTTCATCCTAGCAGTCCAGGCCACAGATTGTTCTCAGGATCCTCATATGGAATAGCAGGTTCATATTTGTTGAGAGATTCAGGAGCAGGAGAGGTCCTTGGAGCAACTGTGTCTTTCAGTTTGTAAGGGTAAGGACCTGAAGTAGAGTCAGAATGGCCTTGTCCTTCCCTTTGATAGGGTCTCTGTCCTCTTTGATTTCCTCTGTAACTACCCCTTCTGGGTTGATATCCTCTTTGATGTTGTCCCTTTTGGTAATACTTAGAATAGGATTGAGAGGAACTTTGTCTAGGAGCTGGAGCTTGAGGAGCTGAACCTGATCCAGAGTCTGGAGGAGGAGGAGGAGGAGGCTGATGTTGAGATGATCCTTTTTCATATTTGTCAAGCTTTCTTCTCTTTTTCATGGCCTTTAGTTGGTTCTTGGAAAATTGCATCCATGGTTCAGTGATGGGGCAGTCATGCAGAATGTAATATGGAATGTCATTGGAGTCTTTGGCTTTGGCAGGAGGAACTGACATCATTGCTTTACATCTAGCTTTTCTCTTTTTGGCAATTGTGCTGGCAGAATCATCAGAATCAGTTCTGTACTGATCACTTTCAGAACTCTGAGGTTGATCATATAAAGCATCAATTCTTCTGAGATATTCTTCTTGAGCTTTGAGCCTTGCAGCAGCAGCAGGAGCAGGAGCAGGAGGAGAGGAAGCAGCAGGGATAGCAGAATCAGCAGTAGGAGGAGTGGGATCTTCCAAGTATGAGGTAAGCTTTGCATCATCAGTTTCAACAACATTTTCCTCAGCATTAGGTGCCGGAATCATTTCTATGTCAGCAGCAGCAGCAGTATCAACAAAAGGAGGCATAGTGGCCTTAGTAGCAGCATCAGATACATCCACAGCCTTCCATGACTTGATATAGGAAACAATCTGGCTGGGATTACAGACAGGTACAGGCACAATGGCCTTGGACAGATCTTCAGCAGTAATTGGAGGCAGATAGCTGAAATAGGCTGTATCAAATCTGGATAGCAACCTCTGCAGATTAAGTGCAAAAGCACATCCTGAGCTTGCTGAGAGAGTAGAAGCTGGAGCTGGAGCTGGCACATCCACTTCTTCATAAGGCATCTCCCCCTGCCTTGGTTCAGAGAGAGGTGAACCAAGGCACCCAGTAGAAGGGATTGCCTGGGAGGAGGAAAAAGAATCAAGCTTGGTGGACAGCTCCTGGACTTGCTTCAGGAGTGGAGTCAGGGAGGACTCCAGCAGAGATACCAGCTTGGGAGCTAGCAACTCATAGAGCCTGTCAGCCAGGCTAGAAAGATCTACATGCCCAAGTGAGGCTTGCGCAGAGGTAGTAGTCAAGGTGGATGGAGGGATGGTGACTGAAGCTGAAAAGGTGGAGGTAGGTGGAGTAGGGATTGTTGGTTCAGAAGATGGAATGATGGGGATAGAGAAGGTTGAGGTGGAGAGTGGGAGAGTAAAGGAGGGTATGAAGGAGGGTTGAGAGAGGATGTCAGTGAGCATTTGGTGGAGGGAAGATGTCTCAGGAGGAGAAGAGGGAGAGTCATCCATGAAGGAATCCTCTAAAAGGGAGAATGATGGATGAGTGTGGATTGGATAGGAAAAGAGAGGATGGAAGTCCTCTGAGGAGGATGGTGGAGGGGATGACATAGGTGAGGAAATGGTAATGGGAGATGAGATAATGATGGTGGAGACTGGTGGTGAGGAGGTGATGGCTTGGGTATATATGGCTTGGGTGGATATGGCTTGAGGAGAAGAAGAAGCAGGCAGCTCTTCTACTGAAGGAGTGACCAGATTGGTCCTTGTGCCTGAGTGAAGTGTTGCAGCAGCCCTGGAGGGGTTGATTATCTGCCTGTCCCATTTACTGAAGAGGGCACAGGAGAGCCTCTTGGATGCATTGATGAACATCCCAGAAGAGGTAAAAAGGTCAGGGCACCTTGAGTGCAGAAAGACCCCCAAGATTCTTCCAAAACTGACTGCAGACTTGCTTATCTTCTTCTTAATCAGGGTGAAGAAGATGGAGCCCCAGTCGAGGTGTTTCTTATCCAGTAAGGCTCCCATCAGGCAGAACTGATACCTGGAAATTGTGTCATGAGCTGAGTGCTTGGCCAACAGCACCTTCCCAACTACATCAGCCAGGAACTGGAATTCTATAGCCAGATTCTTTTTCAGCAGCTTATTAGGGTTAAGTACATTATGACCCATCCTATCTAACATGGAGGCATACTCCTCTCTAGACAGATCAATGGAGTCTTCTCCAGTACTGAGTTGAAAGACTTCAGTTAATAAAGCCGGGGATAGAATTACCTGGGTCCCCTTAATGGTGCCGACAACAGTATTCTCAGTCTCATCTGCTGCGGTATAACACCATTCCTTAATCTCCTCTGATGCAATCTTCATCCTGGTAGTCATTATCTGGGTTAGCTATTGTTCTCTGAATAGATTCAGAACATCCTTGAAGCGCTGGTCGCTTCCATCAAATGAGTTTATGTCTATGTCGAAACCGGTGTCGAACTTCATCTTGGCAATAGCAGCACTCGAATCAGCCATGTGTACCTGCAACAGAAAACCAAAAACGACCAAGCGTAGAAAATTTGGAGGGAAAGGGCAGAAAGTTGCAGAGTATGAAAGCGTAAAAAGGAGAACGACGGCTGAAAAATGATTTTATATTAGGGTTCGACGGCGAAAGAGAAAATCGTTGAGCTCAGCTCGACGAAGCGTCGATCTCAGCTCGACGATTTAGGCTACAGAGGGAATCTGAAGAGTCTTCAAAATCGGCGATCTTCGTTCAACGATGTTGAAAAACGTCGAGCTCAGCTCGACGGCCTCTGAACAGAAGAAGAAAAATTCTAGATCTAGCGAAGGCTCTGAACTCAGATCGACGATAGCAAAAGCGTCGATCTCTGGTCGACGATTTTTGGAAAATCGTTGATCTCCGTTCGACGATTTTTGAGAAAACGTCGAGCGCAGTTCAGAGTCTAAACTCATTCAAAAGACAGAATTTTTAGCCTAGTCTTGGTCTGTTTTAGCTTTTCAAAATCTTGGATTTTAATTAAGACTTCCTCCATCTATCATGCCTAACTGATTTAGGAAGAACCTGTGTTTCTTTTCATCCAAGGGTTTGGTGAAAATATCTCCCCTTTGCAAATCAGTAGGAATATATTGAAGTTCAATTTTGTTTTTCTCTACATTATCCCTTAGGAAATGATGCCTGATTTCTATGTGTTTTGTCCTACTATGGAGGACTGGATTTTGTACTATAGAAATAGCACTAGTATTATCACAAAAAATTTTTGACTGATCTAAGTTGTAACCATAGTCTAGAAGCTGATTTTGTATCCACAATATTTGTGAGCAACAACTGCCTGCAGCCATATACTCAGCTTCAGCAGTTGAAGTTGACACAGATGTTTGCTTCTTACAAAACCAGGAGACAAGTCTGTCACCAAGGAACTGACATGTTCCACTGGTGCTTTTCCTGTCTATTCTGCATCCAGCATAATCAGCATCTGAAAATCCAGTTAATTCAAATCCTGATTCTTTTGGATACCAGAGTCCTAGATTTGGACAACTCTTTACATACCTAAGAATCCTTTTAACTAGTGTTAGGTGTGACTCTCTAGGGTTAACTTGGAATCTAGCACATATGCATGTAGCAAACATTATATCTGGTCTGCTAGCTGTAAGGTACAGTAGAGAGCCAATTATTGCTCTATATGTTGTCTGATCAACTGGCTTCCCATGCTGATCAGCATCCAATATAGCATTGGTAGGCATGGGTGTTTTCATACAAGATGCTTCAGACATACCAAACTTCTTGACCAATTCTTTTGCATACTTGGCTTGAGAAATAAAGATGCCTTCAGCATGTTGCTTGACTTGCAATCCTAAGAAGAAGGAGAGCTCACCCATGCTACTCATTTCAAATTTGGAATGCATTAGGTTGGAGAACCTCTTGCACAAATTTGAATCAGTAGAGCCAAATATGATATCATCTACATAGATTTGTACTAGTAGGGTGTGGGACTTATGGGTTCTAATAAAAAGAGTTTGGTCTACTCTCCCCCTAATAAAACCATTTTCCAGAAGAAAGCATGCTAGGGTCTCATACCATGCTCTGGGAGCTTGCTTGAGACCATACAATGCTTTATGCAGTTTGTAAACATAATCAGGGTGAGTTAGAGAGATAAAACCTGGAGGTTGTCTAACAAAGACTTCCTCTTTGATGTCCCCATTAAGAAATGCACTTTTCACATCCATTTGGTATACTTTGAATCCTTTGTGAGCAGCATATGCTAGGAATATTCTGATGGCCTCTAACCATGCAACTGGTGCAAAGGTCTGATCATAATCTATTCCTTCTTGTTGAGAGTACCCTTGAGCAACAAGCCTTGCCTTGTTTCTGACTATGACTCCTTGATCATCCAGCTTATTTCTGAAGACCCACTTTGTTCCAACAATGGGATGATCTTTTGGCTTAGGCACTAGTTCCCAAACCTGATTTCTTTCAAATTGATGCAGCTCCTCTTGCATTGCAATGATCCAGTGTGGATCTTGCTCTGCATCTTGAATGGATTGAGGCTCAAATTGAGATAGGAAGCAAGTGTGCATTAGGTTCTGGTTGACCTGATTTCTGGTTTGCACACCAGCTGAGATGTTTCCAATAACTTGGGAAATTGGATGATCTCTTATTGTTACTAAATCAACAGGAGGTGTTGATTGTTCACCAGCCTGTGTTGTTGTTTCCTCTAGTGGAACAACAACTGGTTCTTCAAGGTGATTTTCTTTTAGATGTTGAACTTCTTCTTCATCATCACTGCTGTCATTCTTTTCAGTAACTTGCAGTTTGTTCAAGTCTTCAGCTAAAGAATGTACCTGCAAAAGTTCTATGGTAGAAGCATTCTTCTCCTTGAAAGACATGTTAGCTTCATCAAAAACAACATGAACAGACTCTTCAATTTTACAAGAAGATTTGTTGTACACCCTATAGGCCTTGCTGATCATAGAGTATCCCAGAAACACTCCTTCATCAGCTTTGGCTTGAAATTTAGCTAGATATTTCTTGTCATTATTGTGAACATAGCAAATACAACCAAAAACTTTAAAATAGTTTACTTTAGGTTTCTTCCCTTTGAGCAGTTCATAGGGAGTCTTGCCCTTCAGTTTATGTATCAGTCTTCTGTTCAACACATAGTTGGAGGTGTTCACTGCCTCAGCCCAAAAGGATAGAGGTAGGTGAGCATCTGACAACAATGTAGTAGCAGATTCAATTAGGGTTCTATTTTTCCTTTCAGCTACCCCATTTTGTTGAGGGGTTCTAGGAGCTGAGAAAGTGTGCCTGATCCCTTCACTTTGACAGAACTCTTGCATGAGAAGAGAATCAAACTCTGTCCCATGATAACTTCTGATCAGGGCAATGTGAGTGTTGAACTCAATCTGAATGCATTTGAGAAAATCTGTCAAACACTTGAAATTATCAAACTTCTTCCTCAGAAAGAATACCCAAGTGAATCTTGAGAAGTCATCTACAATCACTAAAGTATAGGATTTCCCTCCTAGGCTTTGCACTGATATGGGTCCAAAAAGATCCATATGCAATAGGTACAAAATCCTAGGTGAATCACTCTTATTAATTGAGTTAAAACTACTTTTAGTTTGCTTGCCTAGTTGACATGCCTTGCAAAGTTCTTCCTTCTTGTAGGGACCAGAAGGTAGTCCTCTAACAAGGTTGTCTTTGGATAGCCTAGCAATGGTTCTAAGGTTAATGTGTCCTAGTCTTTTATGCCACAAAATGTTTGGTTTTGAAATGGAGTTAAACAGGCAGATATCTACTACAGGTGAAAGAAAATTCACTAAGTAAATGTTACCTCTTCTGTTACCTGTCAACACAGTTGTGTTGTCCACTGACTGGACTTTGCATATGGCTTTGTTGAAGGTTACTTGATATCCTTCATCACACAATTGACTGATACTTATCAGGTTGTGCTTGAGTCCTTCAACATATGCCACCTTTTTGAATGTGACTGGGCCAATTTTGACTGCACCATATCCTTTTGTAGTTCCAAAGCTTGAGTCTCCAAAAATTACTTTGGGTCCAAGCTTGGCTTTGAAGGAAGTGAAATTGTCCTTGTCCCCTGTCATGTGCTTTGAGCACCCACTATCCAGATACCATTGATGGTTTGATGCTGGATAGGTCTTCACCTGCACAAAAACAGCTTATTTGTTTTTGACCCAGTTAACCTTGGGCCTAGGTTGATAACCTTTAAATTCTGAAATAAAGGACATCCCAGGTTGACTCTTATAGCCTTCAGGATGGTATCTCCTAGGAGGTACTATCCATTCAGTATAGGGGTTGAGTCCATGGGATGTGCAACTTCTAGGATTGAATTTGACTGAGCCATTGAAAATGTGTTCACAATTCTGAACTCTGTTTGACGATCGTCGAGCTGAGGTCGACGATCTTGGGTCAGATCGTCGATCTCTGTTCGAAGATCGATAGTGCTGGAGTTCAGAGTTTGGGTGTCGTCGAGCTGAGGTCGACGATCTTTGGTAAGATCGTCGAGCTCCGTTCGACGATCGTCGAGCTCTGCTCGACGCATTTTGTTGAACTGAAATTTTCTCTGGCAGGTCTGCATTCTTCCTAGCCACCTCTACTACTCCCTTTCCTTTGTCAGAGACAAATTTGATTGGAGTTGTTAACACTATAGGTTGGCTGGATGAGGCACCCAAGCCCAGTGTACTATTGAATCTAGAGTTCACTGTGCTTGTGATGTCCATCAGTCTGATACTTCTCCCATTTAGAGATTCTTCAAACTTTTTGGCCTTTGATAGTTCACTTTTCAGTGAAGCTTTCTCCTCCCTACAGCATTCTAACTCCTCAGAGAGCTTGAGGTTCTTTGAGTTTAGGATACTATGCTCAGACAATTGATTCCTGAGAGATATTATCTCCTTCTCAGATTTTAATAGGTCTAGGCATAGTGTCTTAAATTCACTTTTGAAATCTTCAGAATTAAAATCAAAAGAATTGATTACCTGATCCTCATCTGGGTGAGTGTCTGAATCTGATTCTGATTCTTCATCAGAGTTTTGTTGTGATGCATTGATGGCCATCATGCAGAACTCCTTTTCATCTGCATCATCCTCATCATCACTGGAACTGGATGAGGCTTCAGATTCCTCTTCAGTCTCACTCCATGTCTCAGCAACAAAGCCCTTCCTTGTATGTTTGTTTTTGCTGGAGGAGGCTTTGTCTGAGTTGTTCTTCTTGTGATCCTTTCCTTTTCTTCTTTCTCTTCTATCTCTCTTGTCCTTATTCTTGTTCTCTGGACAGTCAGGCACAATGTGTCCTGGTTTCCTGCAACCAAAGCATATGATTTCTGTATTGTTATTTGATTTATCATATCTTGGTTTATCATGACCCTTGTATGGCCTTTTTCTGAAATCTTTTCTGGCCATCTTGTAGAATCTCTTAGCCAGTAGACTTATGAGCTCATCATTTCCTGTGGCTTTATCTTCAGGCTCCTCTTCTGCAGCCCTGAAGGCTATGGTCTTTTCTTTCCTAGTGGCTGGAGAGGCAGCCTTCTGTTCTTCTTCTCTATTTTTAATGAGCAGCTCATAGGATTTGAGCTTGCCCAGGAGAGCTTCAGTGGTAATCTCATTCAGACTTCTGGCATCTTTGATTGGCCAGATTCTTGAATCCCAAGTGCTGGGAAAGCACATCAGGATTTTATCATTTAGTTCAGTTAAAGAGATTTCCTTGTCCAAAGTCTTTAGCTCATTGACAATTAGACTTAGTCTGTTGTACATGTCAGCCACTGATTCAGCTTCTCCTTTCTTGAAGTTCTCATATTGACTTATCAGATGAGACCTTCTATCCTTTCTTTCATCAGCAGATACTGAGACAATTTCAGAGAGTTTGTCCCAGGTTTCTTTGGCTGAGTTGCATTCAGCTACCTTTTGAAAAATATCATCAGACATAGTTTGGGCTAAGATGTTCATAGCCTTAGCATCTGCAATCTTCCACTTCTTTATATTTGCATCTGTTCCAGAAGGAGGTGGAACAGCACTTGTACTTGAGCTTGCTGGTGGAGTTGGACACACTGTCAAGACAGAATTAAAGATATCCTCATCAATAGAATTCATATATAATCTAATCCTTGCCTTCCAGAGTGCAAACTTGGAGAGGTTGCACACTGGTGGTCTGGTGCTTGCATAATCTTTGTTCTGTGCCATGTCTCTAAAGGAGTAGATAGATGTATAGAAAGTAATCCTCTATAGAGATTGATCTTATCAGGGATCTTTTGGTTCAGGTGTTAACCAGTATGAGCAACCAACCTGCCTCTGATACCAATTGAAAGTGAGGGTAAGATCTATCTCAACTCTAGAGGGGGGGTGAATAGAGTTTACTTAAAATAATTTTTCACAGATTAATAAAATAGCACAAATTAAAATTCTATTTAAGCTATAGTGTAGAGTGCTAACAGAAACTTAAAAACTGAAAGGAAAAGGACACAGCACACAGCAAACAAATCACACAAGCACAACCAGAAGACACAAGGGAATATAGTGGTTCCCCAAAACTGGGTACATCCACTCTTCTACCACCCTTGGTAGGAATCCACTCAGGACTGAGTTGATCAGGTGTCCTGACACCAATGAGCTTTTGATAAGGTGCTCAAAAACCAAAGCTAGATTTTTTGATAAGGTGTCTTGCCACCACTGAGTTTTGACAAGGCTCTCAGAACCAGATAGAACTTTTGAAGGGAGTTCAAGAACCCTTTTACAGCAGGAAAAGAAAAAGTAAAAGTTGAAGTTGTCTTCTCTGTTCTCAGTCAAATGAGAGAAGCACAAGTGGATTGAAGATGTCAAAGCTCCCCCTGAGATGTAGAGAGGTTCAGGCAGAGAAGCTTTGCAGAAGGGTGATAGGTCTTCAGAACTTGATCTCCAGCAAAGAATGGTTTCAGCAGGACAGCTGAAAGATGATGTGTCTGGAGATCTAAGATGAGGATGCAAGAACACTTAGTCAGCTAGAAGATCTTGATGTTGTAGTTTTCTTGTTCTTCTACTAACAGTATTCTTCTGTGTGTTTTCTTTTTCTTTTTGTCTATCAGCTCTGTCTATTTTTTGTTGTGATGGTTCTGTATATCTAAGGACCATAGTAATAGAATTGATTTTCTGAATATTCTCCTTGTCCAAAGATGGCCGTTGGTCAGTCATAAATGTTTTCCATAAATGGTCTTGTCTTTTAGAGGAAAGTCCAGCAAACAATCTCTGAATGATACCTTGAAACTTGCTCCAAACGGCTGGGAGATCTTCTGTCATAAATGCTGATAATATTCAAAAACATTCCAAAGAATCAGCAGCATTTGAAATCTTGAAGACGTTGATCTCTCCAAATAATCGTCGATCTGAGCTCTACGATCGTCGAACTGAGCTCAGAGATGAACTGAGATAAGCAGACAGAAATCGTCGAACTGAGCTCAAAGATCGTCGAACTGAGCTCAGCGACCTGAGAAACAGCTGAAGGAGGCATCGTCGAACTGAGCTAGACGATAGTCGAGGGGAGTTCGACGACTAAGCAGAAGCTAGCTAAAAGCAGATAGTCGATCTGAGCTCGAAGATCGTCGACCGGAGTTCGACGATTTGATGAAGTTGAGCTCAGAGAGCGTCGAACTGAGTTCGACGATTCGTCGACCTGAGCTCGACGAAAATTGCTTTAGACTTAGCTCTTCATCCTTGATCTTGGAGTGGTCTTGGGGGCAGCTTCAAAACTAAGTTCTAAGCCCTAGACTCATTCTAATGTTGACCTTCTCAACTATATAACTAGGTCAACTAGGATCCTAAGACAAGCATAGTGATCCTTATCCAAATTAGTAATAGGGTGTTCCAACACACTTTTAAGTGAAACTATCTGTTCCTTACAACATTCTAACTCTTCTGAGAGTTTGAGGTTATCTGAACTTAAGGTACTGTATTCAGATAATTGATTTCTGAGAGAGATGATTTCTTTCTCAGAGTTGAGTAGATCTAAACACAGTGCTTTAAATTCAGACTTGAAGTCCTCAAAATTAAATCAAATGAATCAATTACCTGGTCTTCATCTAGCTCTGGTTCAGATTAAGATTCAGATTCATGTTCTGAACCAGTGTTGTTCTGAGATACATTGAATGTCATCATGCAGAATTCTTTTTCTTATGCATTATCCTCATCATCACTTGAATTTGATGCTGCATCAGATTCTTCTTCTGTTTCACTTCATGTTTTAGCAACAAATCCCTTCCTAGTGTGCTTGTTCTTGCTGGAAGAGGATTTGTCATAGTGATTATTCTGGAGTCTTTATCTTTTCTCTTTTCTCTCTTGTCCTTCTTGTCCTTGTTTTGACTTTCTGGACAATCAGGCAGTATGTGGCCTGGTTTCCTGCAATCATAGCAAATAATTTCTTTGTTACTTAATTTATCATACCTTGGATTTTCTTGGCCTCTTGATGACCTTTTTCTGAAATTCTTCCTGGCCATTTTGTAGAACTTCTTGGCTAGGAGGCTCATCAATTCTTCATTGCCTGTGACTTTGTCTTCAGACTGTTCTTCTGTTGCCTTGAAAACAATTGACTTCTCCTTCATGACTGCTGGAGAAGTTGTCTTCTGCTCTTCTTCTCTATTTTTGATGAGCTGCTCATAAGATTTGAGCTTGCCTAATAGATCTTTTATAGTGATCTCATTCAGACTTCTGGCATCCTTGATGGGCTAGATCCTTGAATCCCAAGTGCTGGGGAAGCACATAAGGATTTTGTCATTTATCTCTGTGAGAGAGATCTCCTTGTCCAAGGTCTTAAGTTCACTGACCATCAGACTTTATCTATTGTACATATCAGCTACTGATTCACTTTCTGCTTTCTTGAAATTCTCATACTGAGTGATGAGATGAGATCTCATATCTTTTCTCTCATCAGCTGATCCTGACACAAGCTTAGATAGCTTGTCCCAAATCTCTATAGCTGAGTTACATTCAGCTACTTTCTAGAAGATGTCATCAGACATTGTCTGAGCTAGGATATTTGATAGTTTTACATTCAAGTTCACCTAAACACCTAGAGGGGGGGGGGTGAATAGGTTCTAATGCTTGTTTTAACTTAAGGAAGAATATAACTACAGGTTATAAAAAAATTCTGAAAACTATGCAGCTAACACAGCATAGCAATCACAAACATGTACACATCACAGATTGCACACAGATTTATAGTGGTTCCCCAAGGTCTTGGTACATCCACTTTCCCCCTTCACCTATCTAGCAGTGTGGTAGATTCGGCCTAACTTCCTCCTTTATCTCAGATCCACAGATCCTACAACTCAGAACCCTGAAAGGTTCCTACAGCTCAGGCTAACCAGCCCTACCTCAGCCTTGCCACAAGGCCTACAACTCAGAGAACACCTTCTCCTACAACTCAGGCATAAACAGCCCTACCACTCAGAGAATACCTCTCATACACTCAGCCTTTATAAAATAGGCTTACAACTCAGATCTATAAATAAGTCCTACAGAATTTTAAAATGAAGTTATATATTATCTTACTCCTATTGAAAGAGAAGGAATAAGACTGTTCTTGATCAGCTTCTTGAAAAGGCTGATGGATGAAATCAACTGGATCTTAGCTTTCTTCAAAGATTCTTGAATCTGAACTTAGTTAGAGTTAATTTCCTTTGGAATATACTGCTTCTTTAGAAACCTGTGACAGCTTCCTTCTTGTTTTCAAATGGCTGGATCTCTCTCTATCCACAACCCTTGATAATACTTCGGAATTCTTGAATGAATTCAACTTAGACTGAATCTGAGTGGATGTTCACTTCAGAAAGTCTTCTTAGATCTTCTCTCGAAGATCTTCTTCTGTGCCTTGCACTTTCTTGATTAGAGATCTTATCTCACAATAATGATCAATCAATCAGTTTCTATGTATGTGTGTATTTATTCTTCTTCTGAATCTGTTTATTTATATACTTCATCCTTGGTAACCGGCTGATCCGGTTTCTAACAAACTTCTGACAAGTTTGACAGCTTCAGTCAACCTATTATAACTCACAGCTGTAAAGTCTTCAAACAGATCTTGTGCCTTTGTCTTTGTCAGCAAATTGTCGAGACTGTCTGTTAGAAAGTTTCGAGACCATCTGTCAATATGTGTCGATATAAGTGACTTAGGTGTCGACACAGCCTTTGATGTTGTCGACATGTCTGCCTTTATGTAGACTCAGCTTCTTGGTACTGCATCTTGAGAATGTATCGACACTGAGTAGTTGTGTCGACATAAACACTTCATCATACACCAGCAACTAACTTTGTCTAGACTTTGCTGTGTGTCGACACAAGTCCTGTGTGACGACACAGTTGATGTAGACTCAGAATATAGTGAGTGTCGACACAGCCTCCAGGTGTCGACACAGCTATTATCGACTCTACCTCTGTGTGTCGACACAGTCTTCTGGTGTCGACACAAATGTTGTCAACTAGCAATTCTGTGTGTCGACATAGCTTCCCAGTGTCGACACAAGTGATGTCGACCAAACTTCTGTGTGTCGACACTGCCTCCAGGTGTCGACACAATTGTTGTCGACTCTATTTCTCTGCGTCGACACAGCCTTCTTCAAGTGTCGACACAATCTTCTAAAGTATTGACACAATTTCTTCTGGTGTCGACACATGGACTTAGAATATTTTTCCTGCATTCTAGTACATTCTTAACCTGCACATATAAACTCAAAATAACATCAAATACACCTTGATGTATATCATTGAGTTAAGTTAGGCTTCTTCAAATCAGGTACACATTTTCTAATGTACCCAACAATCTCCCCCTATTTAAAGAAGTCATAACCCTTTTAGCTAATGATATACACCATTTATGAAAATTCAATATGATGATGTATAAAAGCATAATATCACAGGGAACTTTATAAAAAAACATTAAACACAGATACATCACATAATAAAGATGTAAAAAGAAACGATTATAGAACAAAGTGTTGTTTATAAATTCAGAAATGTTTGTTACAGCTTGTTTACATTGATTGTTTTAACACACTAACAAAAACATAGATCTAGGACAAAAACTAGTTGAACTAAAACTAAGGCTGGTCAAGCTCCTTGATAACAATTCCTTTTCCTGGTTGAACTTGAGCCATCACAGTAAGTTCTGCATCATCAGCAGGCTTTTTGCCTTTCAAATCAGCTTTCTTCTGAGCCTCAGCCTTGATCCTTTATCTCTCAAAATAATGAAATGGCTTGGCAAAATACTTGCCAGGCTCCTGAGCATCAGGAGGTAGCTTTCCACCCTTAGCCTTTCTTCTGAATTGACCTATGGCCTCCTTCCTGGCCTCATACTTTTGCCATTCAAATTCATTATACCATTTGCCTCTTTCATGCACCTGATCCTTTACAGCCTTCCAGGCAGGTAATATAATATTCCTTGAGGTGGGGCTCCATTGTTCAAAATCAGGTTTTTGTTCGTCTTGCTCTCTGAATCTCTTCTTTGATAATTGAGCATCTTGGTGAGCCTTCAAATCAGCTTTTGGCTTATCTACTTTTTCTACAATAATATTTGTAACCTCCTTTAGAGGACTGTATATTGCCTGCACTTGCTGTTGAATCATTTCAAAATCAGCAGGGGGATATATGACTTGGGCAACCTCAGGTTGATTACCTTCAAGTAGACCTTGTTGTATCCCTGACTCAGCAAAGGTATCATCATCACATAATGGTGGATATCCCAATGTGGCTCTGACACAGTTGGTCACCCACTTGGCATGTTCTGAGCCAGCATGGATGAGTATCCTCTCCCCCTTTAGGACTTCTCTGGCAACATGATCCCTAAGATCATTCTTTTGAAACCTTATTTGGCCATCGAGAAAATTCATACCCTCTTTAAAGAATGGTTTTAATTTTTGAAGCTTCTCAGATATATATTTCTGTGAGGTTGTTATAGCAGTTTGAACTGAATCTAGGGCAGCCTTGAGCTTCTGATCATAATTTTTCATGTTTGTAGCCCTTGCAGCAGTCAACCTTGTAGCAGTATCTTTGAACTCAGTGAGAATCTCATTGTGAGATTCAATAAGATTGTCATTCATTCTTATCTGATTTTTAAGAACATATCCTTGCTTCAATGCAATGTCATCTACTTTAGTAAGGATAGTTTTTTGTTGGTTAGCTAGATATACCACAGCATTACCTCCCTTGTGAAGCAATCTGTTATCTCCTTTTTATTTGGATTGACATCAAATCTGATTGACTTTATGTCTTGGGCTAGATCAAACTGAAGTGTATTATGACTCTCATCTACAAATTTCTCCAAGGCTCTTCTCTGCTCATCCATCTTCACCTATAAATTTACCATGAACTTATTGTAATCAAACTCAGTAGGAGATTGGTGAGTTATTGTTTGGATAGCTGACTTATAGCTATAACTTCTTCTCTTGAAGACCATTAGCTTCCTTTTCTTAGCCTCCCTGGCTTCTTCTATGTCAGATTCTGAAGAACTTTCAATCTGAACTCTTTCTGGAGGAGTTGTAGGAATTTCTTTCTCAGTTTCATGTTGCACTTCCTCAACATGCACTTTCTCCCCCTCAACAGCACCTTGCTCCTTCTCAACTCTTAGGGTGTCATCCTTTTCAGCTGTCTTTCCAAAGTTAGGAAACAACTCTTCTAGAGTGTATTCCATTTGTGCTTGAGCAGGTGATGAAACATCAATTGCAGTAGTGTTCAAATCTTCTGATAAGTTTAGTCTTTCTTCCTCTTGAACTTGTGAAGTAATGGGCTCCCCCTGCAACTGTGAGGGATCAGTAATGTTCTGAGTAGGAGAAACATCTATCTCCCCCTGCATCTGTGCAGGTATAGATTCCTCTTGGACTTGAGTAGACCAAGTCTGGTCCTCAGCCTGCTCTCTAACTTGTTCTTCTTGAACTTGTGCACTGCCATGATCATGTTCTAGTGATTTCTCAGCTATTTCCTGCCTGTCCACATCAGGCAACTCTTTTGACAAAACACTATCCCATCTTGTAAATAACCTCATGTCCATTTTCCTCATATGATTGATCTTGGACCCAGGAATCTGTTGCATTACCTCTGGAATGATTCCAGCTAGGTATAGACTCAATATTCTAGCCAAGTTTGGCTTCTTGATTCCTTCTTTGATTTTTTCAAACAGAACTGCTGACCAACTGGTTGGAATTGTAAAGACAATTCTTATCATCAGGCTGAACATATAGGCTGAGATCCTATCATGTCCACCTAGCTTGCATAAAATCACTTTGCCTACAATTTCAGATAAAAACTTTCCTTGTGGATTCATTCCCTTTCGGTTTATGGCTGCTCTAATCTTTATGGCTGAATCCAAACCACACCACTGGAGAGCTTCCCTTGTCTTTGAGGCTGGGACCTCTTCTTCATCTTGAATGCTGGGTAGGTGAAGAATCTTTCTTATACTTTTTAGAGTAAGTTTAACCTTAGTCCCATGAACTATAGATTTGATCTTGAGACCAGTGGAGTCCAATGTTGCGGCAGTATAGAACTCGAAAACCTCTTTCTTCCAAATCTTAGTAGGTTCAGAGACAAGGTATTCAAATCCATTGTCTATAAGAAGAGAAATCACTTGTTTGATTTCTGACGCGGCATTTTCGAAGGCAGCCCTAACCAACTCATATCCCTTATTGATATTGTATTCAACCTTTGGCACCATTGGAATGATGAGAAAGCTTGAGAGGAGAGAAGAGAGATTGTCGACACAGGGTTTTAGTTTCGAAAACCTTGTGAGCATGTCAATAGAATATATTCTCGAGCTATATATACCTTTTCAAAACACAGAAGGTCAAGAGGCGGACAAAAATTGTTAAAAAGTGTCGACACTGTTGACAAGTGTCGACATATACTTCTATAGTCTCGACCACAGCGCAGACTACCATGTGTCGACACCAATTGATGATATGTCGACACAGGAAATACTGAATAGTTCAGCCGAAGTTATGTGTCGACTCTCAGTATAAGAGTCGACACAAAATCTGTAAGTGTCGACACCATTACTGTGGTTGTGTCGACACTACATATCTGGATGAGTCGACTCTTTGACCCTTAGGTGTCGACACAGATTCTCATGTGTCGACACATTTTCCTTGACTAGTCGACATGACTACTCTGTGTCGACTCATTATCACTGAATGCGTCGACACCATTTTACTTAGCCAAATATTTAATAAACTAACCTATGGCCAACATTCCTAATTCAACTTTAAATCTATTTAATTTAGTTTCATCCAGAGGCTTAGTAAATACATCTGCAATTTGATAATCAGTTTTAACAAATTCTAACGAGATGTCTTCTTTTTCTACATGTTCTTTAAGAAAATGGTATTTTATCTCTATATGCTTAGTTCTACTATGTGAAACAGGATTGTTTGCAATAGAAATAACACTCTTAGAATCACACAATAAAGGTGTTCTACTAACTTGAATAACATAGTCCTTTAGCTGATGCTGAATCCACAATAACTGTGCACAACAACTTCCTGCTGCCACATATTCAGACTCAGCAGTGGATATTGCCACACTAGTCTGCTTCTTACTGCTCCAGGATATCAATCTTCCTCCCAAGAATTGGCATGTACCTGTAGTACTCTTTCTATCTTCTGGATGTTTATTTAGATCTCTCTTTTAATTAATTTAAATTGTAGTTAAATTTAGGAATTCTTTTAATTCCCTATAAGTTCATCTCCAACTTTTGCTCTGGAATAACAAAAGCTTAAGTATGGGGGTATTTGATAAGCTGTAAATATTCGTATTTTTTACATAGTTTATTTATGTAGTTTGAGTTTATTTTTTTGTTTTTTTTAGTAACTTAGCTTCTTTTTATTTTTCTGGAAATTTTCAGAAAATTGTCAAAATTTCAAAGTACACACCCGTGTCGAATTGGTCATGCCAAAGACCTGGGCGTATAAGTTTGATTCTAGTGGAAAAGTGATGCTTGTAAAGATATGATCCAGACACAACCATGTCAAATATGAAACGCATGTGTTTAGACTCGATGTGCTCCGTGTAGCGCCACTCAACGCTCGACGCATTCAGTTCGGCGATCCTATCTCGATCCTTTGCATGTCACGCCCGTGTCTCGAACAGTTTGATGTTCGTCGAACCGAGCTCAACACCTCCATAAGGCATATGTTGCTGACACACCCGTGACATCCCTGTCATCCCCGTGACCAACACGTGTTCCGTTCTAGAAGCTTCCAGAAATCGAGCAGTCACCAAAATTTTGACTTCATTAGCACGCCAGACCTGAAACGCCCCACTATTAGGCCCGTGACTAGGGCGTGTCACATTCTTTTTTTTGTCTATAAATAAAAATTTTTTGTAATGACCCAGGGTTCACCTATTTGGACCATTTTGTTGTTAGGAGGGCTCCTTGAGTGTTTTTCATGCTTTGTAAAAAGATTTTCTCCCCCTCACTTTTATGTTTGTTTTAACTTGTAATCAACTTTGTCATCTTAATAAAATTCGTAGCTTTCTCTTCCTTACATTGTTATGAAACACATCTATGTGCCCCACATTCCGTAATCTTATTTGTCATTTGTTTTTCTTTATTTTTCTATGTGCGAGTGTGTGTGTATGAGTATAGTTTATGCTTTTAAGTTTTAGTTGTTTTGTCACATGGCTTTGTTTAGACTTAGGATTTTTGTGCTCTTTATGTTCATTCTTATGAATTTATAAAAAAAATTTAAAGTGGTTTTGTTTATCTTTTTTTTACTTATTTTTGTTTTTAGTTCGTAAAACTTTATGTTCTTTTTAACTTTTCTTCCACTTTTTAAGCTCTTTTATAAAATTATAAGAATGAAAATATACTTGTTTAAATATTTAAAACCCTTTAATTTTAACTTTTATTTTAAAAACCGTTTGCTCAATTTTTTTCTCTTTTTATGATTTTTTATCAAGTTCTACTGGTAGATTTATAATCGTTTTAATTTTTCGGTCACTTTGGTTTTCCTTTTTTGGTATGTGTGCGTTAGTGTATGAGTTATATTTTTTATCATTTTCATTCTTTCAAGTAGAGTGTGTGCGTGTATGAGACAGTATTTACTACTTTCAATTTCCCGCCTACTCATTTGAGTAGGACTCACAATTTCCCGCCTACTCATTTGAGTAGGACTTGTCATTTTATCGCTTTCATTTCCCACCTACTCGTTTGAGTACGACTCACACTTTCTCACTTTCTTTACATCTTTCATTTCACCCCAACTCGTTTGAGTTGGACTCGCACTTTATCGCTTTCTTTACTGCTTTCACTTCCCGCCTACCCGTTTGAGTAGGACTGACACTTTATCGCTTTTTTTACTGCTTTCATTTCCCGTCTACTCGTTTGAGTAGGACTTGCAATTTTTCTGCTTTCTTTACTGCTTTAATTTACCACCTACTTATTTGAGTAGGACTTTCATTTCAATTATGCATTTTCTTTTGATAAGCCGTCCCCATTCCGATGAGTGGCAAATCGCTCTTAGCCCTCAGTATCGAAGAGCATTGGGTCAGATAAAATCATTTTAAATAATTAAAGGTCTTCTTTTTCTCGTTAATAAAATCACTTATGGTTTGCCCCGGATATACGACGTATAGGACCACATATCGATCTGTATGTTCTATTTCCGTTGTCCATACGCTTGCTAGCCGAGAGGCCGTGCATATGGACCGATCACCTTTGGGTAAAAAGAATTGCGTGCAAAACCTCGAGGGAGGAGAAACGTAATTCTACCGGACTGGGTTCCCCACCGAATAGCGGGGTTCTTAACATAATGCAGGCATTAAGAGGAATCCTTCGTCGGACAAGAGTTCAGGCGAATAGTATTAATGTTCAGGTGTGCGATATCCCTATAGCTAGGCGAGCTCATTCTTTTGGAGCCTCCACGGCCAAGTCGCCCTTTTATTAATTTGAAATTTAGGATCTCTAATTATTAAAAGTTATTTTAGTTCAAATCGATTCGGTTCCGATGCGCTATTTCTTCATCGGCTTTTTCAGGTAATTTTTTCTACTTCTTTTTCTGCATTTTTTATATATATCCACCTTAGATAATTAAATAATCACACGACAAAATATTATCAGTAAAATAATAGGCCCTCTAGGAAAAGAGTAGAAATAGTCACCCCATCCCCGAGAACAATACAACCCCGATATTCCCCACCGGAATATCCGGTCTACACACGATAGGTGCACTTGTCTGCTTTCATTAAAACTCGGTTTAAACATTTTTTTTATATCAAATAAAATCCCCCTGCCCCGCCCTTCTACTAAATAAACAACAACAATTAAAATAAATCCACCCACGGGGCGCCGCGAGTTTTAACCATCAAGTTTTTGGCGCCATTATCGAGGATTTTTTTAGTTGTTATTTGCAATTTTTGGAGCCTATTACTTTTACCTTTCTTTCTTTTTATTATTTCATTTATATATTTATTTATAAAAAAATTAAATGGTGTCATTCCTAAAAAAGTTTAAAATTAAAAAAAAACTAAAAAAACTAAAAAACTAAAAATCTAAAACACTAACAGACTAAAAAAAATTCTAAAAAAACATAAAAAACTTCTTTTAAAATAATCAAGTTACAGGGAAGTATCCTTTTCTTAAAAACCAAAAAAATCAAAAAAAAATTTCTCCCCCCTGCCTTGTTTAATTTTATTTCTATTTCAAAAAAAAATTTATTTATTATTATATTGTGTATATATGTATTTATATCTATTTTAGAAATATTAGGTCGGCCACATTCTTTTCCTTTTCTTTTCTATTTAAAAAATAAAAAAAAATGAAATGATGAAATTTATTATTATTATTATTAAAAAAAAATTTATATATAGCCGCCTATAAAATTATATTCTCACTCCCATACCTCTCCTCAAAATATAACCCCGCCTTATAATATATCTCCGCCTAAATATATAACTCCACCAAAATAGTCAAGCTACACGACTATAACCAAATCGCACTTGGGAAGCACCCCATGTTTTTCTTTTTTTTTGCAATTTTACTATAACTTTTGCAGGATTTCTAAACAGGCCTCCCGAAACACATTTCAGTGAAGTTTCCTCCCTCCTGTCCCTTTTTTGTACATACCTGCATTTTATTTCATATCGTTTCACATACTTATATGAAAACATTGGGAACAATATTGGATTTACGTATGTGGTGTTTTCTTAGTTTTCTTTATTGCATTTCTATATTCTACACTCATTAAAAATACAAAAAAAGCAAAAAAAAATTAAAAACTCTAACAATTTTGTTTATTTTTATAATAAAAAATAATAATAATAATAAAACAAAAATACAAAATATAATTTTTTTACTTTGTAAATAAATTTTTTTTTTGTAAAATTTCTCTTTCCCCTATTTTTTTTCTCTTCCCTCTCTTTGCAATTTTTTTTTATTATTCTCTTTCCCCTCTTACTTTCTCTCTCATCTTTGTAAATAATTTCTCTCTCTTCCCTCTTTTGTAAATATTTGTTAAAAAACTCAAAATACAAAAAAAATTATAATCAATTAAGAAAAAGATGAAAATTCAAAAAAAAAGATAATAAATCAAAAAATACAAAAAAAAAGAATAACTCTAAAAAAAAAGATAATAACCCTAAAAAACTACATAATTTTTTTTATTATGTAACAAATAAATCGAATATCCCAATCTTAACCCTTTTCGCTCTCCAAAAATCTTGTTTCGAGTTTATTTATAAGCGGATTTTATTAATTCTTTGTTTACTATTCGTTTATTAATTAGAGATTGATAGATTAGAATATATGGGGTTAATTTTAAAAAATTTCTTATGCTTTATTATTTTTATTTAGATAAGGGACTTGTTTTAAGCACTACTTCTACTTTATCTAAATAATTGCATGCATATTTTGTTAAAACATAACAACCCTAGACTTCAATAATGTTTACTCCAAGCTTTTTTTTGAAATATAGGAACGTTCAATTTATCAAAGTTTCTCTCAAATTTTTTTTATTAAAATCAAGTATTCTTCTTGAAAGAAAAAAATAATAAACCCATCTCCCATTTTTTTTCATGCCTTACTTGGTAAAATTTAATCCCCTTTTATCCTTAGAAGAACCAATGTTAATGGGAATAAGATTTCATTCTGTAAACATAGGCCTCTATTATGTTAAAAGATTATAGGTTACGGAGTAAGATGATAAAATTCATTACTCTTATACATATATATTTAGTTAATATGAAGTTGATTCAAGAAAAATTATGTTAGAAAAATATGATTTCATTTTCCTTAACAATCAAAAAAATTATTAGAGGTTTGAAGAAAATATATACCTCACCTCTAAAACCAAAACCTCTTCATAAAACAACATCATTCCCCTTAGCCATATTCAATGATTCTAGACTTAATTTAAAAATCTTTTTGGGAGCATAATTTTTAAATTGCATTATTTCCTTTAATTCTTACAAGCTAAAGTTCGTATGATTTTAGTCTATTTTTGTTAACCTACCAAATACAATTTTTGCTTTCTATTTGATTATATCGAGAAGTTTTTAGCCGAAACCCTTCCTCTATTTAAATTTTTATCATAGTTTAGGACTTAACTCTTATACTTCGGATGTTTATTTAGATCTCTCTTTTAATTAATTTAACCGATAACTAAATTAAGGATTTCTTTTAATTCCCGATAAGTTCATCTCCAACTTTTGCTCTGAAATAACAAAAGCTTAAGTATGGGGGTATTTGATAAGCTGTAAATATTCATATTTTTACATATTTTATTTATGTAGTTTTAGTTTTATTTTTTGCCGTTTCTAGTTATTTTTGTTCAGTAAATAATTTCTTTTTTGTATATATCTTCTAACTTTGGTTCTTTTTAATTTTTTTTGGAAATTTTAAGAAAATTGTAAAAATTTCAAAGTACAACTCCGTGTCATATTGGTCATGCCCGTAACCTTGGCGTGTAACTTTGATTACAGTGGAAACATGATGCCTGCAAAGAAATGATCCATACACGCCTGTGTAGAATCTGACACACACGTGTTTAGACTCGACACCCACCGTGTCATGCCACTCGACGCTCGACACATTCATTTCGATGATCCCGACTCGATGCTTTGCATGTCACGCCCGTGCCCCGATTGACATGCCCGTGTCAATCCAGATTGACGTTCGTCGATCCCAGTTTGACGTTCGTCGAACCAAGCTCTACACCTCCACCAGGCATACCTTGCTGACACGCCCGTGAGATCCCTGTCGCGCTCGTGACCAACACGTGTCCCATTCCAGAAGCTCCCAAAAATCGACCAGTCACCAAAATTTTTACTTCTTTAGCACGCTAGACCTGACACGCCCCCCTGTCACCCCCGTGACTAGGGCGTGTCACCTTCTTTTTTTGTCTATAAATAAAAATTTTCTGTAATGTCCAAGGGTTCACCTTTTTGGACCATTTTGCTGTTAGGAGGGATGCTTAAGTGCTTTTTATGCTTTGTAAGGAGATTTTATCCCTCTCAGTTTTATGTTTGTTATAACTTTGTAATCAACTTTTTCATCTTAATAAAACTGGTAGCTTTTTTCTACTTACGTTGTTATGAATCGCATCTAAGTGCCCCACCTTCAGCCATCTTATTTGTCTTTTTTTTCTATGTGTGTGTGTGTATGAGTATAGATTTATGCTTTTGAGTATTAGTTATTTTGTTGCCTAGCTTTGTTTAGACTTAGGATTTTTGTGCTCTTTATGTTCATTCTTATGAATTTATAAAAATTATTTTAAAGTGGTTTTGTTTAACTTTTTCTTTACTTTGTTTTGTTTTTAGTTCGTAAAACTTTTTGTTCTTTTTAACTTTTCTTCTACTTTTTAAGCTCTTTTATAAAATTATAAGAATGAAAATCTACTTGTTTAAATATTTGCAACCCTTTAATTTTAACTTTTATTTTGAAAACCTTTTGCTCCTTTTTTCTATTTTCTCTTTTTATGAGTTTTTATCAAGTTCTAGTGGGAAATTTATAATCGTTTTAATTTTTTGGTCTCTTTGGTTTTCCTTTTTTTGTATGTGTGCGTGACTGTATACGTTAGATTTTTATCATTTTCATTCTTTCAAGTAGAGTGCGTGCGTGTATGAGATAGTATTTACTGTTTTCAATTTCCCACGTACTCGTTTGAGTAGGACTCGCAATTTCTTGCCTACTCGTTTGAGTTAGACTTGTCATTTTATTGCTTTCATTTCCCGCATACTCGTTTTAGTTGGACTCGCACTTAATTGCTTTCTTTACTGCTTTCATTTCCACCCTACTCATTTCAGTTGGTAATGAGTCTTATTTTTATACTGATTTTCGGACTCATTTGTGCTAGTTTTCTTTCACTCCACTTCACTTTTAGTTCATTATTGTATAAATTTCATCTAATATTTATTTCCATAGTAGGTGCACTTTTGGCCCATTTTCTATGCGATTTCGTTGTTCTTATTCTTTTGCCCTTCTTGGCGTGTTTTTCTATTTAGAGATTGTGGTATGCCATCTCGGTGGATCTGCTATTTTTGCTGTAGGTACAAGGGTCGCATGAGTGATCCAGGATTATTTGGGATCACTTTCTACCTAAGGGCCACTGGTCATGCGTTTTTACCCGCGCACGATTAGTGGACTCCTTAGCGCACGACTGCTGGTCGTGCACAACCTGTTCGTCGAACCCAAACAGTACAGGATCTATAGCGCACGATCATTTGACCTATAGGGCACGACCACTGGTCGTGAACCACTGATCATGTGCATTACTCTCCATTTTTCCAAGTTCTATCTAGGGTATTTGCACGAGAATTAGACATATTACACACGACCACCGGTTTTGTGCCACTGCTCGTGCGCGTTTATTCCTTTTTCCAGGAGTTTTGTCTAGGGTAATTACACCACCATTGGACATAGTGTGCACGAGTACCGGTCGTGCGCTACTGCTTGTGCGCATTATCTTAATTCTTCTAGATTTCTGCCATTTCTCATCGCACAATCACAGGACTCAGTGTGCATGACCACTGTCCTGTGCCATTGATCATGTACATTATTATTTTTGCTATCTATAAATTCATAGGTTCGCCCTAATTTGGGATCGCTCGACATTTCTCCGCCATTTTCGTCTCCATGGAAGGGTTCCGCCGTTCCCTTTCATCTTCCACTATAGGGAGGTGCTCCGGGCAAGCTTTCAGCGCCAAATCTAAGCCGAAGCTTCCTATCGGCCTCCTCCTTCATCCTTGAGCTTCAAGAAGAAATTTGACGTTGTATCCAACAAGCAAAGGGAAGCTTGTAACCTTCTTCCGCATTGTGACACGAAGAAGACGGGTCCATTAGGAGTTAGTGACAGCATCCGCTACCCCGGACGCAGTTGAGGACCGAGCTAGGACGTAGATTGACAACCCGGCGATTCCTTTCGTGAATCCTCAGCAAAACTTTAGATTCGGTCAATCTCTTGACTTATTCTTGCTTTCTTGTTCAATATGTGTGTTTAAATCTATTTATGTAGATGAAGTGCACTTTAGTTGTAAACATTATTTTTTTATGTCTATGTGAACCTATTATGTTTTAATGCTTTAGTTGCTTGAGGTGCGCCATTATCCATCCTCCACCACATTGCCACACTAGCAATTGCTAGTGGCGTGTGTAGCGAAGAGGTGTTATCGACCCTCATTCCGCCATTTTCACCACCTCATCTGCAAGCCTACTCGTCCGTCCGCCCAGCGATTCGATGCATAGCGGCCCGTGTAGTCTTCCATCCCGCCTGGCAAAGCATCGCATAATAGCGTTGCATTGGAGAAGTTGTTAGTGTTTTATTTTCTTCTTCTGCAACAATCTAAACCCCCCTTAGTAAACACCGACCTAAGTACTTCATTCTCAAGTCCTCCTCAAAATTAACTCCACCTTCCTGTGTTCCCTCGAGATTGATACTTGGGAAAATTCTCCCATTTTATATTACTTGTGCGACTGGTACACTTGTCGTTCAACGCATCAAGTTTTTGGCGATGTTGCCGGGGAACACAGTTGTGTGAGTTTTTGGAGAGGGAGATAAGAGATAGAAGCCCTTTACCATTTGTTCATTTCCTTTTTTGTTCATTTTCTAGTTATTTCAGTTATTTACCATTTCTTTTTTTTTATCCCTTTTCTGATTTTTGATTTAGAAAGCGGGTCTGTGTTATTTTTATTCTAGTTGTGTAGCACTTTTTTGGTAAATATTTTTGTTCGGGATGTATTCTATTGCTGAGTTTCGTCTACTTGACACTTTACGCCGATACATCGATGTCATGGTTGTAATGAATGTCGAGCACTGTATTCAGTGTTTGCTATGTCAAGGTGTTGTCCATATATTGAAGGATTGCCCTCATTTGTGTGAGCCTTTTCCCTCTGGGGGCATGTGCCCAACTACCTCCCGTTCACAGAAGACTATTGTGGACAGGCCTACCAAGGTGTTGCCTGGCCCTTACAGTGAAATCGCTCATCTGGCTCGTTCTTTACCCGTTGTGATTATCGAAGAATCTCTCACCACATACAGATCCTTCATGTGTCCCTCAGTCCCTTTTTACGAGATTCCCTTGAGTTATGACGATCACTCTTGTGTTAGCAAGTAAAAAGAAAATCAGGAATCTATGGGCGCTCCTGTATGGGATGCAGATATTGTTCCTGTCGATGGGGTGGTGTCTGCGAATATTTTTACGATGGGGCTTGCTCTTTTAGTGCTTGATTTATAGAGCAGCTTTGCCCCTCCGCAATTTTTTCCTTATGGTGCTATGCCATTTTTATGTGAGTCGGCTGATGATGCCATATTTTTGGATGATTTGGTGCCCGAGGTTGCGCCGAGGTGCAATGAGGATTCTTCTATCTCCGAAGGAAAATGTGGATCTTCAGAGCACTATGATGCAACCCGGTGGGATGAGGAATATCCTATTTCAGATGCGTAGGTTTTCACCTCCATATTGGACGAGGCCGTCTCCCTTACCATCATAGACCTCGAGATCTTGGATTCTCCATGATACGACTCATATGATACTTATAATTATCTATACTCGGATCCTGCTGGGAGTGAAACCGGGACCACTTCCCCAGTTTTTGATTATTTTAGTTTTTCATCTCCTTTATTTCTTGATCACCTTTTTATATTTGAGCCTGTGCAGGTTGAGTCTCCATGGGTATGTTGGGATGACGATGAGCCTAGTGCCCATGTCGTTGCCATCACTTCCTGCAAACATGTGGTTGATGATACCTTGCCATGCAAGGATTTATTTTGTGATAAAATGAGCGAGGACCAGTGCTCCTCCTCTTCTTATTTCCTATTTCCTCTACCAATTTTGGGCAGGTATTATTATTTAGGTAGACGGGTAACTGTTTAATCGTCGTATAGGTACCAGTTACTAAAAAAATAATGGAACAGTTACCTGTGCACTTTTCTTTTCATAGGCCCATTAGCTAGAAATGTATAGAATTTAATAAGTCATGCTGGGAGGATAATAACCCCAGTAGTTATCCTACATTTCCTATATTTTTATTTTTCATGTCTACCTTAGTTTTATCATTTCTTTGTGTCGATTTTTCTTTTGTTTTGCGGAGCTCACCTCTGTAGGTATTCATATCAGATTCATATTGGCGGGGTTGTGATTCTTCATTTGGTAGGCCTGCTTCTATTTTTCACTCGTCTTCTGGTATGCTCACAAGCTGAGCATTGGGTAACCACTTCCCTTGTCTCTATCTGCTTTAAATTTCAATATCATATACTGTGGAGCTTAGTTTAAGTCTGGGGGAGAGAAAGTATTTGTTACCTTTTGTACGCACACATTTCATGTGCATACTAGAAGCTTTTATTGTTTTATTTTGATTAGTTCATTGCATCGCACATCACTGCATCCACATGAGCGCATGCTTAGTTGTTAGCGTACTATGAGTTAAACTCGTTTCTTTTGTATGATTTGGGAAAATTATTGTGCTGCCGTAGGATTGTGAGATGGAGTAAAATGTTGACTCTTGTAGTGCTCCTAGTCGAGTGCTCTCGTCTCGTGTAGAAATTGGAGTAGATTTAATTTTTCGATATGCTTATAGTTTTATATTTTACTATTTGCGTAAAGACTTTTTATTCTACTCAAAAATTGGTGAATCCAGTGTGAATCAAAAGGTATTGTAAGGATGTGTGTAGCCATCACTAGACTAATTTTTCTCGAGTCGGGAGGAAGGATCATCTTTCTCGGTGGCTAAGAACTTGCCCCAAGCTATTCTTGAATGGTTAGTCGAGCGTGAGCGTGATGTAGGCCATCATTTTGGCCCGATTAAGCTTTATACCGTTCCTAACGTCTTATCCTCGCTAAGCCCTGTTGTGCCTACACCTTCTTTTGATTCAGCTCCACCATTATTTCACCAAAGTCTTATAGCTGATCCTACTCACACACCCAAGTTGAGCTTTAGTATTTTACATTTTCATTTTGGGGTTTTGATGTGGTGATATTCTTTGTGATATGTGGATGTGCTCCAAGTTTTTTATTTGCTGAAATTGTTAAAAAAGATGATTTGAAAAAAATATATGAAATTAAATTGTGAAAAAAAGTGAAAAGAAAAAGTATAATTGAAAATTCTATTTGAGATGAGTTTGTATTTGTAGTAGGCAGTGCACACACCCATATTTTAAAAATTAAGTCTGGGGGTGTGGTGTACCTGCATTTATTATTGTTAGCGGTTGGATTCTTTTTTATGCTAGCTCATTTGAGTTAGGTGCGTAGCCTTCGTATTTGCCTTTGTTTACCTCACCGAGACCCAAGCTCCATCTCTTCACCTAAAGTTCTGCAGATTCATGCTTGAGTCGAACTAGTACCGTGGAGAGAGTGTGAACAGGCAAGCCTATGGTCCCCGACATTGGTGGATTCCTTTGGAGGTGATCTTGAGCCCCGATCTTTAGCAAAGGTCAACTTAGTGACCTGCCTACTTTCTTCCTACGCGTGACCGGATGATTCACCATGATTCCATTTTTGAGTAGTAATAAAATTTTTATACACATTGTGAAAAGTATAAACTATTTTGTATACTTAGAAATTTCCTCTATTTTATTTTTATGCGCGTAAGCATGTGACTTTGCATGGTACTCCGTATCTCAATTTATTTGTTAGCTAGTTAATTTTCCCTATCTGGATAGATATTGTTTGTTCGGGACGCGCAAATAGGTAAGTCTGGGGGTGTGATGAGTCCTATTTTTATACTTATTTTCGGACTCATCTGGGCTAGTTTTCTTTCACTTGCACTTCAATTTTATTTTGTTATTGTATAAATTTCATCCAATCTTTATTTCCATAGTTGGTGCACTTTTGTCCCATTTTCTGTGCGATTTTATAATTCTTATTCTTTTGCCCTTCTTTGTGTGTTTTTATGTTTGGAGATTATTATATGTCGTCTCGTTGGCTCTGCTATTTTTATTTTAGGTACAAGGGTCGTGTGCGTGATCTGAGATTGTTTGGGATCGCTTTCTGCCTAAGGGCCATTGGTCGTGCGTTTTTACCCGCACACGATCAGTGGACTCCTTAGTGCATGACCGCTGGTCGTGCGTGGCCTGTTTGTCGAACCCAAAAAGTAAAGGATCTATAGCGCATGATCATTAGACTTATAGTGCACGACCACTGGTCGTGAGCCACTGATCGTGCGCATTACTCTCCATTTTTTCGAGTTCTTTTTAGGGCATTCGCACGAGCATTAGACATATTGCGCACGACCACCGGACGTGCGCCACTGCTCGTGCGCGTTTATTCCTTTTTCCTGGAGTTTTTTCTGGGGTAATCGCACGACCATTGGATATAGTGCACATGACCATTGGTCGTGCGCCCCTGCTCGTGTGGGTTATCCCATTTCTTCTTAATTTCTGCCATTTCTCATAACACGATTACAGGACATAGTATACATGACCACTGGTCGTGCGCCACTGATCGTGTGCATTTTTATTTTTGCTGTCTATAAATTCACAGTTTCGCCCTAATTCCGGATCGCTCGACATTTCTCCGCCTTTTTTATCTCCAAGGAAGGGTTCCGCCGTTCCCTCTCATCTTCCACCGTAGGGAGGTGCTCCAGGCAAGCTTTCACCGCCAAATCTATGTCGGAGCTTCCTCTCGGCCTCCTCCTTCATCCTTGAGCTTCAAGAAGAGTTATGATGCAGTATCCAACAAGCAAAGGGAATCTTGCAACCTTCTTCCGCATTGTGATACGAAGAAGACGGGTCCATTGGGAGTTAGTTACAACCTCGTCTACCCTGGACACAGTTGAGTACCGAGCTAGGACGCAGATTTGACAACCCGGTGATTCCTTCCGTGAATCCTCAGCAAGACTTTTGATTCGCTCGATCTCTTGGCTTGTTCTTGCTTTCTATTTGAATTTGTGTGTTTAAGTATGTTTATATAGATGAAGTGCACTTTAGTTGTAAACATTATTTTTTTCATGTCTATGTGAACCTGTTTTGTTTTGCCGCTTTAGTTGCTTGAAGTGCACCATTATCCATCCTCCACCACATTGTCGCACTAACAATTGCTAGTTACATGCGTAGCGAAGAGGTGCTCTCGACCCTCATTCCACCGTTCTCACCACCTCATCTGCAAGCCTACTCGTCCATCCGCCCAACGATTCGGTGTATAGCGGCCGGTGTAGTCTTTCATCCCGCCTGGTGAAGCATCGTATAGAGGCATTGTATAGGAGTAGTTGTTAGTGTTTTATTTTCTTCTTCCACAACAATCTAAACCCCCCTTCGTAAACACCGACCTAAGGACTTCAATCTCAAGTCCTCCTCAAAATTAACTCCACCTTGCTGTGTTCCCTCGGGATCGATACCTGGGAAAATTCGCTCATTTTATATTACTTGTGCGATCGGTACACTTGTCGTTCAACGCATTAGTAGGACACGCAATTTATTGCTTTCTTTACTGCTTTCATTTCCCGCCTACTCGTTTGAGTAGGACTTGAAATTTCTCTGCTTTCTTTACTGCTTTCTTTTCCCGCCTACTCATTTGAGTAGGACTTGCATTTCAATTATGTATTTTCTTTTCATAAGTCGTCCCCATTCCGATGAGTGGCAAATCGCTTTTAGGCCTCAGTATCGAAGAGCATTGGGACAGATAAAATTATTTTAAATAATTAAAGGTTTTCTTTTTCTCGTTAATTAAAGAACTTAAGGTTTGCCCCGGGTATACGACGTATAGGACCACATATCGATCTGTATCTTCTATTTCCATTGTCCATACGCTTGCTAGCCGAGAGGCCGTGCGTATGGACCGATCACCTTTGGGTAAAGAGAATTGCGTGCATAAGCTCGAGAGAAGAGAAACGTAATTCTACCGGATTGGGTTCCCTACCGAATAGCGGGGTTCTTAGCATAATGCGGGCATTAAGAGGAATCCTTCGTCAGACGAGAGTTCGGGCGAATAGTATTAATGTTCAGGTGAGCGATATCCCTATAGCTAGGTGAGCTCATTCTTTTGGAGCCTCCACGGCCAAGTCGCCCTTTTATTAATTTGAAATTTCGGATCTCTAATTATTAAAACTTATTTTAGTTCAAATCGATTCGGTTCTGATGCGCTATTTCTTCATCAGCTTTTTCAGTTCATTTTTTCTACTACTTTTTCTTCATTTTTTATATATATCTGCCTTAGATAATTAAATAATCACATGACAAAATATTATCAGTAAAATAATAGGCCCTCCAGGGAAAGAGTAGAAATAGTCAACCCGTCCCCGAGAATAATACAACCCCGATATTCCCCACCGGAAAATACTATACTACACGCGATAGGTGCACTTGCCTCCTTTCGTTAAAACTAGGTTTTAACATTTTTTATATATAATAAGATCCGCGCGCCCCTCCCTTCGACCAAATTAACCACAACTATTAAAATAAATCCACCCGCGGGGCACCGCGAGTTTTAACCATCAAGTTTTTGGCGCCATTGTCGGGGATTTTCTGAGTTGTTATTTTGAATTTCTGGAGCCTATTACTTTTACCTTTCTTTTTTTATTATTTCATATATATATCTATAAAAAAAATGAAATAGCGTCGTTTCCGAAAAACACTAAAAAAACTAAAAATTTTAAAAAAATAATAAAAAACTAAAAATCTAAAAAACTTAAAGACTAAAAAAAAATTCTAAAAAAAACTTACAAAACTTAAAAACTTCTTAAAAAACAAGTTACAGGGAAGTTTCCTTTTCTTAAAATCCAAAAAAATCCAAAAATAAAAATTCTCCCCCTATTTTATTTTTTTTATTTCAATTTGAAAAATAAAATTAAAAAAAATTAATTATTATTATATAATGTACATATGTATTTATATATATTTTAAAAATATTAGGCCATCCGCCTTCTTTTCATTTTCTTTACGATTTCAAAAAATGAAATGACTAATTTTTTTTATTATTATTTCAAAATAAAATAAAAAAAATTATATATAGCCGCCTATAAAATTATTTTCTCACTCCCATACCCCTCAAAATATAATCCCGCCTCAAAATATAACTCCACCTCAAAATATAACTCTGCCTAAATAGTCAAGCTACACGACTATAACCAAAACGCTCTTGGGAGGCACCCAATGTTTATCTTTTTTTTTGCTATTTTACTTTAACTTTTGTAGGATTTCTAAACGGGCCACCCCGAACACATTTCAGGGAAGTTTCCTCTCTCTTGTCCCTTTTTTGTACATATGTTGAAACACTCTATTACTGATTTGGGTAATGATCACTATATCCTTAGGAATATGTATTGACCTCATTGTATAGTTTTAAATGTCAACTAAAATAGGTCTAAGGCTTAGAACTTAGGTTTGAAAGCTTCCCCCAAGACCTTCTAGTTCGGAATTCAAGTGCAGAAGTTTAAGTCAATTCTCGTCGAACTCAGATCAACGAGGCGTCGAACTCAGTTCGACTATCTCTGAGCTAAGTATAACGAGTCGTCGAACTCGGTTCGACAATCTCTGAGCTCAGATCGACGATTTCTTTTTTAAGTCAAGTTCCAGTCTCTGAGCTCAGGTCGACGATAGTCGAGCTCAGATCGATAACTTTTCTTGAGAGATCGACGATTTTAGAATTCAAATTCAGTCAGTTATGGAATTCAATCTGATTCATATCCAACATTTATTTCAAAGGATTTTGTAGTCATTTCAATCAATCTGGAGCAAGTTTCAAGGAAGACTAAATGAAATGTCTCTTAGGACTTTCCTCCAGAGACAAATATCATTTAAGGAAGTCATTTATGAATGGCTAACAGTTATCTAGAAGACTGATTTTCAATATATCATCTCAGAGTAATTGAGACATGATCATTATTATTCTACGGAATAGATTATGAGACACAAGTTATACAGGATTACAAGTTAGAATTCTTACAGAACACAAGGAATACATCAGTAAAGGAGATCACCACACAGAAAAGAATTCCTCTATTCTTTCAAGATCTCTTTTGATTCAAGTGTTCAAGGCTTCATCAATCAAGGACTCCAGACACATCACATTTCAACCTTTGTTGAAATCATTCTTTGCTGGAGATCTAAATCATACTGAAGACCTATCACCCTGTACAAAGCTTCTCTTCCTGAACAACTACAAATCTCAGGGGGAGCTTTGACAACAACAATCCACTAGTCTTCCCTTTGATTGTTGACATAGAAGAACATTAACTCTTTCTTTTTCTTTCATTCTTCTGTAAAAGGGTTACTCAAAACTCCCTTCAAAAGTTTTGTGATTGGTTTCTGTGACCTTGTCAAAAATCAATGGTGGCAAGACACCTGATCAAAAAATATGATTTGGTTTTTGAGCACCTTATCAAAATCTCATTGGTGCCCAGGACACCTGATTAACTATTACTGTAGTGGATTCCTACCTAGGGTGGTAGCAGAGTGGATGTACCCAGGTTGATTGGGGAACCACTATAGATCCTTGTATCTTCTGGTTGCTGTGTTTGATTTGCTATGTGCTGTGATTTGTTTCTTGCTTACATAGTTTTTATTTACTGCAAGCACAATACACTCATATATATAAATCAAGTCTTCCACTACTGAATATTTTTTAAAAAATTGGAAAATTATTTTAATATACTCTATTTAACCCCCCCCCCCCTTTAGAGTAAAGGTAGATATTACCCTCACTTTCAATTGGTATAAGAGGCAAGTTGGTTATTAAAAAATTGAATCCTCATCAGATTGGTTTTTTTACAAGCTAACACCTAAACCCAAAGATCTCTGATAAGATCAATCTTTAATAGAGGGTTATTACTTTTATTATATTTATTTTCATATAAAACCATGACACAAAACAAAAAGTATGCTAGCACCAGACCTCCAGTGTGCAATCTTTCTAAGTTTGCACTTTGGAAGGCAAGGATTAAATTATACATGAATTCTATTGATGAGGACATCTTTAATTCTGTTTTGACAGTGTGTCCAAGACCTCCAATAACTATAAGTACAAGTGTTGTTCCACCCCCCGCAGGAACAGATGCAGAAATAAAAAAGTGGAAAGTTGCTGATGCTAAGGCAATGAACATATTGGCTCAGACTATGTCTGATGACATATTTCAAAAAGTGGCTGAATGCAACTCAGCAAAAGAAATTTAGGACAAGCTATCTGAGCTTGTGTCAGGATCAGCTGATGAAAGAAAGGATAGAAGATCCCATCTCATAACCTAGTATGAGAATTTCAAGAAGGGAGAAACTGAGTCAGTTGTTGACATGTACAACAGACTCAGTGTAATTATCAGTGAACTGAAGACCTTGGACAAGGAGATTTCATTGACTGAACTCAATGATAAGATCATAATGTGCTTCCCCAGCACTTGGGATTCAAGGACCTGTAAAATCAAGGATTCCAGAAGCCTAAATGAGATCACCACTGAAGCTCTATTGGGCAAGCTCAAGTCTTATGAGCTTCTTATCAAGAATAGAGAAGAAGAGCAAAAGATAGCTTCTCCAGCATCAAGGAAGGAGAAGACAATTGCTTTCAAAGCTACAAAAGAACTGCATGAAGACAAGGTCATAGGCAATGAAGAGTTAATGAGTCTACTAGCCAAAAGATTCTACAAGAAGGCTAGGAAAGATTTCAGGAAAAGGTCATCCAGAGGCCATGAAAAGCCAAGATATGATAAGTCCAGTAAAAAAGAAATTATTTGTTTTGGATGCAGGAAACCAGACCATATTGTGCCTGACTGCCCAGAAAACCAAAATAAGGACAGGAAAGAAAAGAAAGACAGGAGAAGAGACAAGGATTTCAGAAGAAATAACAATGACAAATCCTCCTCCAACAATAATAAACACACTAGGAAGGGATTTGTAGCTGAAACCTGGAGTGAAACTGAAGAAGAATCAGATGCATCATCAAGCTCAAGTGATGATGAAGATGATGCTCAAGAGAAGGAGTTCTGCATGATGGCTATCAATGCCTCTCAACATAATTCCGATGCAGAACAAGAGTCAGAATCTGAATCTGAACATGAAGCTGAAGAAGATCAGGTAATATATTCTTTTGATTTCAAATCAGAGGACTTTAGATCTGAATTTAAGGAACTTTGTTTAGACCTGCTAAAGTCTGAGAAAGAGATTATCTCTCTTAGAAATCAATTGGCTGAACATAGCACTTTAAAATGAGATAACCTCAAACTCTCTGAGGAGTTGGAATGTTGTAAGGAGGAGATAGCTTCAATGAAAAGTGAACTATCTAAGGCAAAGAAGTTTGAAGAATCCCTTAATGGGAGAAGCATCAGACTGATGGACATCACAAGCACAGTGAACTCAAGAATTAACAGTACACTGGGCTTGGGTGCTTTATCCAGCCAACCTATAGTGTTAACAACCCCAATCAAATTTATCTCAAATAAAGGAAAGGGGGTTGTAGAGGTAGCTAGGAAGAATCCTGATTTACCTAAGAAAAACAAAGTTCAACAGAAAACGTCGAACAGAGCTCGACGATCGTGGAACATAGCTAGGCGATCTCAAGCTGAATTGCCGAACTTAAGTCGACGATCTCTGAACTCTGAACTCTGGAAAAGTCGATCTTCGAACGGAGCTCGACGATCTGACCCAAGATCGTCGAACTCATCTCAGAGATCATCGAACAGAGATCAGAGATTTGAGCAAGGTTTTAAAGGTAAATCAAACTTCAATCCTAGTGGTCCCATATCCCAAAGCTTTAACCCTTATACTGAATGGATAATACCTCCTAGGAGATATCATCCTGAAGGTTATATGTGTCAACTAGGGATGTCTTTTATTTCAGAATTTAAAGGTTATCAACCTAGGCCCAAGGTAAATTGGGTCAAAAACAAGTAAGTTATTATGTATGCAGGTGAAGACCTATCCAACAAAAAACCAACAATAGTATCTGGATAGTGGGTACTCAAAGCACATGAAAGGAAGCAAGGATAATCTAACATCCTTCAAAGCCAAGCTTGGACCCAAAGTTATATTTGGAGATTCAAAAATTGGACAAACCAAGGGATATGGTGCAGTCCAAGTAGGCTCATTCACATTTAAGATGGTAGCCTATGTGGAAGGACTGAAGCACAATTTAATCAGCATCACTCAACTGTGTGATGAAGGATACTAGGTGACATTCAACAAATCCTCATGCAAAATCAGATCAGAGGACAACACAAATGTGTTGACAGGTAAAAGGAAAGGTAATATCTATCTTGTAGATTTTTATTCAACTAAGGTAGATATTTGCTTGTTCAACTCTGTTTGTAAACCAAATGAACTTTTGCATAAGAGATTAGGACATATAAACCTTTGAACCATTGCTAGGCTATCCAAGGACAACCTTGTTAGAGGACTACCTTCTGGCCCCTACAAGAAGGAAGGACATTGCAGGGCATGTCAGTTAGGCAAGCAAACCAAAAATAGCTTAAAGTCACTTAATTAGAGTGATTAACTTAGGATTTTTTATCTGTTACACATGGATCTTTTTGACCCATTACAGTACAAAGCTTAGGAGGGAAATTTTACACTTTAGTGGTTGTAGATGACTTCTCTAGATTCATATGAGTGTTCTTTCTGAGGAAGAAGTCTGATAACTTTAAGTGTTTTACAGAGTTTCTCAAATGCATACAGACTGAGTTCAATACTCACATTGCCCTGATCAGAAGTGATCATGGGACAGAGTTAGATTCTCTTCTTATGCAAGAGTTCAGTAAGATTGAAGGGATCAGACACACTTTCTCAGCTCCTAGAACTCCTCAACAAAATGGGGTAGCTGAAAGGAAAAATAGAACCCTTATTAAATCTGCTACTGCATTGTTGGCAGATGCTAACCTTCCTCTATCCTTTTGGGCAGAGGCAGTAAGCACCTCAAACTATGTATTGAATAGATGTTTGATACATAAGCTAAAGGGCAAGACTCCCTATGAATTACTCAAAGGGAAGAAACCTAAGTAGATTATTTAAAGATTTTAAGTTGTACTTGTTACATACACAATAATGACAAGAAGTACATAGCAAAATTTCAAGCCAAAGCTGATGAAGGAGTATTTCTGGGATTCTCCATAATCAGTAAAGCTTATAGGGTATATAACAAAACTTCACTTAAAATTGAAGAATCTGTACATGTATCTTTTGATGAAACTAACATGTCTTACAAGGAGAAGAATGCTTCTACCATAGAACCTTTATAGGTACATTCTCTTTCAGAAAATTTGGATAGGTTACATATTATGGAAAAGGATACAACACATTCACCTATCCAACAAAGACGTGGAAGTAGTGAAGATGAAGAGGACACTCAACATCTTGGTGAGAACCAAATTGAAGAGCCAGTTGTTGTTCCATAAGAGAAAACAACAACACAGGTTGGTGAACAATCAACACCCCCTATTGATTTAGTAACATCAAGAGATCATCCAATATCCCAAGTGATTGGAGAAATCTCAGCTGGTGTGCAAACCAGAAATCAGGTCAACCAAAATCTGATGCACACCTTCTTTTTATCTCAAATTGAGCCTCAATCCATACAAGATGCAGAACAAGATCCACAATGGATTATTGCAATCCAAGAGGAATTACATCAATTTGAAAGGAACAAAGTTTGGGAGCTAGTGCCAAGGCCAAAGGATCACTCTATTGTTGGAACAAAATGGGTGTTCAGGAACAAACTGGATGATCAAGGAATCATTGTAAGGAACAAGGCAAGGCTACTTGCACAAGGATACTCACAAGAAGAAGGAATAGATTATGACCAGACCTTTGCACCAGTTGTAAGGTTGGAGGCCATATGAATATTTCTAGCTTATGCAGCACATAAATAATTCAAGGTCTATCAAATGGATGTAAAGAGTGCATTTCTCAATGGAGATATCAAGGAATAAGTCTATGTTAGACAACCCCCAGGTTTTATCTCTCCAACTCATCCTGATTATGTTTTTAAATTGAATAAAGAATTATATGGTCTTAAGCAAGTTCCAAGAGCATTGTATTATACCTTAGCATGCTTTCTCTTGAAAAATGATTTTATAAGGGGTAGAGTAGACCAAACTCTTTTTATTAGAACCCATAAGTTCAATACCCTACTTATACAAATTTATGTAGTTGATATTATCTTTTGATCTACTGATTCAAATTTGTGCAAAAGGTTTTCCAACCTAATGCATTCTAAATTTGAAATGAGTTGCATGGGTGAGCTTTCCTTCTTTCTAGGATTTCAAGTAAAACAGCATGGTGATGGCATATTCATTTCTCAAAACAAGTATGCAAAAGAGTTGGTTAAGAAATTTGGTATGTCTGAAGCATCCTGCATGAAAACACCTATGCCTACTACTGCTGTATTAGATGCTGATGAACATGGGAAACCTATTGATCAGACAACATATAGAGCAATGATTGGCTCATTATTGTACCTTATAGCTAGTAGAACTGACATAATGTGTGCTATATGCATATGTGCTAGATTCCAAGTAAGCCCAAGAGAGTAACACCTAACATTAGTAAAAAGGATTCTTATGTATGTGAAAAGTTGTCCAAATCTAGGTCTCTTGTATCCAAAAGATTCAGGATTTGAATTAACTGGATTTTCAGATGCTGATTATGTTGGATGAAGAGTTGGCAGGAAAAGCACCAGTGGAACTTGCCAGTTTTTTGGTGACAGACTTGTCTCCTGGTTTTATAAGAAACAAACATTTGTGTCCACATCAACTGCTGAAGCTGAATACATGGAAGCAGGTAGTTGTTGCTCGCAGATTTTGTGGATTCAAAATCAGCTCCTAGACTATGGTTACAACTTAGATAAGTCAAAAATATTTTGTGATAACACCAGTGCTATTTCTATAGCACAAAATCTAGTCCTCCATAATAGGACAAAACATATAGAGATTAGGCATCACTTTTTAAGAGATAATGTTGAGAAGAATAAAATTGAACTTCAATATATCCCCACTGATTTACAAAGGGGAGATATTTTCACCAAACCATTAGATGAAAAGAAACACACATTCTTCCTGAATCATTTAGGAATTTTAGATGGAGGAAGTTTAAATTAAGATCCATGATTTTAAAAACCTTAAAATTGACCAAGACTAGGCTAAAAACTTTATTTTTCTAGTGTCTATAAGGTATTTCTGATCTCTGAACTGCGCTCGACATTTTTCCCCAAGATCATCGAACGGAGATCGACGTTCTCAGAAATCGTCGACCGGAGTTCACCGTTTTCTAGATAGTGTTAGGCTATCTCTTTCTGGTAAGAGATCATCGAACGGAGCTCGACGCTCTCCAATGTCGTCGAACGGAGATCGACGATGTTGAAGACCTTTCAGATTCCTTTAGAAGCCCAGATCGTCGAACTAAGTTCAACGATCTTTCCTTTTCTGCGTCGAACCCTAATATAAAAATCATTTTTCGGCCGTCGTTCTCTTTTGTGCTTTCATACATTTTGCAGAGATTTTCTTTCCTTCCAAACATCTCTACACTCAGTTTTGTTTGTTCGTTTTTGCAGGTAACAATGGTCATCTCTGTTGAAGTCTTAGCAGCGATGAAGTTTGACACGAGTTTTACATCGACATAGACTCATTCGAAGGCAGTGATCAAGTCTTCAAGGATATTTTGGAATTGTTCAAAGATCAACAGTTGGTTCCTATCATGTCCACAAGAATGAAATTAGCTGCAGATGAAATCAAGGAATGGGTGTATACTGCACACAACTTGGATCAGAACACAGTGATTTGAGCAATATCGGGAACATAGGTATCCATAACTCTTGCTCTCCCAACAGAAGTCTTCTAATTGAGTACAGAGCATGATTCTGCAGAGTTATCTGGAGAGGAATTTGCTAGTATGTTTGATAGAATGGGTCACTCATCAGTAAACCCTAATAAGTTACTTAAGAAAAATCTGTCAATGGAGTATAGATTTTTAGCTGATGTTGTGGGAAAGGTACTGCTGGTAAAGCATTCTGCTCATGATACCATCTCTAGTATCAATTCTGTTTGATGGGTGCATTAGTTGATAAGAAGCATTTGAATTGGGGAGAGATATTCTTTGATTTAATTAAGAAAAAGATAAACAAGAACCTTGCTAATTTTGGGAGGACTCTAGGACTGTTTCTGCATAACAGATGCCTTCAACTGCTTGTTTCCAGTGGCATGCACATCAATGCCTCTAAGAGACTATCTTGTGCCCTCTTTGGAAAGTGGGACAGGAAAATTGCTAAACCCAGCAGGGTTCCTACAATGATTTCAACTTCAGGCACAAGGACTGTACAAGTCACTTCCCCTCAGGCAACTGCCCTCTTGGAAGAATGGTCTGCCTCCTCCTCATCTCCACCATCTTCAACCATTGTTTCTTCAACCATCCCTACATCCACCATCCCCACTTATATTTCATCCCCCATCACCATTTCATCTCCAATATCAACTCCTTCACACCCCACCAGCAAGTACTGAAGACCATTTCCATCCTCTATACTATTATCCATACCTTGACATTGATTCATCCATTCACATTCCATCATTCAATCTACTAGATGATTCCTTCATGGTTGATTCTCATTCCTTACCCCTTAAGCCCCCATCATCATCTAACTCTTACCAACAATTACTTCAAGACATTCTAGCTCAACCATCCTTCACTCCATCCATTTCCATCCCAGTGACTTCCATCACAACCATCCATTTCTCTGCCATCCACATCATTTCTCCACATCACTACACCTCCTCCAACACCATCAACTTCTTTCACATTCTCCTCTACCTCTACTCAAGTATCCCTTGAGCAAGTAGATCTTCCAGCTCTAGCAGATAAGCTCTATGAGATGTTAGCTCCCAGGCTAGCACTCTTGCTGGAGACCTCCATGGCTCCACACCTTAAGTCTATACAGGACTTATTTGTCAGGCTCTCCTCTTTTTGTCCTCCTCAGGCAATCTCTTCTGTGGGGTGCCTTGATCTAGTACATACTGAATCTAGGCAGGGGGAGATGCCACATGAAGAAGAAATGCTGCCTGCTTTAGATAAAGAAGTGCTAGAGATTCCAGCCCCAGTTCCAGTCCTAACAGTTGACCTCAAGTTACTGCTTTCAGAATTTGATGCTCTCCACAGCAGATATCTTCCAGCTCAAGAAGCTAAAGACCTTACTAAGACCATTGTGCCTATTTTCAGTTGTGATCCCAGCCTGATATCCTTATATATCAATTCTATAAAGGCTGTGGAAAGTGTTACTGCTACTGATATTGTGATTGCTGATTCTGCTGCTAATGAAGTTAGTTGTGATATTGCTGATGATTTGTTGATGACAGAGGCAAATGATTCAGAGCCTGTTGTTCTTGTTGATGAGCCTATTATTAATGCTGCTATTGTTTCAGAAACTACTGTTGTTATTTATGTTTCTAATGTTGTTGCTGCTCAAATTATAGGTGTTGCTATCTCTTCTGTTTCTGCCAGTGTTGTTATTTCTGCAAGTACTGCTTCTATCACTACTACTGATGCTGCTTAAACTGAACCATCCAAACAACAGAAAGAGTATATAAAAAGGATTGATGAATTGTATGACAATCCTCAGAGCTCAAACTGTGACAAGTTCAGAACTGATTCTGATGACTCCTCTGCAACCATTGCAAGGAAGAGGAAAGCCAGAAGCAAAGCTTTGAAGAGAGTCCCTCCAGAGAAAGTAAAGGATGATAATGACATTCCCTATTATATTCTGCATGACTGTCCAATAACTGAACCATGGATGCAATTCTACAAGAACCAGCTGAAGGCAATGAAGAAGAAGAGAAAGTTTGACAAAGGATCATCTCACCATAATCCTCCTCCTCCTCCTCCTTCACCAGATGCAGGAACTAGTGGAGGTTCTGCTTCACAATCCTCATATGCTAAAACTCAAAGTTCCTCTCAAGCTCAAGATAGATCACAATCAAGAGAATATCAACAAAGAGGCTACCGATCCAGGAGATGCCAGTACAGAGGAAATCAAAGAGGACACAAATTTATTTCCAGAGGACAACCAAGACAACATCCCTATCATAGGGAAGTACAAGGCCCCATTGATTCAACTTCAGGTCCTTTCCTTTACAAGCTTAAAGAAATTGTTACTTCAAGAGCTCCTCCTGCTGATACAATCAACAAATTTGAACCTCCTGTTCCCTTTGAGGATCCGGAGAACAATCCTCTTTCTTGGACAGCAAGGATGAAAGAATTGGCTGCCTTAGATCAAATAAAGAAGGAAAGAGAACAAGGGAGAGATACTTCAAACATCACCACTTTATCTGAGCAAAGGAAGAAAGAACTTTAAAGATACTCCTCCAGAAAATTCTTTGATCCAGAGAGTTATATGAAGCTGCACCCAGAGGCTGTTGTTCCCAGACCTAAATCTTAAACCTCCCTAGGTGCTGCTGATGACAGAAGATCCAAGAAAGATGCTCAGAATCCAAACAGAGAAATCTTGTTCAAAAAGAAAGAAGAAAAGGAGTAATTATGTAAGCTGATAGTATATATCTATTTCTGACTATCTGTTGTGACTTTATATCTGCTTCTGCAATGCTGCACTTCATTATTTTGCTATGTTGTATTTGCTTTTGTTTCTGCTAATATGCTTTTTAATTCTTATGTCATGTAAAAGTAATCCTCACCCAAATAGGGGGAGATTGTCTAAATACCCTATTACTGATTTGGGTAAGGATCACTATGTCCTTAGGAATATGTCTTGACCTCATTGTACAGTTTTAAAGGTCAACTAGAATAGGTCTAAGGCTTAGAACTGAGGTTTGAAAGCTGCCCCAAGACCTTCTAGTTAAGAATTCAAGTGTAGAAGTTTAAGGCAATTCTCGTCGAACTCAGATCGACGAGGCATCGAACTCAGTTCGACTATTTCTGAGCTCTGTTCAACGAGTCATCGAACTCGGTTCGACGATCTCTGAGCTCAGATCGACGATTTCTGTTTTAAGTCAAGTTCCAGTCTCTGAGCTTAGGTCGACGATAGTCGAGCTCAAATCGACGACTTTTCTTGAGAGAACGACGATTTCAGAATTCAAAATCAGTCAGTTATAGAATTCAATCTGATTCATATCCAGCATTTATTTCAAAGGATTTTGTAGCCATTTCAATCAATCTGGAGCAAGTTTCAAGGAAGACTAAATGAAATGTCTCTTGGGACTTTCCTCTAGAGACAAATATCATTTAAGGAAGTCATTTATGACTGGCTAATGGTTATCTAGAAGTCTGATTTTCAATATATCATCTAAGAGTAATTGAGACAGGATCATTATTATTCTAAGGAATAGATTATGAGACACAAGTTCTACAGGATTACAAGTTAGAATTCTTAAAGAACACAAGGAATACATCAGTAAAGGAGATCACCACACAGAAAAGAATTCCTCTATTCTTTCAAGATCTCTTTTGAATCAAGTGTTCAAGGCTTCATCAATCAAGGACACCAAACATATTACATTTCAACCTTTATTGAAATCATTCTTTGCTGGAGATCTCAATCATACTTAAGGCCTATCACCCTGTGCAAAGCTTCTCTTCCTGAACAACTACAAATCTCAAGGGGAACTTTGAAAACAACAATCCACTAGTCTTCTCTTTGACTGTTGATAGAGAAGAACATCAACTCTTTCTTTTTCTTTCATTCTGCTGTAAAAGGGTTACTCAAAACTCCCTTCAAAAGTTTTGTGGTTGGTTTCTGAGACCTTGTAAAAACTCAGTTGTGGCAAGACACCTGATCAAAAAATCTGATTTGGTTTTTGAGCACCTTATCAAAAGCTCATTGGTTCCCAGGAAACCTGATCAAATATTCCTGCAGTGGATTCCTACCTAGGGTGGTAGAAGAGTGGATGTACCCAGGTTGATTGGGGAACCACTATAGATCCTTGTGTCTTTGGTTGCTGTGTTTGATTTGTTGTGTGCTGTGATTTGTTTCTTGCTTACTTAGTTTTTATTTACTGCAAGCACAATATACATATATATATATATATATATATTTCAAGTCTTCCACTGCTGAATAATTTTTTTAAAATTGGAAAATTACTTTAATATACTTTATTCACGCTCTCTCTAGAGTAAAGGTAGATCTTACCCTCACTTTCAACATACCTGCATTTTACTTCATATCATTTTGCATACTTATATTGCAATATTAGGGACAATGTTAGATTTAAGTATGGGGTGTTTTCTTAGTTTTCTTTATTGCATTTCTATATTCTGCACTCATTAAAAATACAAAAAAATGCAAAAAAAATTAAAAACTCTAAAATTTTTGCTTGTTTTTATAATAAAAAAATCAATAATACAAAATTTTTTTGGCTTTTTAGATAAATTTTTTTGTGTATGTAAATATTCTCTTTCCCCTCTTCTATTTCTCTTCCCTCTCTTTACATATATTTTTTTATTATTGTCTTTCCCCTCTTACTTTCTCTCCCATCTTTGTAAATAATTTCTCTCTCTTCCCTCTCTTGTAAATATTTGTTAAAAAACTCAAAAATATAAAAAATAATAATTATTAATTAAGAAAAAGATGAAAATTCCAAAAAAAAGATAATAAATCAAAAATATAAAAAAAGAGAATAACTCAAAAAATATAAAAAAAGATAATAACAATAAAAAAACTTGCATAAATGTTTTTTATTATGTAACAAATAAATCGAATATCATATTCTTAACTCTTTTCGCTCTCCAAAAATCTTGTTTCGAGTTTATTTATAAGAGAATTTATTAATTCTTTGTTTACTATTCGTTTATTAATTGGACATTGATAGATTTGAATATCTGGGGTAAAGTTTTAAAATAAAATTTATGCTTTATTACTTTTATTTAGATTAGGGACTTATTTTCAACACTACGTCTACTTTATCTAAATAATTGCACGTGTATTTTGTTAAAACATAACAACCTTAGACTTTAATAATGTTTACTCGAAGCTTTTTTTGAATTATAGGAACGTTCAATTTATCAAAGTTGTTCTCAAATTTTTTTTAAAATTCTATTTTTCTTCTTGAAAGAAAAAAAACCTATCTCTCATTTTTTTTCATGTCTTACTTGGCATGATTTAATCCACTTTTATCCTTAAAAGAACCTATGTCAATGTTAATAAGATTTCATTTTGAAAACATAGGCATCTAAAATTTTAAAAGATTATATGTTATGGAGAAAGAGGATAAAATTTATTACTCATATAAATATACATTGGGTTAATATGAAATTGATACAAAAAATATTATGTTAGGAAAATAAGATTTCATTTTCCTTAACAATCAAAAAAATTATTAGAGGTTTGAAGAAAATATATACCTCACGTCTAAAACCAAAGACCTCTTCATAAAACCACATAATCCCCCTTAACCATTTTCAATGATTCTAGACTTATTTTAAAAATCTTTTTAAAGGGAATATTTTTTAAATTGCATTATTTCCTTTAATTCTTACAAGCTAAAGTTTGTATGATTCAAGTCTATTTTTGTTAACCTAACAAATACAATTTTTGCTTTCTATTTGATTATATCGAGAAGTTTTTAGCCGAAACTCTTCCTCTATTTAAATTTTTGTCATAATTTAGGACTTAACTCTTATACCACAGATGTTTATTTAGATCTCTCTTTTAATTAATTTAAGCAGTAGCTAAATTTAGGATTTCTTTTAATTCCCTATAAGTTCATCTCCAACTTTTGATCTGCAATAACAAAAGCTTAAGTATGTTAGTGTTTGATAAGATGTAAATATTCGTATTTTTACATAATTTATTTATATAGTTTTAGTTTATATTTTGTTGTTTCTAGTTATTTTTGTTCAATAAATTGTTTTTTTATATTTATCTTCTAACTTAGCTTTTTTTTATTTTTCTTGAAATTTTCAAAAAATTGTCAAAATTTCAAAGTACACGCTCGTGTCAAATTTTCATGCCCGTGACCTGGGAAGGTAACTTTGATTCTAGTGGAAAAGTGATGCCTGCAAAGAAATGATCCAAACACGCCCGTGTCAAATCTAATACACCCGTGTTTTGACTCGACACGCCCTGTGTCTCACCAATCGATGCTCGACGCATTCAGTTCGATAATCCCAGCTCGACGCTTTGCATGTCATGCTCGTGTCCCGATTGACATGCCCATGTAAAGCTCGATCGACGTTCTTTGATCCTAGTTTGACGTTTGTCGAAACCTGCGCAACACCTCCACCAGGCATACCTTACTAACACGCCCCTAACATCCATGTCACGCCCGTGACCAACACGTGTCCCGTTCAAAAAGCTTCAAGAAATCGACCAGACAGAAAAATTTTGACTTCTTCAGCACGCCGACCTAACACGCCCCCATATCACGCCCGTGACCAGGGCGTTTCACCTACTTTTTTTGTCTATAAGTAAAAATTTTCTGTAATGTCCAAGGGTTCATCTTTCTGGACCATTTTACTGTTAGGAGGGTTTCTTAAGTGCTTTCATGCTTTGTAAGGAGATTTTCTCCCCCTCACTTTTATGTTTGTTTTAACTTTGTAATCAACTTTTTCATCTTAATAAAATTGGTAGCTTTTTCTTCCTTACGTTGTTATGAATCGCATCTATCTGCCCCACCTTCAACCATCTTATTTGTCTTTTGTTTTTCTTTATTTTTCTATGTGTGTGTGTGTATGAGTATAGATTTATGCTTTTGAGTTTTAGTTATTTTGTTACCTAGCTTTGTTTAGACTTAGGATTTTTGTGCTCTTTATGTTCTTTCTTATGAATTTATAAAAATGATTTTAAAGTAGTTTTGTTTATCTTTTTCATTACTTAGTTTTGTTTTAAAACTTTTTGTTCTTTTTAACTTTTCTTCCACTTTTTAAGCTCTTTTATAAAATTATAAGAATAAAAATTTACTTGTTTTAATATTTGCAACGCTTTAATTTTAAATTTTATTTTGAAAACCTTTTGCTCCTTTTATTTTTATTTTCTCTTTTTATGAGTTTTTATCATGTTTTAGTTGTAGATTTATAATCATTTTAATTTTTCGGTCACTTTGGTATTCCTTTTTTTGTATGTGTGTGTGAGTGTATGAGTTAGATCTTTATCATTTTCATTCTTTCAAGTAGAGTGTGTGCGTGTATGAGATAGTATTTTCTGCTTTCAATTTCCCTCCTACTCGTTGAGTAGGACTCGCAATTTCTCGCCTACTCGTTTGAGTTGGACTTGTGATTTTATCGCTTTCATTTACCGCCTACTCGTTTGAGTAGAACTTGCACATTATCGGTTTCTTTTCTGCTTTTGTTTCCCGCCTACTCGTTTTAGTAGGACTCACACTTTATCGCTTTCTTTACTGCTCTTATTTCCTGCCTACTCGTTTGAGTAGAACTAGCAATTTTTCTGCTTTCTTTACTGCTTTCATTTCCCGCCTACTCATTTGAGTAGGACTTTTATTTCAATTATGCATTTTCTTTTCATAAGCCATCCCCATTCCGATGAGTGGCAAATCACTCTTAGCCCTAAGTATCGAAGAACATTGGGACAGATAAAATCATTTTAAATAATTAAAGGTCTTCTTTTTCTCATTAATTAAAGCACTTAAGGTTTGCCCCAGGTATACTACGTAGGACCACATATCGATATGTGGGCTCTATTTCTGTTGTCCATACGCTAGCTGGCCTAGAGGCCATGTGTATGGACCGATCACCTTGGGTAAAGAGAATTGCGTGCATAACCTCGAGATAGGAGAAGCATAATTCTCCCGGATTGGGCTCCCCACCAAATAGCGGGGTTCTTTGCGTAATGCGGGCATTAAGAGGAATCCTTTGTTGGATGAGAGATCGGTCAAATAATCTTAATGTTCAGGTGAGCGATATCCCTATAGCTAGGTGAGCTCATTCTTTAGGAGCCTCCAGGGCTAAGTCGCCCTTTAAATAATTTAAATTTAGTATCTGTAATTATTAAAAGTTATTTTAGTCAAATCAATTCGGTTCCGATGCGCTATTTCTTCATTGAATTTTTAAGTTTATTTTTTTGGTTTTATTTTCTATATTTTTTATATATATCAGTCTTAGATAATTAAATAATCACACGACAAAATATTAACAATAAAATAATAGTCCCTCTAAGAAAGAATAGAAATAGTCAACCCGTCCTCTAGAACAATATTACCCTGTTATTCCTCACCGGAAAATCCTGTACTCCACGCGATAGGTGTACTTGCCTCCTTTCATTAAAAATCGGTTTCAACCGGTTTCTATATCAAATAAAATCTGCATGCCCCGCCCTTCTACTAAATAAACTATAACTATTAAAATAAATCCACCCGTTGGGCGCCACGAGTTTTAACCATCAGCAGACTAGGCTTTGGAGCTTCTTCTAGTCAAACTCAAATTCTTATGAAAGATATTTTAACTACCCCTGTAAAATCCATGTCTGCTAAAAGAAAAGAAATATTAGAAATCACAGATAAAGGCACCGAAGTTTTTAAATAAAAATCCATACTAAAACATAATAGAAATTTCCAGAAAACAATGTTCAATAGAATTCGTCGAACTGAGCTCGAAAAAATCACAATTATTCATCGAATGGAGATAGACGAATGCTGAACACAGGAAATGAGTATTGTTATTCACTAAATCGTGCTTGATGAAATCACAATCATTCGTCGAACAGAGATCAACAAAATCAGATTAATTCATCGAACTCAAATTTTTCAAACAAAAACATTACTTCTTTTCAAAAGAATAATCAAACTCAAAAGTTGTTAAACCCTTTCACTGAGTGGATCATTCCTCCCAGGAGATATCATCAACTTGGATATAAAAATCAACCTGAATATTCTTATATTTCTACTTATTATGACAAAAAATTAGGACCCAAGGTAATCTTGGTCAAGAACACCTAACTTGTTTTTAATACAGGAAAAGAACTATCCAACCATAGAGGAATAGTGGTTTTTGGATAGAGGGTGCTCTAAACACATGACAGGAAGAAAAGTTAATCTCAAAGACTTCAAAGCAAAGATTCGACCAAAAGTCATATTTGGAGACTTCAACTGTGGCCAGACAAAGGGCTATGTAAATATAAAAATTGGAGTTACCTTCAGAAAGGTAGCTTATGTGAGAGGTCTAAAACATAACCTCATCAACATCAGTCAACTATGTGATGAAGTTTATCAGGTATCATTTAATAAGTCTTTATGCTTTATTTTATCTAATGAAAGCAAAGTTTTTTTATCTAGGGTTAGATAGGGTAACATATATTTAGTCAATTTTAATTCTACTAAAATTGAAATATGTTTGTTTAATCATATAAGTAAAATAAATGATCTTTGGCATAAACCATTAGGGCATGTAAACCTTAGAACTATTGCTAAATTATCGAAGGACAACCTTGTTAGAGGACTACCTTCTGGATCTTACAAGAAGGAAGGACTTTGCCGGGCTTGTCAATTAGGTAAGCTAAACTAAAAATAGTTTTAAATCCATATCTAAGAGTGATTGACCCAGAATTTTTTATTTGTTACATATGGACCTTTGGACATATTGCAATACAAAGTTAAGGAGGAAAGTCACACACTTTAGTAATTTTTGATGATTTCTCCAGATTCACTTGGTTGTTCTTTCTTAGGAGCAAGTCTGATAACTTAAAAATTCTTACAGACATTTTTAGGAACATCAAAATTGAGTATTCTACTCAGATTGCATTGATCTGAAGTACTCATGGCATATAGTTTGAATCTCTTATAATTAAATAATTCTATGAGAAAGAAGGAATCAGGTAGTGTTTCTCTGCTCCTAGAACTCCTCAACAAAATGGGGTGGTAGAAAGGAAAAAAAGAACCCTAATTGAGACTGCTAGAACATTACTTGCAGATGCTCACTTACACCCATGTTTTTGGGCAGAGGCAGTAAGCACAGAAAATTATGTTTTTAACAGAAGTCTCATTCATAAACTCAAGGGTAAGACTCCCTATGAATTGCTTAAAAATATGAAACCTAAAGTAAATTATTTTAAAAATTTTGGGTGTAAATGTTATATTAATAATAATAACAAGAAACATTTAGGAAAATTTTAAGCTAAAGCTGCAGATGAAATATTTCTTGGATATTATCTTATTAGTAAGGCTTATAGAGTTTATAATAAATCTACCTTTAAAATAGAGGAATCAATACATATAACATTTGATGAATCTAACATGTTTTATAAGGAGAGGAATACCTCTACCATAGATTCCTTTCAGGTACAAATTATTTGTGAAAAACTAGATGACTTAAACCTAAAGCAAGAGTAAACATTGAATCCTTCTCAACAGTTTGATGAAGATAGTGATGAAGATAGTCCTGAAATTTATGTTGAAAAAGTTGTAGCTAATGAAATTCCACAAGAGGAATTAACAACTCAAATCATTAAAGAACTAATTCCACCTATTGATTATGTCACTATTAGAGATAATCCTAGATCTCAATTGATTGCAGACATATCAGTTGGTGTGCAAATAAGGCATCAACTAAATCAAGATCCGATACATATATGTTTTCTATCTAAGATTGAACCTTAATACATAAAAGATGTAGAACAAGATCCTCATTGGATCATTATAATTCAAGATGAACTCAATCAGTTTGAGAGAAATAGAGTTTATGAATTTGTTCCAAGACCCAAAGGCTATCCAGTCATTGGAACCAAATGGGTCTTCAAGAATAAACTGGATTCTCAATGAATTATAATGAGAAATAAAGCTAGATTGGTAGCTCAAGGATATTCACAGGAGGAAGGAATAGATTATGATCAAACTTTTGCTCCTGTTGCAAGATTAGAAGATATCAGAATATTTCTTGCTTTTGCTGCATTTAAAAAATTCAAATTATATCAGATGGATGTAAAGAGTGCATTTCTGAATGGAGATATCAAAGAGGAAGTCTATGTAGAAAAAACTCTCGGTTTTATCTCTTCAACTCACTCATCTCATGTATTTAAGCTTAATAAAGCTCTTTATGGTCTTAAACAAGCTCCAAGAGCTTGTTATGAGACTCTTACTAATTTTCTATTAGAGAATAAATTTTGTACAAGCAAAATAAACAAAACTTTATTTTTTATACATCATAAAACTAAAATTATACTAGTTCAAATATATGTTGATGATATAATTTTTGGTTCTACTTATTCCAAACTTTACAAAAGGATCTTTGACCTAATGCATTCTAAGTTTGAAATGAGTAGCATGAGTGAATTATCTTATTTTCTTGGCTTACAAGTCAAACACCTAATTGCATCTTAATATCTCAATCTAAATTTGCTAAAGAGCTAATTAAAAGATTTGGGATGTCAGATGCCTCTTTTATAAAAACACACATGCCCTCTAATGCTCTAGTTGATAATGATGAACAGGGCAAACCTATTGATCAGAAAACATATAGAGCAATCATTGAGTCTCTATTTTATTTAACAGCAAGCAGACCAGATATTATGTTTCTAACCTATATTTTTGCTAGGTTTCAAGTTAACCCTAAAGAATCTCACCGTATTTTAGTAAAAAGAATTTTGAGATATATAAAGAGTTGTCCTAATCTAGGACTCTAGTATCCTACTGAGTTAGGATTTGAATTAACTAGATTCACAGAAGCCTACTATGCTGGATGTAGAGTTGACAGAATAAGCACATCAGGAACTTATCAGTTTCTTGGTGATAGGCTTGTGTCATGGTTTTGTAAGAAGCAAATCTCTGTGTCTACTTCTACTGCTGAGGCTGAATATATTACAGCAGGTAGTTATTGTTTACAGATTTTGTGGATTCAAAATCAACTACTAGATTATAGATACAACTTAAATAATTCAATTATATACTGTGATAATATAAGTGCAATTTAAATTGCACAGAATCCAGTCCTTTATAGTAGGACTAAACATATAGAAATAAAGCACCACTTTATCAGAGATAATGTGGATAAAAATAAAATTAGCCTGGTATTCATTTCTACTAATTTACAAAGAGCAGATAATTTCACCAAACCATTGGATGAAAAGATACATATTTTCTTTTTAAATCAATTAGGAATGATTGATGGAGAGTCATTAAGTTGATTTTGGACGGGGATCGATGAACTGCAAACCTTTCATCTAATGGAGATCGACAAATTGGGAACCTTTCGGAGATCGACGAATTGTAAACATTTCGTTGAATGGAGATTGATGAATTTTAAACATTCTTCGAACGGAGATCGATGAATTGTGAACATTTTGGGGATCGATGAATTGCAAATTTTTCGTGAACCTTTCGTCGAACGGAGTTCAAAGGACTGCTTATCATCCGTTCAACTTCTGAAAATTTATATTTAGGTTTTCATCGATCTCTGTCCTGGACATTCTCCATTTGTCTTCTCTTGCACTTTATTTCTTTATTTTGCAGGATGATGGAGGTGTCACAAGCGATTCTTACTGCGATGAAATTCGATGATGGATTCGATATCGACCTGGACTCATTCAATATTCGGATCAAATCTTTCTGGACATCTTGCAACTTGTTGAGGCACAACATCTGCGATATTTTATGTCCACCTGTATCAAGCTCTGCATCACAAAGATAAATGAATGGGTTTACAGTTCAAAGGTTCATGATCTTACAACAGTTACTGGATCCATCTCTGGTCATCAGGTTTCTCTTACCCCTACGATTTTATCTAAAATTTTTGGTTTGGTCAATTGAGAAGATCAATTAGAATTATCAATTACATAATTTGATATTATACTAGATAGAATGGATCACTCACAAGGAAACCCTAACCATTTGTTGAAAAAGGATTTCTTTGTAGAATATAAATTTCTAGCTGATGTGGTTGGGAAAGTTCTTCTGGGCAAACATTCAGCCCATGACTATATCCCCAGGCAACTGTTTCTGGTGATGAGTGCTCTGGTTAACCAGAAAAACATTAACTGGGGGACAGTTTTGTTTGATTCAATCAAAAAAAAAGAGATTGATAAGAAGGATGTGAGTTATGGAAGAGTTTTGGGTATTTTTCTCGAGATAAAATATCCAAAGGTCTTGGTCCCTCAGACTATACATATTAATGCATCTGAGAGGATTACCTCAGCTCTCTTTGGTAAATGTGAGAGGGTGATTCCTAAGCCTCCCAGGGTTGAATCTTCAAGGACAGCTTTTGAAAGCACTAGAGGTGTCTCAGCTACTCTCCCTACTCTAGCAGAAGTTTTTCCCCTCTTTTTCTACCTATCCATAACCATCTCCACATAATTCCTCTAGTCCTTTCACACCACCTTATTCTCAGATGCCTACATCTCATTATCCTAGAACAACTCAATCAAGGCAAGAAAGACCTACAAGGCAAGACAGACCTACATGGTCTGAGACTTATTGCAGATAGAGCAGTCAGCAAATTTCAAGCCATGATAGGCTAACTTCTCCAGTAATTGAACCAAAATTAGATCCTGTGTACAGAATGGCTATGTTCATGGAACACGTTGCACTTTCTCAGATAAGGAATGCAAGAACTGAAGGTAAGGATACCTCTCAGTTTACTACTATGTATTCATACAGGAAATAGGAATTGGACAGATATCAGACGAAAAGCATGTTTAATGTTGATGAATATATGAGCTTGCATCCAGAAGTTGTTCTTCTCAAAGTCTCTTCTGAGAAGATTATTGGTTCACAAGATCAGATTCTGAGCAAAAGTGAGTCTAGAGATCCAATAAGATAATAGATTTTTAAGAAATCTTCTTTAGATCCTTCATCTGATGCATCTCAGAAGAATTCAAAACTTTGATTATGTTTTTGACACTTATTATTGTTATTTTCCAAAACTTTTCGTATCTACTGAAAATTTATTTTCTGCCAGATAAATATCTATGCTTTTGTATTTCTTATTTAATAGTATCCTCACCCAAATAGGGGGAGATTGTTGGAACTCCTTATTACAGATTTGGTTTAGGATTACTATTATGATGTTTATTTTGACCCAACTTATATATACTAAGGTCATATTTTATTTCCAGAGTTATTTTAGAAGGCTTTCTAGAGATACTTAGTTCGATGAATTCAGAACTCAGTTCGACGAACTCCGAACTCAGTTCAACTAACTTAGGTCTAAAACCCTTAGCTTAGTTCAACGAAATCATAGCTCAGTTGGACAAACGCAGAGCTCAGCTTGATGAAAGTAAAAGCTCAGTTTATAAGAGATCAGTTCAACGAAACAAAGGCTCAGTTCGACGAAATCCTTGTTGAGTTCAACGATCAAACAGTTTTTATATCAAAGAAGGCAGAATGATTTCAAATGTTTGGTAACTGAAACTTTTATATTTAATGCTAAATATTCTAACGAATATACCCGTTTATGGCAGTATTAAATATGGATTCATCATAGAGTATTAAATCTAATTAATTACAAGGCAGTTAAAAATTCTCAAGGGATTCTTCGGACATTTCAAGAATCATTTACTTCAAATTTTGAACTCTTCCCTGACAGACTATATATATACAGAAGATTGTTGCCTCAAATATAACTGATATATAGAGATAGAGATATTTGATACATATATTCTACTTCAGACTCTTCCATTGACACATCTTTAATATAAGATACATCATGATCCATATCTGTCTAACATATCTATTGGAGAGAAAGGGCTTACAAGAAGGCCTACACCCTGAAGAAAAGTCTCCTCCCTTGATCACAATCTCAATTCAAATCAGGGGGAGATTTTTACAACATCATCCACTAAGTCTTCCTAGAGACTCTTGATTGAGAAGACACCATCTAACTCTCTTTAGTTTATTCTTAAACTGTATATAGGGTTCTTACTCCCTTCAAAAGTTAACACTTGGTTCTTAAGTCACCTAATCAAAAGACTTAGGTTTGGTTTTTGGGTACCTGGTCAAAAGCCCAAAGGCTTGCTAGATCTCCCTTAAAAAATAGATTTTCTGGTGGTAGGGCACCTGATCAAAAACTTGTAGTGGATTCTTACCAGTGTGGTAGAAGAGTAGATGTACCCGGATTTATTGGAGAACTACTATAAAATCCTTGCGTCATCTTTGATTGTTACATTCTTTTTTTGTGATGTGCATATTATTTATATATATATAATTAATTTTCAAAACCACTGCAAAAATTAATTTAAGTTTTTATAATACTCTATTCACCCCCCTCTAGAGTAAAGTTAGATCTATCCCTTCCACTTTCATATACGTAGAATAACCCTCAGGTTTTGTCGATCCATCCTTTCTTGATTATGTTTATTACTTTCATAAAGCTTTATATTGTTTAAAACAACATCCTTAAGCTTTGTGTGAGACGCTATCTAGCTTTCTTCTTAAAAACAAGTTCTCAAGAGGAAAGATAATTACGACATTAGTTCTTAGGGAAGTAAAGGGAAACATATTGCTAATACAAATATATGTCGATGATATTATATTTGGATCTACATATGACTACCTTTGCAAAAAGTTCTCTAACTTGATGTAAGGGAAGTTTAAAATGAGCTCTATGGATGATTTAAAGTATTTCTTAGGACTTCAAGTGAAGCAATCTGAAGATGGAATTTTCATCTCCCAGACGAAGTTAACAAAGGAGTTACTTAAGAAATTTTGAATGGAGAATGCAACCTCTATAAGGACTCCAATGGGTTCAATTATGTCTTATGACAAGGATTAGAAAGGGAAACCTTTTGATATAACCAAGTACAGAAGCATAATTGAATCCTTTCTCTACCTTACTACGAGTATACCAGATATAATGTTTTTAACATGTATATGTGCGCGATTCCAGGTGAACTCTAAGGAGTCTCATTATGCCACTGTAAAAAGGATTTTGAGATATCTTAAAGGAACATATAATATTCGCTTATGGTGCCCAAGAAGTAATGACTGCGATATAATTTATTTTTCAGATGCTGATTTAGCAGGAAATAGTGATGATAGGAAAAGAACTTTCAGGATTAGTAAATTCCTTAGAAGAAGGCTTATATCATGAAGTAGTGAGAAAAAAAATTATGTAGCTATCTCAACCGCTGAATTAGAGTATATCTCTACAAGCAGTTATTGCGCTCAACTGTTGTGGATCATAAATCAACATGAAAAATATGATCTGAAGCTGAAGGAGATTCTAATGTTCTATTACTCATCCATTAAATTAGATATTACAAACAATCCATTCTCTCATAACCAGACAAAGCACGTCAAAATACGATATCATTTCATCCGAAAGCATGTGGAGAACAAGGACATCAAAGTCAGCTATGTCCTGGTAGATAAGCAGATTGCAGACTTTTTTACTAAGCCGCTTGATGAGGTAAAGTTAACTTTCTTCAAAATGGAATTTGGTATGCTATACAAGGAATCAAGAAAAGTTTAAGAAATCATCCCAAGTATAAAAATTCAACTTATCGAGAACTCAAAGAAGTATTTATGAAATTAGTCGCAAGGACACGTGAAATCAATCAAAATTACTCGAGTCATTTCGACGAATCCGTCGAGTATTCTCGAGTCATTTCGACGAATTATTCGAGTACTCATAGAACTATTCGACGAATCATTCGAGTTTCAAGTATCATTTTGACTTATCTGTTGAGTTCTCCCGTGTTATTTTGACAATTTTCTATCACTCAAAAAATTTTGCTAACTTTTATTCATTAAATCCGAAGAGTCAAAATTTCCAAAGGCACACGCCTCTATTTCTTCAAAATTTTAATACTATATAAATAGTCTTAAGGGCTTCATGAATAACACACCTTCTATTAAGACTTAAGGGAAGCACCCGCCGATTCTTCTCCGTCAGCGAACTGAACTTTTTTCGGATGATTCATCTTCCATTCCCTTCAATAGTGCCCATAAGAACTTGAAATTTGCAGGTCAGTGGTGAACTAGTACGAACAGGATTTGCGACTGCTTCTGATGAGTTTTGGAATGTAATCCTCTTGCTAGAAACATCCGGTCTGTCATTCCTTCTCGAGCATGCGTACAAGGCCTTTGATAGAGAAGTAATAGATTTCTTCAAGAATATAAAGATAAGGCGTGAAGGTACCAGGATCAAAAGCAAGGTCAGAAATACAGTGTTTCGACTGAAGGACAGTTTACTTAATCAATTTATATGGCTGCCAGTTGTTAAGGAATAAGATTTTCTTTAAGAAAGAGATTTTCACAAAGCTCTTTCTTTTTGTGGTTTATCTAGCAGGACAACATCAATCCGAAGAAAAGCAATGAATGACTAGGGAAAGCTATTATTTTAAATAATTGGCAAAGTTCTTTTATGCAAAGTTGGTTCACACAACTTTGTGTCTAGTGACATGTTCAAGCTTCTGGCAGTAGTTATTTGTACTAAAATGCTGGACTGGGGAGTGGTCCTATCTGATAAGATCAAAGAAAGTATCAAAGCACCAAACTTTTGAAGGATTCTTACATTATTTCTTAATCAAGTTGATAGGAATGAGTTTGATATGTCCTCTAGAATGCACACACATCATTTGAAGAAGATAGAATCCTCCATCTTTAGTAGATGGGATAGAAGCATTCACGAGCAGGGTGGGATGAGATAGTTATAGAAGAGGAAGAGTTCATTAATGAACAGAGAATTGAGTCTCCAACCCCCAATAAAGCACCAGAGAACTTGGTGTAGCTGCTGAGGGGGGAATCTCACTTTAGTGAATGTTAAAAGTCTGTTATACCCTTATGTTAAAGTTCCAATCAGTGCAGATGTTATAGAGATAGTGGTTCAAGAAAATGTTCAGGCTAATGTTGTTCTAGATGATGTTGTTACTGCTGATGATGATGATGTTATTGTTGTTGTTGCTGATGAAAGTATTCCTTGTGAGAAGGAACCTATTGTAGAGGTTGAGGGGGGAGCTATTATCACACTCTCCCCAAAAGGACCTAGGAGATGTTAGAGTTCCTACTAAGGGGGGGTAGGAAGGTGGATGTGATCTCAGAGGTAGTTGAAGTTAATGAGACTGTTCCTTCTGAAGAGTTTCAAGAAGAGGAAATTATTGTGCTTTCTGAACATGTAAGAGAAGCAGTGGAGATTCTTTCTATCCAAGAGCCTGTAGTAGAAGGCTTTCTCCAAGAGGACTATAACACCTTGAGAGCTTCTGGTGAGGCAGAGGATATGGTAGTGCCTCCTTCTTAAGACCAACTGACTTCAGGGGGAGCTCAACTTAGTTGTTTCAAGACAAATGCTAAAAGTATTGTTGTTTCAAGGGCTGAGGTTGTAAGTAATCCTCCTTCTAAAAGTTCAATGTTAATTTCAATTGAAGAAATGTTAGCAAAGAAAATAGATCACTTTGAATATTCTCTGAAGCAAGTGTATGGCAAGGTGGCAGAACTCGAAAAAGATTTGACTTATGGTCTAGCTCAGGTAAACTACAACATGGATATGTTGCAAACTTCTCTAATTGAAGGGTTAACTCAAGGTGGTAAGGACATCAACCATTCAATCAAGAGAATTGGTTGAGTATACAATGAGATAACCCAACTATTAAAATCACATGATGCCATGATACATTCCCATGATGCGAGCATGCATCACATTAATAGACAAATGGGAATCTACAAAGAAGATATCATCCAAACCCACATTTCAAAATTCAGAAAGGGAGAGGGAAGATTACCAAGAAGGATGAGCGAGCTAATAGGGGATGTACACAATAAAATGCACAGTACCAATGTCTGCTCATATCAGAATATAAAGTGGTTACATGAAAAATTGATAAAGAAAGTTTCAGATCAAACTCCACCTATTGAGGTGTATCAACCTACTGTAGGTGGAGAGTTCCATGCTGAAGGTTCAATGTATTTTGAGTAGCATTATGAAGGTGGAGTGTATGTCCCTCCTAAGGAATACACTCAGTTATGCTCTGTTATTTCTGAGGTAGAAGTAGTGATCCTTGGAGAATCTTCTCAACCTCCTCAAAATAGAAGAAGATATAGGGAAGGTCCTTCTACTAAGAGATCTGAACCTAACAACGAGAACAAAGAATTTGCTGAAGTTTGGAGTCCATTTCCAAAGGGATCATTTTGGAAAGCTTCAATTTAGTAGATTTGGGTAATGAAGATAGAATGGTATACTACAACAGAGAAGAATGGGATAAGCGTGAAATATCAAATATGAAGAGGAGGTTACACTTCAGAAAACATAGAAGAGAAAATCTTGATGTTCCTCCTCCTTCACTGAGATATTATCCCAAGCCATATGGTTATTTTGATAGGCAGAATGAAAAGAGCAAGGGGAAGCATTAATAGAATTCTATTTCTAACTCTGTGAAATGCATAGAAAATAGTTAATGCCCATAAGATATTTTTATATAGATATTAATGTTTTGATGATTTATTTCTACTTGTAATTCACTATATCATTTTCTATGTTTCATATTTATGATTATTCTCTGTGAAATTCAGCTTGATATATAGAGTTCAGACTTCTTCAAATAGGGGAAGATTGTTTGGTATTGTATCCACGATAGCACTGATTTAAAAAAGTCCCTAATTAACTAAGATGAATTGAGTTTTATTTGATGCTGCAATCTAGTTATGTACCTATAGGACTTTAATTGCAAAGTACAAACAAATGTCTGATTATAATGGTTCATATAACACAGGACTATGAAATGTAATTCCTCATTGTGTAGGACATAGTGTTGACTCATGTGTAATCTCTCTATTGTGGTGCACTTCATCTCCAATTGCAATAGAAGAATCAAGAATGGTCTGCTTGCTGAGTTCAGGATAGTCAGAATATTTCCTAAGTAAAATTCATTGAGTACTCACATGAAGATTCGTGTCATTCATCGATACCTCACATGAGCACTTGATGAGTCCGATATTTATAGGGTTTTTCGGACTCATCTAGGCTTATTTTCCTGCTCGTGCACTGTATTTCAACCGGATTTCGGTTATATCTGCATAGTTCGGTCATTGAACATTTTGTGCACTATTTTGGCCCTTGGGTGTGCAATTGCACATTCTTTTGTTGGGGGTTTGCACATGGTGCTCCCCGTTATCTTTCTTTTTGTTGTTGTTTGCATTTTGTTGCTAGGAGCTGGTACCTTAGTTGGTTTCATTGCTGTGCAGGTAGTCGGGATGTCCAAAAGTCCATTTCCAATTTCTGTGTAAAACGCACGGTCGTGCGAATTTATTCTCGCATGGTTTAAGTCCAATCGTGCATTTAACACAGCAATTCCGGGGACTTCTGTTTCTACCCGTGCATTTTGTTCCCGCACAGTTTCGGCCAAACCGTGCGAGAAGGAATCGCACTGTCTGCACATTTTTCTCTGTTTGCCTGCATTCTTGGGTAAATCGTGTGTTTCCTACACGCATGAGCAAACGCACCCGTGCGTGAGTAAAACGCACGGTTCCCCTGTTTCCCTTGATTTCTTGCATTCTGTGTTTACCTGTGCGATTTCCTTCATGCACGGGCAGAATCGCCCGTGCGCGAGTAAAATGCACGGGTCAACGCATCTTCTTCCGCAACCTAGGCATGCAAGTAAATAACGCACGGTGAGCACACGGTCGTGCGCAGGACCGTGCGTGAACATTTTTCTGATCTCTTTCTATTTAACAACGGATTTTCAGCCATTGCAAAAAACCTTCATTCCCAGCCATCGCTCATGCGATTTTAGGGTGAAACTTCGCCGTTCTACCAAGGAGAGGAGATCCGGGCAAGCATTCAATGCCAAATCCAAGCCGGATCTTCCTCTCAGCCTTCTCCTTCATCCTCGAGCTTCAAGAGGAGATTCAACCTAGCTTTCTCCATCAATCTAGGATAAGTTGGGTCATCTTCCACCGGCTCATGACACGAAGAAGACAGGTCCATTGGGAGTGAGTTACAGCCTCCTCTACCCCGGACACAGTTAAGTACCGAGCTTGGACGAGGATTGATAACCCGGCGATTCCAACCGTGAACCCTCGGCAAGACTTTAGATCCGGTCAATTTCGCACACTTTTCTTCTCTTGTTGTTGATAGCTTAGTTGAACGCTTGTATTTTATGAAGTGCTTGTAGTTTGTAAAACATTTATATTTAATCATGTCAATGTGATTGTCTGTATTCGTTATTTACTTGAGGTGCACCTATTTGTCCATCCACCATCCGTCTGTTCTTGCCGCACTAGCAATTGCTAGTGGCGTGTGTAGAGAAGAGGTGCTTGCAACCCTCACTATTCATTCGGTTCTTATGCTTGCCTACTCGTCCATCTGCCCAGCAATTCGTTGCATAGCGGCCCGACTTGTCTTCCATCCCGCCTGGCGAAGCATCACATAGCGGCGTTGTATAGGAGTAGTCGTTAGTATTTAAATTTTTTTTTATCACAAATACCAAGACCCCCCTTTCGATAACCCCGACCAAAGGACTTCAATCTCAGGTCCTCCTCAAAATTAACTCCACCTTACTGTGTTCCCTCGAGATCAATACTTGGGAAAATTCGTCCATTTTATATTACTTGTGTGACCGGTACACTTGCCGTCACATTCTCATCAACACTAAAGTAATTTGTCGATTTTACTCGGGAAGTTTCTGAAAGTCTCAGAAATTTTCATATTTTAACTAAGTTAAATTTTTTGATTGATCTGTTGATCTCTCATTAATACTCGACGAATTCGTCGAGTGCTCTCGAGAGGTCACGTGAACACTAAACATAAGTTTATTTTGATTCAATTTCTAGCCAAGTATTTTTTGTCGAATTGATTCTTGCAATTCATCAAGTGATTAAGTAATTTGTCGAGTGTTCTGGAGATGTCAAGTGAAAACTCGACGAATGGACTTAACAGATTTTCAATTCTAATTCTATGATGGATTTCCTTTAGGTCAGAAGCCATGTATAGTACACGTGGAGCTCCATCCTGATGTTTTGTTCTAGCCATTAGGAGAGGAATCTCTATATATAGTTAAGGGTTGAAATCAGAGTACACAAACAATTTGCAAATTCCATTTGGTCAGCTAATACAATTTCGCACATGAAAGTTCTCATCTCCGACCACTTGAAATCATAATTCCTCTTGAAGAAAGTTTCGACCAGATCTTTGCTCTCAAATTCTCCAAGAATTTCTCCAAGATCTAGTCGATTCACAAATCAGATCAAGCTTTCAAGTTTTCATTCAAGTCTTCTCCTTCTACGTTCATTTCAAGATTTACAATTCAACAAGGAAGAAGATTGAGTCTCTAAGATATGAAGAAGATTGTTATTGCAATCTACTTTGTTTTATAAAACAAATTTTACAACTCTTGTAGGAAGTTTCACTTTCGAGTTATGTAGATCCTAGTTTAGAGGATCGAGTGTAAAAGAGGTTTTTATCCAGGTTTTTGTAGGAGACGTTCTCTCTGATTTTGTAGGAGTTGAAGACTCTGAGGTGAAAGATCTATTATAATTTGAGATTGGTGAAGTAGCCAAGTCTAGCACAAAGTTCTAGATAGGCAATGCGGGATAGTGGATATATCCATTACGTGGAACCACAATAAATCCTTATATTTGTGTTGTGTGTATTCTCTGATTCTGTGTACTTATCTTTAAAGTATTTTGATTCCGCTTAAAGACATAGAATTCACCTATTAACCCCTCTTTAGGTGATTTAGGGAGACAACGAGATACTTTTAATTTGTTTTAAATCTCTTACCGTCCTTGTGTAGAGTGTTTCTTCTTGAATGTTTGGTTGTGTTAAACGATATTTGCTTAAACCCTAAATTGGTTATAATGTTAGTCTTCAAGTCTATGTGAAATTATTTGTGATTTATGCAAGTGAGGAGTGCCTCTATCTCATCTTTTCCATCCCACCATCTTGAACGTGTAAGACCCCCCTCCCAAGACACAAGACATGACCGAGGGGACTCTTATGCCCAGAACAGCTGCCTTGTTGTTGCGTTAGCACACATGCTAACCTGTACTACAATATGCTTATCCTATAGGCTAAACATATCATCCATGCCAATCCAACCAAGAATATAAAATTGAAGTCAAATCCACAAATAAGTAAAATAGTCCAAAAGAATGTACATCAAATAAAAGAAGCATCAACAAGGCTTCTTCAATATCAGAGTACATGCCAAAAAGGCTATAATATCAATCTCACACAGACTTATATCTGTCACAAATGGTAGTGATGGCACCGTAACTTCATGCCCTGTCGTCCTAGCCTAACTGCCCTGCTGCGTAACCTGTTGCTACTCTATCTACATGGTTTCCTCTTAAAAAGGAAGAAGTAGCAACCGTTAGTCATAAAGACTAAGTGGCTATCACATCCACTCCCCCGATGACTTCTCGGCACCGAGAAGAGAAAGTAATAAGGGTACAATATATATATATATATATATAATAAGTAGTACAAAGAAGTGGCAATGGATTAATCAATAACAGTTTATATCAAGGAACTACAATAATTAAGCATATCAACATACTTGGCAGTTCTACCATCAATATAGTATTAAGTATAAATCAACGACAGTACGTAACTTAACTTATATGAATGCCCATACAGACATAGAAGTTAAGGATCGGCTCAATATTAAGGTAACTCATCGTATAGGAGTGCCCATACGAACTTATACGATGAGGATCTTATGTATGAAATGTATGTAATGATATGAATGCAATGCAATGACTCACCCATGATCATGTACATGCAACTACTATGTCGACACAGACTTGTAGTTCACTCTTTTCGAGCAGGTAGCTAACCTCTCAGGCATCATCTGTCGTGGCCAGACGATGACAGTAAAGTGGACTTCTCCACTACTAGGCTGGCATCCACAATACCTGGCCTAGGCCTGAAAGTCATGTTTTCATGGTTAGGTAAACACCTAGAGGGGGGTGAATAGGTTTTTGTCTTTATTTAACCTTTTCTAAATTGTTATCATATTTCTGTGCCTGTGATTAGGTTAGTTATTAGCTTTCAAGAACATTCACAGACGATACAGTAATTTTATAGTGGTTCCCCAATCTTGGGTACATCCACTGTCCCTTTGTGCATATCTAATAGTGTGTTAGATTCGGCTCTCCCCCCAAAACACAGCTACTTAATAGCTTACAACACAGATCCCGCAGGACCACACTGGTCACACAAACCTAACAATTAGGCACTAAGCCAACCCTCAGGTTACATCGACCTTTAACCCAACATAAAGCCAAACACAGGTCACAAAGACCTTAGCCTTTATAAAACAGGCGTTCAACTCCAGATTCACTAAGAATTTTTACACAAAAAAGACATTGAGAATGATTATATGATTAGACACTAGATCAACAACATGTGTCTTCTTCTTCCTTGACTGAGCAGATATCAGCCCAACCTTTTGTTGTTGAAGACGATGATGTTGGCAATAGATTCTTTCTTCAAACAGCTAACCTTCCTTCTGCAGAACTTGTAGATCTGCTCCCTCAGAATGAATTCTGATCCTTCTATTGCGAATGGAAATTGCTCTTGTTATCTCTTTCCCAGTAAGGTTCTCTGTGCAGAACTCTTACTTCATGATCGATGAAAATGGCGAGAAAGAAGATGATGTTCTCCCGCCCTTCTTCTTGTTTTCAGAAAACCTTGTCGAGGAATCGATTGTTAACTCTTGGTTGTGTTTTTTTCTTGTTTTTGCTCTAGCCGATTGCTTACTTTTATACTCAGAAGGCCAATCAAGTTGTGGGCTCCACCACCAAGATTGATGGCTGAGATTAAGCCATCCATCACATCCCTTCCATTTTAATTTGATTTAACGGATCCTTGCTGTGTGTGAGACCCATCACTTTATGATGAAAATTTTCCTTGGAAAGTGCAGAAGATGATAACAGCTGGCCGTAAATGTCTTTGAAAGCAATTCTGCACCATTTGAATTTTGGTTGACAATTTTACTTTGCTGACGTCAGCATGACCCAACATCTCTGGACTTAAACAAAATTCAATCATCAAAACCAAAGGCATTGAGTGAGTAGGTATCACTCAACGCCACAACACTTAGACAAAATTCTGTCTGTCTAAGTATTGAGCTCGACAAAAGCTGAGCTCCATTTGATGAATGTCGAGCTCATCTCGACGAATGCAAAAGTTCAGTTTGACAAATTGCAAACTTAGATCAATGAAAGGCTGAACTGAGTTCGACAAACACCAGGCTAAACTAAGTAATTTGGCTCAGCTCAACGATCGCTGAGCTCAGTTTGACGAAGCTGAGCTCGACGAAAGTCAAGCCATCCACGTTTTGTACTTAGCCAAATTTGTGCTCTAATGCACTTCGTGCGTCGAGAGCGTTGAGTATGTTGAGAGCATTGAGAGCATTGAGTGAGATTAACTCACTCAATGCTATTTGCCTTAACAAATATTTCTACGCCTTGGCGTTGAGAGAGTAAGCTCCACTCAACGACAAACTACTTAACAGAATTTTCTATTATCTGGCGTTGAGTGAGTAAGCTACACTCAGCGCCTGTAGACTTAGTGAAATTTTGCCCCCCTTTCCCGTGGAGTTGACTGGCACACCAACACTCAACGCTAAAAGCTGTATGGAATTGAGTGAGTAGAACACACTCAACTCTTGTGGACTTGGCCACATTTTCAGCTAATTTCTCTAGGCTTAGACTTAGTTAGCCTGACTCACAGCCTTTTTGCTGTATGGCATTGAGTGAGTAGACTGCACTCAATTCCTGTGGACTTAGCCACATTTTTGTCTATCTTCTAGTTAGGCTGAGACTGACTCAACGCTATATATTATATGGCGTTGAGTGAGTAGACTACACTCAATTTTATTATATGGTGTTGAGTGAGTAGACTACACTCAACGCTTTTGAACTTAGCCAAATTTCTAATAGATATTATTCAGTCCATACCTCTAGCGTTGAGTGAGCTTGCTCCAATCAACGCCTGTGGACTTCGGCGCTTTTTGGTATGTCCAGCAACCACTTAGTGTGTCTACATGTCCAATCAATATGATATAGACTACCTGCACTCAAGACCTCAAATGCATATCAAATAAAGTGATGTGTGTTTCATTGACTTGTTTGACTTCTCCCAAATCAGGGACATTGGGAATAATGGACCCAACAATCTCCCCCTATTTGAAGAAGTCAAAACCCTTATCAACCCTTATCAAAAAGGTTTTCTTTCCTTGGTCAATGATACACACAACCTATACAGCAAAATCAAAATCAAAATTATGATAAGGTATAAGGAAATGTACCTCACTTACTCCCCCTATTTTGCTGCAAGGTTGCAATCCTTTCTTTGGTGACACATGTCTCTCTTTCCCCTGTACCATCTCCTGCATGTATTGCTATGTCTCCCACTTGCTATACTATGTCTCCCCCCGATGTCTCCCACTTGCTAGCACCTTCTCTCTTCTCTCCCCCTTTTGACTTCTACATAATTGAGATATGGGGGCTGGCCCTTCAATTGGCTGACCTTTCCTCTTCTTTCTAGAGGAACTTACTCCCCCTCAGTAGATTCATCAGTGAACTGATACTACTTGGGAGTCTTTATGTTTATCATGAGGAATAATACCAGCACCAAAAAAATGAAAAAGGAAGTGCCTGAAGCTATGCCAAGTTCAACATACCCAACTCAAATTTGAGGGTATTGAACTTTACTTCATCTAATGGCTTAATAAAGATATCATCCACTTGCTTGTCTGTGGGGACAAACTCAAGACTGATGTCTTCCTTCTCCACATGCTCCCTAATAAAATGATATCTTATTTCTATATGATTAGTCCTGCTATATGAGATATGATTCCAAGCAATAGAAATAACACTTATAGAATCACAGTAGAGAGGAGTTCTACTTACCTGAAGGTTGTAATCCTGGAGCTGATGTTGGATCCATAGCAGATGAGCACAGCAGCTGCCTGTTGATATATATTCTGACTCAGTAGTGGATATAGCCACACTAGTTTGCTTCTTGCTGCTCTAAGAAACTAGCCTTCTACCTAAGAACTGACAAGTTCTAGTAGCATTTTTCCTGCCTTCTTTGCAACCTGCAAAATCTACATCTGAAAATCCAATTAGATCAAAATCCATATTTTTAGGGTACTATATGCCAAGATCTTGTGTGCCCTTAAGATACCTCAAGATTCTCTTTACTGCAGAGTAATGAAATTCTTTAAGGCAGGCTTGATACCTAGCATAGACACATGTGGCATACATGATGTCAGGCCTACTAGCAGTCAGGTATAGAAGGGAGCAAATTATCCCTCTATACAAAGACTCATCAATAAGTTTCCCTGTCTCATCTTTGCCTATTGGCATACTTGATCCCATGTGAGTTCTCTATTGGGTTTTCTACGAGGTGGCACAATAGTTTTGTATGCAGCAGAAATAATAAAATCAAGAACAACCCAAAAGAGATTTGGGATCGGGCCATGAAAATTGAATCAAGAAGTTAAGAAATAACTAGGTAAAATTACCTTTTCGGTGTTGAGTCATAACTCAACAAAGATGCTCCAATGTATGAGTTCTTGTCGGTGGCGAGTCCCACGTAGAATAGCGTCTACGTCTCTACAGAAATCCACACGAGCGGGAGATCGCCGATCTTCGTCGTACGAAAAACGGGAAGGGAGATCAACTGCACATTGCACTTCCACGGACTACTAGGTCCGCTCTAGGAAGACAAGCACCGGTGACTATCGTCAGAGAGGAGGTCGGCGGAGCGAGCGAATCAGCGAAACACTTCCGTCGGGTCGGGGGGTACACTGACCCTAAAACCTAAGTTCTAATTTATACCCAAATCATAAACAGACCTAGAAATATCGCTATCCACAGACCACAGAGAATAAGGGTTTCTGGAATAATTCATCGGGTATCAGCATTCGTCGATTATCGAACAGTTTGATAGTCGACGAATTGCTTTAGTCGACGATACTCGATGAACAATGGTCGACGATACTCGATGAACCATAGTCGACGATACTCGATGAACCATGGTCGACGATACTCGACGAACCATGGTAGATGATACTCGACGAACCATAGTTGACGATACTCGACGAACCATAGTCGACGATACTCGACGAACAATAGTCGACGATACTCGACGAACCATATTCGATGATACTCGACGAACTATAGTCGACGATACTCGAGGAACCATAGTCGACGATACTCGACGAAGCATAGTCGACGATACTCGTTGGAAACATTTGTCGGACCCTATTCTGTATTGTGATTGGTAACCTTTACCAACACAGTCAATCTTCCAACTTCTAAACATGCTCTTATATGCGGCCCTGCAGACTCATATCGCGTTGGCAGTGAGATTACTTGTTTGACCACTTCTAGATCACCATGGTAACTCCAACATTCTCATGGTGGAGGCATTCTAAATACCATATTTTTTGATTAGCTCCTTAGTGAACTTGGACTGGGATATGGACAAGTCATCATCAGTCTGTCTTACTTGGAGTGCCAAGAAGAACTTGAGATCACCCATGATGCTCATTTCACACTTCCCTTGCATACTTTTATCAAACTTTCTATAAAGGTTATCATCAGTAGATCCAAAGATAATGTCATCAACATATATCTGGACTAGGATAAGCTTGCCCTTTGATTCCCTTAGGAATAGAGCCTTGTTTATCTTCCCCCTTGAGAATTTGCTCTCAATTTGGAAGCTGGACAAGGTTTCATACCAAGCCTTAGGAGCTTGCTTTAGCCAATATAGAGCTTTCCTAAGCTTATAAACAAAATTTGGAGAGTTAGGATATACAAAACCTGGTGGCTGGTCCATAAATACTTCCTCCTTTAGGTTTCCATTTAGGAATGCTGACTTGAAATCCATCTGGTAGACTATGAATCCCTGATGGGCTGCAAATGCAAGGAAGATCCTTATGGCTTCTAGTTTGGCTACTAGGGAAAAGGTCTGGTCAAAGTCTATGCCCTCTTCTTGCCTGTAGCCATTAGCCACAAGTCTTGCCTTTTTTTTGACAATAATGCCATCTTGATCCAACTTGTTCCTGTAGATCCAATTTGTCCCTATGACATTTTGTCCTTGTGGTCTGGGGACAAACTTCCAGAACTTACATCTCTTAAATTGGTCTAGTTCTTCTTGCATTGCTCAAAGCTAGAACTAGTTCTTGATTGCTTCTTCAAACTTCTTTAGCTCTACTTGAGATAGGAAGCATGAGTAGAGAGTAGTATTTATGCTCCTACTTTTAGTCTGGACTCCATGATTTGCATCACCAATAATTTGGTGTACTGGATGGTCCCTTAGATGCCTGGTAGATGGAGGCAATCTAGCTACAGCTTGCTGATCTTAAGGGTTTTCAACTAGCTGGTCTTCATTTTCTTCAGGTATGTTGTCTCCTTCTCTTGGAGTAGGCATTCCTTCATTATTTTCTTGGACTATGGGGGTAGCTTCCTTGATGGTCATCTTGTCCATCAGCTGCTCTGTACCTGCAGTACTGTAAGAGGAGAATCTTGGCAGCTCATAGTTAACCATGTTGGATTCATCAAATACCACATGCATTGACTCTTCTAAAACTTGGGTAGTTAAGTTGTAGATTCTATGTGCCTTACTATGAGGGTTGTACTCAACAAAGATCCCTTTATGGGACTTTGCAGCAAACTTAGTTAAATTGACTTTTCCATTATTAAGCACATATCACTTGCAACCAAAGATCCTGAAATAGCTCAGGTTTGGTTTTTTGCCCTTCAATATCTCATAGGGAGTCTTCTTGTGGCTCTTGGTGATAGAAGCCCTATTAAGGACATAGCATGCAGTGTTAACTGCCTCAGCCCAGAAGTATTCTGGGAGGGATTGTAACGCCCCGTCTTTTCAGCGATTATTTTTATTCTCGTTTGGCGTTACGATGATGCGATTCCGTGGCTTGTGCCATGTGTGGAGTATGGTTTAGCTCCTTAGAACTGAGTGCCCTGTTTGGTAGCCTGTTGGCAAGATCTCCCTAGCAAACCGAGTCGTTTTGGTGACCCGGTGTGGCCTCTCGGGGGGATGTTTGTGTTTGGCTTTGTTTGGGCATAACTCGAGTTCTGTTCGTCGAAAGTTAATTTCGACTTCGCCGTTGTGTTCGTAGCGTGGGTATTTAGCTACGGTGCGAATTTCGTCGAATTCCGAGGTGAATCGGTTTTCGCGTCAATTTGGTGCTTTATGTAATTTTGTAATTAATTATATAATTATATAATTATATATATATAAACATAATAAGATGAAATGAAAAGCCCCATCATCTTCTTCACGTAAGAAACCGCCGCCCTTGTACGAGAGAATCGAGTAACCGCCGAGCCTTCCCTTCGGACGCCGATTCCCGGAGCGTTTGTGGACGGAATTCGATTCTGAGAGTGGATACGGATTGCTCTCGACGAGACCTTCATTCCTGCGGTAAGAAATTCGATTTTTGTGGAGTTTTGGAAGGATTGGAATTTTCAGTTTTGGAAGTTTTCCGCCATTAATGGCTGAGTCTTTGTTCTAGGTGTTGCGGCCGTCTTGATCCGTGCGAAGAGGAGGAAAGCAGTCCAAAGCTTCGCTGAGATTTGAGGCAAGTGGTATTCTTGCCCTTGCCAAGTGTTTTCTTTTATTTTATTTGATGAAATTGAAATCCCGGTTAGCCCAGGTTAGAGGCCTTGTTGTTCTCGTTTTCTTGCTAACTATAGGGCTTAGTTCTTCCTACTGAAACCCCCCCTAGGTTGTGATGTTTGGAATCCAAATTGTCGGCGCGAAGCCGTTGTTTTCCTTTAATTTTGATTGATGCTCTGGTTCGGGCGTAGCCGAGAGGGAGAGTTAGGAGGGGGGTGTGGTTGCCAATTTCCTTCGTTATGGTATTATCCGAATGGTTAGGCATAGTTTGATTGGTAGTAGCGTGAGACGTTGATAGTTGTCTACTGCTACTGCAGTGGCGTGAGTCGTGTGCGCGTTCCGGTGTCGTTCGGAAAATTCCAAACGGTACAGGTTTGCCGCGCACGGTCATCAGCCTTTAGGGCGCACGACCACTGGTCGTGTGCCTCTGTTCGTGCGCGTATAAATTTCAGTTTCCAAAGTTCTGTCTCGGGCAATCGCACGAGCGCTGACATCAGTGCGCACGACCACTGATCGTGCGACACTGATCGTGCGCAGTTGCTAGGTTTTCTGTCAGGTTTCCAGGTTCGTTTCGCACGATCATCAGCCGATGAGTGCGCACGACCACTGATCGTGCGTCACTGATCGTGCGCTTTGTATAATTCCTTTTGCCAGGCGAATTTAGATGGTTTCGAGTGCGGGAGTTTAGATACTCAAGTGGCAGGCAATTACTTGAGTTCTGGATCTTCTGCCTTGGTCGTTCGACTGTCGTCGAGCTCCGTTTTCTTTAGCGGGCTTGTGGGTAGTAACTTAATTTTGGCGGCGAGTGAGGCTAGCTCACTCAAGGCCAAAGTTTAGGTAGGCACTGAGTGGGTTTCACTCAACGCCTAGTCGTGTTGGTTTATTTCAACACTCTTCCTTTACCTTGTATTTCGTTTCCGAGTGGATTTTTTTTCCAGTTGTATTTTTGGGTTTTTCTTGTCGGCCGTTTTCTTTATTTTTCCTAAAGGCCGAATCGTGGGTCGTGGATAGTAGTGGTGGTTGTAGCTCTTTATGGGGGTGGAGTTGTGTGATATAGCCAAGGCCACCCATGGATTTCTTGCTCCAGGTACGGGCTGGGCATGTCGGGTGGAAGGTCCCTTGTGTTTTCACGTGTTGACCCTCGAGCTTTTGACTTGGACATGGTGGATTGGGGGACTGCGTTTGCCTTCGATCCGGTTCCTCGTTGTTGTTTTTGCTACTATCACTTCCCGCAGTTTAGGGTGTTAGAAGTTTCTTCTTTGGTAGTGTTGCAGCATTCTGGCTCTTGGTAGTCTAGTAGGCCCTGCAGGATGTTGTTCCTGGGCTGGGTCGTTGCTGTTTCTTTGCACGTTGTGCATTTCTTGTTGTCCTGTTTTGGACAGTTGTGACTCTTTCTACTGCATGTTTTCTGTTATTTTTGTCCTTTTGGTTGACTCTTTCATGCAGTTTTACCTTGATTTTTGCTTGCTGAGGTATTCTGTTTTCTTTTGGAATACTCCAGGTTCTGAGCTGTAGCCAGTCTGGTGGCTAGTTGGAGGTGGTGTTGTTGGTGGACTCCCGGACTTTGGAGTTTCGTTTACCTTGTTTGTGAGGTTGTTTTCAGTACTTTCTTACAGACATATATGTGTGCTGGTGGGTTCGTGTCAGGTTGTTGGCGCCCACTAGTAGTTTTTACCTTGTACTAGATATATACTATTGCTGCTACCATTTATTTTCTGGAGATAGTCTACTTGCTTTGAGAAGGTTTTATGCTAGGTTGCTAGTTATTTTTAAACTATAATTACTATTATAAATGAAGCTCATGATCAGCATGTTTTGTAAACTTAATCACTACTTTCCAAATCACGTACGAAAACCGTTTTCTTATATATATTATATAAACTAAGTGTAGTGTCTTGCATAGTATGAGTGGTTCTCTTGGGACCCTTATGCTCTCTTTAGGGTGTAAAACCTAATCAAAGTATTTTTCCGCAGCGTTTAAATATAGTTTTCTTTTGTGGACTAGATGATCCACTGAGCCGAGGGATACGGACTCTAAACATAACTGATTTTCTATTCATTAAGCACATGATTTTCTTGCATAAAGATTGTAGTTGGATTTGCCTGAGCGTCAGCAGTTATCCCCTGCTTGACGTGGCATCATGACGCGTGTTTTCTCTTACTCTGATAATTCTTAATTCGGAGAAAATGCGGGTTGTGACAGTTGGTATCAGAGGGAGGTTGCTTGACAAGTTAGTTGGGCAACCTTCCTTAGATGCTGTTAGTAGTTCAGCATCATGTCATTCACACACCGATATGTCATCAGCACGTCTTGGCAAAGGCACGAACACTACACTCATAGCATAACATGAAGTATACGGGGCATATTATGTAGTATGGGATGCATAATATGTGTTCGTATATGGATCCACCATAGGGGCTACATGTGAGGGTTATGTAGTATGGGATGCATAACCTTACCACATGACTGCGACTAGCACGTTTCTTTTTCGTTGCATGGAAATGTTATGTAGTATGGGATGCATAACATTTTCATGTGTACGCCGCTCATATCATGCATTAGGGCCTTCTTTTTAGAATGCATAGCACAATCATGCATATCATATCATTGCATAAGCACAACGCGCCGAGCTAAAGATTTGCAGGATGACATATGTACACACATAAGTTTTCAAACTAACATAAGTTCATGCATCCGATCTAGGCACAAGAGTTAGTGAGGTGGTGGTTAACCATCCTAGGATAGGGCATATCATCTAATTATTGTGAAGAAGATAAACTCTCAGAGCAAGTTTAGCAGCTTTAAGTCTATATCTACATATGTATTGTCTGTACTGGTAGTCGGTTCTAGTCGTGGGATTTGGATCTGATTTGCGTTGTATTGATTTTTTTTTTAGGATGGCTAGGCGTCCTGCGACCCGATCGACTCCCCTGTCTGAGGGTGAATCTTCTGGAGCTCAGAACGATGCGGTGATCGAGGGTCTGCGCCAGAGTAGCGTAGCTATGGGGAGGCAGTTGGAGGAAGTGCAAGCCCAGATTCAGTCTTTGGTGGCAGTTGTGGCAGGGCAGGCTCAGGGTGCGCAAGTTCCTGCAGGGGGGTTAGCTGTTCCTCCTCCTCTTGCACCCTTGAGGCCTCCAGTGGTGGTGCCAGCAGAGATGGCCTTCATCTCGCAGTTTCAGAGGCTGAGCCCTCCCACTTATGATGGGAAGGCAGATTTCATGGTGATAGACGACTGGCTGATCTCCATGGAGGAGATGTTCTCGTACTCAGGGATTGCAGATGATCAGAGGGTGATGATAGCCGCCTATCAGCTTAAAGGATTGGCTAAGAGTTGGTGGCTGAGAGAGAAGGAGAGCTTAGTGGCTGGATGCTCTTGGGAAGTGTTCAAGGAGATGCTGTTGAGGAAGTTCTTACCCTCGGTCGAGCGTGACCGCCTCATGAATGATTTCCTCTATCTGAAGCAAAGGCAGCTCACGGTGGGTGAGTATGAGATAGAGTTTAGTAAGTTGAGCCGTTTTGCCCCTGGATTGGTCAGCGTGGAGGCTGATCGAGTTAAGCGATTCCTCGGTGGTTTGAGGAGTGAGGTGCAGCAGTTGGCCAGTGCTTATGGGTCAGTGACTTATGCTGGAGTTGTAGAGGCTGCTCTTAAGGTTGAGGCCATTGAGACGGCGAAGAGCAGAGGCCAGCAGCTGAGGAAGGATAAGAGGAAGTTGGTAGAGGAGAAGAAACCCCTGGTACCCGATGCTGTTCCGGGAAAGAGGAGCAGGGTGGTGTGCAGTTTTTGTGGCCGGTCAGGCCATCCTGTTGAGAGGTGTTTCAAGAAGGCGGCAGCTCAGAAGAAGGAGCAGGTTCATGCTATTCAGGGTGCTCCTGGGAGAGATGTCTCCTGTTCAGTTTGCAAGCGATCCGGGCATGATGCAGCCCAGTGTTGGTCCAGGGTTAGAGTCTGCTATCAGTGTGGGCAGAAGGGTCACGTTAAGTCGAGGTGTCCTCAGGCCCAGTCAGCTCTTCCTGCAGTTCCATTGCAGGCATTACCTCCACCTCAGCATGTGGACAAGGGAAAAGGGAAGCTGAACGTGATTTCTTCCGAGGAGGCTCAGACTTCGAGCCAGGTGATCTCAGGTTAGTAGTTAGTTGTTTGTTGTTTTTTTTTTCTAGCCTGGTAGTTTAGTTGCTAGATTAATTGCGGTACTGTTGTGCTAGTTCCTTAGCTTTGTGCGTTCCTATAGGGAAATTTAAGGTGAAGAACCGCTGGGCGCGTGTCCTGTTTGACTCCGGCGCTACCCACTCGTTCGTGGCTAGAGCCTTTGTGGAGCGTCATCGGTTGTCTCTAGATCGTGTTCGGGATTCCTTCCGTGTCAAGTTTCCCTCTGGTGAATCTGTGTTGTCAGATTTGGGTATTTTGGATTGCCCGGTTTTGTTAGGGGATTTTCTTGCGAAGGCGGATCTGAAGATGATTGATCTAGAGGACTTCGATGTCATTTTGGGCATGGACTGGCTCTCTCGGTATGATGCGGTCATTCAGTGCAAGGGAAAGCGCTTGGACTTCATCAGGGACGACGGTCAGCCCGGCAGCGTGTATGCTGATCCGTGTCAGGATTCTCCTGTTCTCTCTGCGGTATGTGTTCAGAGATTGTTTCTTTCTGATTGTTGTGTTTGTTTAGTCTCGGTGGTTGGAACCGTTGTTAGCGTGCCACGCTTGGAGGAGATTCCTATTGTTCGTGGTTTCGCCGATGTTTTTCCTGATGATCTTCCTGGTATCCCTCCTGAGCGGGATGTGGAGTTTGTTATGGATTTGGAGCCGGGTACGCGTCCTATTGCTAAGGCGCCGTACCGGATGGCCCCTCGTGAGTTAGAGGAGTTGCGAATTCAGTTAGATGAGTTGTTGGCTAAAGGTTTTATCAGGCAGAGTTCGTCGCCTTGGGGTGCTCCTGTTTTGTTCGTAAAGAAGAAAGATGGGTCGATGCGGCTTTGCATCGACTATAGAGAGTTGAACAAGGTCACTATCAAGAACAGGTACCCTCTGCCGAGGATCGATGATTTATTTGACCAGTTGCGTGGTAGCACGGTGTTCTCCAAGATCGATCTTCGTTCGGGCTATCATCAGCTCAGGATCCGTAAGGCAGATATTCCACGGACTGCGTTTAGGTCGAGGCATGGGCACTTTGAGTTTTTGGTGATGTCGTTTGGTTTGACCAACGCACCATCAGCCTTCATGGATATGATGAACAGGGTGTTCAAGGATTTCCTAGACAAGTTCGTTGTGGTCTTCATTGATGATATGTTGGTTTATTCTCGCAGTGCTGAGGAGCACGAGCAGCATTTGCATTTGGTCCTATCAGAGTTGAGGAACCACAAGTTATTCGCCAAGTTGAGCAAGTGCGAATTTTGGTTGCCTCAGGTTTCTTTTCTAGGCCACGTGGTGAACAAGGATGGGATCTCGGTTGACCCAGAAAAGATTGCAGCAGTGACGGATTGGAGTAGGCCGAATACTCCTAAGGAGATCAGAAGTTTCTTAGGGTTGGCTGGCTATTACAGGAGATTCGTGGAGGGTTTCTCTTCTCTAGCCGCACCATTGACCAAGCTGACTCAGAAGAATGTGGCTTTTGTTTGGAGCGAGAAGTGCGAAGAAGCTTTTCAGGAGTTAAAGAGGAGATTGTGTACTGCTCCCGTTCTGACCCTACCTACTGAGGGCGTGGATTATGATGTATATGTGGATGCTTCGCATATAGGTCTGGGATGCGTATTAATGCAGGATGGAAAAGTAATTGCTTATGGGTCAAGGCAGCTGAAAACTCATGAGCGGAATTATCCTACGCATGACCTTGAGTTTGCAGCGGTTATCTATGCGTTGAAGTTGTGGAGGCACTTACTTTATGGGGCTCAGTGCAAGATTTATACTGACCATATAAGCCTGAAGTACGTGTTCACGCAGAAGGAGTTTAATCTGCGTCAGCGGCGGTGGCTTGAGTATGTGGCGGATTATGATGTGGAAATCCAGTATCATCCGGGCAAGGCCAATGTGCTGGCCGACGCCCTGAGCCGAAAGACGGGAAAGATCTTTAACCTCTCCGCCGATCGATTAGTCGAGGAGTTCCTCCTTATGGATATTTCAGTGGGATGCTATAGTTTACAGAGTAGCTTATCAGTGGAAGAGCCGTCCTGGATTTCTTTGACTAGATTGCATCAGAAGGACGATCCGGATCTGTTGCACCTTTTTACCAGGACAGAGAAGGGAGAGTTGCCAGATTTTTCTATTGATGATGCGGGTACTTTGAAGTACCGCGGCAGGTTTTGCGTTCCCGCTGTTGGGGACATTAAGAGTATGATTTGCAGTGAGGCTCATGGTTCCAGCGTTGCCTACCATCCAGGATCTACGAAGATGTACCGTGACTTAAAGCAAATTGCTTGGTGGTATGGTATGAAAGGAGATATAGCCCGATATGTTGCTGAATGTCACACTTGCAAGCGTGTGAAGGCCGATCATGGAAGGCCTGGTGGTAAGTTGACTCCGCTAGATATCCCGACTTGGAAGTGGGAGAGTATATCTATGGACTTCATTACGGGTTTGCCAAAATCCCCGAGAGGATTTGATTCTGTTTGGGTTATAGTGGATAGATTGACGAAGTGTGCTCACTTCGTGCCTTATAATATTGATTACCCGATGAAGAAGATAGCGGAGTTGTACTTGTCTGAAGTCATCCGACTCCACGGTGTGCCAGTTAGCATCATTTCTGATCGAGACTCCCGGTTTACTTCTCGTTTTTGGCAGAGTCTGCAGGAGGGTTTGGGTACGGATCTGAGGTATTCTACTGCGTACCACCCTCAGACCAATGGGCAGACGGAGCGGGTCAATCAGATTGTTGAGGATATGATCCGGTGCTATATTTTAGACCACGGTGGAGCGTGGGATGAGCGTCTGCGACTCATGGAATTTGCTTACAATAACAGTTATCAGGAAAGCTTGCAGATGGCTCCGTTCGAAGCCTTGTATGGGAGGCGCTGTAGGACTCCGTTGTTTTGGGCTGAGGCTGGTGAGAAGCCTTTGTTGGGTCCTGATGCTCTAGAAGAGATGGAAGTCGCCGTGAAGCTTATTCGGGAGAAGCTTCGTTTAGCCCAGGAGAGGTATGAAAAGAACGCCAATCGGCGTAGGTCTACCTTGGAATTTTCAGTAGGGGATCTTGTATACCTCAAGGTTTCTCCAATGGTTGGTGTGAAGAGATTTGGTAAAAATCGGAAATTGGACCCAAGGTATGTGGGCCCGTTTGAGGTCTTGGAGCGGATTGGCGTGTCTGCATATAGATTGGATTTGCCAGCAAACTACCCTGGTGTTCATAATGTTTTTCATGTTAGCCAATTGCGGAAGTGTGTGCGCAGCAGTGGGCAACTCTTGGATGTTGTGCTCTAGTTAGAGCCCAACCTCTCTTTTGTTGAGGTGCCAGTTCGTATTTTGGATACTCAGGAGCGTGTGCTGCGAAAGAAGTCCATACCGATGGTGAAAATTCTATGGAAAAAATCAGGATTTGGAGAGCGCGACTTGGGAGCTAGAGTCGGCCATGAGGAGGGCGTACCCTCACCTGTTTCGCTGATTTGATCGGTATGTTTCCCTTTGTATCTTCTGTTTGTTACTTTTTCCTTCTTTTGTAGGAGGGTTGTGCGTAAAGTTTCGGGACGAAACTTTCTTTTAGGGGGAGTGACTGTAACGCCCCGTCTTTTCAGCGATTATTTTTATTCTCGCTTGGCGTTACGATGACGCGATTCCGTGGCTTGTGCCATGTGTGGAGTATGGTTTAGCTCCTTAGAACTGAGTGCCCTGTTTGGTAGCCTGTTGGCAAGATCTCCCTAGCAAACCGAGTCGTTTTGGTGACCCGGTGTGGCCTCTCGGGGGGATGTTTGTGTTTGGCTTTGTTTGGGCATAACTCGAGTTCTGTTCGTCGAAAGTTAATTTCGACTTCGCCGTTGTGTTCGTAGCATGGGTATTTAGCTACGGTGCGAATTTCGTCGAATTCCGAGGTGAATCGGTTTTCGCGTCAATTTGGTGCTTTATGTAATTTTGTAATTAATTATATAATTATATAATTATATATATATAAACATAATAAGATGAAATGAAAAGCCCCATCATCTTCTTCACGTAAGAAACCGCCGCCCTTGTACGAGAGAATCGAGTAACCGCCGAGCCTTCCCTTCGGACGCCGATTCCCGGAGCGTTTGTGGACGGAATTCGATTCCGAGAGTGGATACGGATTGCTCTCGACGAGACCTTCATTCCTGCGGTAAGAAATTCGATTTTCGTGGAGTTTTGGAAGGATTGGAATTTTCAGTTTTGGAAGTTTTCCGCCATTAATGGCCGAGTCTTTGTTCTAGGTGTTGCGGCCGTCTTGATCCGTGCGAAGAGGAGGAAAGCAGGCCAAAGCTTCGCTGAGATTTGAGGCAAGTGGTATTCTTGCCCTTGCCAAGTGTTTTCTTTTATTTTATTTGATGAAATTGAAATCCCGGTTAGCCCAGGTTAGAGGCCTTGTTGTTCTCGTTTTCTTGCTAACTATAGGGCTTAGTTCTTCCTACTGAAACCCCCCTAGGTTGTGATGTTTGGAATCCAAATTGTCGGCGCGAAGCCGTTGTTTTCCTTTAATTTTGATTGATGCTCTGGTTCGGGCGTAGCCGAGAGGGAGAGTTAGGAGGGGGGTGTGGTTGCCAATTTCCTTCGTTATGGTATTATCCGAATGGTTAGGCATAGTTTGATTGGTAGTAGCGTGAGACGTTGATAGTTGTCTACTGCTACTGCAGTGGCGTGAGTCGTGTGCGCGTTCCGGTGTCGTTCGGAAAATTCCAAACGGTACAGGTTTGCCGCGCACGGTCATCAGCCTTTAGGGCGCACGACCACTGGTCGTGTGCCTCTGTTCGTGCGCGTATAAATTTCAGTTTCCAAAGTTCTGTCTCGGGCAATCGCACGAGCGCTGACATCAGTGCGCACGACCACTGATCGTGCGACACTGATCGTGCGCAGTTGCTAGGTTTTCTGTCAGGTTTCCAGGTTCGTTTCGCACGATCATCAGCCGATGAGTGCGCACGACCACTGATCGTGCGTCACTGATCGTGCGCTTTGTATAATTCCTTTTTCCAGGCAAATTTAGATGGTTTCGAGTGCGGGAGTTTAGATACTCAAGTGGCAGGCAATTACTTGAGTTCTGGATCTTCTGCCTTGGTCGTTCGACTGTCGTCGAGCTCCGTTTTCTTTAGCGGGCTTGTGGGTAGTAACTTAATTTTGGCGGCGAGTGAGGCTAGCTCACTCAAGGCCAAAGTTTAGGTAGGCACTGAGTGGGTTTCACTCAATGCCTAGTCGTGTTGGTTTATTTCAACACTCTTCCTTTACCTTGTATTTCGTTTCCGAGTGGATTTTTTTTCCAGTTGTATTTCTGGGTTTTTCTTGTCGGCCGTTTTCTTTATTTTTCCTAAAGGCCGAATCGTGGGTCGTGGATAGTAGTGGTGGTTGTAGCTCTTTATGGGGGTGGAGTTGTGTGATATAGCCAAGGCCACCCATGGATTTCTTGCTCCAGGTACGGGCTGGGCATGTCGGGTGGAAGGTCCCTTGTGTTTTCACGTGTTGACCCTCGAGCTTTTGACTTGGACATGGTGGATTGGGGGACTACGTTTGCCTTCGATCCGGTTCCTCGTTGTTGTTTTTGCTACTATCACTTCCCGCAGTTTAGGGTGTTAGAAGTTTCTTCTTTGGTAGTGTTGCAGCATTCTGGCTCTTGGTAGTCTAGTAGGCCCTGCTGGATGTTGTTCCTGGGCTGGGTCGTTGCTGTTTCTTTGCACGTTGTGCATTTCTTGTTGTCCTGTTTTGGACAGTTGTGACTCTTTCTACTGCATGTTTTCTGTTATTTTTGTCCTTTTGGTTGACTCTTTCATGCAGTTTTACCTTGATTTTTGCTTGCTGAGGTATTCTGTTTTCTTTTGGAATACCCCAGGTTCTGAGCTGTAGCCAGTCTGGTGGCTAGTTGGAGGTGGTGTTGTTGGTGGACTCCCGGACTTTGGAGTTTCGTTTACCTTGTTTGTGAGGTTGTTTTCAGTACTTTCTTACAGACATATATGTGTGCTGGTGGGTTCGTGTCAGGTTGTTGGCGCCCACTAGTAGTTTTTACCTTGTACTAGATATATACTATTGCTGCTACCATTTATTTTTTGGAGATAGTCTACTTGCTTTGAGAAGGTTTTATGCTAGGTTGCTAGTTATTTTTAAACTATAATTACTATTATAAATGAAGCTCATGATCAGCATGTTTTGTAAACTTAATCACTACTTTCCAAATCACGTACGAAAACCGTTTTCTTATATATATTATATAAACTAAGTGTAGTGTCTTGCATAGTATGAGTGGTTCTCTTGGGACCCTTATGCGCTCTTTAGGGGGTAAAACCTAATCAAAGTATTTTTCCGCAGCGTTTAAATATAGTTTTCTTTTGTGGACTAGATGATCCACTGAGCCGAGGGATACGGACTCTAAACATAACTGATTTTCTATTCATTAAGCACATGATTTTCTTGCATAAAGATTGTAGTTGGATTTGCCTGAGCGTCAGCAGTTATCCCCTGCTTGACGTGGCATCATGACGCGTGTTTTCTCTTACTCTGATAATTCTTAATTCGGAGAAAATGCGGGTTGTGACAGGGATGAGTCACTTAGTAAGGCTCTACTAGCCTCTATGAGAGTCCTATTTTTCCTCTCAGCAATTCCATTTTGTTGGGGTATTCTAGGAGAGGAAAACTCTTGATGAATCCCTAGCTCTTCACAGAACCTTGTCATGCACTCAGACTGAAACCCAGTGCCATGGACACTTCTGTTTTTACCACAATGCAATTGAATTCAATCTGAATTTGCTTGACAAATGTCTAAAAGACATCAGGGGTTTCAGATTTCCTCCTTAGAAAGAACACCCATGCAAATCTTGAAAAGTCATCAATAACCACAAGGGTGTAGACTTTCCTACCTAGACTTTGAATTGGCATAGGACAAAACAGATCTATATGCAAGAGGTATAAGCACCTGACTGAGTCTTTTGTGCCAATGCTTTTGAAGGAGGTCTTAGTCTGTTTGCCCTTTTGGCATGTAGAGCAGATACCCTCCTTAATGCATATAGACTTAGGCCCTTTCCTAACCAACTCATTGCTGAATAGCTTGCCTATGGTCCTATAATTTAGATGGGCTATCATATTGTTCCACTAGACATAAGAAGAGGCTTTCTCATCTGCAACAAGGCATACATGTGAGTCTTTTCTAGAACATAGGAAATCTAAAAAGTACATATTTCCACTCCGAGTGCCTGTTAAGATGACCTCTTGGTCACTTAACCTCCTAATTTGGACCTCATCCTTGTGGAATACTATGTCATTGCCAAGATCACTGAGTTGGCTAATGCTTATCAGGTTGTGTTGCAACCCTTCCACATAGGCTACTCTATTGATAGTGAATATCTCATTAGAGATCTTACCATAACCTCTAGTCATTCCTTTTACCGATCCACCAAAGATAACCCTTGGTCAATTCCTTACTGAAGCATAATCCTTCCACATGCTCATTGTTCTAGTCATGTGCCTGGAACAAACACTATCCAAGTACAATATTGGGGTATGAGCAGTTGGAATATCCTACAAAATAGACATCAGTTAACCTTAGGACCCCAATTTTTATTGGGTCCATGGTGCCTGTTAGACTGAAAATAATTCTTCCTACCTGCAGCTTTTCTGACAGGAAAGTTGACATTTGCTCTTTGCACACTATGATTGTGCCAGCAATCAACAGCAAGGTGGCCTACTATCTACAGCACCAACACTCATGGATGTTGTACCTTTTTTTGGAGCAGGTCTAGTGGTTGTGTTAATAGTAGCTTTGGGTCTTGAAGGAGTAGCAGCAGTCCTGTTCCATGATTTTCCAGCCCTAGTCTAACAAGTGGTGGGTCTGGAAGTAGAAGTGGTTGGTATATCTTGAGCCATTCTATCAGCAGCTTTCATTTCCTAAAACATACCCATGATGGCCTAATAGATGCCCAGGTCAGGTCTACTGAAAGCCTTCTTCTTTGTCTTAGAGTGGGCTGGAGGAATTTGAGAACAGTCAGCAGCTTTACCCTTGACTGAAGGGGCTGTTGCACCAAACACAAATGGTCCAGGATGGGCCATTTGTATTTTCTCATAGGTACTTGCACCTTTGCTGTAACTTCCACCATATTTTGGAACATCTTTGTTCACACAAGATGGTCTAGCATGATTCTAGTGACCATAAATACTCTAATGGTCATGGTTGTTGGAAGGAAATTGAACTCTAACAAATTTTACATGAGGCTTAGATGCTAGTGGCTCCACTTTAGCTTTTCCCTTTCCCTTGGGATTAATAGCTCTTGTCCTTCCCTTGAATCCCAACCCTTTCTTTCCCTTTTGGGAGTAGAATGAGTCTATCAAGGGCAACACTGTACTAGAAATGGAGTAGATAGCCACTAGTTCCCTCTCCTTTTGGAGCTTTCCTTCAAGATTCCTAATATGGTTATTCTTGAAGGTTATGGTGCTTGCTCTTCTATAGAGCCTGTAGAAGTTCACCATATTTATCAATCATGTAATTTTGCTGATTCTGAAGCAGCAAGCTTTAAAGAGACAATTTCCCGAGCTTGCTGTTTTGCCAGGTGCTTGCTCTTCTTTAGAGCCTATAGAAGTTCACCATATTTATCAATCAATTGATTGATTTCTCCCTCAGATTTTGAGCCATCATCATCACTTGATGCAGAGGCACAAAATTCTGGAACTGATTCATAATCTGAACATGCAGAGCTAGTAATAGAAATTACCTTGCTTGGACCAGGCTGATCCTGGCTGATTTCTTCATCTGACTTAGCCATCAGCCCAAGATAGCAGCTGTCACCTTCAGAATCTACCTCTAAATCACTATTAGATTATGAAAGAGGTCCAATCCTGGCAGCAGGATGAATCTTCTCAGCTTCTTCTTCTAAAGCATCCAGTCTTTTGATGCAGTCTGCTTCTATAACTCCTTCTTCCGTAGAGTACCTCCTATTGTAGGCTTCTTCTTCTTCGTCTGTCTCTGATGTGGAGGAGTCAGTCCAACTTCTTTGCTTTTTAGCAATGAGGGATTTCTCTTTGTTCCCTATTTGCTGGTGGTCCTTTTTTTCACTGTGTTCCTTCCTTTTGAATGGGTTGTCAGCTATCATATACCCAGGTTTTCTGCAATGATAATAAGTTATGTTTGAGGAAACCTGTTTAATAGTTTTGGAACCATACCTGTCCTCCTTAGAGGACTTTCTTTTGCCTTTGTAGTAGTCATCCTTGGTATGAGAGGAAGTGAAATGCCTTCCTCTCCAGTGCTTCTTCCTTAAGAACTTCTGGAATTGCCTAGTGAAGGCAGCAAAATCTTCATCAGACCATTGGCAGTCTGATGCACTTCCCTCTGATCTTCCAAAATAAGATTTAGCATCTCTCCTTTGTGGAGAGGGAGACTTTCTTCTGCTTTTGCTGGATCCTTCAGCTTTGAAAGTTATAGTTTTGTCTCTTTCCTGAGACATGTTGTCGTTCTCCTCTTCTTTCCTTGCTGCCAGCTGCATCTCCTGTGATAGTAGCTTCCGAAAGAGTGTGTGATGAGCAGTGTCACCCAGCTTTGCAACTTCTCTGATGACACGAATTTTTGTGTCCCACTCTCTAGAGAGAGATCTAAGGAACTTGTCATTCAGTTCATAGTGACTTAGCACTCTTCCAAGAGTCTTTAACTCATTCACAATCCTAAAGAACTTTTCGTAACAGGTGGTTATGTTGTCCCCCTTGGATTGTCTGAAAGCCTCATACTCTTGGTCCAGCATGGAATTCTTATCATTTCTAACCTCATTTTTCCCCTCCACGTAAATCACAAGTATTTCCCACATTTCCTTTGTTGTTGTACAATGGATCAGGTTTCGAAGTGTAGAATCATCAACAGCACCCATAATGATATTCTTTGCCCTCTTATCTATTGAGGCCAGGGCCAACTCATCCTTGGTCATCTCATCATATTTCTTGGGGGTTTTGACATTAGCATCTAGTGCAGAGACCTTCATTGGAATGAATGGTCTTTCTTCTATTGTAATGTACATTCTAGGTTCAGCAGCTTCCATGAACTGTCTCACCCTTGCTTTCTAAATGCCAAAATCTTCCTTCCTATAGATTGGAAGTCTCACAACACTCAGCTCCCTATTGGTAATTTTGGAACCTTTGGAGACAGACTTCTTGCTAACCTTGGAAGTCTACTCAGACCGTTAAGTCTTTTAAAGAGTAACCACCCTCTGATACCGATTGAAAGTATTATTTTCAAGGTTAGCTAAACAACTAGAGGGGGTGACAAGGTTTTTGTCTTTATTTTACCTTTTATAATTTGTTATATGATTTATGTGCCTGTGATTAGGTGAGTTATTATCTTTAAAGAACATTCATAGACGACACAACAATTTTATAGTGGTTACCCAATCTCGGGTACATCCAGTGTCCCTCTGCGCCTATATAATAGTGTGTTTGATTCGGCTCTCCCTCCAAAACTTAGCTAATTAATAGCTTACAGCACAGATCCCGCAGGACCACACATGTCACACAGACCTAACAATTAGGCACTATGCCAACCCTCAGGTCACAACGTCCTTTCACCCGGCACAAAGCCAAACACAGGTCAAAAAAGACCTTAGCCTTTATAAAACAGGCTTACAACTCAAGATTCACCAAGAATCTTTAAACAAGAAAGAGATTGAGAGAGATTATATGAATAGACACTGGATCAGGAACTCTGTATCTTCTTCTTCCTGTACTGAGCAGATATCAGCCCAACCATTTGATGTTGAAGACAATGATGTATCCAGTAGATTTTTTCTTCAAACAGCTAACCATCCATCTACAGAACTTGTAGATCTGCTCCCTCAAAATGAATTCTGATCCTGCTATTGCGAATGCTAATTTCTCCAGCTATCTCCTTCCTAGCAAGGTTCTCTATGCAAGAACTCCTTCTTCAGGCTTGACGAAAATTGCGAGGAAGAAGATTATGTTCTCCCGCCCTTCTTCTCGTTTTCAAAAAACCTAGCCGAGGAATCGATTGTTCTCTCTTGTTGTGTTTTTTATTTGTTTTTGCTCTGGCCGATTGCTTCCTTTTATACTCCAAAGGCTAATTGAGCAGTGGGCCCCACCACAAGGATTGATGGATGAGATTAATTCATCCAACGCATCCCTTCTGTTTAAATTTGATTTAATGGATCCTTGTTGTGTGTGGGCCCCAACAATTTATGATGGAAATTTTCCTTGGAAAGTGTAGAATATGATGACAGCTGGCCACCAATGTCTCTGGCAGCAATTTCGCACCATTTGAATTTTGGTTGACAATTTGACTTTGCTGACGTCAGCATGACCCAACATCTCTAGACTTAGACAAAATTCAATCATCAAAACCAAAGGCATTGAGTGAGTAGGTATCATTCTACACCACAACACTTAGACAAAATTATTTCTATCTAAATATTGAGCTCGACGAAAGCTGAGCTCTGTTCGATGAACGTCGAGCTCAACTCGACGAATACAAAAGTTTAGTTTGATAAACTGCAAACTTAGATCGATGAAAGGTTGAACAAAGTTTGACAAACTCCAGGCTAAAATCAGTAATTTGGCTCAGCTCGACGATCGCTAAGCTCAGTTTGACGAAGCTAAGCTCGACAAAAGTCAAGCAGCCCACGCTTTTGGACTTAGCCAAATTTCTGCTCCAAGGCATTGAGAGCGTCGAGAGCATTGAGATCATTGAGTGAATTGAGAGAGTTGAGTGAACTTAACACACTCAACTCTATTTGCCTTAGCAAATATTTCTGCGCCTTGGTGTTGAGAGAGTAAGCTCCACTCAACACAAAACTACTTAAAAGATTTTCTGTTATCTAGTGTTGAGTGAGTAAGCTACACTCAGCATCTGTGGACTTAGTGAACATTTTACCCAACTTTCCTGTGGAGTTGACTGGCACAGAACCACTCAATGCTAAAAGGTTTATGGCGTTGAGTGTGTATACCACACTCAACGCTTGTGGATTTGGCCACATTTTCAGCCAATTTCTCTAGGCTTAGACTAATTTAGCCTGACTAACAACCTTTTTGTTGTATGGCGTTTAGTGAGTAGACTACACTCAACGCCTGTGGACTTAGCCACATTTTTGGCTATCTTCAAGTTAGGTTGAGACAAACTCAACGTTGTATGTTATATGGCGTTGAGTGAGTAGACTACACTCAACGTTATATGTTATATGGCATTGAGTGAGTAGACTACACTCAATGCTTTTGTACTTAGCCAAATTAATACTAGATATTATTGAGTCCATACCTCTGGCGTTAAGTGAGCTTGCTCCACTCAACTTCTGTGGACTTAGGCAATTTTTGGTATGTCTAACAACTACTTAGTGTGTCCACATGTCCAATCAATATGATATGGACTACCTGCATCAAGACCTGAAATGCACATCAAATACAGTTGATGTGTGTATCATTGACCTGTTTGACTTCTCCCAAATAAGGAACATTGGGAACAATGGACTCAAAAAGGCCTTTGTACACCTCAATGCTAAGAACACAATAACGGAGCTCACATGCGTACTACGGCACAGAGGGGTCTTGGGTAAATGTGCACCAAGAACACAGCCCAAACTGGCATATCATCATGGCACAGAAGGTGCCTCTATGGACATATCACCAAAGGACCAAGGCCAACCGTCCACTAGCACAGAGTGTGCCTCGAGAAGTAAGCACCAAGTACCAAGACCCAACCGTGTAATGTCTATTTGTCAACTCCCGTCGGTGTGATTACTGGCGAGCCCGTAGACCTGCCACACTATCCTTAACCCATAATTATGACATCGCGTGTTAACTCACACTGCATGCAATTTCACATATAAGGGCTCCACTTCGAGTCCTTTTTATTTAATCACATCTCGTGCTCAACAACACGCAAGGGCTTCACACCGAGTCCCTTATCTGCATGTCGATTTAGTGTAGCAACACCCTCACACTTTCCACCCTTCCACATGTCCTTCACAACAACATAATGGTACTTCACATATTCATCAACCATTTGGTTATCTTAATTACATATAGGCTATGCTCACTTAACTTTAACATCAAGTGGATACAATCTCTTTACCAAGTTCAAACCATTCGTACACACATTGATCTATCAACTTAATTCTAACAACTATTTGTTCATCAAAATCACTACCAACTATGTACAAAAATCTTCAAGCCAACCTCTTCATTATTCAACGTATTACCATTGTCAAGTACGTCCTTATCAGTTCACATATTTAAACAATTCCTACCATCCCAACTCGTCAACCCATTCGTTCACTAACCTACACCAAATCATCTCGTTCAAGTACACTTCACTACACAAATTGTTCATTAAGGATCTATCCAACAAATGTCATTAAACATATTTTATCACAATTACTTATAGACTAAATTTACCATAATGTTAACATTTATGTACTACAGTCTCTCTACCCAAATCCAAAACCGATTCAACACAAACGCGAGAACTATATGAGAAGGAAATATTACTGTACTAAAACTTCGATCGGGGATTCCTGAGGCTAAAGAATCCGGTGAAGGCGTGTAACCACTCGTTGGAAAGGTATTTCCAAGGGCTACGACTTTCGTGTTTATTCGAAAGCCCAAATATGGCCGCATCATGTTTGAAAATGGCCTCGAAGTATGTTGCGTGCAGAAAACAAATTTCTGCGCGCATCTTAAAGTGACACAAACGACATTGGTTAGTCTTCCACCTCTAATCAATTTTCCCAAATCACATCTAGAAATCGTCCTCCCTTATTCACCCTCATAGGGTCACTTCTCTTTATGAAACCAGCCCCCATCTTCACATAGAAGGAAGGAGAGGTTGAAGACGTCTAATCTTTAGAACTCAAGTCCTACAATGGCCCTTTCCTAGAAATTATTCTTCTTACAAATCAAGACTCCTTTGAGTTGATATCTCTCCTAGGAATAACTAAAGATCTAGCACTAAGGGAGAGGGTAGGAATCTCACATCGGTTCTAGCATTTTCGGCCATGGATCTCATCAATCTCCTTGGCAACATCTTCCTCCTTGCTAGTATTGTTCTTTACGGGAAGAGAGAAGGAGAAGATTTTCTTCAAGAGATCGACTCCGGCGGCTTCTCTATTTCGTCGGGCTCGGTAAAGACAACTGTATGGCAAACTGGTAAAGTTGAGGCTAGGGTTTTCTGTATGTCCCTTTTTATAATGAGAAATTAGGGTTAACTTCTTTGGCACGTGTCAGTCTGACATTGAATCGCCTAATATTACTTTAAATGAGTCATGTTGAAAGGACGCAGCCCATTTAAGTCAGTTTGGCGCAATTCCCGAAAATTTGGTTCAGACCGGCCAAGTGACAGCAAATTGACTGCGCCAAAAATTCTGCTAAGTTAGATTCGTCGAGTAAGCAATCCTTACTCGACGAATCGTTGAGTATTATACTCTTACTCGACTGATCGTTGAAATTCGTCGACACCACTCAACGCCATATGAAACACAACACTTTCCAAGTAAAAATCGAGGAGTGCACCTTCTTTACTCGACGAATCATCGAGTGGCGTCGAGTGCACTCAACGCACTCGACGCAACATCTCTCAGGATAATCTAAGTAAAAGTGTTGAGATCACTTAGCTTTAATCGACGAATTATCGCGTGGCGATGATTGCACTAAACGCACTCGATGCCACAGCTCCCCAAATAATCCTGAGTAAAAGAACTGAGTGGCGGCGAGTGCAATCAACGCACTCGATGCCTTTCAATTCATGGCGTTGAGTGTACTCAACACTCTCGACGCCAATCCTCCAGGTATCTTTCTATGTCAAATGGAATTGAGTGGTGTCGAGTCCACTAAATGCCTCAGCATAGGTCATCAAATGGTTTTGAGTGCACTCAACGGACTCAACGCCCCGTTTCCAAAAAATCATTTAAGTCAACATTCGTCGAGTGGTGTTGAGTCCACTCGACGCCTAAGCCTAATACGTTGAATGGCGTCGAGTGCACTCAACGCACTCGACGCCATGGGTCCAGGAAATATTATAAGTCCAGTTTGTCTTATATATTAACGAATTCGTCGGTTATTCGTGACGATATTCGATGAATAGTATTAGTCTCAACTCACAAGTCTTACATGACGAATTCGTCGGATATTCGCGATAATATCTGACGAATTTTACTTGTCGAGTCTGGCGCACTCCGAGCCGAGTCAACTCCCTTGACTATAAAACACGTGCGAGGGGTCTAGTACGAAACGGGATGTTACAAATCCTATAAAAAAAATAAAATATTTCGTCCTCGAAATATGGCTAAGGCTAGGGGGAAGTAAAAAATGAAATTTTATTAAAATATGCTTTTAAAATTACCTTGGGGAAATAATTTCGGGTAGCCCTTTTGAGTCAGATCCACCAATTCCCATGTGTATTCTTCTTTCCCGTGGTTATACCATGGGAGCTTTACCAATGGTACTCTTTTCCGCCATAAGTTCCTCGTTTTAGTGTCCACTATCTACACTGGCTCTAGTCGGACGAATCTATCAGTTGCTACTTATCCAACTGTGGTGAGGACAAGTTGATCGGGCCGCAATAGTGCCTTCCAAAGTGACAACACATGGAATACGACGTGTAAATTCTCTAGCTCTGGTGGCAGCTCTAACCGATAGGTCAAAAGGCCAATCCTTTCCAGTACAACATAAGGCCCAACGTATCTTGCACAGAGCTTATTCATACCACGCACCCGTGACACTCCATGCATCGGCCGGATCTTCAGGAACACTTTGTCACCCACTTAAAATTCTACCATCTGGTGCTTTGCATTATAATATTTTGTCTGCCTACTTTGAGCCTTAAGCATGCGGTCCCGTATTAGTCTAACAACAGCATCAGTATCATCAATGTACTCAATTCCAAAAACCTTCAAGTCTTCGTCTTGCACAAATGATAAAGGGGTCCTACACGTTCTTCCATAAAGGGCTTCATGGGGTGCCATCCCGATACTGGACTGATTACTATTGTTGTATGAAAATTCTACCAGGGGTAGGAGCCTTTTTTCACGGTTCTTCTCTATCTAGCACACACAATCTTAGTAGATCTTCCAAAGTTCTGATGGTCCTCTAAGACTGACCATCCGTCTGAGGATTAAATACTGTGCGGAAGGTAAGGCGTGAACCCAAATACACGTGTACTTTATTCCATTCTTTAGAAGTGAAACAATCATCTCGGTCAGAAACAATTATATTTGGCACGCCACGGTACCATACAAATTGCTCCACAAAGAGGACAGCTAAAACATCCACATGTGCCTTCTTCTTCATTGGAATAAACCTATCTACGTTCGTCAGACGATCCACGATTACCCAAACTGAATCATTCCCAGAGAATGTTTGAGGCAAATCATGAACGAAGCCCATGGAGATGTCCTCGAACTTCCACTCGGGGATGGGCAATAACTGTAATAATCCTCCGGGTTTCTTACATTCTTCCATCACCTTTTGACAGGCTTCACAGTGCGTAATAAAGTACCTTACGTCTCTCTTCATTCCTGGCCAACAATGGTCTTTCGCAAGTCAGCATACATTTTGGCAATCCAAAGATGCACTAAATACTGAGAGCAATATGCCTCTCTCAAAATATCTTCCCGAACTTTGCCGCCTTTGGGAATGTAGATCCGGCCATGAAGAGAGCCCTCTTAGTCTTCTTTCTGGACTTTTGCAATGTGCAAGTCAACTAGATGGATTTTTCATGCTCCTTCGACTTTGTCTTAGTATTACCCGGAAGTGTTCCTTGTTGCCTTTCAGATACCATCCTTGCGAGCTGACCAGTCTGGTTCTCCAAATTTCGAATAAAGCCCTCTTGATTTCGTAAGGCAACATTAGTAGTTTGCATAAACTTGGTAAGTACATCTTACAATGTTGGCTTCCTTAGTTCCGGTTGTTGAGGTTGTCCAAATATGGGTTGCTTGCCTTGATTTCCTTGCCCTCCCCAAGAGAAATTGGGGTGGTTCCTCCATCCGAGATTATATGTAAAACTATATGGGTTGTTTGCTGGATTGAAAGGTGGTCTAGTATTGTTACTCATATAGTAAACATGCTCTTGCACTTGAGGTTCACCACTAGGAATTCCACTTTGTGAGGGGTCCCATTATTTAGGTACCATGGAGGGTGATGCTAAAGAAAGGTTATCAATCTTTTAGTGAAGCTTCTCCACTTGGATAGCTAAGGTTGTGATGACATCCACTTCATACATTCCCGCCGGCTTATTAGGCTTTGGTCTCACGGTAGACCATTGATAGTTGTTCATAGCCATGTCTTCTATAAACTGCTGAGCCGCTTCAGGTGTCTTATTGTTCAAGGTGCCCCCACTAGCCGCATCGATAATCTGTTTAGTGGCTATATTAAGAACATTGTAGAAAGTCTTAATCTGAAGCCATGAAGGTAAGGCATGATGGGGACATCTCCTTAATAGATCCTTGAATCGTTCCAATGTGTTGTACAATGATTCAGATTCCAATTGAACATACGTAGAGATGTCATTCCTTAGCTTTGCAGTCTTCGCCAATGGGAAATACTTCATTAAAAACTTCTCAACCATCATATCCCATATAGTAATCGACCCTCTAGGTAATGAGTTGAGCCACTGCTTTGCCTTGTGCCTTAGTGATAACAGAAACAACCTCAATCGAATAACATCATTGGAAACACTATTGATCTTGAATTTATCGCTTATCTCTAAGAATCTGGCTAAGTGTGTGTTGGGATCCTCATCTTATAGGCCATCATATTGGACATACTGTTGAACCATCTGTATAACACTCGGCTTCAATTCAAATTGTTGTTGGGAATTGGCGGTCTAATGATGCTTGACCCAGTACCCTAGAGATTGGGCCTAGCAAAGTCAGACATGGTTTGTTCGTTCTGGTTTGCCATATTATCCATATGTTCTGGATGATGCTCTCCTTAGTTAAATGTTACTTCTTCTGACAGTCCGTTTGAAATATCTATGGTATTAGTTCCCACGTCCCTTTGGTTAGTGTTATGAATAATTCATTCTTGGTTAGGATGAAGTGGTGCTAGCCTAGAATATCTCCCCTAGTCATAGACTAACATACTACAAAACAGAGATTAAGCAATATAATTATACTATAAACTAATTAACAATTATTAGTTAGTAATAAAAAATGGTTGATAAATAGAGTTTAAGCTTTTGAAATATTGAAATCGAGTCCCCGACAACGACGCCAAAAACTAGATGTGCTCAAAGTTTAACTTGATGCAGATTCATTCTACATTCAATTATAAACTATGTAGATGGACATAAGCTAGATTGATTTAACTTTCAGGCAAGTGCACCTATAAATCATAGTATAGGAGAAATCTACATCTCATGTCGTATTCCACAGGGTCATTTCAAATACACATACTCACCCTCACTCTATTATCGTACCTATAATTAAAATCGATTGTTTAATCTAAACTAACTTAACTATGAATATTTGGATAAAGAAACATTGGAGAATTAAAGAGGATAAAAAGCCGAAAGTTAAGAGCATTCACATGAAAATAATCATTCATTAATTCAATTCTATGTAATCATGTAATAACAAGATTATCAAAATCGTAGTATTGCAAGGGTTAAACATCTATCGAATTCTCTCTCGAGCAATTCAAAATCTAAACCTAAGTTGAGTAAATTTTCTCTCGAATAATTTACAACACTCAAATTCGCTTTATAATAAATAACATATCTACTACATAAATTCATGAAATCCTATCTCTAAAATACCATGAATCCATTTATCCGTATCACAATTATCCAAACAACATATCTCTCAATCATGAAATTTGAAATACAAAGTGAAATAACACCTAAATATGAACAAGTGAACATCATCACAACCTTCCAATTTCTCAATCTAAAAAGTTGGGATTCATGTAAAACAAAACCTAAATTCACATATAGGATGAATATCTTTGTTTTAAAGCATACATACGAATAAAATACCACAAATTTGATGAAAATAATAAGATACATGATTACCAAATTGTTCAAATAACAGTTTCATGCAAAATAAGAGATAAATAAAGTTAGATCACCAAGAGAAATGGAAGATTAAGACAGATACATGAAAGACTAAATGCATACAAAAATCACCTTCAATTCCTCCTTCTCTTGGGTTCTCCACTTTCATCCTCAGGAAGTTCTCCAAATGAAATGATCCAAAAGTCCTGATTATAATTTTTATATAGGTTTTTATAGTCTTCTTGCAAACAGTGTCGGACACGGGTTCCAACACGGCCATATCACAGGCCGTGTTGAGTGTTCGAGGGCGGTTCCATATGAATAGCCGTGCGTGGTCATGGGTCGTGTCATCTGACACGGGTACTGATACGACCATGTTGTACATCATGTTCTTCACATATGGGTTAGTTGGAAACATGCGTTTAATGTATCCCGAAAAGGATACGGGTGGGCACACGGGCGTGTTCCCACCCGTGTGGTGCTCTATCTTTTTTCTTTTAATGCTTCTGATCCATCCCAAATAGGACACGGGTCGGGATACGGGCGTGTTCATACCCGTGTTCGCCCCATTCTTTTCCTGTCATCAGCCATGTTGGTTCCGTGAACTCCTGTGTTTGCACTAAGACTTTTAGTTCCACTGGTTAGCAATACCCGCATTATGAAAATGAAGGAATAAGTAAATAGCTTAATACATTAAATAATAGAAACTCCTAACTGTGCTCTTCTATTCATGATAAAGCAAATTCTTAACTATTCTCACGAAATTACTATATAGGGAGGTGGAAATAGTGGACATGATTACAATTAAGATAGTAAAAGCCTATCATAATTGTGCTCATCACCCCCGCCCCCCCAAAGGTTGCTAGCTACCGTGAAATTAAAGACTTTCATTGTTGATGATTGACTCTCAAGAAAATGACCTCTTTGCCTTCTTTCTGGACTAAGTGAACTTAGCCCTAACTTTTTCACAGCAATAAGAAAGTAGATCTTCAGGAAGTTTCTACTTGTGCTGAGAAGATTACTGTAGAGCTTTGTACCTACAAGCCTTTGATATAATAGTTGATTGTAGTGGCCTTGAAGATGAACAACAACTTGAAATAGCTTTGTAACTTCTTCTTATTCAGAAGAAAGTTTTTGATCTTGCTGTTGAAGAAAAATATATTCTTTTGTTCTTTATTTTTTTAACAACCAACTTGTGTCTATGGTTCACAGTCTTGCTGTAAGAATGAGTTCCTGAAAATGTTCAACTTAGTCAAGAGGAAGAAGATGACCAAAAAGCTTCTTTGATTTCTCGGAAATGTCCTTTTATTATTCGTCATCCAATGGCTCTATATGTAGTATGGAGCAGCCATGATTAGTAACTACAACATATCTTTCGCATTTATTACTATACTAAAGGCATAAAATGCCTTTTGTCATCTAATGCGCTATTCCTGCAACATTTGAATTATTGATGACGTTAGTATGACTCAGCGCTTGTGGACTTGGCAATTTCTAGACAATCTTTATAGGAATTAAGTGAGGCCATGTCACTCAACGCAGAGATACATAGCAGAAAATTATGCATCTTGAGGCATTAAGTGAACCTTCAACACTCAATGTATTTTGACTTTTGCAGTCTAATTATTGAGGAGTTAAGTGAACCTTCATAACTCAACACACATTTTAACTTGGCAAAAATCTATTGGTTGAAGGCGTTTAGTGAAGCTTCTTCACTCAACTCTTTTGAACTTTATTTGCTGACAGATGAGGCGTTGAGTGATCTTTCTCCACTCAACGCATTTGTACTTGGCTAGATATCCTCCTGAGTAGGTGTTGAGTGAACTGCCTTCTCCCAAGACTTCTGTACTTAGCCAGATTTCTCTTAACCAACACAGTGCTTTGACTGCTTGAAGTTCTGGCAACGCTTTTAGCTTTTTGGCGTTGAGTGAACTGCCTTCACTCAACACTTCTAGACTTTCCAGTTTTCTACCTTACTAGCATCCTATCTTGAGTGCAACAACTAATGTAACCCTTACAACCTATATAATCCAAGAGAAATAGACAACCTTCATATTATGAACCTAGAGAATGCATCAGATACAATCATGTGTATACCATTAACCTGTAAGACTTTTTCAAATCTAAGACATTGTGATCAATGGACCCAATAATAAGCTAGAGCACATAATCGCTGACTGCCCACATAAGAAGAAGGACAGATCAAGAAAAGAAGAGAATAAATCATTTTGAGGAAAGAAGAAAGAAGAAAAGAGTTTCATCGCAAAGAAGTCAAAGACTCTAAGCGATAGTGACTCGAGTGAGTCTAGATCAGATGAAGAAGGATATTTTAGGCTTATGGTATATACTGACGAGGAATATTGCAACTCCTAATACATTGGGAATGTAAACTTGCGTACTCCTCTCTGTAATTCTGATACAGCCTTGGATGGTCATGAAGACTATTCTTTTGAGTAGGATTCAGATCTATTGGTTTTGTATAAGGCTTTGCTAGCATGATTTGATAAATATTGTAAGGTCATCAAATCCCATGCCAAAGAAATTTCCTCTCACACGATACTAAACTTTGAAATGAAGGAGGAAATCGATTGGTTGACTCCTCTCGAAGTTGAAGTTCAATCCTTGAAAGAGGAACTGAAAACTTCTACTGAACTGGTAAGTCTGAAAGAGAAAACCATTAATGAACTGGAAGAAAATTTTTTGGCTGAAAGGAATCTTGTAGAAAACTTCTCAAAACAATAGGATATCCTTCCTCTCATAGATGGATTTTCTACTTCTAAGAAGGGTAGTGGTATTGGACAAAAATTACTTAAGGGTAAAGGGAAGGCTCCTCAAAGTCAAACTAGTTTCAAGAAAGTAATCTTTCCGACAAATAAGTATGACTTTGAAACATCCTACGGTCACTTTACTAGACCAACGTATGTTGACTCTACCAAGAACAACACAGGATGGAGCCGCCCCAAAAATTTAGGAACGATTGCTCTAAATACTACTCATGAAGAAATCGTCCTTAAGGATCATGGTTCATTAATTCATGTATCGAATGCTAAGAAAGCACTAAAGGAAAAACCTATTTATATAAATCCACATGAGAAGAAGAAGCCCTGTGTTTGCTGCTCTCATGAGGCTTCTACTTCAAATTCAATAGCTTTTGCTAGACCTCCCATTCAAAAGGTGAAGCAGGAAAATAAGAAAAGGTACAACAGATTTGACTGTTGGTGTTGTTGCAAAGTTAGACATTTTTATATAAATTGTTGGTTGAATTCTATGAATTATAAGACTCCACGAATTTATAATACTAGAATGACCCCTAGTAATATAAACGTTTGTAGTGGTGTTTGACTAAAAAGAACCAAGGACCAAAATCTGTTTGGGTTCCTAAGAGTGTTTAGTTTGTAAATGGAGGTATGTCTAAAGGCAAAACAAATTCATATCTGGTATTTGGACATTGGATATTCCAAGAACATAACTGGAACAAGAAGCCTACTAATTAACTATACCCAAATCAAGGACAGTCTAAAAGTTATTTTTGACGGATCTGATTGAGGAATCACAAAAGGATACGGTATGATTACCAACGGTATAGTCTCTTTCACAGATATGGCTTATTTTAAAGGATTCTAACACAATCTCATAAGCATAAGTCAATTATGTGACAAAGGGTATATGGTCGAGTTCTACAAGGACAAGTGTTTGATAAAGTCATCTGAAAACTCAGAAACTATTTTATCAGGCACTCGAAGTAGAAATATTTTCTATCTAAATTTTTTTTGTTTAGAATCTTCTACACTAGTGTGTTTTTTGGCAAATAATAGTGCATCTCTTTGTGATCAATGACATAATATATTAGCACATACAAATTTCAAAACTATAAATATGTTATTTTCTCACAACCTAGTGCGAGATGCACCTATTATTAAATGCATTAAAGAGAGTCTGTATCACATATGCCGGATGGGCAAGCAGACAAGGGCTACCTTTAAAGCATTATTTAAAAAGATTCTGACTGATGTTAATGTATGCTTCATATGAAATTATTCGGTCCCATTCTAGTTCATAGTTTAGGAGGTAAAGCTTACACCTTGGTTATTGTTGATGACTACTCTTGTTTTACGTGGGTGTTCTTTTTGAAACGCAAGTCATAAACCTTTTACTCTTTCACTAACTTTTTCAGGTAGTTATAGAATGAATTGAACTACTCTATTGTGAAAATCAGAAGTAACCCTAGAATAAATTTTGAGACTTGTGCCATGACACAGTTTTGTGCAAGCAAAAGTATCTTTCATGAGTTTTCCTCCCCACGTACTCCACAGCAAAATGGAGTTGTTTAGAGAAGGAATAGAACACTCATTGAGGCGTGTACAACAATGTTGAATGACTCTTCATTACCAGAGTACTTCTTGGCTAAAGTAGTCAATACTACTTTTCACATGCAAAACAGAGCCTTAATTAACAAGAATCATCGTAAAACACCTTATGAACTTCTGAAGGGAAGAAAATCATCCTGCTTTAGAATTTTTTTGAAGCAAATGTTTTGTACTAAATAATGGGAAACATTACCAAACTAAGTTTAGTGAAAAATATTTTGAAGGTACTTTTATAGGATATAATAGCCGTAGTAAGGTGTATATGATTTTAAATAACAAAACCCTAGTTGTAGAAGAATCGATCAATGTTTTGTTCTATGAGACGAGTATGCTTCATAACAGCTCTTCTAGTGTTTTCATTGAAGATGTTGGTGTTAAACTTAAAGAGCTGAGCTTGGATGAAATAGTAAAAGTAGATGTTCCTATTTAAATCAAGATCCGCTCTCAATATTTGATTGAAGAGGAAGAAGAACATTAAGGTGAAGGGCACACACTAAAAGTAGCAGAACCTCCTGGTAGAATAGAGAATGCAAGGAATCTCGTGATTATACATTCAAGAGATCACCCCAATGATCAAATCATTGGAGATCCAAGTGAAGGAGTTAGAACAAGAAGAGGTACAGCTAACGAAGTCTTGCACTTGGGTTTTCTTTCTCAGATTGAGCCAAATAAGTTCGAAGAAGTAAATAAGGATACTTCATTGATCATTGCAGTGTAAGAAGAGCTCAATCAGTTTGAAAGGTACAAAGTTTGGGAGCTTGTTCTAAGGTCAAAAGGTTAGAATATGATAGGGACAAAATAGATCTTCAGAAACAAGCTGGAAGAAAATGGAGTTATTGTTTAGAATAAAGTCAAATTTGTAGCTCAAGGTTATAGATAAGAAGAGGGAATCGAATTCGATCAGATATTTTCTCCAATAGCCAGACTCGAAGCGATCAGGCTATTCCTAACATATGCTGCTCATAAAGGCTTAAATGTCTATCAAACGGATATGAAGTCATCCTTCCTCAATGGTACTTTAACGAAGAAAGTATACTGTTGAAACTCATTATTACTGATTTGGGCTAGGATAACTATTAGGATTTTTATTTTGACCCAACTTGTATATAATATGGTCATATTTTATTTCCAGAGTTATTTCAGAAGGTTTTCTAGAGATGCTTAGTTCGACAAATTTAGAACTCAGTTCGACGAACTCTGAACTTAGTTTTTCTAACTCAGGTCTCAAACTCTGAGCTTAGTTCGATGAACTCTAATCTCAGTTCGACGAACGCAAAGCTTAGCTCGACGAAAGTAAAAGCTCAGTTTATAAGAGATTAGTTCGACGAAACCCAGGATCAGTTCGACGAAATCCTTGCTGAGTTCTACGATCAGATATTTTTATATTAACAGAAGGAAGAATGATTTAAAATGTTTGGTAACTGAAACTCTGATATTTAATGCTAAATATTCAAACGAATATAGCCGTTTAAGGCAACATTAAATATGGATTCATCATAGAGTTTTAAATCTAATTAATTCCAAGGCAGTTACAAATTCACAAGGGATTCTTCAGAAGTTTCAAGAATCTTTTTACTTTAAATTTTGAACTCTTCCCTGACAGACTATATATATACAAAAGATTGCTACCTAAAATACAACTAACATATAGAGATAGAGATATTTGATACATATATTCTGCTTCAGACTCTTCTAGTGACATATCTTCAATCTGAGAGACATCCTGATCCATATCTATCTAAAATATCTACTGGAGCGAAAGAGCTTACATAAAGGCCTACACCCTAAAGAAAAGTCTCCTCCCTTGATCACAATCTCTATTCAAATCAGGGGGAGCTTTTTACAATATTATCCACAAAGTCTGCTCAGAGACTCTTGACAGAGAAGAAAACATCTAACTCTCGTTAGTTTATTCTTAAATTGTGTACAGGGTTCTAACTCCCTTCAAAAGTTAACACTTAGTTCTTAAGTCACCTGATCAAAAAACTTAGGTTCAGTTTTTGGGTACCTGGTCAAAAGCCCAAAGGATTGCTAAATCTCCCTTAGAAAATAGATCTTCTAGTGGAAAGGCACCTGATAAAAAACCTATAGTGGATTCCTACCATGGTGGTAGAAGAGTAGATGTACCTAGATTTATTAGGGAACTACTTTAAAATCTTTGTGTCATCTGTGATTGTTACTTTCTATTTTTATGCTATGCATATTATTTATATAAATATCACTAATTTTCAAAACCACTTTAAAAATTAATTTAAGTTTTTAAAATACTCTATTCACCCCCGCCCCCTCTTGAGTAAAGTTAGATCTATCCCTTCCACTTTCAATTGGTAAAAGAGGAAGGTTTGGTTTTATAGGCTAACACTTGAACCAATAGATCTGATAGATCTTGTCTTACCTAGAAGATTGTTGATAAATTTATCATGGCACAAAATAAGGAGTACTCAAGCACTAGACCTCCTGTTTGCAATCTTAATAAGTTTGCACTATGGAAAGCAATGATTAAGTTATATATGAATTCTATTGATGAGGATATCTACAATTCAATTATGACAGGTCCACCCCTACCACTGGCAGTACCAAGCACTAGTGTTACACCTCCACCAGAATGGACAGAGGCTTAGAGAAAAGAAAAAACTGTTGATGCAAAGGCTTTGAATTTACTAGCCCAAACAATGTCTGATGATATTTTTCAGAAGGTTGTAGAATGCACCTCAGCAAAAGATATCTAGGACTCCCTCACTACAATGGTAGCTATATCAGCCGATGAAAGAAAAGACAGAATATCTCACCTGATTTCACAATATAAGAATTTCAAAAAGGGAGAAACTGAATCTGTTTCTAATATGTATACAAGAATCAGTCTCATAATTAATGAACTAAAAACCTTGGAGAAAAACATTACACTGACAGAAGTAAATGATAAAATTCTCATGTGTTTTCCTAATACATGGGATTCAAGAATTTAGCCAATTAGAGAAGCCAGAAATGTGAATGAAATTTCAACAGAAACTTTATTAGGCAAGCTCAAATCATATGAGCAGCTCATTAAAAAAAAGAGAAGCTGAACAAATAACATCATCCTCAATGAAGAAGGAAAAGAGTATTGTTTTCCAAGCAACTGAAGAGGAAGAACAACTACCAGAAAATGAAGAACTCATGAGTCTATTGGCTAAAATATTTTACAAAATGGCAAGGAAAGACTTCAGGAGAAGATTTTCCAGAAACAAGGAAAAACCAAGGTGTGACAAAACACCAACTAAGCAAATTGTATGCTATGGTTGTAGGAAATCAGGAAACATTCTTCAAGAATGTCTTGAAAATAAAAATAAAGGTAAGAATAAGGAGAAAGAATTTAAGAAGCAGTCAAACAAACCCTCTTCTAATAAACACAGACAGAAGGAGAGAGGCTTTATAGCTGAAACATGGAGTGAGTCAGACACTGAATCTTCATCCAGTTCAAGTAAAGATAAAGAAAAATCAAATGCTAAAGAAATCTGTCTGATGACAATTAATGCATGAAACAACAATTCTGATTCTGAATTTGAAGAAGACCCGGTAATTTCAAATTTTGATTTTACTTCAGCCCAATTAAAAATAAACTTTAAATTGCTTTGTAAAGATTTGATAAAATTTGAGAAAGAAATAAAACTTCACAGAGAAAAGTTAACTGAATTAAACAATCTATCTTAAAAATATTAAATTTAAAGAAGATTTGGAAACATCTAAGGAACAAATAATTTCCCAGGAAAACAAATTAACAGAGGCTAAGAAGTTTGAAGAAACTCTAAATGGGAGAAGTATCAAACTGATTAATATTAGAAGTACAGTCAATGCCAGAGTAAATGGCAGATGATAAGCTGAAAATATTCGTATTTTTACATACTTTATTTATGTAGTTTTACTTTATTTTTTGTTGTTTTTAGTTATTTTTGTTCATTAAATTATTTCTTTTTTTTATATATATCTTCTAACTTAGCTTCTTTTTATTTTTCTGGAAATTTTCAAAAAAATATCAAAATTTCAAAGTGCATGCCCGTGTCAAATTGGTCACGCCCGTGACAAGGGCTTGTAACTTTGATTCTAGTAGAAAAGTGATGCCTGCAAAGAAATTATCCAAACACGCCCGTGTCAAATCTAATATGCCCGTGTTTAGACTCAACATGCCCCGTGTTGCTCGACGAATTTTGTTCGATGATCCCAGCTCGACGCTTTGCATGTCACACCAGTATACCGATTGACACGCCTGTGTCAATCCCGATCGACGTTCGTCGATCCAAGTTCGACGTTTGTCAAACCCAGCTCAACACCTCCAACAGGAATACCTTGCTGACATGCCCGTGACATCCCTATCACGCTCGTGACCAATACGTGTCCTATCCTAGAAGCTTCCAGAAATCGACCAGTAACTAAAATTTTGACTTCTTCAGCACGCCAGACCTGACACGCCCCCCTGTCATGCCCGTGACCAGGGCGTGTCACCTCCTTTTTTTGTCTATAAATAAAAATTTTCTGTAATTTCCAAGGGTTCACCTTTTTATACTCTTTTACTGTAAGGAGGCTGCTTAAGTGCTTTTCATCCTTTGTAAGGAGATTTTCTCCCCCTCACTTTTATGTTTGTTTTAACTTTGTGAATAACTTTTTCATCTTAATAAAATTGGTAGTTTTTTCCTCCATACGTTGTTATGAATTACATCTATGTGTCCCACCTTCAGCAATCTTATTTGTTTTTTGTTTTTCATTATTTTTCTATGTGTGTGTGTGAGAGAGAGAGAGAGAGTATAGATTTATGCTTTTGAGATTTATTTAATTGGTTACCTAGCTTTGTTAAGACTTACGATTTTTGTGCTCTTTATGTTCATTCTTATGAATTTATAAAAATGATTTTAAAGTGGTTTTGTTTATCTTTTTATTTACTTAGATTTGTTTTTTGTTCATGAAACTTTTTGTTCTTTTTAACTTTACTTCCACTTTTTATGCTCTTTTATAAAATTATAAGAATGAAAATCTACTTGTTTACATTTTTTCAACCCTTTAATTTTAACTTTTATTTTGAAAACATTTTGCTCCTTTTATTTTTATTTTCTCTTTTTATGAGTTTTTATCAAGTTCTAGTGGTAGATTTATAATCATTTTAATTTTTCGGTCACTTTGGTTTTCCTTTTTTTTGTATGTGTGTGTGAGTGTATGAGTTAGATTTTTATCTTTTTCATTCTTTCAAGTAGAGTGCGCGTGTGTATGAGATAGTATTTACTGCTTTCAATTTCCCGCCTACTTGTTTGAGTAGAACTCGCAATTTCCCGCCTACTCATTTGAGTAGGACTTGTCATTTTATCGCTTTCATTTCCCGCCTACTCGTTTGAGTAGGACTCGCACTTTATCGCTTTTTTTACTGCTTTCATTTCCTGCCTACTCGTTTGAGTATCACTCACACTTATCGCTTTCTTTACTACTTTCATATCCCGCCTACTCGTTTGAGTAGGACTTGTAATTTTTTACTTTCTTTAATACTTTTTTACTGCTTTCATTTCCCGCTTACTAATTTGAGTAGGACTTGCATTTCAATTATGCATTTTCTTTTCATAAGCATCCCCATTCTGATGAGTGGCAAAATACTTTTAGCCCTCAATATCGAAGTGCATTGGGACAGATAAAATTATTTTAAATAATTAAAGGTCTTCTTTTTCTTGTTAATTAAAGCACTTAAGGTTTGCCCCGGGTATATGATTTGTAGGACCACATATCTATGTGTGGGATCTATTTTCATTGTCCATATGCTAGCTAGCTGAGAGGCCGTTCGTATGCACCGATCACCCTTCCGTAAAGAGAATTACTTGCATAACCTCAAGAGAGGAGAAGCGTAATTCTCTCAGATTGGGTTCCCCACCTAATAGCGGGGTTCTTAGCGTAATGCGGTCATTAAAAGGAATCCTTCGTTGGATGAGAGTTCCGTCAAATAGTCTTAATGTTCAAGCGAGCGATATCCCTAAAGCTAGTTGAGCTCATTCTTTTGGAGCCTCCATGGCCAAGTGGACCTTTAATTAATTTGAAATTTAGGATCTCTAATTATTGAAAGTTATTTTAGTTCAAATCGATTCAGTTCCTATACGTTATTTCTTCATCGGCTTTTTCAGTTCATTTTTTTTGCTTTTATTTTCTGCATTTTTATATATATCCGCATTAGATAATTAAATAATCACATGACAAAATATTATCGGAAAAATAGTAGTCCCTCTAGGTAAAGTGTAGAAATAGTCAACCCGTCCCCGAGAATAATACGACCCTAATATTCCCCACCGGAATATCATGTATTGCATGCGATAGGTGTGCTTGCCTCCTTTCGTTAAAACTCGGTTTCAACCTTTTTTTATATCAAATAAAATCCGCGCACCCCGCCCTTCAACTAAATAAACCACAACTATTAAAGTAAATCCACCAGTGCGGCGTCACGAGTTTTAACCATCATGTTTTTGGCATCATTGCCGGGGATTTTCCGAGTTGTTATTTTGAATTTCTAGAGCCTATTACGTTTACCTTTCTTTTTTTTATTATTTCATATATATATTTATCTATAAAAAAATGAAATGGCGTCGTTTCTTAAAAATAATTTAAAAATAACAAAAAAACTATAAAAATAAAAATATAAAAAACTAAAAGACTAAAAAAAAATCTAAAAAAAACCTAAAAACTTAAAAGCTTAAAAACTTCTTAAAAATAAAAAAATAGTTACAGGCAAGTTTCCTTTTCTTAAAAATCAAAATATTTAAAAAAAATTCTCCCCCCTGTCCTATTTTTTTTATTTCTATTTCAAAAAAAATAAAAAAAAATTAAATTATTATTATATAGTGTATATATGTATTTATATATATTTTAAAAATATTAAGCTGGCCGCCTTCTTTTACTTTTATTTTCTTTTTCAAAAATAAATAAAAAATGAAATGATGAAATTTTTTATTATTATTATTTCCAAAAAAAAATTAAAAAAAATGTTTATATATCGCCTATAAAATTATTTTCTCCCCTCCTCAAAATATAACCCCGCCTTAAAATATAACTCTGCCTCAAAATATAACTCCGCCTAAATAGTCAAGCTACACGACTATAACCAAAGCGCTCTTGGGAGACACCCCATGTTTATCTTTTTTTTGCTATTTTTCTTTAACTTTTGCAGGATTTCTAAACGGGCCTTCTCGAACACATTTTAGGGAAGTTTCCTCCCTCCTATCCCTTTTTGTACATACCTGCATTTTATTTAATATAATTCCGCATACTTATATTGCAACATTGGGGACAATGTTGGATTTAAGTATGGGGGTGTTTTCTTAGTTTTCTTTATTGCATTTATATATTCTACACTCATTAAAAATACAAAAAAATGCAAAAAAAATTTAAAAACTCTAAAAGTTTTGCTTGTTTTTTATAATCAAAAAATACAAAAAATTATAAAACAAAAATACAAAAAAAAATTTACTTTGTAAATAATTTTTTTTTTAAATATTCTCTTTCCCCTCCTTTTTCTCTTCCCTCTCTTTGCAAATATTTTTTTATTATTCTCTTTCCCCTCTTACTTTCTCTCTGATCTTTATAAATAATTTCTCTCTCTTCCCACTCTTGTAAATATTTGTTAAAAAACTCAAAAATACAAAAAAAAATTATTAATTAAGAAAATATGAAATTTTCAAAATATGATAATAAATCAAAAAATACAAAAAAAGACAATAACTCTAAAAATACAAAAAAAAGATAATAACCCTAAAAAAACCTACATAAGTTTTTTTTATTATGTAACAAATAAATCGAATGTCCCATTCTTAACCCTTTTTGCTCTCCAAAAATCATGTTTCGAGTTTAATTATAAGCGAATTTTATTAATTTTTTTTACTATTCTCTTATTAATTGGAGAATTATAGATTTGAATATCTGGGTTAAGTTTTAATGAATTTTTTATGCTTTATTATTTTTATTTAGATTAGGGACATGTTTGCAGCACTACTTCTACTTTATCTAAATAATTGCACATGTATTTTGTGAAAACATAACAACCTTAAACTTCAATAATGTTTACTCCAAGCTTTTTTTTGAAATATAGGAATGTTCAATTTATCAAAGTTGCTTTCAAATTTTTTTTATTAAAATCTAGTTTTTTTCATTGAAAGAAAAAATAATTATTAACCCATCTCCCATTTTTTTCATGTCTTACTTGCCATGATTTAATCCCCTTTTATCCTTAAAAGAACCTATGTTAACGGCAATAAAATTTCATTTCATAAACATAAGCATCTAATATTTTAAAAGATTATATGTTACGGAGTAAGAGGATAAAATTAATTACTCCTATATATATACATTGGGTTAATATGAAGTTGATTCAAAAAAATTATGTTAAGAAAGTAAGATTTAATTTTCCTTAACAATCAAAAAAATTATTAGAGGTTTGGAGAAAATATATACCTCAACTCTAAAACCAAAGCCCTCTTCATAAAACCACATCATCCCCCTTAGCCAATTTCATTGACTATAGACTTAATTTAAAAATCTTTTTGAGAGCATAATTTTTAAATTGAAATATTTTCTTTACATGCTAAAGTTCGTATGATTCCAGTCTATTCTTGTTAACCTAACAAATACAATTTTTGCTTTCTATTTGATTATATCGAGAAGTTTTTAGTCGAAACTCTTCCTCTATTTCAATTTTTGTCATAATTTAGGACTTAACTCTTATACCCCGGATATTTATTTAGATCTCACTTTTAATTAATATAAGCGGTAGCTAAATTTAGGATTTCTTTTAATTCTTCAAAAGTTCATCTCCAACTTTTGATCTAGATTAATAAAAACTTTAGTATGGGGGTATTTGATAAGCTGTATATTCGTATAATTACATAGTTTATTTATGTAGTTTTAGTTTATTTTTTATTGTTTTTAGTTATTTTTGTTCAATATATAGTTTTTTTATATATATCTTCAAATTTAGCTTCTTTTTATTTTTCTGGAAATTTTCAAAAAATTGTTAAAATTTCAAAGTACACCCCCGTAAAAAATTAGTCATGCTCGTGACCTGGGCGTGTAACTTTGATTATAGAGGAAAAGTGATTCCTGCAAAGAAATGATCGAGACACGCCCGTGTTTAGACTCAACATGCCCCGTATCGCGCTACTTGAAGCTCGACGCATTTAGTTCGACGATCCCAGCTCGACGCTTTGCATGTCACGCCCGTGTCCCAATTGACACGGTCATATCAATCCCGATCGACGTTCATCGATCCTAGTTCGATGCTCATCGAACCCAGCTCAACACCTCCACCACACATACCTTGTTGACACGCCCTTGACATCCCTGTTAAGCTCGTGACCAACACGTGTCCCGTTCCAGAAGCTTCCAGAAATCAACCAGTCACCAAAATTTTGACTTCTTCAGCACGCTAGACCTGACAAGCCCCCTATCACGCACATGACCAGGGCGTGTCACCTTCTTTTTTTTGTCTATAAATAAAAATTTTCTGTAATGTCCAAGGATTCACCTTTTTGGACAATTTGGCTGTTAGGTGGGCTACTTAAGTTCTTTTCACGATTTGCAAGCAGATTTTCTCCCCCTCACTTTTATGTTTATTTTAACTTTGTAATCAACTTTTTCATCTTAATAAAATTGGTAGCTTTTTCCTTCTCACGTTGTTATGAATCGCATCTATGTGCCCCACCTTCAGCAATCTTATTTGTCTTTATTTTTTCTTTATTTTTCTATGTGTGTGTGTGTGTATGAGTATAGATTTATGCTTTTGAGTTTTCATTATTATGTTACCTAGCTTTGTTTAGACTTAGGATTTTTGTGCTCTTTATGTTCATTCTTATGAATTTATAAAAATGATTTTAAAGTGGTTTCTTTATCTTTATGTTTACTTAGTTTTTTTTTAGTTCGTAAAACTTTTTGTTCTTTTTAATTTTTCTTCCACTTTTTAAGCTCTTTTATAAAATTATAAGAATGAAAACTTATTTAAATTTTTGTAACACTTTAATTTGAACATTTATTTTGAAAACCTTTTGCTCCTTTTATTTTTATTTTCTTTTTTTATGAGTTTTTATCAAGTTCTAGTGGTATATTTATAATCGTTTTAATTTTTTGGACACTTTGGTTTTCCTTTTTTTTGTATGTGTGCGTGAGTGTATGAGTTAGATTTTTATCATTTTCATTCTTTCAAGTAGAGTGCGTGCGTGTATGAGAGAGTATTTACTGCTTACAATTTCCCGCCTACTCGTTTGAGTAGGACTCGAAATTTCCCGCCTACTCGTTTGAGTAGGACTTGTCAATTTTTCGCTTTCATTTCCCGCCTACTCGTTTGAATAGGACTCGCACATTATCGCTTTTCTTTACTGCTTTCATTTCCCGACTACTCGTTTGAGTAGGACTCGCACTTTATCGTTTTCTTTACAGCTTTAAATTTCCCGCCTACTCGTTTGAGTAGGACTTGGAATTTTTCTGCTTTCTTTACTGCTTTCTTTACTGCATTCATTTCTGGCCTACTCATTTGAGTAGGACTTGTATTTCAATTATGCATTTTCTTTTCATAAGTCGTCCCCATTCCAATGAGTGACAAATCGCTTTTATTCCTAAGTATCGAAGAGCATTGGGATAGATAAAATCATTTTAAATAATTAATGGTCTTCTTTTTCTCGTTAATTAAAGTACTTAAGGTTTGCCTCAGGTATACGATGCGTAGAACTACATATCAATGTGTGGGCTCTATTTCCGTTGTCCATTCACTAGCTAGCCAAGAGGTCGTGCGTATGGATAGATCACCCTTCAGAAAAGAGAATTACGTGCATAACCTCGAGAGAGGAGAAGCATAATTCTCCTAGATTGGGTTCCCCGCCCAATAGCGAGGTTCTTACCATAATGCAGACATTATGAGGAATCCTTTGTCGGACGAGAGTTCGGTCGAATAGTCTTAATGTTCAGGTGAGCGATATCAATATAGCTAGGTGAGCTCATTCTTTTGGAGCCTCCACGGCCAAGTTGCCTATTAATTAATTTGAAATTTAGGATTTATAATTATTAAAAGTTATTTTAGTTCAAATCGATTCGATTCCGATGCACTATTTCTTCATCGGCTTTTTCATTTCATTTTTTCTACTTTTATTTTCTGTATTTTTTATATATATATCTGCCTTAGATAATTAAATAATCACACGACAAAATATTATCGGTAAAATAATAGTCCTGCCAGGGAAAGAGTAGAAATAGTAAACCCTTCCCCGAGAACAATATGACCATGATATTCCCAATCAGAATATCCTATACTACACGCGATAGGTGCACTTGCCTCCTTTTGTTAAAACATGGTTTCAACCTTTTTTTATATCAAATAAAATCCGCGCCCCCGCCTTTCTACTAAATCAACCACAACTATTAAAATAAATCCACCTGTAGGGTGCCGTGAGTTTTAACCATCAAGTTTTTAGCGCCATTGCCGGGGATTTTCCAAGTTATTATTTTGAATTTTTGTAGCCTATTACTTTTACCTTTCTTTTATATTATTAATTTATATATATATTTATCTATAAAAAAATGAAATGGCGTCATTTTCGAAAAAAAATTTAAATAAAACCAAAAAAACAAAAAATTAAAAAAATACTAAAGAATTAAAAATCTAAAAAACTAAAAGACTAAAAAAAATTCAAAAAATAACTTAATAACTTAAAAACTTCTTACAAACAAAAAAACAAGTTATAGGGAAGTTTCCTTTTCTTAAAAACAAAAAAAAAATTCACCCCCCTGTCTTATTTTTTTTTCTATTTCAAAAATCAAAAAATACAAAAAAACTTAATTATTATTATATACTGTATATATTTAATAATATCAATTTTTTAAATAATAGGTCGGCCGGCTTCTTTTCCTTTTATTTTTTATTTCAAAAATAAAAATAATGAAATTATGAAATTTTTTTTATTATTATTTAAAAAATAATAATTTATTTATAGCCGCCTATAAAATTATTTTCTCACTCCCATACACCTCCTCAAAATATAACACCGCGTCAAAATATAACTCCGCCACAAAATATAACTCCACCTAAATAGTCAAGCTACACGACTATAACCAAAGCGCTCTTGGGAGGCACCTCATGTTTATCTTTTTTTGCTATTTTACTTTAACTTTTGCAGGATTTCTAAACAGGCCTCCCCAAACACGTTTCAGGGAAGTTTTCTCCCTCATGTCCCTTTTTTGTACATACCTGCATTTTATTTCATATCATTCCGCATACTTATATTGCAATATTGGGGACAATGTTGGATTTATGTATGGAGGTATTTTCTTAGTTTTCTTTATTGCATTTCTATATTCTGCACTCATTAAAAATTTCAAAAAAATGCAAAAAAAATTAAAAACTTTAAAAATTTTGCTTGTTTTTATAGTAAAAAAATAAAAAAAATTATAAAACAAAAATACAAAAATTTTTTTTTTACTTTGTAAAAAAATTTGTTTTATCAATATTCTCTTTTCCCTCTTCTTTCTCCCTTCCCTCCCTTTGCAAATATTTTTTTATTATTCTCTTTCCCCTCTTACTTTCTCTCTCAATTTTGTAAGTAATTTCTCTCTCTTCCCTCTCTTGTAAATATTTGTTAAAAAAGTCAAAAATTAAAAAAAAAAATTATTAATTAAGAAAAAGATGAAAATTCAAAAAAAAAGATAATAAATCAAAAAATTCAAAAAAAGAGAATAACTCTAAAAATACAAAAAAGATAATAACCCTAAAAAAACCTAAATAAATTTTTTTATTATGTAACAAATAAATTGAATATCCCATTCTTAACTCTTTTCGCTCTCCAAAAATCTTCTTTCGAGTTTATTTATAAGCAAATTTTATTAATTCTTTGTTTATTATTCGTTTATTAATTTGAGATTGATAGATTTGAATATCTCGGGTTATGTTTTAAAGAATTTCTTATGGTTTATTATTTTTATTTACATAAGGGACTTATTTTAAGCACTACTTCTACTTTATCTAAATAATTGCACATGTATTTTGTTAAAACATAACAATCTTAGACTTCAATAATATTTACTCCAATCTTTTTTTTGGAAATATTGGAACGTTCAATTTATCAAAGTTACTTTCAATTTTATTTTTATTAAAATCTAGTTTTCTTTTTGAGAGAAAAAAATAATTAACCCATCTCCCATTTTTTTTCATGTCTTACTTGGCATGATTTAATCCCCTTTTATCTTTAAAAGAACCTATGTCAATGGAAATAAGATTTCGTTACGTAAACAAAAGCATCCAATATTTTAAAAGATTATATGTTACGGAGTAAGAGGGTAAAATTCATTACTCCTATACATATACATTTGCTTAATATGAAGTTGATTAAAAAAATTATGTTAGGAAAATAAGATTTCATTTTCCTTAACAATCAAAAAAATTATTAGAGGTTTGAAGAAAATATATACCTCACCTCTAAAACTAAAGCCTTCTTAATAAAACCACATCATCCCCCTTAGCCAATTTCAATGATTCTAGACTTAATTTAAAAATATTTTTGAGAGAATAATTTTTAAATTACATTATTTACTTTAATTCTTAAAAGCTAAAGTTCGTATGATTCTAGTCTATTTTTTTTAAACTAATAAATACAATTTTTGCTTTCTATTTGATTATATCGAGAAAATTTTTGCCAAAACTCTTCATCTATTTAAATTTTTGTCATAATTTAGGACTTAATTATTATACCCCGGATGTTTATTTAGATCTCTCTTTTAATTAATTTAAATGGTAGCTAAATTTAGGCATTCTTTTAATTCCCTATAAGTTCATCTCCAACTTTTGCTCTGGAATGACAAAAGCTTAAGTATGGAGGTATTTGATAAGCTGTAAATATTCGTATTTTTACATAGTTTATTTATGTAGTTTTAGTTTTTTTTTGTTTTTAGTTATCATTATTCAATAAATTATTTTTTTTGTATATATTTTATAACTTAGCTTCTTTTTATTTTTCTGGAAATTTTCAGAAAATTGTCAAAATTTCAAAGTACACACCCGTGTCAAATTAGTCATGCCCAAGACCTGGGCGTATAACTTTGATTCTAGTGGAAAAGTGATGCTTGTAAAGAAATGATCCAGACACGCCCGTGTAAAATCTGACACGCTTGTGTTTAGACTCGACGCGCTCCGTGTAGCGCCACTCAATGCTCGACGCATTCAGTTCAGCGATCCTATCTCGATGTTTTGCATGTCACGCCCGTGTCCCGATTTACATGCCCGTGTCAATCCCGATCGACATTCGTCGATCCCAGTTCGATATTCGTCGTACCAAGCTCAACACCTCCACCAGGCATAAATTGCTGACACGCCCGTGACATCCCTGCCATGCCCGTGACCAACACATGTTCCGTTCCAGAAGCTTCCAGAAATCGAGCAGTCACAAAAATTTTGACTTCATCAGCACTCCAGACCTGAAACACCGCCTATTAGGCCCGTGACTAGGGTGTGTCACCTTTTATTTTTTGTCTATAAATAAAAATTTTCTGTAATGACCCAGGGTTCACCTTTTTGGACCATTTTGCTATTAGGAGGGCTGCTTAAGTGTTTTTCATGCTTTGTAAAAAGATTTTCTCCCCCTCACTTTTATGTTTGTTTTAACTTTGTAATCAACTTTTTCATCTTAATAAAATTGGTAGCTTTTTCCTCCTTACATTATTATGAAACTCATCTATATGCCCCATATTCCGTAATCTTATTTTTCATTTGTTTTTCTTTATTTTTTTTTGTGTGTGTGTGTGTATGAGTATAGTTTATGCTTTTTAGTTTTAGTTGTTTTGTCATATAGCTTTGTTTAGTCTTTGGATTTTTGTGCTCTTTATGTTCATTCTTATGAATTTATAAAAAAAAATTTAAAGTTGTTTTGTTTATCTTTTTCTTTACTTTTTTTTGTTTTTAGTTCGTAAAACTTTTTGTTCTTTTTAACTTTTCTTCCACTTTTTGAGCACTGAGTTTGAATCTCTTATAATGAAATAATTCTATGAGAAAGAAGGAATCAGGTAGTGTTTCTCTGCTCCTAAGACTCCTTAACAAAATGGGGTGGTAGAAATGAAAAATAGAACCCTAATTGAATTTGCTAGAACATTACTTGCAGATGCTCACTTACCCCTATGTTTTTGGGCAGAGGTAGCAAGCACAGCAAATTATGTTTTTAACAGAAGTCTCTTTCATAAACTCAAGGGTAAGACTCCCTATGAATTCCTTAAAAATAAGAAGCCTAAAGTAAATTATTTTAAAATTTTTTGGTGTAAATGTTATATTCATAATAATAACAAGAAACATTTAGGAAAATTTGAAGCCAAAGCTGCAGATGGAATATTTCTTAGATATTCTCTTATTAGTAAGGCTTATAGGGATTATAATAAATATACCTTTAAAATAGAGGAATTAATACATATAACATTCGATGAATCTAATATGTTTTATAAGGAGAGGAATACCTCTACCATAGATTCCTTTCAGGTACTAATTATGTGTGAAAAACTAGATGACTTAAACCTAAAGCAAGAGTAAACATTGCATCCTTCTCAACAGTTTGATGAAGATAGTCCTGAAATTTTTGTTGAAAAAGTTGAAGCTAATGAAATTCCACAAGAGGATTTAACAACTCAAATCATTAAAGAACTAATTCCACCTATTGATTATGTCACTATTAGAGATCATCCTAGATCTCAAGTGATTGGAGACATATTAGTTGGTGTCCAAATAAGGTATCGACTCAATCTAGATCAGATACATACATGTTTTCTATCTAAGATTGAACATCAATCCATAAAAGATGTAGAACAAGATCCTCAATGGATTATTATAATTCAAGAGGAACTCAATCAATTTGAGAGAAATAGAGTTTATGACTTTGTTCCAAGACCCAAAGACTATCCAGTCATTGGAACCAAATGGGTCTTCAAGAATAAACGGGATTCTCAAGGAGTTATAGTGAGAAATAAAGCTAGATTGGTAGCTGAAGGATATTCACAGGAGGAAGGAATAGATTATGATCAATCTTTTGCTCCTGTTGCAAGATTAGAAGCTATCAGAATATTTCTTACTTTTGCTGCATTTAAGAAATTCAAAGTATATCAGATGGATGTAAAGAGTGCATTTCTTGAATGAAGATATCAAAGAGTGATAATACGTTTTGTAGCCTAAACTATTATCGTATTTTCTATTTTATAGTGTACAAATCATGTCTATTATTAGTTGATTTTATCCTTTTTTTGTAAATATTATTGCCACTAACATTTTCTTGTCCTTTTGCAGGTTTCCAGAAAATTAGTCAAAAATGACCTGACACGCCCCCCTGTCACGCCCTCCCTGGGCGTGACCTAGGGCGTGTCACCCGATCCTGAGGACTTTTGTTGGAAGGGGCAGGAAAATGAACAAAACCGCTTTCACGCCCCCCTGACACGCCCTACCTGGGCGTGTCACCAGGCGTGACCATGGGCGTGTTGTCCTCTACCACAAAGCCTGCCGCCGCATTAAATGTCGTTTCTCCACAGCACGAAAACAGTACTGTAACGCCCCACGTCACGGGCGTGACATCAACTTTTTGGTGACTGACGGATTTCCGACCAATGATTTGGACAAGACGTACCTGTCACGCCCCCCCTACACGGGCGTGACTTAGGGTGTGACCATCGACGTACCGAAGCAATCATCCCTCCCGCCAAAATCCAGAGCCCGAGGTCAACATAGTACTGTCACGCCCCTTAACACGCCCCCCCTAGGGCGTGTCGGAGGGCGTGACCAACCCGAGAAAAAAATCTATAAATTGAGTCCCCCCCTCTTCATTTCAGCAAGCTTTGGTTGAGAGGGGGAGGTGCTGCCCCTTTGGTTCTTGAGTTTTTTTCATGCTTTCTCTCTCTCTTTCTCTCTCTCTCTTTGTAATTTTTGGTTAACCCTAGTTTAATCTTAGATTGTTTATGCTTTCTTTGTAATATTGCTCTTGCTTAGTGCTACTTGTAGGGCTAGAATAGGATTTCATTATCATGCACTTGTAATTTTATTTTCAATAGTGTAACTTGCCCTTTTTCATTAATAAAAGCGTTCTTGTTTAGCTTGTCTTCTTTTGATGCTTCACTACTCATCCCCCCTCCTCCACTTCTCTATGATTAACTAATCCTCCTTGTACTCGATCTTGATGATCCGAGGTTAGAGCGATTAAGTTATGATATTTTAATTAATCTTTTCTTTTTTAGGTTAGGGCCTTGAATTACTCTTGATTAATCACAGGTTGGAGGTATATTATCGATATATACTCTCCACCTTTGCTTTCATTATGGGCTAGCCGAGATGCCGATAGAATGAAGTGAGCATTCAAGAGTAAAGGGAGTTGTACGCACCCCTCGAGAGAGGCAGACGTCCAAATCTCCCGGATTGGAGTAAAATCCAATAGTGGGGTTCACCGCGTAAAGCGAGTTTTAGGCCTCCGATTTAGACGAGAGTCAATCGGACCTTCCTAAACTCAGTTGTGCACGACTTCGAGAGAAGCGTGTTCAATCTTTAGGAACCTCCACGGTCAAGGACCTTTACACTATTAAGTTTAGATTTTTATCGCATTTTCTTAATCGTCTTGAGCCGAGGTAAATCTTGATCGAGTGCATTTCCATTCCATAGTTTCAACCTTCTGTCGTAATCGTTTTACTTTATAGAACTTTACTTAATTGCAATAGTTCTCTTTCTAGTATAGTTTTACTTCCTTCCTTGCACTTAGATTTTCTAAAACCCTAATTTTTCCGTCGATAAGATAATAGCGTTTGTGTGAGTAAGCATAGCCAATAGTTCCCGGATTTCAATACGACACTTGTGTCCCCTAGCTACAATTCGATAAGTATACTTGCCTCATCGGGTTGCTAGTTCGGTTGCGTTTATTTTCTTCGAACCCTAGCGCGCAACAAGTTTTTGGCGTCGTTGTCGGGAACCCAGTTTCCGTTGATATATTGAAAACACGAACCTATTAATTTTATCTTTTCTCTTTCTCATCCTCCTTCTTTAAATTTTAAAAAAATCAAAAAAAATTTTATCACTGCTCTTAGTAGTAACCAATCTCACAATTTTTCTACGCCACCTAATTCTCTCGAAAACGGCAAAGGGCTTTAAGCGACACTGTCTTGTCTAGTACCTTGCGAACCCTTCACGGGGTAGTCCTTGGGAAGTTCGGGAGTTAATCTATAAAAAAATCTATTTCAAAAAGAATTTTTTTTCTTTTTTCTAGTTTATCCTTTTTCTCTTCCTCTTCTTCTTTTCTGTTCTTTTAGTGCATGACCCGCGGGAGTCCGTCGGTTATTTTGGACTTGGACCATGAAATTGAGCGTACTCTTCGGAGAAGATCGCGATTTCAAGGTCCTATTATCCAAGTACCGGTTGAGGACTCCGAGTCATTTGCTACTTTAAGAATGGAAGAACCCAATGTAGATGAGGCCGTGTAAAGGACTATGTCCTATTATGCACGACCGAACCTCGAGGGAAAAGAATCAAGTATAGTCTGCCATGCTATAAAAAATAATAATTTCAAATTAAAGCCTAGCATAATTCAAATGGTGCAGCAATATGTGCAATTTGACGGACTTCAAGATGAAGATCCGAACGCACATATAGCTAGCTTTCTTGAAATTTGTGACACCTTCAAGATAAATGGTGTCACAAATGATGCAATCAGGCTGAGACTCTTCCCCTTCTCTCTAAGAACTAAAGCTAAGCAGTGGCTTAACACACTTCCCAAAAATAGCATAACCACTTGGAATGAATTAAATGAAAAAATTTTGGCGAAGTATTTTCCGCCAGCTAAAACTGCAAAACTTAGGAACGACATCTCTGCCTTCGGGCAAATAGACTCTAAAACCCTATATGAAACCTGGGAGATATTTAAAGAATTATTAAGATGATGCCCACATCATACGCTGCCTATATGGTTACAAGTGCAGACGTTTTATAACGGGCTAAATCAAAGCACGAAGCAAATGATAGACGCAGCTTCTGGCGGTACTTTAAATCATAAGACCCCGGAAGCTGCTCTTGAGCTTTTTGAGGACATGGCGATGAACACTTATCAGTGGAATGTGCCTAGGTCCTGCCCGAACAAGCCTGCAGGTATCTATGAAGTGGACAACGTCTCCCAGCTCGCTCTGCAAGTAGAAATCCTAAGCAAAAAAATCACGGAGATGACTGCTGCCTCCGCCCCTCAGGTATGGGAATCTGCAACCCCTACTCCAGAACATTTAGATTATGTTAATAATATGCCTAGAACTGCTTTTAATAATTTTTCTGCTGCGAATTTTCATCCGCCTGGTTTTAATTTTCCGAATAGTTATAACCCCGCTTTAAGAAATCACCCGAACTTTTCATGGAGTAATCCATCGAATGCGATGCGCCCACCCCCGCAAAATGATTTTTTTGCACCACCACCACCACCACCTCTTCAAAATTAGCCAAAACCTCCAAGCTTGGAGGAATTACTTTCTAAATATATCACCACAAATGACGCTACTATAAGAACTTTAACCGGAAGCATAAAAGTCTAGAAAATCAGGTAGGATAGCTCGCGAAAATAATTTCTGAGCGACCCGCAGGGTCTCTTCCTTCCAATATCGAACCCAACCTGAGAGAGAAAGCGAAAGCTATAACTCTTCGGAGTGGGAAGCAAGTCTCCGATATGGTAAGTGAAGAGCCCGAGGCAAGCTCTGCCCCCGCTTTTAAAAATCAAAGCTCCGCTCCTGCTTTTAAAAATCAAAGCTCCACTCCGCTTCCACCCTCTGCTGAAGAAGTTATCACCCCTATTTTAGAAAATAATCCCACTCCACCACCCATCTTCAAAAATAATTCAACTCCTCCATACCCCTATGAACTTAATAGACAAAGTCAAGATGATCAGTACTCCCGCTTCTTAGAGATCTTCAAACAAATCCACATTAATCTTCCCTTCCACGAGGCTATTTCGCAGATGCCGAAATACGGCAAGTATCTTAAAGACCTCCTCACAAACAAGAAGAAGTTAGAGAATCTTTCGCACGTCACGCTAAACGCCGAGTGCTCCGCCGTTTTAACAAACGGTTTGCCGAAGAAAATCAGTGACCCGGGTAGTTTCTCTATCCCGTGTGTCTTCGGTGATCTTTTTGTTAAACACGCGTTAGCTGACTTAGGAGCGAGTATGATGCCCTTTTCGTTGTTTAAAAAGTTAGGGATTGGTAGCCTTAACCCCACGCGTATGAGTATCCAGCTAGCCAATAGATCCGTCAAGTACCCGTTAGGAATAGTGGAGGACGTTCTAGTGAAAGTCGACAAGTTCATCTTCCCGGTGGACTTTGTCATTTTGGACATCGAAGAAGACGTCGAGGTTCCCCTGATCCTTGGCCGACCCTTCCTTGCCATCTCCCGATCCATCATTGACGTAAGCAATGGTAAGCTCTTTCTTTGAGTAGGCAACGACGAAGTCACTTTTTCTATCACCCCTTCGATTCAGAACACCTTAGCAAACGATGACTCATGCTTTTTCGTAGACGCCGTGAGTGATGATTCTTCCTACTGCCTCTCCGACTTTGAAAAAGAATTTTCTACTTTTTGCTCATCTTCTCTTACAACTGAATCACTGCAAGGAAGTGATGAATCTTCTTATTGTCTTTCTGAGTTTGAAAAATATTTTTTGATTTTTGTTCTTCCTCTTTTCTTCCCACTGAATCGCTACAAGAAGTCGTCTTGGCTGCTAGCCCCACCCCTTATTACGTTCCTTATAAAAAAGTTTATGAAGATATTGTTTTTGAAAAAGAAAGAATCTCAAAATCCTCTTATGAAGAACCCCCTACCCTAGAACTTAAAGAACTTCCCGAACACCTTAAGTATGCTTTCTTAGAAAAAGATTCCAAGTTACCAGTTATCGTTTTGGCCTACCTCACGGATATGAAAAACGATAAACTTCCTCTAGTTCTACGTAAGCATCGCTGGGCTATTGCTTGGAAAATTTATGATATCAAGGGCATAAGCCCATCTTTCTGTACCCATATAATTTTAATGGAAGATAATTCGCGTAACTCTATCCAACCTCAGCACCGTATAAACCCGAATATGAAAGAAGTAGTTAAGGGCGAGGTTATGAAACTATTAGACGCAGGAATTATCTACCCTATATCGGACAGTAAGTGGGTTAGCCCCGTTCAGGTAGTTCCAAAGAAGGGAGGGATAACCGTCGTTAGTAATGAGAACAATGAATTAATCCCGACACGGACGGTGACGGGTTGGCGTGTGTGTATAGATTATCGTAAGTTAAATGACGCCACCCGTAAGGACCACTTTCCTTTACCGTTTATCGACCAGATTTTAGAACGTCTCTCCGGCCATAGCTTTTATTATTTTCTCGATGGCCTCTCGGGGTACTTTCAAATACCCATCTCTCCCGAGGACCAAGAGAAAACTACGTTTACTTGTCCCTTCGGCACCTTCGCTTACCGAAGAATGCTGTTTGGATTGTGCAATGCTCCAGCTACATTCCAGCGATGTATGTTGGCAATATTTGACAAGTACGTAGAAAGCATTATGGAAGTATTTTTGGACGATTTCTCCGTGTTCGGCGATTCCTTCAATAGATGTTTAGAAAACATCGAAAAAGTCTTAGAACGATGCGAAGAAACTAACCTTGCCCTAAATTGGGAAAAATGCCATTTTATGGTGAGGGAAGGGTTAGTTTTGGGTCATTAAATTTCTGCTAAAGGTATTGAGGTAGACGTTGCCAGATAGAAGTTATTGAGAAGTTGCCGCCGCCTACAAACATAAAAGCTATAAGAAGTTTCCTAGGCCACGCTGGCTTTTATCGTCGTTTTATAAAGGACTTCTCCAAGATCACTAAGCCCCTCACCCATCTCTTAGAAAAAGACGCACCATTCATTTTTGATGACTCTTGTATTTCTGCCTTTGAATCAATTAAAGAAAAGTTAATTAACGCACCGATTATGATAGCTCCGGTGTGGGACGTTCCTTTCGAGATTATGTGCGATGCGAGTAGTTTTGCGGTGGGAGCCGTATTAGGTCAACGCATATCTAAAAAATTCCACCCCATCTATTATGCTAGTAAAACCCTCACATCTGCACAAGAAAATTACACCACAACCGAGAAGGAGCTCTTAGCTGTAGTATTTGCGTTTGATAAATTCCGCCCTTACATTACACTTTCAAAAATAATTGTTTTTACGGACCACTCGGCCCTCAAGTACCTTCTTGCCAAAACGGATACCAAGCCTCACTTGATTCGCTGGGTCTTACTCCTCCAGGAGTTTGACTTAGAGATCCGTGATAAGCGAGGAGCCGAGAACTTGGCCGTCGACCATCTATCCAGATTAGATAACCCCTTTATAGAAAAATTAAATGAAAAATATTTTAATGACTATTTTCCTGATGAGAAGCTGCTTTTAGTTAATACATCTACTTCCCCTGGTTCGCGCACATCGCCAACTATCTAGTGGCCCGGGTGCTCCCAAAAGAGTTCTCCTCTCAACAAAAGAAGAAATTCTTTTCTGAGCTGAAGAACTACTTTTGTGAAGACCCGCATCTTTTCGAAATTTGTGCGAATCAAGTGATAAGGAGATGTGTTTCTTTTGATGAAGGAATTGATTTTCTAAAACATTTGCATGAAGGTCCGACAGGTGGGCACTATCAAGCTGCTCGCACCGCTCACAAGGTGCTTTGCGCAGGTTTTTACTGGCCTAGCCTGTTTAAAGACGCGCAAGCCTTTGTGAGCAGGTGTGATAGTTGCCAATGGTCGGGCAACATTTCTAATAAAAATGAAATGCCGCAAAATTATTTCTTAGAGTGCGAAATTTTCGACCTCTGGGAAATTGATTTTGTTGGCCCCTTCCTTCTAGCTTCAGAAACAAATATATTTTAGTTGCTGTTGATTATGTTTCATGATGGGCTGAGGCCCAAGCTCTTCCTACGAACGACTCCCGAGTTGTAGTCACGTTTTTTAAAAAATTATTTTCCAGATTCGGTACGCCGCGCGCAATCGTTAGCGATAGGGGTTCCCATTTTTGTAACGCACAATTTTCAAAAATCCTTACCAAATATGGCGTTACGCATAAGCTTTCCACTGCCTACCACCCCAAAACTATGGACAAGTCGAAGTAGTTAATAGAGAAATAAAAACAATATTAGAAAAGACTCTTTCAACTTCTAGAAAAGACTGGTCAGCCAAACTTGACGATGCTCTATGGGCCAACCGAACAGCGTACAAAACCGCCCTCGGATGTACGCCGTATCGGCTGGTCTATGGAAAATCGTGTCATCTGCCCGTAGAGTTAGAGCACCGCGCCTTTTGGGCCTTAAAATTTTTAAACTTCGATCCCCACTCTGTCGGTGACCTTCGAAAATTTCAACTAAATGAACTCGATGAGTGGCGCTCTTATGCTTATGAAAATAATAAACTTTATAAAGAGCGGACGAAGCGTTTACATGATAAACACTTAAGGCACCCTAAAAACTTTAAGCCGGGCGACCAAGTCCTTTTATATAATTCTCATTTACGTTTATTTCCTGGCAAATTAAAATCTCGCTGGTCTGGCCCGTTTTCTTTTTTAGAAGTATTTCCTTATGGAACTGTTTTAATTTCTCACCCTAATAAGGGTAATTTCAAAGTGAATGGTCAGCGTCTTAAACTGTATTTCTCTGGTGAGGATGATGTCAGTCCAAACATTATTAAGTTTCTGCTTCACGAACTTTAATCTTGAACTTTTAATTTTTGCTAAAAACAATTTTATTTCTGAACAACAATATTTTTGGACAATATTATTTTTTGATGCGTCGAGCTCAACGACGCTTTAACCAAAGGGCGCTCTTGGGAGGCAACCCAAGTTATCTTTTTCTGTTTTCTTTATTTTACAATTTTTGTCTCGGACGGCTCCGACAAGCTGAAGCTTCCGCGATCGCCTACTCCAACGTTGCTGAATCTATCACGAAGTCCAAAGAAGACATTCGGAGGAGCGGCATCACTCAACTTTCGCAGCAAATAAATCCGGGGAAGTACCTGTATTTCAATTCTGTCTTTCAATTCTGTACTTTATTTTTCTCTCCTTCTCCAATCCACTTCTTTAGCCATTGAGGACAATGTCTATTTTAAGCTTGGGGGAGGACTTCCTCCTTCATTTTTGCTTAGTGTAAATATTTTTCTTTTTTGTATATATTTTAAATATTTCCAAAAAAAAAAATGAATATCTTAAAATTCCAAAAAAAAAAAAATCCAAAATCCAAAAAAAAAAAAATATTTCACAAAATTAAAAAAAAATATATGTGTTTTTGAATAGTTTAGACATTTTGGTATTTCAAAAGTACCCCTAGTTTTTGTTTCTATTTTACTCAAAATCTCCTATAAACAACTAAGTTAATTATAATATTTCTAATCGTCCTTTTTAATTATATTTCACAAGTAAAATATTGGCCATGCTGTGTTTCTAATTCACGGTAGCATGTTAAGGTGAAATATTTTTCTAAAACTCGCATTTCTATTATGGTTTTTTGTTTTTTATTTCCTTTACTTTCTCAAAAATTCATCATCCATTATTTTCTTTTTCATTTTTGAATAATTTTTGTAAAGTCAACTTTTGAATAACGTAGTAGATGTGAACGATCCAAGTCACCTATTATTTCTATTTTCAAGTTAATTTCATCAATCTTCTTTTATTATCTAGGACTCGCTTTTTGAAATTTTTCAAACCTTTGTTTTAAATAAATTCAAAAGCGTGAAAATGATTTAGGCTGTTTTTGTTTTCGTTTGAGCTTTCCTGCCAACCTAAAAACTTTTACCACTAGTTAGCCGTTTTTGAGCCTTTTTCCGATTTCATTTGATAGCTCCTCCCTTCATTTCACTTTCACCAAAGCCAAAATTTCCAACCTATCGAATCACACTAGCCTTTTTGAGTTTCATAAATTATTTTGACGATTTTGATAGGATATTTTGTGAAAAGTATGCTCAAAAGTAATGTTTATTTTTGTTTGGCCAATTCAAAAGGAAAATAAAAATATTTATGGCCTTTGTTTTGAAAAAAGAAAAAAAATGGAAAAAGAAGAAGAAAAAAAAATGTGTATATATTTTTATGAAAGTTTTTGAAACTTTTTTCCTTTGGTTTAGTGTGATTTTAAACCTTCACGTTTATCTTTGAATTCCACTCCTAATCATTTTCCTAAACCAAACGTTTCTGTCCTATTTAAGTCCTTTTGATTCACGCTTTTTGATTTTTATTTAACAACTAAGAAAAGAAAAAAAAGTAAATCAGTTTTAGTTTTGGATTTAAACCTAGATTTTTGTTAATTAAATTGATATAATTATAATTCGTTGCTTGGATCTAGTAACAACTCAATGCGTGTTTTTCATTTTCGTTGCTTTGCTTAAGTCTACTTAAAAAAATCTCGTTAAAATTTTGGATGATTTGTTTTTATTGAGTAAAGTTTATAAAAGTTTACCATACCTAAATAATTGTTTTAGAATTACATTTCACCTTTTCCCTACTTAGAATTTCGCATAGTACTTGTGTAGGCATAATTAGAACTTTTTAATTAGTCTTTTTTTATGATTATCTAATTTTTATATTTTTGCTTGGGGACAAGCAAAACTTAAGCTTGGGGGAATTTGATAATACGTTTTGTAGCCTAAACTATTATCATATTTTCTATTTTATAGTGTACAAATAATGTCTACTATTAGTTTATTTTATCCTTTTTTGTAAATATTATTACCACTAACATTTTCTTATCCTTTTGCAGGTTTCCAGAAAATTGGTCAAAAATGACCTGACACGCCCCCCTGTCAAGCCCTCCCTGGGCGTGACCTAGGGCGTGTCACCCGATCCCGAGGACTTTTGTTGGAAGGGGCAGGAAAACGAACAAAACCGCTGTCACGCCCCCCTGACACGCCCTACCTCGGAGTGTCACCAAGCGTGACCATGGGCGTGTCGCCCTCTACCGCAAAGCCTACCGCCGCATTAAATGACGTTTCTCCACAACACAAAAACAGTATTGTCACGCCCCACGTCACGGGCATGACCTTGGGCGTGACATCAACTTTTCGGTGACTGACGGATTTCCGACCAATGATTTGGATATGACGTGCCTGTCACGCCCCCCCCCCTACACGGGCGTGACCTAGGGCGTGACCACTGACGTACCGAAGCAATCATCCCTCCCGCCAGAATTCAGAGCCCGAGGTCAACATAGTACTGTCACGCCCCTTAACACGCCTCCCTAGGGCGTGTCGGAGGGCGTGACCAACCCGAGAAAAAAATCTATAAATTGAGTCCCCCCCCTCTTCATTTCAGTAAGCTTTGGTTGAGAGGGGGAGGTGCTACCCCTTTGGTTCTTGAGTTTTTTCCATGCTTTCTCTCTCTCTCTCTCTCTTTGTAATTTTTGTTTAACCCTAGTTTAATCTTAGATTGTTTATGCTTTCTTTGTAATATTGCTCTTGCTTAGTGCTACTTGAAGGGCTAGAATAGGATTTCATTTTCATGCACTTGTAATTTTATTTTCAATAGTGTAACTTGCCCTTTTTCATTAATAAAAGCGTTCTTGTTTAGCTTGTCTTCTTTTGATGCTTCACTACTCATCCCCCTCCTCCACTTCGCTATGATTAACTAATCCTCCTTGTACTCGATCTTGATGATCCGAGGTTAGAGCGATTAAGTTATGATATTTTAATTAATCTTTTCTTTTTAGGTTAGGGCCTTGAATTACTCTTGATTAATCACGGGTTGGAGGTATATTATCGATAAATACTCTCCACCTTTGCTTTCATTATGGGCTAGCCGAGAGGCCGATAGAATGAAGTGAGCATTCAAGAGTAAAGGGAGTTGTACGCACCCCTCGAGAGAGACAGACGTCCAAATCTCCCGGATTGGAGTAAAATCCAATAGTGGGGTTCACCGCGTAAAGCGAGTTTTAGGCCTCCGATTTAGACGAGAGTCGGTCGGACCTTCCTAAACTCAGTTGGGCACGACTTCGAGATAAGCGTGTTCAAGCTTTAGGAACCTCCACGGTCAAGGACCTTTACCCTATTAAGTTTAGATTTTTATCGCATTTTCTTAATCGTCTTTAGCCGAGGTGATTCTTGATCGAGTGCATTTCCATTCCATAGTTTCAACCTTCTGTCGTAATCGTTTTACTTAATAGCACTTTACTTAATTGCAATAGTTCTCTTTCTAGTATAGTTTTACTTCCTTCCTTGCTCTTAGATTTTCTAAAACCCTAGTTTTTCCGTCGATAAGATAATAGCATTTGTGTGTGTAAGCATAGCCAACAGTTCCCGGATTTCAATACGACACTTGTGTCCCTTAGCTACAATTCGATAGGTATACTTGCCTCATCGGGTTGCTAGTTCGGTTGCGTTTATTTTCTTCGAACCCTAGCGCGCAATAAGTTTTTGGTGTTGTTGTCGGGGACCCAGTTTCCGTTGATATATTGAAAACACGAACCTATTAATTTTATCTTTTCTCTTTCTCATCCTCCTTCTTTAAATTTTAAAAAAATCAAAAAAAATTTTATCACCGCTCTTAATAGTAACCAACCTCACAATTTTTCTACGCCACCTAATTCTCTCAAAAAGGGCAAAGGGCTTTAAGCGCCACTGTCTTGTCTAGTACCTTGCGAACCCTTCACGGGGTAGTCCTTGGGAAGTTCGGGAGTTAATCTATAAAAAAAATCTATTTCAAAAAGAAAATTTTTTTTTTCTAGTTTATCCTTTTTCTCTTCCTCTTCTTTTTTTTTGTTCTTTTACTACATGACCCACGGGAGTCCGTCGGTTATTTTGGACTTGGACCACGAAATTGAGCGTACTCTTCGGAGAAGATCGTGATTTCAAGGTCCTATTATCCAAGTGCCGGTTGAGGACTCCGAGTCATTTGCTACTTTAAGAATGGAAGAACCCAATGTAGATGAGGCCGCGCAAAGGACTATGTCCTATTATGCACGACTGAACCTCGAGGGAATAGAATCAAGTATAGTCTACCCTGCTATAGCAAATAATAATTTCGAATTAAAGCCTAGCATAATTCAAATGGTGCAGCAATATGTGCAATTTGACGGACTTCAAGATGAAGATCCGAACGCACATATAGCTAGCTTTCTTGAAATTTGTGACACCTTCAAGATAAATGGTGTCACAAATGATGCAATTAGGCTGAGACTCTTCCCCTTCTCTCTAAGAACTAAAGCTAAACAGTGGCTTAACACACTTCCCAAAAATAGCATAACCACTTGGAATGAATTAACTGAAAAAATTTTGACGAAGTATTTTCCGCCAGCTAAAACTGCAAAACTTAGGAACGAAATCTTTTCCTTCGGACAAATATACTCTGAAACCCTATATGAAACCTGGGAGAGATTTAAAGAATTATTAAGACGATGCCCATATCACGCGATGCCTGTATGTTTACAAGTGCAGACGTTTTATAACAGGCTCAATCAAAGCACGAAACAAATGATAGACGCAGCTTCTGGCGGTACTTTAAATCATAAGACCCCGGAAGCTGCTCTTGAGCTTTTTGAGGACATGGCGATGAACACTTATTAGTGGAATGTGCCTAGGTCCCGCCCGAACAAGCCTACAGGTATCTATGAAGTGGACAACGTCTCCCAGCTCGCTCTGCAAGTAGAAATCCTAAGCAAAAAAATCACGGAGATGACTGCTGCCTCCGCCCCTCAGGTATGGGAATCTGCAACCCCTACTCCAGAACATTTAGATTATGTTAATAATATGCCTAGAACTGCTTTTAATAATTTTTCTGCTGCGAATTTTCAACCGCCTGGTTTTAATTTTCCGAATAGTTATAACCCCGCTTTAAGAAATCACCCGAACTTTTCATAGAGTAATCCATCGAATGCGATGCGCCCACCCCCGCAAAATGATTTTTCTGCACCACCACCACCACCACATCTTCAAAATTAGCCAAAACCTCCAAGCTTGGAGGAATTACTTTCTAAATATATCACCAAAAATGACGCTACTATAAGAACTTTAACCGGAAGCGTAAAAAGTCTAGAAAATCAGGTAGGACAGCTCGCGAAAATAATTTCTGAGAGACCCGCAGGGTCTCTTCCTTCCAATACAAAACCCAACCCGAGAGAGCAAGCGAAAGCTATAACTCTTCGGAGTGGGAATCAAGTCTCCGATATGGTAAGTGAAGAGGCCGAGGCAAGCTCCGCCCCCGCTTTTAAAAATCAAAGCTCCGCTCCTGCTTTTAAAAATCAAAGCTCCACTCCGCTTCCACCCTCTGCTGAAGAAGTTATCACCCCTATTTTAGAAAATAATCCCACTCCACCACCCATCTTCAAAAATAATTCAACTCCTCCATACCCCTCTGAACTTAATAGACAACGTCAAGATGATCAGTACTCCCGCTTCTTAGAGATCTTCAAACAAATCCACATTAATCTTCCCTTCCACGAGGCTATTTCGCAGATGCCGAAATATGCCAAGTATCTTAAAGACCTCCTCACAAACAAGAAGAAGTTAGAGAATCTTTCGCACGTCACGCTAAACGCCGAGTGCTCCGCCGTTTTAACAAACGGTTTGCCGAAGAAAATCAGTGACCCGGGTAGTTTCTCTATCCCGTGTGTCTTTGGTGATCTTTTTGTTAAACACGCGTTAGCCGACTTAGGCGCGAGTATAAACCTGATGCCCTTTTCATTGTTTAAAAAGTTAGGGATTGGTAGCCTTAACCCCACGCGTATGAGTATCCAGCTAGCCGATAGATCCGTCAAGTACCCGTTAGGAATATTGGAGGACGTTCTAGTGAAAGTCGACAAGTTCATCTTCCCGGTGGACTTTGTCATTTTGGACAACGAAGAAGACGTCGAGGTTCCCCTGATCCTTGGCCGACCCTTCCTTGCCACCTCCCGAGCCATCATTGACGTAAGCAATGGTAAGCTCTTTCTTCGAGTAGGCGACGACGAAGTCACATTTTCTATCACCCCTTCGATGAAGAACACATTAGCAAACGATGACTCATGCTTTTTTGTAGACGCCGTGAGTGATGATTCTTCCTACTGCCTCTCCGACTTTGAAAAAGAATTTTCTACTTTTTGCTCCTCTTCTCTTACAACTGAATCACTGCAAGGAAGTGATGAATCTTCTTATTGTCTTTCTGAGTTTGAAAAAGAATTTTTTTATTTTTGTTCTTCCTCTTTTCTTCCCACTGAATCGCTACAAGAAGCCGTCTTTGCTGCTAGCCCCACCCCTTGTTACGTTCCTTATAAAAAAGTTTAATAAGATATTATTTTTGAAAAAGAAAGAATCTCAAAATCCTCTTATGAAGAACCCCCTACCCTAGAACTTAAAGAACTTCCCGAACACCTTAAGTATGCTTTCTTAGAAAAAGATTCCAAGTTACCAGTTATCGTTTCGGCCTACCTCACGGATACGCAAAACGATAAACTTCCTCTAGTTCTACGTAAGCAATGTCGGGCTATTGCTTGGCAAATTTCTGATATCAAGGGCATAAGCCCATCTTTCTGTACCCATAAAATTTTAATGGAAGATAATTCACGTAACTCTATCCAACCTCAGCACCGTATAAACCCGAATATGAAAGAAATAGTTAAGGGCGAGGTTATGAAACAATTAGACGCAGGAATTATCTACCCTATATCGGACAGTAAGTGGGTCAGCCCCGTTCAGGTAGTTCCAAAGAAGGGAGGGATAACCGTAGTTAGTAATGAGAATAATGAATTAATCCCGACACGTATGGTGACGGGTTGGCGTATGTGTATAGATTATCGTAAGTTAAATGACGCCACCCGTAAGGACCACTTTCCTTTACCGTTTATCGACCAAATTTTAGAACGTCTCTCCGGCCATAGCTTTTATTGTTTTCTCGATGGCCTCTCAGGGTACTTTCAAATACCCATCTCTCCCGAGGACTAAGAGAAAACTACGTTTACTTGTCCCTTCGGCACCTTCGCTTACCGAAGAATGCTGTTTGGATTGTGCAATGCTCCAGCTACATTCCAGCGATGTATGTTGGCAATATTTGACAAGTACGTAGAAAGCATTATGGAAGTATTTATGGACGATTTCTCCGTGTTCGGCGATTCCTTCGATAGATGTTTAAAAACCTCGAAAATGTCTTAGAACGATGCGAAGAAACTAACTTTGCCCTAAATTGGGAAAAATGCCATTTTATGGTGAGGGAAGTGTTAGTTTTGGGTCATAAAATTTCTGCTAAAGGTATTGAGGTAGACGTTGCCAAGATAGAAGTTATTGAGAAGTTGCCGCCGCCTACAAACATAAAAGCTATAAGAAGTTTCCTAGGCCACGCTGGCTTTTATCGTCGTTTTATAAAGGACTTCTCCAAGATCACTAAGCCCCTCACCCATTTCATAGAAAAAGACGCTCCATTCATTTTTGATGACTCTTGTATTTCTGCCTTTGAATCAATTAAAGAAAAGTTAATTAACACACCGATTATGATAGCTCCGGTGTGGGACCTTCCTTTCGAGATTATGTGCGATGCGAGTAGTTTTGCGGTGGGAGCCGTATTAGGTCAACGCATATCTAAAAAATTCCACCCCATCTATTACGCTAGTAAAACCCTCACATCTGCACAAGAAAATTACACCACAACCGAGAAGGAGCTCTTAGCTGTAGTATTTGCGTTTGATAAATTCCACCCTTACATTACACTTTCAAAAATCATTGTTTTTACGGACCACTCGGCCCTTAAGTACCTTCTTGCCAAAATGGATGTCAAGCCTCGCTTGATTCGCTGGGTCTTACTCCTCCAGGAGTTTGACTTAGAGATCCGCGATAAGCGAGGAGCCGAGAACTTGGCCGCCAACCATCTATCCAGATTACATAACCCCTTTATAGAAAAATTAAATGAAAAATCTTTTAATGACTATTTTCCTGATGAGAAGCTGCTTTTAGTTAATACATCTACTTCCCCTTGGTTCGCGCACATCGCCAACTATCTAGTGGCCCGGGTGCTCCCAAAAGAGTTCTCTTCTCAGCAAAAGAAGAAATTCTTTTCTGAGCTGAAGAACTACTTTTGGGAAGACCCGCATCTTTTCAAAATTTGTGTGGATCAAGTGATAAGGAGATGTGTTTCTTTTGATGAAGGAATTGATATTCTAAAACATTTGCATGAAGGTCCGACAGGTGGGCACTATCAAGCTGCTCGCACCGCTCACAAGGTGCTTTGCGCAGGTTTTTACTGGCCTAGCCTGTTTAAAGATGCGCAAGCCTTTGTGAGCAGGTGTGATAGTTGCCAATGGTCGGGCAACATTTCTAATAAAAACGAAATGCCGCAAAATTATTTCTTAGAGTGCGAAATTTTCGACCTCTGGGGAATTGATTTTGTTGGCCCCCTTCCTTCTAGCTTCGGAAACAAATATATTTTAGTTATTGTTGATTATGTTTCACGATGGGCTGAGGCCCAAGCTATTCCTACGAACGACTCCCGAGTTATAGTCATGTTTTTTAAAAAATTATTATCCAGATTCGGTACACCGCGCGCAATCGTTAGCGATAGGGGTTCCCATTTCTATAACGCGCAATTTTCAAAAATCCTTACCAAATACGGCGTTACGCATAAGCTTTCCACTGCCTACCACCCCCAAACTAACGGACAAGTCGAAGTAGTTAATAGAGAAATAAAAAGAATATTAGAAAAGACTGTTTCAACTTCTAGAAAAGACTGGTCAGCCAAACTTGACGATGCTCTATGGGCCTACCGAACAGCGTACAAAACCGCCCTCGGATGTACGCCGTATCGGCTGGTCTATGGAAAATCGTGCCATCTGCCCGTAGAGTTAGAGCACCGCGCCTTTTGGGCCTTAAAATTTTTAAACTTCGATCCCCACTCAGTCGGTGACCTTCGAAAATTTCAACTAAATGAACTCGATGAGTGGCGCTCTTATGCTTATGAAAATAATAAACTTTATAAAGAGCGGACGAAGCGTTTACACGATAAACACTTAAGGCACCCTAAAAACTTTAAGCCGGGTGACCAAGTCCTTTTATATAATTCTCGTTTACGTTTATTTCCGGGCAAATTAAAATCTCGCTGGTCTGGCCCGTTTTCTGTTTTAGAAGTATTTCCTTATGGAACTGTTTTAATTTCTCACCCTGATAAGGGTAATTTCAAAGTGAATGGTCAGCATCTTAAACTGTATTTCTCTGGTGATGATGATGTCAGTCCAAACATTATTAAGTTTCTGCTTCACGAACTTTAATCTTGAACTTTTAATTTTTGCTAAAAACAATTTTATTTCTGGACAACAATATTTTTGGACAATATTATTTTTTGATGCGTCGAGCTCAACGACGCTTTAACCAAAGGGCGCTCTTGGGAGGCAACCCAAGTTATCTTTTTTCTATTTTCTTTATTTTACAATTTTTGCCTCGGACGGCTCCGACAAGCTGAAGCTTCCGCGATCGCCTGCTCCAACGTTGCTGAATCCATCACGAAGTCCAAAGAAGACATTCAGAGGAGCGGCATCACTTAGCTTTCGCAGCAAATAAATCCAGGGAAGTACCTGTATTTCAATTCTGTTTTTCAATTCTGTACTTTATTTTTCTCTCCTTCTCCAATCCCCTTCTTTAGTCATTGAGGACAATGTCTATTTTAAGCTTGGGGGAGGACTTCCTCCTTCATTTTTTCTTAGTGTAAATATTTTTCTTTTTTGTATATATTTTAAATATTTCCAAAAAAAATGAATATCTTAAAATTCCAAAAAAAAAAAAAAACAAATTTCCAAAATCCAAAAAAAAAGAGAATATTTCACAAAATTAAAAAAAATATATGTGTTTTTGAATAGTTTAGACATTTTGGTATTTCAATAGTACCCTAGTTTTTGTTTTTGTTTTACTCAAAATCTCCTATAAACAACTAAGTTAATTATAATATTTCTAATCGTCCTTTTTAATTGTACTTCACAAGTAAAATATTGGCCATGCTGTGTTTCTAATTCACGGTAGCATGTTAAGGTGAAATATTTTTCTAAAACTCCCATTTTTATTATGGTTTTTTGTTTTTTATTTCCTTTACTTTCTCAAAAATTCATCATCCAATATTTTCTTTATCGTTTTTGAATAATTTTTGTAAAGTAAACTTTTGAATAACCTAGTAGATGTGAACGATCCAAGTCACCTATTATTTCTATTTTCAAGTTAATTTCATCAATCTTCTTTTATTATCTAGGACTCGCTTTTCGAAATTTTTCAAACCTTTGTTTTAAATAAATTCAAAAGCGTTAAAATGATTTAGGCTGTTTTTGTTTTCGTTTGAGCTTTCCTGCCAACCTAAAAACTTTTACCACTAGTTAGCCATTTTTGAGCCTTTTTCCGATTTCATTTGATAGCTCCTCCCTTCATTTCACTTTCACCAAAGCCAAAATTTCCAACCTATCGAATCACACTAGCCTTTTTGAGTTTCATAAATTATATTGATGATTTTGATAGGATATTTTGTGAAAAGTATGCTCAAAAGTAATGTTTATTTTTGTTTGGCCAATTCAAAAGGAAAATAAAAATATTTATGGCCTTTGTTTTGAAAAAAGAAAAAAAAATGGAAAAAAAGAAGAAAAAAAAATGTGTATATATTTTTATTAAAGTTTTTGAAACTTTTTTCCTTTGGTTTAGTGTGATTTTAAACCTTCACGTTTATCTTTGAATTCCACTCCTAATCATTTTCCTAAACCAAACATTTCTGTCCTATTTAAGTCCTTTTGATTCACGCTCTTTGATTTTTATTTAACAACTAAGAAAAGAAAAAAAAAGTAAATCAGTTTTAGTTTTGGATTTAAACCTAGATTTTTGTTAATTAAATTGATATAATTATAATGCGTTGCTTGGATCTAGTAACAACTCAATGCGTGTTTTTCATTTTCGTTGCTTTGCTTAAGTCTATTTAAAAAAATCTCGTTAAAATTTTGGATGATTTGTTTTTATTGAGTAAAGTTTATAAAAGTTTTACCATACCTAAATAATTGTTTTAGACTTACATTTCACCTTTTCCCTACTTAGAATTTCGCATAGTACTTGTGTAGGCATAATTAGAACTTTTTGATTAGTCTTTTTTTATGATTATCTAATTTTTATATTTTTGCTTGGGGACAAGCAAAACTTAAGCTTGGGGGAATTTGATAATACGTTTTGTAGCCTAAACTATTATCGTATTTTCTTTTTTATAGTGTACAAATCATGTCTATTATTAGTTTATTTTATCCTTTTTTTGTAAATATTATTGCCACTAACATTTTCTTGTCCTTTTGCAGGTTTCCAGAAAATTGGTCAAAAATGACCTGACACGCCCCCCTGTCACGCCCTCCCTGGGCGTGACCTAGGGCGTGTTACCCGATCCCGAGGACTTTTGTTGGAAGGGGCAGGAAAACGAACAAAACCGCTGTCACGCCCCTTAACACGCCCTACCTGGGCGTGTCACCAGGCGTGACCATGGGCGTGTCGCCCTCTGCCGCAAAGCCTACCGCCGCATTAAATGCTATTTCTCCACAGCACGAAAACAGTACTATCACGCCCCACGTCACGGGCGTGACCTTGGGCGTGACATCAACTTTTCGGTGACTGGCGGATTTCCGACCAATGATTAGGACATGACGTGCCTGTCACGCCCCCCTACACGGGCGTGACCTAGGGCGTGACAACCGACATACCGAAGCAATCATCCCTCCCGCCAGAATCCAGAGCCCGAGGTCAACATAGTACTGTCACGCCCCTTGACACGCCCCCCCTAGGGCGTGTCGGAGGGCGTGACCAACCCGAGAAAAAAATCTATAAATTGAGTCCCCCCTCTTCATTTCAGCAAGCTTTGGTTGAGAGGGGGAGGTGCTGCCCCTTTGGTTCTTGAGTTTTTTTCATGCTTTCTCTCTCTCTCTCTCTCTCTCTCTCTCTCTCTCTCTCTTTGTAATTTTTGTTTAACCCTAGTTTAATCTTAGATTGTTTATGCTTTCTTTGTAATATTGCTCTTGCTTAGTGCTACTTGTAGGGCTAGAATAGGCTTTCATTTTCATGCACTTGTAATTTTATTTTCAATAGTGTAACTTGCCCTTTTTCATTAATAAAAGCGTTCTTGTTTAGCTTGTCCTCTTTTGATGCTTCACTACTCATCCCCCCTCCTCCACTTCGCTATGATTAACTAATCCTCCTTGTACTTGATCTTGATGATCTGAGGTTAGAGCGATTAAGTTATGATATTTTAATTAATCTATTCTTTTTAGGTTAGGGCCTTGAATTACTCTTGATTAATAACGGTTTAGAGGTATTTTATCGATAAATACTCTCCCCCTTTTCTTTAATTCTGGGCTAGCCGAGAGGCCGATAGAATGAAATGAGCATTCAAGAGTAAAGGGATTTGTACGCACCCCTCGAGAGAGGCAGATGTCCAAATCTCCTGGATTGGAGTAAAATCCAATAGTGGGGTTCACCGCATAAAGCGAGTTTTAGGCCTCCGATTTAGACGAGAGTCGGTCGGACCTTCCTAAACTCAGTTGGGCACGACTTCGAGAGAAGCGTGTCCAAGCTTTAGGAACCTCCACGGTCAAGGACCTTTACCCTATTAAGTTTAGATTTTTATCGCATTTTCTTAATTGTCTTGAGCCGAGGTAATTCTTGATCGAGTGCATTTCCATTCCATAGTTTCAACCTTCTGTCGTAATCGTTTTACTTAATAGAACTTTACTTAATTGCAATAGTTCTCTTTCTAGTAGAGTTTTATTTCCTTCCTCGCACTTAGATTTTCTAAAACCCTAGTTTTTCCGTCGATAAGATAATAGCGTTTGTGTGAGTAAGCATAGCCAACAGTTCCCGGATTTCAATACGACACTTGTGTCCCCTAGCTACAATTCGATAGGTATACTTGCCTCATCGGGTTGCAAGTTCGGTTGCATTTATTTTCTTCGAACCCTAGCGTGCAACAAAGAGCAAGTCTATGTAGAAAAACCTCCCAGTTTTATCTCATCAACTCACTCATCTCATATATTTAAGCTTAATAAAGCTCTTTATGGTCTTAAACAAGCTCCAAGAGCTTGTTATGAGACTCTTACTAATTTTTTATTAGAGAATTAATTTTGTAGAAGAAAAATAAACAAAACTTTATTTTTTATAAACCATAAAACTAAAATTATACTAGTTCAAATATATGTTGATGATATAATTTTTGGTTCTACTGATTCCAAACTTTGCAAAAGGTTCTTTGACCTAATGCATTCAAAGTTTGAAATGAGTAGCATGAGTGAATTATCTTATTTTCTTGGCTTACAAGTCAAACACCTGATTGAATCTTCATATCTCAATCTAAATTTGCTAAAGAGCTAATTAAAAGATTTGGGATGTCAGATGCCTCTTCTATAAAAACACCCATGCCCTCTAATGCTCTAGTTGATAATGATGAACATGGTAAACCTATTGATCAGAAAACATATAGAGCAATCATTGGGTCTCTATTTTATTTAACAACAAGCAGACCAGATATTATGTTTCTAACCTGTATTTTTTCTAGGTTTCAAGTTAACCCTAAAGAATCTCACCTTATTTTAGTAAAAATAATTTTGAGATATATAAAGGGTTGTCCTAATCTAGGACTATAGTATCCTACTGAGTTAGGATTTGAATTAACTAGATTCACAAATGCTGACTATGCTGAATATAGAGTTGAAAGAATAAGCACATTAGGAACTTGTCAGTTTCTTGGATATAGGCTTGTGTCATGGTTTTGCAAGAAGCAAACCTCTGTGTCTACTTCAACTGCTGAGGCTGAATATATTGCAGTAGGTAGTTATTGTTTACAGATTTTGTGGATTCAAAATCAACTACTACATTATATATACAACTTAAATAATTCAATTATATACTGTGATAATACTAGTGCAATTTCAATTGCACAGAATCCAGTCCTTTATAGTAGGACTAAACATATAAAAATAAAGCACCACTTTATCAGAGATAATGTGGATAAAAATAAAATTAGCCTAGTATACATTTCTACTAATTTACAAAGAGCACATAATTTCACCAAACCATTGGATGAGAAGAAACATATTTTCTTTTTAAATCAATTAGGAATGATTGATGGAGAGTCATTAAGTTGATTTTGGACGGGGATCGACGAACTGCAAACCTTTCATCTAATGGAGATCGACAAATTGTGAACCTTTCAGAGATCGACGAATTGTAAACATTTCGTCGAATGAAGATCGATGAATTTTAAATATTCTTCGAACGGAGATCGATGAATTGTGAACCTTTTGGGGATCGACGAATTTCAAATTTTTTGTGAACCTTTCGTCGAATGGAGTTCGAAGGAATGCTTATCGTCCGTTCAAATTCTGAAAAGTTATATTTAGGTTTTCATCGATCTCTGTCCTGCGCATTCTCCATTTCTCTTCTCTTGCACTTGATTTCTTTATTTTGCAAGATGATGGAGGTGTCGCAAGCGATTCTTACTACGATGAAATTCGATGATGGATTCGATATCGATCTAGACTCATTTCAATATTCGGATCAAATCTTTCTGGACATCTTGCAACTTGTTGAGGCACAACATCTGCGATATTTTATGTCCACCCGTATCAAGCTCCCCGTCAAAAAGATAAATGAATGGGTTTACAGTGCAAAGGTTCATGATCTTACAACAGTTACTAGATCCATCTCCGGTCATCAGGTTTCTCTTACCCCTGTGATTTTATCTAAAATTTTTGGTTTAGTCAATTGAGAAGATGAATTACAATTATCAATTACATAATTTAATATTATGCTAGATAGAATGGATCACTCACAAGAAAACCCTAACAATTTGTTGGAAAAGGATTTCTTTGTAGAATATAAATTTCTAGCTGATGTGGTTGGGAAAGTTCTTCTGGGCAAACATTCAGCCCATGACTATATCACCAGGAACCAATTTATGTTGATGAGTGCTCTGGTTATCCAGAAAAACATTAACTGGGGGACAGTTTTGTTTGATTCAATCAAAAAAAAGATTAATAAGAAGGATGTGAGTTATGGAAGAGTTTTGGGTATTTTTCTCCAGACAAAATATCCAGAGGTCTTGGTCCCTCAGACTATACAAATTAATGCATCCGAGAGGATTACCTCAGCTCTCTTTAGTAAATGGGAGAGGGTGATTCCTAAGCCTCCCAGGGTTGAATCTTCAAGGACAGCTTTTGAAAGCACTAGAGGTGTCTAAGCTACTCTCCCTACTCCAACAGAAGTTTCTCCCCTTATTTCTACCTATCCATAACCATCTCCACATCATTCCTCTAGTCCTTTCACACCACCTTATTCTCAGATGCCTACTTCTCATTATCCTAGAACAACTCAGTCAAGGCAAGAAAGACCAATAAGGCAAGACAGACCTATATGGTCTGAGACTTATGGCAGATAGAGCAGTCAGCAAATTTCTAGCCATGACAAGCTAACTTCTCCAGTAATTGAACCAAAATTAGATACTGTGTATAGAATGGCTAGGATCATGGACCACATTGCACTTTCTCAGATAAGGAATGCAAGAACTGAAGGTAAGGATACCTCTCAGTTTACTACTATGTCTTCATACAGGAAATAGGAATTGGACAGATATCAGACGAAAAGCATGTTTAATGTTGATGAATATATGAGCTTGCATCAAGAAGCTATTGTTCTCACAGTCTCTTCTCAGAAGATTATTGGTTCACAAGATCTGATGCTGAGCAAAAGGGAGTCTGGAGATTGATGACTACTTTTTAGTCATCCTTTTTTGGGTAATTTAGTAGCTTAAATTTCTAAGTATTATTATAATTTTATGTTGTTGTATGCTGATAGTCCGTTTTATAGCCTAAACTATTATGGTATCTTCTAGCTTTCAATTTACAAAGCATGTCTTGTATGCATATATTTTGACCCTTTTTTGTATATATTATTGTCACTAACATCTTCCCTTCTTTTTGCAGGATTTTACAAGTTTTGTTGTTACACGCCCCATGGTCACGCCCTCCTAGGGCGTGTACCAAGGGCGTGTAACCTAGTGCGATGAAGCCGCCGGTCCGAAGTCAATCTCCACCAAAAACTAGTTGTCACGCCCACTGACACGCCCTACGTGGGCGTGTCTGACAGGCGTGACCCGCCAAGTCCCGAGAAGTCAGTACCGAGCTCAATTTCAACGCACCGAATCAGACACGCCCTATGGTCACGCCCTCCATGGGCGTGTTCGATGGGCGTGTAACTCAGCAACCGCGCCAGAATTAAATGCCAACGCTCCAGATGTCGCACCGAATCAGACATGCCCTATGGTCACGCCCTCCATGGGCGTGTCATAGGGCGTGACCCAGCCCGAAAAAAACTCTATAAATAGGGATCATCTTCTAGTGTTTGGGAGGGGGGATTGAGAGAGATTAGAGAAGAAGAAGTGCTGCTATTTTAGTTTTTATGTCTTAAGCTTGTCTCTTCCTTTTTACTTCAAGTAATTGAGTTTCTTTTCATGCAATCCTTTTTCGCATTTCTGTACTTCCTTTTTACAACATTTGTAATCATCGTAGAATGTGTTCTTACAGTATCTGTGTGCCCTACTTGTGATTCCTCCAAATTATGAAATAAAATAGTTCGCTATTCTCTTTCCCTTCTACTCGGTATTATTTTCCATACTATTAATATGATCTTCATTTTCTATACCATGAATAACTAAATCCTCCTTGTACTCGATCTTGATGATCTGAGGTTTGAGTGATTAAGTTATGATGCTTTAATTTTACCTTTCCTTTTTAGGGGTTTAACCTTGAATTGCTCTTGAATTCTTTTGGGTTGGAGATATATCATCGATGTATACTCTCCGCCTTAGCTTTCATGCTTGGCTAGCAGAAAGGCCGATAGTTTGAAGTGAGCACTCAAGAGGAAAGGGATTGGTATGCACCCCTCGAGAGAGGCAGACATTCAAATCCCCCGGATTGGAGTAAAACCTAATAGTGGGGTTCACCGCGTAAAGCGAGCTTTAGGCCTCTGATTCAGACGAAAGTCGGTCGGACCTTCCTAAACTCAGTCGGACACGACTTCGAGAGAAGCGTGTTTAAGCTTTAGGAACCTCCACGGTCAAGAAACTCTTCCCTATTAAGTTTAGGCTTTTATCGCATTTCTTTATTACTCTGGCCGAGGTGATTCTTGATCGAGTACATTTCCATCCCTTTGTCGTAGTTCTTTAACACTTTATCGTAATCGCGTCTAATAGTTCTTTAACTTAATGCAGTGGTTCTCTTTCTAGCGATTAACTATATTTCCTTTCTTAATTGCAATTTCCTTTTTAGCCCTCAAGATTTTCCTTCGATAAAATAATAGTCTTCGTGTGAGTAAGTGTATTCAGCAGTACCCGGATTTCAATACGACACTTGTGTCCCCTAGCTACAATTCGATAGGTATACTTGCCTAGATGGATTGCTAGTTCGGTTGCTTTTATTTTCTTCACGATTAGTAGACACCAAGTTTTTGGCGTCGTTGCCGGGGAATCAGCTCTTGTTGATATATTAAAAACACGAATCTATTACTTTTATCTTCCTTTTTGCAAACCAAAAAGAAAAAAAAATCGCTTTAAAAATAATAATAATAATAATAATAATAATAATAAATATAATCATTTTCAATAGATACCCACATCACAAGTTTTCTACACCAACAAAATCCTCTCAAAAAGGGCAATGCGGTTTTAAGTGCCGCTATCTTGTCTAGTACCTTGCGAACCCTTCATCGGGTAGTCCTTGGGAAGTTTGGGAGCTAAAACATCTAAAAAATATATATTTTAAAAAAAACAAAATAATAATAATAATAATAAACAATACTTCTCTCTTTCTTCTTCCAGTGCATGACCCGGGGAAGTCCGTCGGTTATTTTGGACTTGGACCACGAAATCGAGCGTACTCTTCGGAGAAGATTGCGATTTCAAGGCCCGACTCTTCAAATACCGGTCGAACATTCCGATTCATATTCTACCTTAAGAATGGACAATCCCAACCAAGAGGAAGTCTTGCAAAGACCCAACCAAGAGGAAGTCGTGCAAAGGACTATGTCCCATTATGCAAGACCAAACCTGGAGGGTACAGAATCTAGCATAGTTCGCCCCGCTATTGCAAACAATAACTTCGAGCTTAAGCCTAGCATCATTCAAATGGTGCAGCAATATGTACAGTTCGACGGATTGCAAGATGAAGATCCGAACTTGCATATTGCTAATTTTCTTGAAATCTGTGACACCTTCAAGATTAATGGTGTCTCGGACGATGCGATAAGGCTAAGACTCTTCCCATTCTCCTTAAGGACTAAAGCCAAACAGTGGTTGAGTTCTCTTCCAAGAGGATCAATCACTACTTGGAACATTTTAACTGAAAAATTTCTTTCTCGTTATTTTCCCCCCGCCAAAACTGCTAAGTTTCAAAATGATATAACTTCATATTCTCAAATTGATTCTGAGACCCTCTATGACACTTGGGAGAGGTTCAAAGAACTTTTGAGAAGATGCCCACATCATGCTCTGCCTGTATGGTTGCAGGTTCAGACATTCTATAATGGGCTAAACTAAGAGACTAAGCAAATGGTAGATGCCGCTTCCGCTGGTTCTTTAGACCGCAAAACTCCGGAAGCCGCCCTTGAGCTTATCGATGACATGGCGATGAACACTTATCAGTAGAATTCGTCCAGGTCTCGCCCATCTAAACCTACAGGTATCTATGAAGTGGATTTGGTGACGCAACTGGCGATGCAAGTGGAAATGCTCAACAAGAAGATCTCGGAGATGACTGCTCCCTCCGCCGCTAAGGTATATGAAAATGCTGCTGTTGCCGAGCAGGTGGATTATCTGGGGAACATACCCAGGCCTGCTCAAAATATTTCTGCGAATAATTTTTCTGCTTTTTCGAATTTTTCTTCTCCTCCTGGTTTTTCTGCTTCTTCGAACACTTATCATCCCGGATGGCGTAACCATCCTAATTTTTCATGGAGTAATAATGCTAACGTAATACGCCCACCGCACGATTTTACACCACCACCGCAACAAAATTTTCAAAAACCTTCCCCTTTGGAAGAGATCCTCGCTAAATATATAAGCTCGAACGATGCCACTATTAGAAATTTAACAGGATCCATGAAAAACTTAGAAAATCAAGTTGGCCAACTCGCCAAGGCCTTTTCCGAGAGACCACCTGGAACTCTTCCCTCGAACACTGAGCCTAACCCTAGGGAGCACGCAAATGCGATTTCCCTTCGGAGCGGTAAAGTTGTTAACGAGCCCACCACAAGGGAAGAGCCAAGGGTGATTGCTCCTCCAGTTTTTACCCCCACGGAAAATGACAACTTAGATTCTGAAAAAGAAAAATCTACATTTGAAAAAGAAAATGATGGCTCTATTATTTCTGATTCTCAAAAAGAAAAAGATGATTTTTCAAAATGATGCTCCTGTTGTCCTAAAAGAATTCCCGCCACCTCCTTATCCGGCTAGACTTAGGAAAGACAAACTAGATGATCAGTACCAACGCTTTCTTGAAATGTTCAAACAAATTCACATTAATTTGCCATTTCATGAAGCGATTAGTCAAATGCCGAAGTACGCAAAATATCTTAAGGACTTATTAACAAACAAGACGAAATTGGAGAACTTATCACATGTAACATTGAATGAAGAATGCTCGGCAGTCATTAAAAATTCTAATCTGCCTAAAAAGATAAACGATCCGGGTAGTTTTTCCATTCCTTGTGTCTTTGGTGTTTTATTTGTTAAACATGCGTTGGCAGATCTAGGAGCGAGCATCAACTTGATGCCTTTTTCACTATTTAAGAAGTTAGGATTGGGCACTCTGAGCCCTACAAGGATGAGTATCCAATTAGCTGATAGGTCTATCAAGTATCCACTAGATATCGTTGAGGACGTGCTAGTAAAGGTCGACAAATTCATCTTCCCGGTGGATTTTGTCATTCTTGATATTGAAGAAGACGTCGAGGTTCCTCTTATCCTTGGACGACCATTTCTAGCCACCACTCGAGCAGTTATAGACGTTAGTAACGGAAAGTTGTTTTTGCGTGTGGGAGATGATGAGGTCACATTTTCTATAAATCAATCCATGAAAAACTCCTTAAAAAATGATGACTCTTGTTTTTTTGTTGACGTTCTAAATGAAGACTCTTCCCTTTCCCTTTCCAACATTTCTCCCAATGAATTTTCATCTTCGTTTTCTGAAATTTCTTCACATAATTTTGACAACCCGGTGATGTCGATCCAAGAAAATGTTGAAAATAATTTTGCATGTAGTAGGAAAAAGTATGAAAATCTTGTTTTTGAAAAAGAGAAAAATTTAAAAAATTCTTATGACGAACCACCCCTGCTTGATTTAAAACCACTGCCTGACCACCTCAAATATGCCTTTCTTGCAAAAGATTCAAAATTGCCCGTTATAATCTCGGCTTTTCTTTCCCAATCTGAAAACGATCAATTGATCGAACTACTACAAAAGCATCGCCGAGCTATAGCGTGGCAAATTTGTGATATTCCTGGCATCAGTCCCTCTTTCTGCACACACAACATATTTTTTTGAAAATAATCCTAAGGGTGTAGTTCAACCACAACGTCGTCTTAATCCAAATATGAAAGAGGTTATGAAGGGAGAGGTGCTTAAGTTATTAGATGCAGGGATATTTTATCCTATTTCCGATAGTTAGTGGGTAAGTCCAGTTCAGGTTGTTCCTAAGAAGGGTGGGATCACGGTAGTACCAAACGAAAACAATGATTTAGTTCCAACTAGGACGATAACGGGATGGAGGATGTGCATCGATTACCGTAAACTAAACAATGCCACTCGAAAAGATCACTTCCCCCTCCCCTTTATCGATCAAATTTTAGAACGTTTGTCTGGGCACAATTTTTATTGCTTCCTCGACGGTCTCTCGGGATATTTTCAAATCCCTATCTCACCCGAGGACCAAGAGAAGACGACGTTCACTTGCCCCTTCGGAACTTTTGCCTACCGTAGAATGCCTTTGGGATTATGCAACGCACCCGCCACCTTTCAGCGGTGTATGCTTGTTATTTTTGATAAATATGTAGAAAATATTATGGAAGTTTTTATGGACGACTTTTCCGTTTTTGGCGACTCATTTGATCTATGTTTAGAAAATTTAGGAAAAGTTTTAAAGCGCTGCGAGGAGACAAATTTAGTTTTAAATTGGGAGAAGTGCCACTTTATGATACGTGAGGGTTTAGTCCTTGGCCACAACATTTCCGCTAGGGGAATTGAAGTGGACAAGGCAAAATTTGAAGTAATTGAAAAGTTACCGCCCCCTCTAACCGTTAAAGCGATTAGAAGTTTTTTAGGTCATGCGGGTTTTTATCGTAGATTTATTAAGGACTTTTCAAAAATCACTAAACCTCTCACCCACTTGCTCGAAAAAGACATTCCTTTTGTTTTTGATAAATCTTGTCTCGAGGCCTTTGAATTAATAAAATCGAAACTTATAAATGCTCCTATTATGATCGCCCCAGTTTGGGATTTACCTTTCGAAATTATGTGTGATGCGAGTAATCATGCGGTAGGTGCGGTTTTAGGTCAACGAATCGCTAAGAACTTTCATCTAATTTTCTACGCTAGTAAAACTCTCACTTCTGCGCAAGAAAATTACACCACGACGGAGAAAGAGCTCTTAGCAGTTATTTTTGCTTTTGATAAATTCCGACCGTATGTTACACTATCTAAGGTTATTGTTTTCACGGATCATTTCGCATTGAAGTACCTCCTTTCTAAACCGGATGCCAAGCCGCGTCTTATCCGTTGGATCCTCTTACTTCAAGAATTCGACTTGGAAATTCGGGATAAGAAAGGAGCGGAAAACCTAGCGTCGGATCATCTATCTCGCCTTGAAAATCCCAAACTTGATTTTTTAAATGAAACTTTTATTAATGACTCTTTTCCGGATGAGCGTCTTTTGAATATTTCTTCATCTTCTACCCCCTGGTTTGCCGATCTGGCCAATTATCTTGTGGCCCGGGTCCTTCCAAAAGAATACTCCACTCACCAAAAGAAGAAATTCTTTTCGGAGTTGAAGTATTATTTTTGGGAAGACCCATTTCTATTTCGCATTTGTGCAGACCAAGTGGTAAGGAGATGCGTTTCGCAGGAAGAGGGTCACCAAATTTTAAAACATGTTCATGAAGGTCCGACTGGCGGGCATTATCAAGCAAACCGCACCGCCCACAAAGTGCTTAGTGCTGGCTTCTATTGGCCAAGCATATTTAAAGATGCACAAATCTTTGTGGGCGGGTGCGATCGATGCCAGCGGACTGGAAATATTTCTAACAAAAATGAAATGGAGCAAAATTACTTTCTCGAGTGCGAAGTTTTTGATCTATGGGGTATAGACTTTGTCGGCCTATTTCCCTCCAGCTTAGGAAACAAATATATTCTAGTCGCAGTCGATTATGTTTCTAGGTGGGCAGAAGCCCAAGCTCTACCAAATAATGATGCTCGCGTAGTTATCAATTTTCTAAAAAAATTATTTTCTCGCTTTGGGTTTCCTCGAGCGATCGTTAGTGATAGGGGAAGTCATTTTTGCAACGCTCAGCTCACTAAGGCTTTAGCCATATATGGCGTTACGCATAAATTATCCACTGCTTATCACCCCCAAACGAACGGTCAGGTCGAGGTAGTCAATCGCGAGCTTAAACGAATTTTGGAAAAAAACGTTTCTACTTCTCGTAAGGATTGGTCTTTAAAATTGGACGATGCTTTGTGGGCATATCGGACAGCGTACAAATCCGCCATCGGTTGTACTCCTTTTCGATTAGTCTATGGAAAATCGTGTCATCTTCCGGTAGAAGTAGAACACCGTGCGTATTGGGCGTTGAAGTTTTTTAATTTTGATCCGCACTCGGTCGGTGAGCATAAAAAAAACCAACTAAATGAGCTTGTTGAGTGGCGAGCGTACGCCTATGAAAATAATAAAATTTATAAAGAACGCACGAAATTGTATCATGATATAAACCTGCGCCACCCTAAAAAACCAGGCGATCAGGTTCTTCTTTTTAATTCGCGTTTACGTCTCTTCCCGGGAAAGCTTAAATCTAGATGGTCCGGACCATACACGGTCAAGGATGTTTTTCCTTACGGCACTGTGCTACTTTCACACCCCGATAAAGGGGACTTTAAAGTTAATGGCCATAGACTTAAACTCTATTTCTCTAATGATTCTGTGACTCCTGCAAAGGAGAATCTTCTTTTTGATGCTTAGTTTCTTATTGTCTGATGGACATTATTTTTTTTAATTTATTTTTGGACTACTATATTTTTTATGAAACTCTTTTATTTGCACTGTTGTAATAAAAAAACATTATCGGGCATCTGCCCATGGACTCTATCTTTTTGCTGTTATTTTGCACTTTCTACCGGAGGCCAATCAAGCCCATGATCGTGGTCGCCGCTCCGTCGCTGCTGATATCAGATGGATCAAGTCATACCTGCTGACGATCAAGTACTCTAAAAAACAAGCATGGGGGAGTGACATCCGCCTTCATCTCACGAACCCGGGGAAGTCCTGTTCTTTCTATTTCTTTATTTTTCCTGTATTTTCTTTTTCTCTTCTTCTCAGTCCCCTTCTCTTTTTCTTTTTGTTTCCTTCATTGAGGGCAATGAAGAGCTTAAGCATGGGGGGGGGGGTCTAGTTTCTTTTGGTCTTTTCTTTCTGTTATTCTTCTTTCAAAAAAATATATTATGTTTTATATTAGTATAATATCTTATGTTATGTCATCAAAACCCAAAAAAAAAAATCAAAAAAAAAACAATTGTGCTTAAATCGATTTGAAAAACAAAATCAAAAATTATTTCTATCTTCATTTTTATGTTGCTTCTAGTGATGTGTAGGCCCATGCGGTTTCTTAGTTCTATATAGATTACTTTGGAAATGTTTTTCTAAACCTATCATTTTAACATAGTCTAGTTATACTGGTTGCTCTTTCTTAAATATAGGCATCCGGTTTTTTAGTTATAAGCTAGCAATGCGTAGTTGTGTCTTTTTATTCGGGTAGTTACTTACGAATGGTTGCTAGGTATCTTTAGTCCTTTTTCATTTGCGGGGTAGTCTTTCTTGGTGTCTAGAACTTGTACCAAGCTACTCTCGAAGCATTTGCACCGTTTTTACGTTCTTTAGAAATGATTTAGGCCACCATTTGAATAGTTTGAGCTTTTCTTGCCCACCAAAAACAAAACCCTTGCAAAACAATTTTGGGCCTTTTTCCTTATTTTCTTTGTTTTTAGCTCCACCTTTCATTTCATTATGTTCACCAAAGCCAAATATCTTTCCTATTTTTGCACTATAAATTTGAGCTTAAAAATTATTTTTGTGGGAAAGGTATTATTTTTAAAATAAATAGGAAATGATCAAGCTTATTTTTCGAGCTTTCTTATCAAATGTTATTCAAAAGAAAAAAAATTGAGAAAAAAAATATCATTACAAAATCAAAAAAAAAATGAATGCAAAACGTTTATGTTTGGCCAAGTTTATAAAAGAAAAAAATTCATGGCCTTGTTTTTGTAGTTTCATATTAGAGAAATGACATAGTTGTTATTTCTCATTTTTTTATGCTTTGGTTATTTTTGAGCTCACCTTGGTTTAGTGCCTAAAACCTTCATGTTTACCTTTGATTCCACTTCCTAATCATTTACCTAAGCCAAGTTTTAATGCCTAGTAGAAGTCCTAATGATCTTAGAACTTAATTTCGCGTAGTGGAGAAAGTGTGAACGTACAAGCCTATGGCCACCATCATTGATGGATTTCTTTGGAGGTTATCTTAGAGTGTTTTAGGGTTAATGTTTATCTAGCAACCTAGTAGTTTGTTAATGCGCCGTTTATTTAGAACTTCTACTTTCGTTTTCCTTATTTTCATTTATTTTGGATGTCTTGTTTTTAAGATTTAGAAATTAGTAGACTTCTCTTATGTTTTAATGAGATTTTTAGGCTTTCCCTTTCAAATCTTCTATTGTGCACTTCTCACCCCACTAGTTGATAATATGAATATTAGGATAGTTTAATTTTCCATGTTTTGTTTTTCTAAATTATGAAACCTAAATTAGCTTTGTTTATTTTCTATTTCCTTCCCTAGTTTTCATTTTTATTTGCTTGAGGGCAAGCAAATGTCTAAGCATGGGGGTGTTTGATGACTACTTTTTAGTCATCCTTTTTTGGGTAATTTAGTAGCTTAAATTTCTAAGTATTATTATAATTTTATGTTGTTGTATGCTGATAGTCCGTTTTATAGCCTAAACTATTATGGTATTTTCTAGCTTTCAATTTACAAAGCATGTCTTGTATGCTTATATTTTGAACCTTTTTTGTATATATTATTGTCACTAACATCTTCCCTTCTTTTTGCAGGATTTTACAAGTTTTGCTGTTACACGCCCCATGGTCATGCCCTCCTAGGGCGTGTACCAAGGGCGTGTAACCTAGTGGGATGAAGCCGCCGGTCCGAAGTCAATCTCCACCAGAAACTAGCTGTCATGCCCACTGACACGCCCTACGTGGGCGTGTCTGACAGGCGTGACCCGCCAAGTCCCGAGAAGTCAGTATCGAGCTCAATTTCAACGCACCGAATCAGACACGCCCTATGGTCACGCCCTCCATGGGCGTGTTCGATGGGCATATAACTCAGCAACCGCGCCAGAATTAAATGCCAACGCTCCAAATGTCGCACCGAATCAGACACGCCCTATGGTCACGCCCTCCATGGGCGTGTTCGATGGGCGTGTAACTCAGCAACCGCGCCAGAATTAAATGCCAACGCTCCAGATGTCGCACCGAATCAGACACGCCCTATGGTCACGCCCTCCATAGGCGTGTCATAGGGCGTGACACAGCCCGAAAAAAACTCTATAAATAGGGATCATCTTCTAGTGTTTGGGAGGGGGGATTGAGAGAGATTAGAGAAGAAGAAGTGCTGCTATTTTAGTTTTTATGTCTTAAGCTTGTCTCTTCCTTTTTACTTCAAGTAATTGAGTTTCTTTTCATGCAAGCCTTTTTCGCATTTCTGTACTTCCTTTTTACAACATTTGTAATCATCGTAGAATGTGTTCTTATAGTATCTGTGTGCCCTACTTGTGATTCCTCCACATTACGAAATAAAATAGTTCGATATTCTCTTTCCCTTCTACTCGGTATTATTTTCCATACTATTAATATGATCTTCATTTTCTATACCATGAATAACTAAATCCTCCTTGTACTCGATCTTGATGATCTGAGGTTTGAGTGATTAAGTTATGATGCTTTAATTTTACCTTTCCTTTTTAGGGGTTTAACCTTGAATTGCTCTTGAATTCTTTTGGGTTGGAGAGATATCATCGATGTATACTCTCCGCCTTAGCTTTCATGCTTCGCTAGCCGAAAGGCCGATAGTTTGAAGTGAGCACTCAAGAGGAAAGGGATTGGTATGCACCCCTCGAGAGAGGCAGACATTCAAATCCCCCAGATTGGAGTAAAATCTAATAGTGGGGTTCACCGCGTAAAGCGAGCTTTAGGCCTCTGATTCAGACGAAAGTCGGTCGGACCTTCCTAAACTCAGTCGGACACGACTTCGAGAGAAGCGTGTTTAAGCTTTAGGAACCTCCACGGTCAAGAAACTCTTCCCTATTAAGTTTAGTCTTTTATCGCATTTCTTTATTAATCTGGCCGAGGTGATTCTTGATCGAGTACATTTCCATCCCTTTGTCGTAGTTCTTTAACACTTTATCGTAATCGCGTCCAATAGTTCTTTAACTTAATGCAGTGGTTCTCTTTCTAGCGATTAACTATATTTCCTTTCTTAATTGCAATTTCCTTTTTAGCCCTCAAGATTTTCCTTCGATAAAATAATAGTCTTCGTGTGAGTAAGTGTATTCAGCAGTACCCGGATTTCAATACGACACTTGTGTCCCCTAGCTACAATTCGATAGGTATACTTGCCTAGATGGATTGCTAGTTCGGTTGCTTTTATTTTCTTCACGATTAGTAGACACCAGAGATCCAATAAGACAATTGATTTTTAAGAAGTCTTCTTTAGATCCTTCATCTGATGCATCTCAGGAGAATTCCTAACTTAGATTATGTTTTTGAAACTTATTATTATAACTTTCCAAAACTTTTCATATCTGCTGAAAATTTATTTTCTGCCAGATAAATATCTATGCTTTTGTTTTTCTTATTTAATAGTATCCTCACCCAAATAGGGGGAGATTGTTGGAACTACTTATTACAGATTTGGCCTAGGATTACTATTATGATTTTTATTTTGACCCAACTTGTATATACTAAGGTCATATTTTATTTCCAGATTTATTTTATAAGGCTTTCTAGAGATGATTAGTTCGACGAATTCAGAACTCTGTTCGACGAACTCTGAACTCAGTTCGACTAACTCAGGTCTAAAACCATGAGCTTAGTTCAACGAAATCTTAGCTCAGTTTGATAAACGTAGAGCTCAGCTTGATGAAAGTAAAAGCTTAGTTTTTAAGAGATCAGTTCGACGAAACCCAGGCTCAGTTCGACGAAATCCTTGTTGAGTTCAACGATCAAACAGTTTTTATATCAAAGAAGGCAGAATGATTTGAATTGTTTGGTAACTGAAACTCTGATATTTAATACTAAATATTCTAACGAATATACCCGTTTAGGGCAGCATTAAATATGGATTCATTACAGAATTTTAAATCTAATTAATTACAAGGCAGTTACAAATTTTCAAGGGATTCTTCGGACATTTCAAGAATCATTTACTTCAAATTTTGAACTCTTCCATGACAGACTATATATATACAAAAGATTGATGCCTCAAATACAACTGATATATAGAGATAGAGATATTTGATACATATATTCTACTTCAGACTCTTCCATTGACACATCTTCAATCTAAGAGACATCTTGATCCATATCTGTCTAACATATCTATTGGAGAGAAAGGGCTTACAAGAAGGCCTACACCCTGAAGAAAAGTCTCCTCCCTTGATTACAATCTCAATTCAAATCAGGGGGAGAATTTTACAACATCATCCACTAAGTCATCCCAGAGACTCTTGATAGAGAAGACAACATCTAACTCTCTTTATTTATTCTTAAACTGTATATAGGGTTCTAACTCCCTTCAAAAGTTAACACTTGGTTCTTAAGTCACCTAATCAAAAGACTTAGGTTTGGTTTTTGGATATCTGGTCAAAAGCCCAAAGGCTTGCTAGATCTCCCTTAGAAAATAGATTTTCTGGTGGTAGGGCACCTGATAAAAAATTTATAGTGGATTCTTACCAGTGTGGTAGAAGAGTAGATGCACCCAAATTTATTGGGGAACTACTATAAAATGCTTCCATCATCCTTGATTGTTACATTCTATTTTTCTGATGTGCATATTATTTATATATATATATATATCATTAATTTTCAAAAGCACTTTAAAAATTAATTTAAGTTTTTATAATACTCTATTCACTCGCCTCTAAAGTAAAGTTAGATCTATCCCTCCACTTTCATATACATAGAATAACCCTCAGGTTTTGTCGATCCATCCTTTCTTGATTATGTTTATTACTTTCATAAAGCTTTATATGGTTTGAAACAACCTACTTAAGCTTTGTATGAGACGCTATCTAGCTTTCTTCTTAAAAACAAGTTCTCAAGAGGAAAGATAATTACGACATTATTTCTTTGGGAAGTAAAGGGAACGATACTGCTAGTACAAATATATTTCGATGATATTATATTTGGATCTACATATGACAACCTTTGCAAAAAGTTCTCTAACTTGATGTAAGGGAAGTTTGAAATGAGCTGTATGGATGATTTGAAGTATTTCTTAGGACTTCAAGTGAAGCAATCTGAAGATGGAATTTTCATATCCCAGACGAAGTTCACCAAGGAGTTACTTAAGAAATTTGGAATGGAGAATGCAACCTTTATAAGGACTCCATTGGGTTCAACTATGTCTTTGGACAAGGATGAGAAAGGGAAACCTTTTGATGTAACTAAGTAAAGAAGCATAATTGAATCCTTGCTCTACATTACTGCGAGTAGACCAGATATAATGTTTTTAACATGTATATGTGCGCGATTCCAGGTGAACTCTAAGGAGTCTCATTATGCCACTATAAGAAGGATTTTGAGATATCTTAAAGGAACATATAATATTTGCTTATGGTGCCCAAGAAGTAATGACTGCGAGCTATTTTATTTTTCAGATGCTAATTTAGTAGGAAGTAGGGATGATAGGAAAAGAACTTTCAGGATTGGTTAATTCCTCTTGCTAGAAACATCCGGTCTGTCATTCCTTCTCGAGCATGCGTATAAGGTCCTTGATAGAGAAGTCATGGATTTCTTCAAGAATGTAAAGATAAGCCGTGAAGGTACCAGGATCAAAAGCAAGGTCAGAAATACAGTGTTTCGACTGAAGGACAGTTTACTTAATCAATTTATATGGCTGCCAGTGGTTAAGGAATAAGATTTGCTTGAAGAAAGAGATTTTCACAGAGCTCTTTCTTTCTGTGGTTTATCTAGCAGGACAACATCAATCTGAAGAAAAGCAATGAATGACTAGGGAAAGCTATTATTTGAAATAATTGCAAAAGTTCTTTTATGCAAAGTTGGTTCACACAACTATGTGTCCAGTGACATGTTCAAGCTTTTTGCAGTAGTTATTTGTACTAAAATGCTGGACTGGGGAGTGGTTCTATCTGATAAGATCAAAGAAAGTATCAATGCACCAAACTTTTGAAGGATTCTTACGTTATTTCAAAATCAAGTTGATAGGAATGAGTTTGATATGTCCTTTAGAATGCACACACATCATTTGAAGAAGATAGATTCCTCCATCTTCAGTATATGGGAGAGAAGCATTCTCGAGCAGGGTGGGATGAGATAAGTTATAGAAGAGGAAGAGTTCATTAATGAACAGAGAATTGAGTCTCCAACCCCCAATGAAGAACCAGAGAACTTGGTGTAGCTGCTGAGGGGGGAACCTCACTTTAGTGAATGTTGAAAGTCTGTTAGACCCTTATGTTAAAGTTCCAATCAGTGCAGATGTTATAGAGATAGTGGTTCAAGAAAACGTTCAGGCTAATGTTGTTCTAGATGATGTTGTTACTGCTAATGATGATGATGTTGTTGTTGTTGCTGATGAAAGTATTCCTTGTGAGAAGGAACCTATTATAGAGGTTGAGGGGGAGCTATTATCACACTCTCCCCAAAAGGACCTAGGAGATGTTAGAGTTCCTACTAAGGGGGGGGGGAAGGTGGATGTGATCTCAGAGGTAGTTGAAGTTAATGAGACAGTTCTTTTTGAAGAGTTTCAAGAAGAAGATATTATTATGCTTTCTGAACATGTAAGAGAAGCAGTGGAGATTCTTCCTATCCAAGAGCCTGTAGTAGAAGGCTTGCTCCAAGAGGAATATAACACCTTGAGAGCTTCTGTTGAGGCGGAGGATATGGTAGTGCCTCTTTCTTAAGACCAACTGACTTCAGGGGGAGCTCAACTTAGTAGTTTCAAGACAAATGCTAAAAGTATTGTTGTTTCCAGGGCTGAGGTTGTAAGTAATCCTCCTTCTAAAAGTTCAATGTTAATTTCAATTTAAGAAATGTTAGCCAAGGAAATTGATCACTTTGAATATTCTTTGAAGCAAGTTTATTGCAAGGTGGCAGAACTCGAAAAAGATTTGACTTATGGTCTAGCTCAGGTAAACTACAACATGGATATATTGCAAACTTCTCTAATTGAAGGGTTAACTCAAGGTGGTAAGGACATCAACCATTTAATCAAGAGCATTGGTTGAGTATATAATGAGACAACCCAACTATTAAAATCATATGATGCCATGATACATTCCCATGATGCGAGCATGCATCACATTAGTAGACAAATGGTAATCTACAAAGAAGATATCATCCAAACCCACATCTCAGAAGTCAGAAAGGGGGAGGGAAGATTACCAAGAAGGATGAGCGAGCAAATAGGGGATGTACACAATAAAATGCACAGTGCCAATGTCTGCTCATATCAGAATATAAAGTGGTTACATGAATAATTGATAGAGAAAGTTTCAGATCAAACTCCACCTGTTGAGGTTGATCATCCTACTGCAGGTGGAGAGTTCCATGCTCAAGGTTCAATGTATTTTGAGTAGCATTATGAGGTGGAGTGTATGTCCCTCCCAAGGAATACACTCAGTTATGCTCTGTTATTTCTGAGGTAGAAGTAGAGATCCTTGGAGAATCTTCTCAACCTCCTCAAAAGAGAAGAAGATATGGGGAAGGTCCTTCTGCTAAGACATCTAAACCTAACAAAGATAACAAAGAATTTGCTGAAGTTTGGAGTCCATTTCCAAAGGGATCATTCTGGAAAGCTTCAATTTAGTAGATTTGGGTAATGAAGATAGAATGGTATACTACAAAAGAGAAGAATGGGATAAGCGTGAAATATCAAATGTGAATAGGAGGTTACACTTCAGAAAACATCAAAGAGAAAATCTTGATGCTCATCCTCCTTCACTGAGATATTATCCCAAGCTATATGGTTATTTTGATAGGCAGAATGAAAAGAGCAAGGGGAAGCATTAATAGAATTCTATTTCTAACTCTGAGAAATGCAGAGAAAATAGTGAAGTCTCATAAGACATTTTTATATAGATATTAATGTTTTGAAGATTTATTTCTACTTGCAATTCACTATGTCATTTTCTATGTTTCATATTTATGACTATTCTCTGTGAAATTCAGCTTAATATATAGGGTTCTGACTTTTTCAAATAGGGGAAGATTGTTTGGTATTATATCCACAATAGCACTGATTAAAAAAAGTCCCTCATTAACTAAGATGAATTGAGATTGTATTTGATGCTGCAATCTAGTTATGTACCTACAGGACTTTAATTGCAAAGTACAAACCAATGTCTGATTATAATGGGTCATATAACACAGAACTATGTAATGTAATTCCTCATTGTGTAGGACATAGTGTTGATTTATGTGTAATCTCTCTATTGTGGTGCACTTCATCTCCAATTGTAATAGAAGAATCAAGAATGGGCTGCTTGTTGAGTTCAGGATAGTCAGAATTTTTGCTAAGTAAAATTCATTGAGTACTCACGTGAAGATTTGTGTCATTCATCGATACCTCACATGAGCACTTGATGAGTCCGATATTTATAGGGTTTTTCAGACTCATCTAGGCTTTTTTTCCTGCTCGTGCACTGCATTTCAACCAGATTTCGGTTATATTTGCATAGTTCGGCCATTGAACATTTTGTGCACTATTTTGGCCCTTGGGTGTGCAATTGCACATTCTTTTGTTGGGGGTTTGCATATGGTGCTCCCCATTATCTTTCGTTTTGTTGTCGTTTGCATTCTATTGCTAGGAGCTGGTGCCCCAGTTTGTTTCATTGCTGTGCAGGTAGTCGGGATGTCCAAAAGTCCATTTCTAGTTTCTGTGTAAAACGCACGGTCGTGCGAATTTATTCTCGCACGGTTTTAGTACAATCGTGCATTTCACACAGCAATTCCGGGGACTTCTGTTTCTACCCATGCATTTTGTTCCCGCACGGTTTCGGCCAAACCGTGGGAGAAGGAATCGCACTGTCTGCACATTTTTCTCTGTTTGTCGGCATTCTTGGGTAAATCGTGCGTTTCCTTCACGCACGGGAAAACGCACCCGTGCATGAGTAAAACGAACGGTTCCCCTATTTCCCTTGATTTCCTGCATTCTGTGTTTACCCGTGCGATTTCCTTCATGCACAGGCGGAATCGCCCGTGCGCGAGTAAAACGCACGGGTCAACGCATCTTCTTCTGCGATCTAGATCTGCAAGTTAATAACGCACGGTAGGCGCACGGTCGTGCGCGGGACCGTGCGTGACCATTTTTCTGATCTTTTTCTATTTAAGCACGTATTTCAGCCCTTGCAAAAACCTTCATTCCCAGCCATCGCTCCCGCAATTTTAGGGTGAAACTTTGCCGTTCCACCAAGGTGAGGAGATCCGGGCAAGCATTCAACGCCAAATCCAAGCCAAAGCTTCCTCTTGGCCTCCTCCTTCATCCTCGAGCTTCAAGAGGAGATTCAACCTAGCTTTCTCCATTAATCTAGTATAAGTTGTGTCATCTTCCACCGGCTCGTGAAACGAAGAAGACGGGTCCATTAGGAGTGAGTGATAGTCTCCTCTACCCCGGACATAGTTAAGGACCGAGCTTGGACGCGGATTGACAACCCGGCGATTCCAACCGTGAACCCTCGGCAATACTTTGGATCCGGTCAATTTCACACACTTTTCTTCTCTTGTTGTTGATAGCTTAGTTGAACGCTTCTATTTGATGAAGTGTTTGTAGTTTATAAAAAATTTATATTTAATCATGTCTATGTGATTGTATGTATTCATTATTTACTTGAGGTGTGCCTATTTGTCCATCCACCATCAGTCTGTTCTTGCCGCACTAGCAATTGCTAGTGGCGTGCATAGAGAAGATATGCTTGCTACACTCACTATTCTCTCGGTTCTTATGCTTGCCTACTCGTCTATCTGCCCATCGATTCAGTGCATAGCAGACCGACTTGTCTTCCATCCTGCCTGGCAAAGCATCGCATAGCGGCGTTGTATAGGAGTATTTGTTAGTATTTTAATTTATTTTTATCGCAAATAACAAGACCCCCCTTTCGATAACCGCGACCAAAGGACTTCAATCTCAGGTCCTCCTCAAAATTAACTCCACCTTACTGTGTTCCCTCGAGATCGATACTTGGGATAATTCGTCCATTTTATATTACTTGTGTGACCGGTACACTTGTCGTCACATTCGCATCAACACTCAAGTAATTCGTCGAGTTTACCCGGGAAATTTTTAAAAGTCTCAGAAATTTTAATATTTTGACTAAGTTAAATTTGTTGATTGATCTGTTGATCTCTCATTAATACTCGATGAATTCGTCGAGTACTCTCGAGAGGTCACGTGAACACTAAACAGAAGTTTTATTTTGATTCAATTTCTAGCCAAGTATTTTTTGTCGAATGGATTCTTGCAATTCATCAAGTGATTAATTAATTCGTCGAGTGTTCTGGAGATGTAGAGTGAAAACTCGACGAATGGACTTAACATATTTTCAATTCTAAATCTATGATGGCTTTTCTTTAGGGCACATACCATGTATAGTACATGTGGAGCTACATCCTGATGTTTTGTTCTAGCCATTAGGAGAGGAATCTCTATATATAGTTAAGGGTTGAAATCAGAGTACCCTAATCATGAACGAACCAGACAATTTGCAAATTCCATTTGGTCAGCTAATATAATTTTGCACATAAAAGTTCTCATCTCCGACCTCTCAAAATCATAATTCCTCTTGAAGAAAGTTTTGACCAGATCTTTGCTCTCAAATTCTCCAAGAATTTCTCCAAGATCTAGTCAATTCACAAATCAGATCAAGCTTTCAAGTTTTCATTCAAGTCTTCTCCTTCTACGTTCATTTCAAGATTTACAATTCAACAAGGAAGAAGATTGAGTCTCTAAGATCTGAAGAAGATTGTTATTGCAATCTACTTTGTTTTATAAAACTATTTTTACAACTCTTGTAGGAAGTTTCACTTTTGAGTTATGCAGATCCTAGTTTAGAGGATCGAGTGTAAAAGAGGTTTTTCTCCAGGTTTTTGTAGGAGACGTTGTCTCCGAGTTTGTAGGAGTTGAAGACTCTGAGGTGAAAGATCTATTATAATTTGAGATTGGTGAAGTATCTGAGTCTAGCACAAAGTTCTAGATAGACAAGGCGGGATAGAGGATTTATCCATTACGTGGAACGACAATAAATCCTTATATTTGTGTTGTGTGTATTCTCTGATTCTGTGTGCTTATTTTTAAAGTATTTCGATTCCGCTTAAAGACATAGAATTCACCTATTAACCCCTCTCTAGGTGATTTAGGAATACAACTAGATACTTTTAATTTGTTTGTAATCTCTTACCCTCCTTGTGTAGAGGGTTTCTTCTTAAATGTTTGGTTGTGTTGAACGATATTTGCTTAAACCTTAAATTGGTTATAATGTTAGTTTTCAAGTCTATGTGAAATTATTTGTGATTTATGCAAGTGAGGAGTGCCTCTATCTCATCTTTTCCATCCCACCATCTTGAACGTGTAAGACCCCCCTCTTGGAACACAAGACACGACCAAGGGGAGTCTTATGCCCAGAACAGTTGCATTACTGTTATGTTAGAACACGAGCTAACCTGTACTACAATACGCCTATCCTGCCGGCTAAACATATCATCCATGCCAATCCAACCAAGAATATAAAATTGAAGTCAAATCCACAAATAAGTAATATCGTCTAGAAGAATGTATATCAAATAAAAGAAGCATCAACAAGGCTTCTTCAATATCAGAGTACATGCCAAAAAGGCTACAATATCAATCTCACACAGACTCATATCTGTCACAGATGGTAGTGATGGCACCGAAACTTCATGCCCAGTCGTCCTGGCCTAACTGCCCTGCTGCGTAACCTGTTGTTACTCTATTTGCATGGTTTCCTCTTAAAAAGGAAGATGTAGCAACTATTAGTCATAAACACTAAGTGGCTATCACATCCACTCCCCCGACGACTTCTCGGTACCGAGCAGAGAAAGGAATAAGGGTGCAATATATATATATATATATATATATATATATATATATATATATATAATCAGTAGTACAAAGAAGTGGCAATGGATTAATCAATAACAGTTTATATCGAGGAACTACAACAATTAAGTATATCAACATACTTAGCAGTTCTACCATCAACAATAGTATATAAGTATAAATCTACGACAGTACTAACTTAACTTATATGAATGCCCATATAGACATATAAGTTAAGGATTGGCTCAATATTAAGGTAACTCATCGTATAGGAGTGCCCATACGAACTTATACGATGAGGATCTTGTGTATGAAATGTATGTAATGATATGAATGCAATGCAATGACTCACCCATGATCATGTACAGACAACTACTATGTCGACACAGACTTGTACTTCCCACTTTTCGAGCATGTAGCTAACCTCTCAGGCATCATCCGTCGTGGCCAGACGATGATAGTAGAGTGGGATTCTCCACTACTAGGCTAGCATTCACACTACTTGGCCTAGGCATGAAAGTCATGTTTTCAAGGTTAGCTAAACACCTAGAGGGGGGGGGGGTGAATATGTTTTTGTCTTTATTTTACCTTTTCTAATTTGTTATTAGATTTCTGTGCTTGTGATTAGGTAAGTTATTAGCTTTCAAGAACATTCACAGACGACACAGTAATTTTATAGTGGTTCCCCAATCTTGGTTAAATCCACTGTCCCTTTGCGCATATCTAATAGTGTGTTAGATTCGACTTTCCCTACAAAACTCAGCTACTTAATAGCTTACAGCACAGATCCCGCAGGAGCACACTGGTCAGACAGACCTAACAATTAGGCACTAAGCCAACCCTCAGGTTACATCGACCTTTCTCCCGACATAAAGCCAAACACAAGTCACAAAGACATTAGCCTTTATAAAACATGCTTTCAACTCCAGATTCACTAAGAATCTTTACACAAGAAAGACATTGAGAAAGATTATATGATTAGACACTAGATCAACAACATGTGTCTTCTTCTTCCTGGACTGAGAAGATATCAGCCCAACCTTTTGTTGTTGAAGACGATGATGTAGGCTATAGATTCTTTCTTCAAACAGCTAACCTTCCTTCTGCAGAACTTGTAGATCTGCTCCCTCAGAATGAATTCTGATCCTTCTATTTTGAATGGAAATTGCTCTAGCTATCTCATTCCCATTAAGGTTATTTGTGCAGAACTCCTTCTTCATGATCGACAAAAATGGCGAGAAATAAGATGATGTTCTCCCTCCCTACTTCTTGTTTTCAGAAAACCTAGCCGAGGAATCGATTGTTAACTCTTGGTTATGTTTTTTTGTTGTTTTTGCTCTAGTTGATTGCTTACTTTTATACTCTGAAGGAGAATCGAGTAGTGGGCTCCACCACCAGGATTGATGGTTGAGATTAAGCCATCCAGCGCATCCCTTCCGTTTAAATTTGATTTAACGAATCCTTGCTGTGTGTGAGACCCATCACTTTTTTATGGAAATTTTCCTTGGAAAGTGCAGAAGATGATAACAGCTGGCCGCCAATATCTCTGACAGCAATTCTGTACCATTTGAATTTTGGTTGACAATTTGACTTCTGACGTCAGCATGACCCAAAATCTCTGGACAAACAAAATTCAATCATCAAAACCAAAGGCGTTGAGTGAGTAGGTATCACTCAACGCCACAACACTTAGACAAAATTCTGTCTGTCTAAGTATTGAGCTCGACAAAAGCTGAGCTCCATTTGATGAATGTCGAGCTCATCTCGACGAATGCAAAAGTTCAGTTTGACAAATTGCAAACTTAGATCAATGAAAGGCTGAACTGTGTTCGACGAACTCCAGGCTAAACTAAGTAATTTGGCTCAGCTCAACGATCGCTGAGCTCAGTTTGATGAAGCTGAGCTCGACGAAAGTCAATCCATCCACGTTTTGGACTTAGCCAAATTTCTGCTCCAATGCACTTAGTGCGTCGAGAGCGTTGACTGCGTTGAGAGCATTGAGAGCATTGAGAGCATTGAGTGAGCTTAACTCACTCAATGCAATTTTCCGTAGCAAATATTTCTACGCCTTGGCGTTGAGAGAGTAAGCTCCACTCAACGACAAACTACTTAACAAAATTTTCTATTATCTGGCATTGAGTGAGTAAGCTACACATAGCGCTTATAGACTTAGTGAAATTTTGCCCCACTTTCCTGTGGAGTTGAGTGGCACATCAACACTCAATGCTAAAAGCTGTATGGAATTGAGTGAGTAGAACACACTCAACGCTTATGAACTTGGCCACATTTTCAGCCAATTTCTCTAGGCTTAGACTGAGTTAGCCTGACTCACAGCCTTTTTGTTGTATGGCATTGAGTGAGTAGACTACACTCAATTCCTGTGTACTTAGCCATATTTTTGTCTATCTTCAAGTTAGGATGATACAGACTCAATGCTATATGTTATATGGCGTTGAGTGAGTAGACTACACTCAATGTTATTATATGGTGTTGAGTGAGTAGACTACACTCAATGCTTTTTTACTTAGCCAAATTTCTACTAGATATTATTCAGTCCATACCTCTGGCGTTGAGTGAGCTTGCTCCACTCAACGTCTGTGGACTTAGGAGCTTTTTGGTATTTCCAGCAACCACTTTGTGTGTCTACATGTCCAATCAATATAATATGGACTACGTGCACTCAAGACCTCAAATGCATATCAAATACAGTGATGTGTGTGTCATTGACCTGTTTGACTTCTCCCAAATCAGGGACATTGGGAATAATGGACCCAACAATCTCCCCCTATTTGAAGAATTCAAAACCCTTATCAACCCTTATCAAAAAGGTTTTCTTTCCTTGGTCAATGATACACACAACCTATACAGCAAAATCAAAATCAAAATTATGATACTCTATAAGTAAATGTACCTCACTTACTCCCCCTTTTTTGCTGCAAGGTTGTTATCCTTTATTTTGTGACACATGTCACTCTTTCCCCTTTGCCATCTCTTGCATGTATTGCTATGTCTCCCCCTTGCTATGCTATGTCTCCCCCCGATGTCTCCCACTTGATAGGACCTTCTCTCTTCTCTCCCCCTTTTGACTTCTGTAGAATAGATATATGGGGGCTGGCCCTTCAATTGGCTGACCTTTCCTTTTCTTTCCAAAGGAACTTACTCCCCCTCAGTAGATGCATCAGTGAACTGATACTACTTGGGAGTCTGTATGTTTAGCATTAGGAATAATACCATCACCAAAAAAATGCAAAAGGAAGTGCCTGAAGCTATGCCAAGTTCAACATACCCAACTCAAATTTGAGGGTATTGAACTTTGCTTCATCTAATGGATTAATGAAGATATCATCCACTTGCTTGTTTGTGGGGACAAACTCAAGACTGATGTCTTCCTTCTCCACATGCTCTCGAATAAAATGATATCTTATTTCTATATGCTTAGTCCTGTAATGTGAGACAGGATTCCTAGCAATAGAAATAGCACTTATAGAATCACAGTAGAGAGGAGTTCTACTTATCTGAAGGTTGTAATCCTTGAGCTGATGTTGGATCCACAGTAGATGAGCACAGAAGCTACCTGTTGATATATATTCTGACTCAGTAGTGGATATAGCCACACTAGTTTGCTTCTTGCTGCTCCAAGAAACTAGCCTTCTACCTAAGAATTGATAGGTTCTAGTAGTATTTTTCATGCCTTCTTTGCAACCTGCAAAATCTACATCTGAAAATCCAATTAGATCAAAATCCATATTTCTAGGGTACCATAGGCCAAGATCTGGTGTGCCCTTAAGATACCTCAAGATTCTCTTTACTGCAAAGTAATGAAATTCATTAGGGCAGGCCTGATACCTAGCACAGACACATGTGGCATACATGATGTCAGGCCTACTAGCAGTCTGGTATAAAAGGGAGCAAATTATCCCTCTATACAAAGACTCATCAATAAGTTTCTGTGTCTCATCTTTTTCTATTGCGATACTTGATCCCATGTGAGTTCTCATGGTGGAGCGATTCTAAATACCATATTTTTTGATTAGCTCCTTAGTGAACTTTAACTGGGATATGGACAAGACATCATCAGTCTGTCTTACTTGGAGTGCCAAGAAGAACTTGAGCTCACCCATGATGCTCATTTCACACTTCCCTTGCATAATTTTATCGAACTTTCTAAAAAGGTTATCATCAGTAGATCCAAAGATAATGTCATCAACATATATTTAGACTAGGATAAGCTTGCCCTTTGATTCCCTTTGGAATAAGGTCTTGTCTATCTTCCCCTTGAGAATTTGCTATCAATTTGGAAGCTGGACAAGGTTTCATACCAAGCCCTAGGAGCTTGCTTTAGCCTATATAGAGCTTTCCTAAGCTTATAAACAAAATTAGGAGAGTTAGGATGTACAAAACCTGGTGGCTGGTCCATAAATACTTCCTCTTTTAGGTTTCGATTCAGGAATGCTGACTGGAAATCCATCTGGTAGACTCTAAATCCCTGATGGGCTGCAAATGCAATAAAGATCCTTATGGCTTCCAGTCTGGCTACTGGTGCAAAGGTCTTGTCAAAGTCTATGCCCTCTTCTTGCCTGTAGCCATTAGCCACCAGTATTGTCTTATTTTTGACAATAATGCCATCTTGATCCAACTTGTTCCTGTAGATCCAATTTATCCCTATGACATTTTGTCCTTGTGGTCTGGGGACCAACTTCCAGACCTTACATCTCTTAAATTGGTTCAGTTCTTCTTGCATTGCTAAAATTTAGAACTATTCCTTGATTTCTTCTTCAAACTTCTTTAGCTCTACTTGAGATAGGAAGCTTGAGTAGAGAGCAGTATTCATGCTCCTGCTTCTGGCCTGGACTCCATGATTTGCATCACCAATAATTTGGTGTACTGGATGGTCCCTTAAATGCCTGGTAGATGGAAGCAATCTAGATACATCTTGCTGATCTTCGGGGATTTCAACTAGTAGGTCTTCATTTTCTTCAGGTATGTTGTCTCCTTCTCTTGGAGTAGGCATTCCTTAATCATTTTCTTGGATTATGGGGGTAGCTTCCTTGATGGTCATCTTGTCCATCAACTTCTCTATACCTGCAATACTGTAAGAGTAGGAGCTTGGCAGCTCATAGTTAACCATGTTGGATTCATCAAATACAACATGCATTGACACTTCTACATCTTAGGTAGTTAAGTTGTAGATTCTATATGCCTTACTATGAGGGTTGTACCCAACAAAGATCCCTTTATGGGACTTTGCAGCAAACTTAGTTAAATGGACATTTCCATTATTGAGCACATATCACTTGCAACTAAAGATCCTGAAAGAGCTCAGGTTTGGTTTTTTGCCCTTCAATATCTCATAGGGAGTCTTCTTGTGGTTCTTGGTGATAGAAGCCCTATTAAGGACATAGCATGCAGTGTTAACTGCCTCAGCCCAGAAGTATTCTAGGAGGGATGAGTCACTTAGTAAGGCTTGGTCTAACAAGTGGTGGGTCTGGCAGTAGAAGTGCTTGGTATATCTTGAGCCATTCTATCAGCAGCTTTCTTTTCATAAAACATACCCTTGATGGCCTCAGAGATGCCCAGGTTAGGTCTACTAAAAGCCTTCTTCTTTGTCTTAGAGTGGGTTGGAGGAATTTTAGAACAGTCAACAGCTTTACCCTTGACTGAAGGGGCTGTTGCACCAAACACAAATGATCCAAGATGGGCCATTTGTATTTTCTCATAGGTACTTACACCTTTGTTGTAACTTCCAGCATATTTTGGAACATCTTTGTTCACACAAGATGGTATAACATGATTCTAGTGACCATAAATACTCTCATGGTCATGGTTGTTGGAAGGAAATTGAACTCTAACAAATTTTACATGAGGCTTAGATGCTAGTGGCTCCACTTGAGCTTTTCCCTTTCCCTTTGGAATAATAGCTCTTGTCCTTCCCATGAATCTCAACCCTTTCTTTCCTTTTTGGGAGTAGAATGAGTCTATCAAGGGCAACACTGTACTAGACATGGAGTAGCTAGCCACTAGTTCCCTCTCCTTTTGGAGCTTTCCTTCAAGATTCTTAATATGGTTATTCTTGAAGGTTATGGTGCTCATCTAAATGATTGTCATATTCTTAAGTTTTCTAATTTCCTGCATCTTCAGATCCAGTAATTTTGCTGATTCTGAAGGAGCAAACTTTAAAGAGACAATTTCCTGAGCCTGCTGTTTGGCCAGGTGCTTGCTCTTCTTTAGAGCCTGTAGAAGTTCACCATATTTATCAATCAATTGATTGACTTTTCCCTCAGATTTTGAGACATCATCATCACTTTATGCAGAGGCACAAAATGTGGAACTGATTCATAATCTGAACATGCAGAGCTAGTAATAGAAATTACCTTGCTTTGACCAGGCTTATCCTGGCTGATTTCTTCATCTGACTTTGCCATCAGCCCAAGACAGCAGCTGTCACCTTAGGAATCCACCTCTGAATCACTATTAGATTGTGAAAGACGTCCAATCCTTACAGCAGGATGAATCTTCTCAGCTTCTTTTTCTAAAGCATCCAGTCTTTTGATGCAGTCTGCTTCTATAACTCCTTCCGTAGAGTACAACCTATTGTAGGCTTCTTCTTCTTCTTCTAACTCTGATGTGGAGGAGTTAGTCCAACTTCTTTGCTTTTTGGCAATGAGGGATTTATCCTTCTTGCCTATTTGTTGGTGGTCCTTTTTCTCAGTGTGTTCCTTCCTTTTGACTGGGCTGTCAGCTATCACATACCCAGGTTTTCTGTAATGATAACAAGTTATGTTAGAGAAAACCTGTTTACCAGTTTTGGAACCATACCTATCCTCCTTAGAGGACTTTCTTTTGCCTTTGTAGTAGTCATCCTTGGTATGAGAGGAAGTGGAAGGCCTTCCTCTCTAGTGCTTCTTCCTTAAGAACTTTCGGAATTGCCTAGTGAAGGCAGCAAAATCTTCATTAGACCATTGGTAGTCTGATGCACTTCCCTCTGATCTTCAAGAATCAGATTCAGCATCTCTCCTTTATGGAGAGGGAGACTTTCTTCTGCTTTTGCTGGAGCCATCAGCTTCGAAAGCTATAGTTTTGTCTCTTGCCTGAGACTTGTTGTTGTTTTCCTCTTCTTTCCTTGCTGTCAGCTGCATCTCATATGACAGCAGCTTCCCAAAGAGTGTGTGATGAGCTGTGTCACCCAGCTTTGCCACTTCTCTGATGACATGGATTTTTGTGTCCCACTCTCTAGAGAGAGATCAAAGGAACTTTTCATTCAGTTCATAGTGACTGAACACTCTTCCATAAGTCTTTAGCTCATTCACAATCCTAAAGAACTTTTCGTAATAGGTGGTTATGTTGTCCCCCTTGGATTGTTTGAAAGCCTCATACTCTTGGTCCTGTATGGAATTCCTATCATTTCTAACCTCATTTGTCCCCTCCACGTAAATCACAAGTATTTCCCACATTTCCTTTATTGTTGTACAATGGATCAGGTTGTGAAGTGTAGAATCATCAACAGCACCCATGATGATATTCTTTGCCCTCTTATCTATTGAGTCCAGGGCCAACTCATCCTTGGTCATCTCATCATATGTCTTGGGGGTTTTGACATTAGCATCTAGTGCAGAGACCTTCATTGGGATGAATGGTCTTTCTTCTATTGTAATATAAATTCTAGGGTCAGCAACTTTCATGAACTGTCTCACCCTTGCTCTCCAGATGCCAAAATCTTCCTTCCTATAGATTGGAAGTCTCAAAACACTCAGTTCCCTATTGGTCATTTCGAAACCTATGGAGATAGACTTCTTACTAACCTTGGAGGTCTACTCAGACTGTTAAGTCCTTTAAAGAGTAACCTCCCTCTGATACTGATTTAAAGTCTTGTTTTCAAGGTTAGCTAAACAACTAGAGGGGGGTGAATAGGTTTTTGTCTTTATTTTACCATTTATAATTTGTTATCAGATTTATGTGCCTGTGATTAGGTTTGTTATTAGCTTTAAAGAACATTCATACAATACACAACAATTTTATAGTGGTTACCCAATCTCGGGTACATCCACTGTCCCTCTGCGCCTATATAATAGTGTGTTAGATTCAGCTCTCCCTCCAAAACTTTGCTACTTAATAGCTTACAGCACAAATCCCGCAGGACCACACATGTCACACAGACCTAACAATTAGGCACTATGCCACCCCTGAGGTCACAACGTCCTTTCACTTGGCACAAAGCCAAACACAGGTCACAAAGACCTTAACCTTTATAAAACAGGCTTACAACTCCAGATTCACCAAAAATCTTTAAACAAGAAAGAAATTGAGAAAGATTATATGATTAGACACCGGATCAGGAACTCTGTATCTTCTTCTTACTGTACTGAGCAGATATTAGCCCAACCATTTGCTGTTGAAGACAATGATGTAGGCAGTAGATTTTTTCTTCAAATAGCTAACCATCCATCTACAGAACTTGTAGATCTGCTCCCTCAAAATAAATTCTGATCCTGCTATTGTGAATGGTAATTTCTCCATCTATCTCCTTCCTAGCAAGGTTCTCTATGCAAAACTCCTTCTTCAGGCTTGACGAAAATGACGAGGAAGAAGATTATGTTCTCCCGCCCTTCTTCTCGTTTTCAGAAAACCTAGCCGAGGAATCGATTGTTCTCTCTTGTTGTGTTTTTTATTTATTTTTGCTTTGGCTGATTGCTTCCTTTTATACTCCAAAGGCTAATCGAGCAGTTGGCCCCACCACAAGGATTGATGGCTGAGATTAATCCATCCAACGCATCCCTTCTGTTTAAATTTGATTTAACGGATCCTTGTTGTGTGTGGGCCCCAACACTTTATGATGGAAATTTTCCTTGGAAAGTGTAGAAGTTGATGACAGCTGGCCACCAATGTCTCTGGCAGTAATTTCGCACCATTTGAATTTTTGTTGACAATTTGACTTTGCTGACGTCAGCATGACCCAACATCTCTTGACTTAGACAAAATTCAATCATCAAAACCAAAGGCATTGAGTTAGTAGGTATCATTCTACACCACAACACTTAGACAAAATTATGTCTGTCTAAATATTGAGCTCGACGAAAGCTGAGCTCTGTTCGATGAACGTCGAGCTCAGCTCGATGAATGCAAAAGTTTTGTTTGATAAACTGCAAACATAGATCGATGAAAGGTTGAGCTGAGTTCGACAAACTCCAGGCAAAAATGAGTAATTTGGCTCAGCACGACGATCGCTGAGCTCAGTTTGATGATGTTGAGCTCGACGAAAGTCAAGCAGCCCACGCTTTTGGACTTAGCCAAATTTCTGCTCCAAGGCATTGAGAGCGCCAAGAGCATTGAGATCATTGATAGCATTTAGAGAGTTGAGTGAACTTAACGCACTCAACTTTATTTTCCTTAGCAAATATTTCTGCGCCTTGGCATTGAGAGAGTAAGCTCCACTCAACACCAAACTACTTAACAGAATTTTCTATTATCTAGCATTGAGTGAGTAAGCTATACTCAGCGTCTGTGGACTTAGTGAACATTTTACCCAACTTTCCTGTGGAGTTGACTGGCACAAAACCAGTCAATGCTAAAAGTTGTATGGCGTTCAGTGTGTATACCACACTAAACGCTTATGGATTTGGCCAAATTTTCAGCAAATTTCTCTTGTCTTAGACTTAGTTAGCCTGACTTACAACCTTTTTGTTGTATGGCGTTGAGTTAGTAGACTACACTCAACACCTGTGGACTTAGCAACATTTTTGGCTATCTTCCAGTTAGGCTGAGACAAACTCAATGATGTATGTTATATGGCGTTGAGTGAGTAGACTACACTCAACGTTATATGTTATATGGCATTGAGTGAGTAGACTACACTCAATGCTTTTGTACTTAGCCAAATTTCTACTAGATATTATTGAGTCCATACCTCTGGCGTTAAGTGAGCTTGCTCCACTCAACTCCTGTGGACTTAGGAGATTTTTGGTATGTCTAACAACCACTTAGTGTGTCCACATGTCCAATCAATATGATATGGACTACCTACATCAAGACCTCAAATGCAAATCAAATACAGTTTATGTGTGTATCATTGACCTGTTTGACTTCTCCCAAATAAGGAACATTGGGAACAATGGACCCAACAAGGCCTCCGTACGCCTCAATGCTAAGAACACAATAACGGAGCTGACATGCGTACTACGGCTTAGAAGGGTCTTGGGTAAATGTGAACCAAGAACACAGCCCAAACTGGCCTATCATCATGGCACGGAAGGTGCCTCTATGGACATATCACCAAAGGACCAAGGAAAACCGTCCACTAGCATGGAGTGTGACTCGGGAAGTAAACACCGAGGACCAAGACCCAACCGTGCAATGTCTATTTGTCAACTCCCGTCGGTGTGATGACTGGCGAGCCCGTAGACCTGCCATACTATCCTTAACCCATAATTATGACATTGCGTGTTAACTCACACTGCATGCAATTTCACATATATGGGCTCCACTTCGAATCCTTTTTATTTAATCACATCTCGTTCTCAACAATACGCAAGGGCTTCACACCGAGTCCCTTATCTGCATGTCGTTTTAGTGTAGCAAAACCCTCACACTTCCCACCCTTCCACATGTCCTTCACAACAACATAATGGTACTTCACATATTCATCAACCATTTGGTAATCTTAATTACATATAAGCAATGGTCACTTAACTTTAACATCAACTGGATACAATCTCTTTACCAAGTTCAAACCATTCTTGCACACATGGATCTATCAACTAAATACAAACAACCATTTGTTCATCGCAATCACTACCAACTATGTACAAAAATCTTAAAGCCAACCTCTTCATTATTCAACGTATTACCATTGTCAAGTACGTCCTTATCAGTTCACATATTTAAACCATTCCTACCATCCCAAATCGTCAACCCATTCGTTCACTAACCTACACAAAATCATCTCGTTCAAGTACACTTCACTACACCATTTGTTCATTAAGGATCTATCCAACAAATGTCATTAAACATTTTTTTTCACAATTACTTATAGGCTAAATTTACCATAACGTTAACATTATTGTACTACAGTCTCTCTACCCAAATCCAAAGCCGATTCGACACAAACGCGATAACTATATGTGTAGGAAAGATTACTGTACTAAAACTTCGATCGGGGATTCCTGAGGCTAAAGAATCCGGTGAAGGCGTGTAACCACTCGTTGGGATGGTATTTCCAAGGGCTACGACTTTTGTGTTTATTCGAAAGCCCAGATATGGCCGCATCATGTCTGAAAATGGCCTCGAAGTATGCTGCGTGCAGAAAACAGATTTCTGCGCGCATCTTAAAGCGACACAAACGGCATTGGTTCGTCTTCCACCTCTAATCAATTTTCCCAAATCACATCTAGAAATCGTCCTCCCTTATTCACCCTCATAGGGCCACTTCTCTTTATGAAACCAGCCCCCATCTTCACATAGAAGGAAGGAGAGGTTGATGACGTCTAATCTTTAGGACTCAAGTCTTACAATGGCCCTTTCCTAGAAATTCTTCTTCTTGCAAATCAAGACTCCTTTGAGTTGATATCTCTCCTAGGAATAACTAAAGATCTAGCACCAAGGGAGAGGGTAGGAATCTTACATCGGTTCTAGCGTTTTCGGCCATGGATCTCATCAATCTCCTTGGCAACATCTTCCTCCTTGCTAGTATTGTTCTTTACAGGAAGAGAGAAGGAGAAGATTTTCTTCCAAAGATCAACCATGGCGGCTTCTCTATTTCGTCGGGCTCGGCAAAGACAACTGCTCGGCAAACTGGTAAAGAAGAGGCTAGGGTTTTTTGCATGTCCCTTTTTATAATGAGAAATTAGGGTTAACTACTTTGGCACGTGTCGGTCTGACATTGAATCTCCTAATATTACTTTAAATGAATCATGTTGAAAGGGCGCTGCCCATTTAAGTCAGTTTGGCGCACGAAAATTCGATTCAGACTGGCCAAGTGACAGTAAATAGACTTCGCCAAAAAATCTGCTAAGTTAGATTCGTCGAGTAAGCAATCCTTACTCTACGAATCATCGAGTATTATACTCTTACTCGACGGATCGTTGAAATTGGTCGACACCACTCAATGCCATATATAAACACAACACTTTCCAAGTAAAAATCGACGGGTGCACCTTCTTTACTCGACGAATCATCGAGTGGCATCGAGTGCACTCAACGCACTCGACGCCACATCTCTCAAGATAATCTAAGTAAAATCGTTGAGATCACTTAACTTTAATCGACAAATTATCGAGTGGCGATGATTGCACTAAACGCACTCGACGCCACAGCTCCCCGAATAATCATGAGTAAAAGCGCTGAGTGGTGGCGAGTGCAATCAACGCACTCGATGCCTTTCAATTAATGGCGTTGAGTGCACTCAACACTCTTGACGCCAATCCTACATGTATCTTTCTAAGTCAAATGGAATTGAGTGGTGTCGAGTCCACTAAATGCCTCAGCATAGGTGAACGAATGGTGTTCAGTGCACTCAACAGACTTAACGCCCCGTTTCCAAAAAATCATTTATGTTCACATTCGTCGAGTGGTGTTGAGTCCACTCGACGCCTAAGCCTAATACGTTGAATGGCGTCAAGTACACTCAACGAACTCGACGCCATGGGTCCAGGAAATATTCTAAGTCCATTTTGTCTTATATATTAACGAATTCGTCGGTTATTCGTGACGATATTCGATGAATAGTATTAGTCTCAACTCACAAGTCTTACATGATGAATTCGTCGGATATTCGTGATAATATCCGACGAATTTTACTTGTCGAGTCTGGCGCACTCCGAGCCCGAGTAAACTCCCTTGACTAAAAAACACGTGCGAGGGGTCTAGCACGAAACGGGTGTTACAAATCCTATAAACAAAATAAAATATTTCGTCCTCGAAATCTGGCTAAGGCTATGGGGAAGTAAAAAATGTAATTTAATTAAAATATGCTTTTAAAATTACCTTGGTGAAATAATTTCGGGTAGCCCTTTTGCATCAGATCCACCGGTTCCCAACTGTATTCTTCTTTCCCGTGGTTATACCATGGGATCTTTACCAATGGTACTCTTTTCCACCATAAGTTCCTCGTTTCAGTGTCCATTATCTGCACCGGCTCTAGTCGGACGAATCTATCAGTTGCTACTTCTCAAACTATGGTGAGGATAAGTTGATCGGGCCGCAATAGTGCCTTCTGAAGTTACCACACATGGAATACATCGTGTAAATTCTCTAGATCTGGTGGCAGCTCTAACCGATAGGTCAAAGGCCCAATCCTTTCTAATACAACATAAGGCCCAACGTATCTTTGACTGAGCTTCTTCATACCACGCACCCGTGACACTCCGTGCATTGGTCGGATCTTCAGGACACTTTGTCACCCACTTAAAATTCTACCATCTGGTGCTTTGCATTATAATATTTTGCCTGCCTACTTTGAGCCTTAAGCATGCGGTCCCGTATTAGTGTAACAATAGCATCAATATGATCAATGTACTCAATTCCCAAAACCTTCAAGTCTTCGTCTTGCACAAATGACAAAGGGGTCCTACACGTTCTTCCATAAAGGGCTTCATGGGGTGCCATCCGGATACTGGCCTGATGACTATTGTTGTATGAAAATTCTACCAGGGGTAGGAGCCTTTTAACACGGTTCTTCTCTATCTAGCACACACAATCTTAGTAGATCTTCCAAAGTTCTGATGGTCCTCTCAGACTGGCAATCCGTCTGAGGATGAAATGCTGTACGGAAGGTAAGGTGTGAACCCAAATACGCTTGTACTGCATTCCATTCTTTAGAAGTGAAACGATCATCTCAGTCAGAAACAATTATAGTTGGCATGACACGGTACCATACAAATTGCTCCACAAAGAGGCACGCAAAAACATCCACATGTGCCTTCCTCTTCATTGGAATAAACCTATCTACCTTCGTCAGGCAATCCACGATTACCCAAACTGAATCATTCCCAGAGCATGAATGAGGCAAATCGTGAACGAAGCCCTTGGTGATGTCCTCGAACTTCAACTCGGGGATGGGCAATGACTATAATAGTCCTCCGGGTCTCTTACATTCTTCCATCACCTTTTGACAGGCTTCACAGTGCGTAATAAAGTACCTGACGTCTCTCTTCATTCCTGGCCAACAATGGTCTTTCGCAAGTCAGCATACATTTTGGCAATCCCAAGATGCATTGAATACTGAGAGCAATATGCATCTCTCAAAATATCTTCCCGAACTTTGCCGCCCTTGGGAATGTAGATCCGGCCACAAAAATGAATGAGGCCGTATTTTATGGAATATTCGTCAGCAGACCCATCTTCAAGTGACTTAATTACTAGGGCAAGAGCAGAATCCTTCTCTTGCTCTGCCCTGATTCGGTCCCGAATATCACAGACTATGCTCATTGTGGTTAGATACTCCGTAAAATCTTCAGAATGTTCCTTATATACCAAGGTGATCTCCATCTCCTCAAGCATCTGGGCTAATTTCATACTCATCAACCGAGACTCAGGGTTTGATTCTGGTATCTTTGTGCTCAAGGCATCAGCCATAGAGTTTTCTTTTCCGGGGTGGTAGTTCCAAGTAAATTCATAATCACATAAAAATTCTAACAACTACCATTGTCTCAGGTTCAGCTCCTTTTGAGTATAAACATACTTTAAATTCTTATGATCTGAAAATATCTCACAGTGGATGCCATATAGATAGTGTCTCCAAACATTCAAGGCGAACACCACTGCCCCCAACTTCAGATCATGAACTGGGTAATTATCTTCATGTTTCTTCAGTTGTCTTGAAGCATAAGCGATCACATGCTCGTGCTGCATCAGTACTGCCCCCATCCCTTGATATGATGCGTAAGTGTAGACATGGAATCCTTCCTTCCCAGATGGAAGTGCTAGGATAGGTGCGAAGGTAAGTCTATCCTTCAGCTCTTGGAATGCGGCTTCGCACTGGGGTGTCCACTCGTACGACACACCTTTCTTTGTTATAGCTTAAAGAGGGAGGGCTAGCTTTGAGAATGCTTTCACAAACTTGCGATAGTACCCAGCAAGTCCAAGGAAACTTCGCACATCAACTGCTGACTTCAGTGGAGACAATTCCTCCACAGCACGCACCTTCGCCAGATCCACAGCTAACCAAGAACCACTGATCACATGTCCTAAGAAGGCAACTTCTCGAAGCCAAAATTCACACTTGCCGAACTTGGCAATAAAGGTATGCTCCTTTAGCTTCTTCAGCACTGATGTCAAGTGTTCCACATGATCTTCTTTTTTCTTCGAATAGACCAAAAATTCATCGATGAAAACGATGACGAAGACATCAAGGTACGACTCAAACACTTTTTTCATCAGACTCATGAATGTTGAAGGAGCGTTCGTGAGTCCAAAAGGAATCACAGTGGACTCATATATCCCATACCTTTAGCTAAATGTCGTTTTTTGAATATCCTCCTCTTGCATCCTCAGTTGGTAATACCCCGAGCGTAGATCCAACTTGGAAAACCAGTATGCTACTACTAGTTGATTAAATAACTCATCTATCCGGGGTAGAGGGTAGGTATTCTGTACCGTCAACCGGTTGAGCTCCCGGTAATCTATACATAACCGTAGCATTCCATCCTTCTTCTTAATGAATAGAACAGGGGCTCCCCGAGGTGATGAACTGGGGCGAACAAACCCAGACTCTACTAATTCCTGTAACTGAACTCTAAACTCGGCGAGTTCCTTTGAATCCAAATGATAAGGGGTCCTGGAGACGGGCTTGGCACCTGGTATTAACTTAATTTGGATGTCCACTTTTCGATGCGGGGGTAATCCTTACAGTTTTTCGGTAAATACCTCAGGGAAATCCCGCACCACTCACACATCTTTCATATCAATTATCATCTCTTTCATCACAAAACAAATCATGTAGACTTCATCACCCTTCATGTGGGCTTTTAGGTTGGAATTGAAGATAAAAACATATGAGGAACAAGTCTAATACCTTGAAAGATGACCTCAGAGTCTCCAAACCTCAAGGAAAGTTGTTTCTCCACACAATCAATCCTGGTGTGGTGCCAATTCAACCATGTCATGCCCATACTGAGGTCGAATTCTGGCATTCTCAACACTATTGCAGGGGTTTCTAAGATCTTTCCTCCAAGAAGTACATCCAACTCACACTTTGCGAATGCAGTCATCTCAGAACCATCCGGAAGTGTACTCTCTGAGTAATACCGGTGAAATATCGCACTCCTTCTATGTCTTTAACGAAAACTGTCGACACAAATGAGTGTGTGGCACCGATATTGAATAGAGTGTAGGCTAGTTTATTACTAAACATTATGCCTAAGTATCAATTGTAAAGCCTCAAGCGAGATTCCTAGCACAAACTTAGGCAGACTAAGGATGAATGTTTATAACGTGTTAATTTCTTCCCGTACTCCTCGTCCTGAAGTTGGGCCCTGCTTCTATTACTCCTTAAGCGGGTCTCTTAATGCTAGTATGAACACCTACAAGATCCGCTTCCAATAACCTTACCATATATATTATCTCTGCCAAGCTCGAGTCCGCTATAAACAAAAGTGGTTGTCCTAGGGAATCTGCCATATCAATTATCTCCACTATATTTAAATCTGCTATAAACAAAAGTGCTTGCCCTAGGGAATCTCGCAAGCCATTGTACAACAGTTTTACGTACCCGCGATCATCCAAACTTTAGGAGATTTACGTATAAAGGAACGAACCTAAGGTCAGGTTGGCTAATCGTAGGGTCAAAATTGGGCATACTTAATGGGAATTACATATGGGCACACCACTGCTTCTGCTAAGTCGGTTTGTCCCCAAACTAACTAATCAAACGGGGGTGGCACGGTTGTTCCTTTACTTCTTTAGTTGAGGATCGTTGCCCACTGATACCATTTATTAGATCCCCCTCCTGGAACAAAATACATGGCCGAGGGGAGTCTTATGACCACAACAGCCGCTTTGCGGTAGCGTTAACACACGTGCTAACCTGTACTACAAGACGCCTATCCTGGCGGCTAAACATATCATCCATGCCAACCCAACCAATAATATAAAATAGAAGTCAAATCCACACATAAGTAAAATAGTCCAAAATAAAGTACATCATATAAAAGAAGCATCAATAAGGCTTCTTCAATATCAGAGTACATGCCAAAAAGGCTACAACATGAATCTCACACAGACTCATATCTGTCACAGACAATAGCGATGGCACCGTCACTTCAGGCCCTGTCGTCCTGGCCTGACTGCCCTGTTGCATAACCTATTGCTGCTCTGTCTGCAGTGTTTCCTCCTAAAAAGGAAGACGTGGTAACCGTTAGTCATAAAGACTAAGTGGCTATCACATCCACTCCCACAGCGACTCCTCGACACCGGGCGAAGAAAGGAACAAGGGTACAATATATATATATTTATATATAATCAGTAGTACAAATATGTGGTAAAGGATTAATAAACAACAATGTATATCAAGGAACTACAACAATTAAGTATATCAACCTACTTTTAAGTTCTGCCATCAATAGCAGTATATAAGTATAAATCTATGACAGTAAGTAACTTAACTTATATGAATGCCCGTACAGACATATAAGTTAAGGATCGGCTCAACAGTAAGGTAACTCATCTTATAGGAGTGCCCAAACACAAGCAACTGCTATGTCGACACAGACTTGTAGTTCCCACTTTTCGAGCAGGTAGCTAACCTCTCAGGCATTATACGTCATGGCTAGAGAGTAATAGTAGAGCGGGCTTCTCCACTACTAGGCTGGCATCCACACTACCTGGCTTAGGCATCCGTTTGCCTCAATTCTAAGAACACAACAACGGAGCTCGCATGCGTACTATGGCTCAGAGGGGTCTTGGGTAGGTGTGCACCAAGAACACAGCCCAAACTGGACTATCATCGCGGCACAGAAGGTGCCTCTGTGTGCATATCACCTAAGGACCAAGGCCAACCATCCACTAGCACAGAGGGTGCTTCGGGAAGTAAATACTAAGGACCAAGGCCCAACTGTGCAAAGTCTATCTGTCAACTCTTGTTGGTGTGACGACTGGCGAGCCCGTAGACCTGTCACATTATCCTTATCCCAGGATTATGACACCGCGTGTTAACTCACACCACATGAAATTTCACATATAAGGGCTCCACATAGAGCCCTTTTTATTTAATCACATCTCGTGCTCAACAACATGCAAGGGCTCCACACCGAGTCCCTTATCAACATGTAGTTTTAGTGCGGCAACACCCTCGCACTTCCAACCCTTCCACATGTCCTTCACAACAACATAATGGTACTTCACGTATTCATCAACCATTTGGTTATCTTAATTACATATAGGATATGGTCACATATCATTAACATCAACTGGATACAATCTCTTTACCATGTTCAAACCATTCGTTCACACATGGATCTATAAGGTAAATGCCAACAACCATTTGTTCATCTCAATAACTACCAACAATGTACAACAAGCTTCAAGCCAACCTCATCATTATTCAACGTATTACAATTGTCAAGTACGCCCTTATCGGTTCACATATTTAAACCATTCCTACCATCCCAACTCATCAACCCATTCGTTCACTAACATCCACCAAATCATCTCGTTCAAGTACATTTCACTACACCAATTGTTCATTAAGGATCTATCCAAAAAATGTCAATAACCATATTTAATCACAATTAATTATAGACTAAATTCACCAAAATGTTAACGCTATTGTACTACAGTCTCTCTCTACCCAAATCCAAAGCCGATTCGACACAAACCCGAGAACTATATATGTAGGAAAGATTACTATACAACAACTTCGATCGTTAATTCCCGAGACTACAAGAATCCGGTGAAGGCGTGTAACCACTCGTTGTAAATATATTTCCAAGGGCTACGACTTTTGTGTTTAGTCAAAATCCCAGATCTTGCCTTATCGTGTCGGAAAAAGCCCCGAAGTTCGTTGCACACAGAAAATATATTTTTACGTGCATCTTAAAGCGAGACAAACGACAACAGTTCGTCTTCCTCCTCTAATCAATATTCCTAAATCACATCTAGAAATCCTCCTCCCTTATTCACCTTCAAAGGGCCATTTCTCTTCACGAAACTAGCCCCCATCTTCACATAGAAGGAAGGAGAGGTTGAAGACGTCTAATCTTTAGGACTCAAGTCCTACCATGGCCCTTTCCTAAAAAATCTTCTTCTCGCAAATCAAGAATCCTTTGAGTCGATATCTCTCCTAGGAATAACTATAGATCTAGCACCAAGGGAGGGGGTAGGAAGCTCACCTCGGTTCCGGAATTTTTGGCCATGGATCTCATCAATCTCCTTGGCGGCATCTTCCTCCTTACTTGTATTGTTCTTTGCGGGAAGAGAGAAGGAGAATATTTTCTTCCATAGATCGACTCTGGCAGCTTCTGTGTTTTGTCGGGCTCGACAATGACAACATCTCGGGAAATTTGTAAATATGTGGCTTGGGTTTTCCGCATGTCCCTTTTAATAATGAGAAATTAGGGTTACCTTTTTTGCCACATGTCGGTTTGACATTGGACTACATAATATTACTTTAAATGAGTCATGTTTAAAGGACGCGACCCATTTAAGTCATTTTGGCGCAATTCCCGAAAATCCAGTTCAGACTGTCTAAGTGACAGGAAATATACCACGCCAGAAAATTTGTTAAGTCAGATTCGTCGAGTAAGCAATCCTTACTCGACAAATTGTCGAGTTTTATACTCTTACTTGACGGATCATCGAAATTCGTTGACACCACTCAATGCCATATTGAAACACAACACTATCAAAGTAAAAATCATCGAGTGCACCTTATTTACTCGGCAAATCGTCGAGTGGTGTTGAGTGCACTCAACGCATTCAATGCCACACCTCTCAGGATAATCTAAGTAAAAGCGTTGAGATCACTTACCTTTACTCGACAAATCGTCGAGTGGCGTCAAGTGCACTCAATGCACTCGACGCCACAGATTCCCGAATAATTTTTATTAAAAGCGTTGAGTGGTGTCGAGTGCACTCAACGCACTCGATGCCTTCCAGTTAATAGAGTCGAGTGCACTCAATACAATCGACGCCAATCTTTCAGATATCTTTCTAAGTCAAATGGCATTGAGTAGTGTCGAGTCCACTCAACGCCTTAGCATTGGTCGTCGAATGGCGTTGAGTGCACTCAACGCCCCGTTTACAAAAAATCATTTAAGTCCACATTCGTCGAGTGTTGTTGAGTCCACTTGACGCCTAAGACTTATTCGTCGAATGGCATCGAGTGCCCTACACGCACTCGATGCCATGGGTCTAGGAAATATTTTAAGTCCAGTTTGTCTTATATATTGATAAATTTGTCTGTTATTCGTGATGATATACGACGAATAGTATTAGTCTCAACTCACAAGTCTTACTCGACGAATTCGTCGGATATTTGCGATGATATCCGACGAATTTTACTTGTCGAGTGTGGCGCACCCCGAGCCCAAGTCAACTACCATGACTCAAAAACACGTGCGAGGGGTCTAGCGCGAACCGGGGTATTACATAGCGTGGTCGTACTAGCAATTGCACGTGGCGTACATTGCAAAGAGGTGCTCTCGACCCTCAATGTGCCGGTGTGAACCATTTTTTCTACTTCCCTTCCCACCCATCTGCCTACCGAAGCATAGCATAGTGTTTTGCATTAGTTTTCATCAACCTTGTGAAGCGGAGAATGCGACCTACATTAGTTTAGTTAGTTTTCTGTTTATTTTCAAAACCATATTCAAATCTCTTTGTTCAAGTTAAATTTTTATAATTAGTTTTCTGAATGATAGAAACACGGCCTAATGTGTTCATTAAGAGATAAATACTTGGGGAAACTCTCCCATTTTATATTACTTGTGTGACCAGTATACTTGTTGTCGAGCACATCAAGTTTTTTGCATCGTTGCTAAGTAATGTAGTTGGCATTGTGACTCTGTTATTTGGAAAATTATTTATTAAAATTTCTACTTTTTCTTGTTTGTTCATTTATTCTATTTTCCCCTTATTGAAATTATAGGTTGCCTAAGTGTATTTTGTTCTGTGTAGTAACACGCATAGTAGTGTTTTCTGGTAATCCTGGCTACCTTCGCATAATATGGGCTGGATTTACCTATTGTTGGTGGTGTGGAGATACCTCCTATGCTAGTGATTGATGCCCATTAGGGGATAGTGGGGGTAATGTGATCACAGAGCCGAGAACTCAATGCATCGGGCACAGATGTCGTACGGTACATCATACACGGTGCCTAAGTTTAATAGCTACTCTTCGGTACCACATGTTTTATTTTTGAATTCATCTCTAGCACCATTTTGACCGAAGAAGAATGCGAAGTAGTGCCTATTTTGTCGAAGCACAGATCATGCTCTGAAGGATTGTGATGAGTATCTTCCCGTGTTGGATGAGGAAGACGAGTCAGATATCGGATCATCCTAACTCCTATCTCTAACAGCACACCTTTTAATTCTAGTTACTTATCTGTGTCACCTTCATGTTTTGATGGTAATGATGAGGTCGCGCCCATCATAGTTATGTCTGATTTGTGTGTTTATATGGCTACACAAATCTCCTATATTCAAATATCATCATTTATGGATCAGATTCTTTATGAAGAGTTAGTGTTTGATTTTTTTTCAGAACACTATTGTAATGCCCCTGATTTTTTGATATTTATTTTAAATTTTTTTAGTGATGTAATTATGATATTAGAGCATTATGTTGGCGCGTAGTTAACGGGCGCCGTTGTTGGAGCGTGATTTTGCTCATTGGAAATCTGAGGTTTTGACTCGGTAGATTTTAGTAGGTTGATGTTGGTTGTAACTTCGGGGAATTTTAACCCGAGTTTGGTTTGTAGAATCTTAATTTCGACTTCGTCGTAGTTTTCTAGCGTTGATATTTATCCTTGGTGCGAATTTCGGGGAAATCCGAGGTGATTTGGGTTTTCTTGTCGTTCGGACATTTAATTAATATTAATAATAATGTATTATATATATAAGATTCTACGTTATAACGAAACCCTATTCATCATCTCTCCCAAACTGGCGGATATCTTGAAGTGCAAATGAAGAGCGACGGCGCAGAAATCGCGAAGCCTTCGAACGCCGACTGTAGGGGTTCTGGTGCTAGGAATCGTCATTAGAGGGTAGATTCGGAAAGCTCTCGCCGAGATCTACACGTGTGCGGTATGTTTTGTTCATTTCATGGATTTTTGACTTTAGGGTTGTTTACCTTGACCCTCATTTGCCCCGAAAAGATTCAGGAATTGTTGCCAAGGAGTTATTGCGTCTGATTCGTTTAGCGGAGCGCTCATGAGACCGAATTTCGGAAGGTTTGAGGAAAGTGGTGAATCTTCCCCGTGTTAAGTTCCTTGCTTTTATTTCCTTCCTCTTGTTTTTCCTCCTTAAAAGATAGGAGTTGCATAGGGTTCGGCTAGGTCGATGTCTGCCCGGTAGTATAGAACATCGTTTGTCTCATATTCGTCGAGTATGAGTAAGTAAGTCGGAGTAAAATTCGCCAAGTACGAGATTTTGATCAAGTAGAAGTCGTCGAATATTAATGATAGGTCAATTCAATTCATAGAATGTATGTGGCATCGAGTTTGTCGAGTGAAATAAGTTGTCATCGAGTGAAGTCTAATTCGTCGAGTATTATCGATGAATTCGTCGAGTGTGGTCGAGGCGTTGAAAGAATCGAGTGATTCGGTGACTAAGTCTTTTTCATCGAGTATGATTCATCGAGTGGTTTTGGCATTGAGTCCGTCAAGTATGGATAGCTTGGCGTCGAGTGAAGTAGGATTCGTCGAGTATTCTCGATGAATTCATCGAGTTGTGTCTAGGCGTCGAAAGCATTGAGTGATCCGATGACCAAGTCCTTTTTGTCGAGTATCGTTAAGTGTTAAATTTTACCAAGTAAAATTCATTGAGTTTCGCCTTGAGGTATGGAGTAATCGTCGAGTATTATCAACGAATTCTTTGGGTACTTAAAGTATTATACGCCGATTCGCCGAGTATGAAAGTAAGATCAGGCCGATTCGTCGAGTATCACTAGGTTTAGTTTTATTACGCCAAGTAGAATTCGTCGAGTTTCTCCTGTATTCATCGAGTATATTAGACGAATCATGGTGGACTTTGGATCCGTTCTCGCAGAATGAAGTCAATTTGTCGAGTATTGGCAGTGAATTTTCAGGATTTTCCTTCCTCCTTATCGTTGAGGAATCTTGAAGTTAGGCATGGGTTTTATTGGTTTTCTAGATGTATGGTTGTGGCTAGGTTGGCAGTGGATAAAGGACCACCAACTTGATGCTGGTTTGTAAATCATTACACATGGTGGTTTGTATTTTCTTATGGACTGTTGGGTTGTGTTGGACAATATGGCCACCACTATAGTGCCTTTTTGAAATGTTTGGACTTTTGGGTTGTGTTGGACAATGTGGCCACCCTGATGGTACCATGTTGAGATGTTTTGGTCTGATAGTTCGTGTTGGAAATTGGGGCCACCCGCTCAGAGCCTTTTTTCCCAATATAAATGATTCACATGTTGAGAGTTGTTCAGTCACTTTCCTCTTATTATATGGACATATGCTATTATGCTTACTCTTACAGATCTTATCGAAGCATGACTTCATTTCACACTTTGTGGAACTTCCCTTATTACACTGTTTGAGATTTCTTCTTTGCTTATTATATTATAACTTATTTGTTTCAATTTGACATCTACTCTTATATTTTGGTTGGTAACCCTTTTATCTCCTTTTTATTATTGATACTATTGATCTTTGATCGCCACTTGTATATTCTTGCTGAGGTATTTTTTTCTTTTGAATGCCTCAAGATCGAAGTAGTTGTCGGTGATGCAGCTAGAGTTGGTAGTTGCGGGTGTTCTTCAATTATTGCAATGATTCTCTCCTCATTATTGTGAGGTAGTTTTGCTGTTTTATTTATTTAGTCCAGACATGCATGATGTTTGGTGGGTTCTTGTCAGGTTGTTGACGCCCACCGGAGATTAATGTAGGATATTGATTTACTTGCTAACTGTTGTGCCATTTTATAGAGGGTTTATTGGATTAACTTGCTCTCTAAGATGGATTATTCTAGGATTGCATGTTAGTTATTTCAAGTTATAAAAGTATTATTATGCTTATCTCACACGTACTCGTGACATCTTTTTTAAAAAAACAAATGACACTATATTTTAATGAACATAAAAGCTCTTTTCATACTTATATTAAATCTAGAAGTATGCATATCATGAGTTATCCTTTTGGATGTTTCTACTCATATACGATAATAATTGAATTAAGTAAAGTATTTTTCGGAGCATATATACATTTAAATACGTTTCCTTCAATATAAACTCAAGAATTCTTTTAAAAGTGTTAGAGGTCGGTTCTTTCAAGGGGATCTGTAGTTATCCCCTGCACGGCATGGTATCACGACACATGTTTTCTCCTACTCTGATATAATGTTTTATGTTGATAAAATACAGGTTGTGACAAATACTTCTTTGTCTGTGCATAGTAATACAACTATTTGTGGAAGTATGGTAAAGGATGTCTTGTAGGATGATGTAAGTACCTGCAGTGTTGTGCCCACTCATAATACGGAGGATGTTCTCAACATTGTAGAGGTTATTGCTTCAACACAAGGAGAGGAATTCTATGTTGTGGAGAGATAACTATAATTCCTGCCGACCCTTATGATTTCATTGACGATATTGGCGATTAACTTTTACTATAGCCAATTGGGAGTTATATCGATATCACCCACACAGTTGAGATTAGTTTAAGTTATACTTCTAATTTATTCCTCGATGCTACTCTCGTGTTTTCTCCTTTGCAGGGTTCCGCATTGGGGCTTGTTCAGAATGTGGTCGGGCCTGTTGTGCTGCTTGACACTGGTATGGATAAACTTCATAGGGAGACAGACATTGAGACTTCCTCATCATATTATCTTCCCCTACATGACAATCAGTGCAGGTAATCATATACAGGTATGGGGGTAACTATTCTATCACTGTATCTGTACCCGCTACTGATACGGATAATGGAACAGTTACCAATTCATTTAAATTTTCATAGGCCCATAAATTAACACTTGTCAATTTCTGAATAAGTCATGATGGGAAGACATAAAACCCAGTCCTTATCTAGGAGTAGGAGTAGTTCTAAGTAATTCCATAATTTTTCAGTTCATTTCTAATTGCTGGTAGCTGGATTGTGTAGCTGTATTGTGTTGAAAATTTTGGCATGCCACGTGCGATCTACAAAACATGTTGTTGAGCTATTGATGATCCTTATCATTCTGTTGTACCATTTTGTTTGCTATTCTCACATGAAGTCTTCTTCCTGTAAAAAATTGTTGATTGGGCAGAATGTGCAAATCGCACGGTTGGGCCTCCCCTGCATGGCTTAATCGCACGATCGTGTGATTTTTAATTTATAAAATTGCTCTTCTTCTCCCCGTCTGCTCGCTGGCCCTAAAAATTCCTCCCGAAAGTTCACTGTGCAGGTTCCGCCTGATTAAATTTTTTCAGCAATTTCTCCACCATTTTCACCGTTGTTTCTTCCACATTTCTCCTTCATCTTCCTTCTTGGTCTATGGCATGGGAAATCATGGGTCCTGGGAGGGCTATGAGAAAGTTTGTTCTTGGTGGGGCTCATCCTCCTCAAGGGAAGTTGGTGTTTCATCAGAGGTGATGCTTCAGTTTGATGTGCGAGAGGAACTTGGGAGGTATAATCTTTTGTTGCAGAAAGATTTCCTTAATTATCATTTAGTCTCTTTCTCAGAGCTCTTCGCCATTCATCTTGACGAGGAAGTGGATAGGTTACTCGAAGTGGGTTCATGGAAGAAACTATTTTCCATTGAGGAATTTGGGTACCGCGAACTCACCCATAAGTTTATCTCTACCATCCAATGTCTAGAGAGGATTGATGAGAGAACTCGCAAGCATGTGCTTGTTTTCTTATAGATGTGCGGCCATACCTATACATATGGTATGGGCATGTTGGCGGTTCACGCGAGGATTTACACCTAGGACAAGCTCAAGTTGACGGGCATCTCTACTGTCCTCACGATTTCCCCACAAGGGTCTATCCCAGCGAGTTCTGGCAATCCTTCACAAGAAAGAATAGACTGTATGAGGCTCATACGACAAAGTCTATCTCGATTGTCTCCCCTTTGGTTCATTTCGTTCAACCCTTGATCGGGCACAAAATTAATGCCCGTACCAAGAGACAGAATGCTACGGGCTGGTAGGACCTCCTATATCTTTACAGCATGCACTAGCATGTGCCTCTACACCTTGGGTTGATTCTTTCCTACCATCTTCTTCAGCAGGATACTTATCACCCCTAAAGTCGATATGAGGGTCTCATTTTATAACTCGAATTTCTAAGGGACTAGGGATCTGGGAGATGATGCCCAAAGGAAATTCATCTCGAGGGTCCATCCCATTTCCTTGTGCATGATGGCTGAATTCAAATTAACTTGGAAGGTTTTGGATGGAGGGAATTAGTACTTTGATATCTCTGAGGTCATATAGGAGGATGCTATCTCTTCTAATACTACTGAGGCGAGTTCCTCGTTCAGGATGAGGTTGCCCAGTCCTACTACCCCTCTGGCTTCTTCTCCTGCTCCTCGAAGGTGTGTCCCTCGATGTAGCAAGGAAGAGTATATCCTTATAGTCTCTAAGATACTCGATCGCTTGGAGTAGTTCATTGTCAGGTAGTATTGGATCCCTAGGTTGTATTTGGGCTAGGGTCAGTAATCTAGGCTAAGTCATACCCACATTGTATAACACGGGTCTAGTCTAGTGTCTTAGGTGTCAGCTAGGTCATCAACTCAGTGAGATAAGAACAAGACATCAGAGACTTAGAAGACAGCTGAGTGTGAACAAGGCAGAAATTTTTTTAAGTAAAAAGTTGTTCGATGATCTCTGAAGAGAGCTCGACGATCTTCATTCTGCGCTCGATGATCTCAGAGTTAAATATCTAAATGCTGAGATCAATGATTGCTGAACTCAGGTCGCCGATCTCTGATCTACTTTTAGGATTGAGATTGCGTTCAATAGTCTCAGTTCGACGATCGTGAAGCCCAGTTTGGGAAGCAGATTTTCAGGTCAACGATCATAGGGCTCAGCTCGATGATAGAGGATGTTTGAGTTTGACGATCTAAGGACCAGATCGACGATTTCTACAAGATCAACATTTTATTCCCTGCAGTTATTATTTTCCTTACTGACTATTTAATCTTTTTCTTATATGACTCTGAGTGATTAATGCATATATTCTCTGAATATAGTCGTTCCTTGGCAAGCATTAATTGCTAGTTTTCACTGAGTTATTAAATAGCTTTTCTCGAGATAGTTAAGGAAATTAGTTATTTCTCTTATAGCCATTGCATAAGTTCCCGTGATTCCGACAGTCAATCAATGTGGACCATTTCCAATCCAGTTTGGAATTATTCAAAGGAAAGGGACTCAGAGAATAAAAGTACCAGAGAATTATTATTTAGTACTACTTATTGAAGCAGTTGACATACTTTTGAAAAAGAAATCTCAAGGCTACAAGAAAAAGTAAAAGAATAACTCTTAGTTTCAAGAACAAGAATTCATTAAGAAAGCTTGTGGAGACAATCATCCACATTCAGTCTCAGCTTCTTGGATTTCAAATCCTACACCCTGTACAAGGCTATGATCTCTTGAACCATTTAAATCATAGGAAAAGACTTGACTCCATCAGGATCACTCTCAACTCTTCTCTCATTTGCTTGATAAAAGAGAAGACAACCCAACTTTTTTACTTCCTCCCTCTATGTAAAGGGTTTTTACTCCCTTCAAAAGTAATTCCTGACTGTGAGGTCACCTGATCAAAAGACATCAAGTTGGTTTCCCGACACCTTATCAAAAGCCAGAAGGGTTGCAATATCTCCCTTGAAATATATATTATTTGGTGGAAGTCACCTGATCAAAAACCTGAGAGTGATTCCTACCAGTGTGGTAGAAGAGTGGATGTACCCAGATTTGGGGAACCACTATAATTTCTTGTGTCGTCTGTTTGCACCTTTTCTTATTGCTCTTGTTAATTCCTGGTATATTTAGAATAGTTATCAAGTTTTCCTTCTGCTTAATATTTATTGGTATCACCTATTTTTGTACTCTGATAGAATAATTAAAATAGCCAAAAAATTTTAAACACTCTATTCACACCCCCCCCTCTAGAGTAGATCTGAATAACTCTCTCCTTTCAATTGGTATCAGAGGATTGTGGTTCTTTGGTTGTACAAGCTAACACTTGAATCAAGATCCCTGCTTATTCAGATTTTCTTTTCCTCAGCTATTTATTTATCACATTGCACAGAATAAGGATTATACAAGCACCAGACCTCCAGTCTGTAACTTAAATAAGTTCAATATCTGGAAGGCAAGAATAAGACTTTACATGAACTCAATTTATGAAGATATGTTTAACTCAATTTTGACTGGTCCCCCTCAACCATCTAAAGTTGCTTCTACATCTACTGACACTCATGCAGTACCACCACCAACTTGGACTGATGCTCAAAAGAAAGCAAAAATTGCAGATGCCAAGGCCATGAACATACTAGCCCAGACAATGTCAGATGACATTTTCCAAAAGGTTGCTGATTTCATATTAGCAAAGGCCATCTAGGATTATTTGAACAAAATGGTGGCGGGTTCAGTGGAATAAAAAAAAGACAGAAGATCCCTTCTTATATCTAAGTTTGAGAACTTCAGAAAGGAAGATGCTGAATCAGTTGAAGAGATGTATGGCAGACTGAGTGCCATCATCATTGAACTAAGAACGTTGGACAATGACATTCCACTGACAAAGATCAATGATAAAATATTGATGTGTTTTCCCAGTTCTTGGGACACAAGAATCTGGCCTATCAAAGATGCCAGAAGTATTTCAGAAATTTCCATAGAAACACTTCTAGGAAAGCTCAAATCCTTTGAGCACATGACAAAGACTACGGAGGCAGAGCAGAAGGTCTCTACTCTAGTCAGGAAAGAGCAGAACATTACTTTTAAGGCTACAGAAGAAACAACATCTCCTGCTATTAATGAAGAGTTTTTGAGTCTCTTAGCAAAGAGATTCTACAAGATGGGAAAAGAGACTTCAGGAAGAAGTCATCTAGACAAGAAGATAAACCCAGGTATGACAAAACACCAACTAAAGAGGTTGTTTGTTTTGGTTGCAGGAAACGTGGACACTACATCTCTGAGTGTCCAGAGAATCAAAAGAAAGAGAAAAGAAAGGACAAGGACTCCAGAAGACAGAAATATTGTAAGCCTTCCTCAAGCAAGCATAATAGGAAAGAGAAAGGCTTTATAGGAGAAACCTGGAGTGATACTGAAGAGGTTTCCTCATCCTCTTGGTCCAGTGATTAAGATGAGGATGAAGCAAAGGAAAAGGAAGTTTGCCTAATGCCAATTGATGCTTCCAGCACTCATTCAGGAGAAGATTCATCAGATGATGAATAACCACTTTCAGAAGTGGATCATGTACTCTCTTCTTTTGACTTTAATTCTGAAGATTTTGTACATGAATTCAAAACTATGTGCATGGACCTAATTAGTTCAGAAAAGGAAATAAAACAACTTTGAGAGAAATTGAATGATCAAAGTAGTTTAGTTGCAGAAAACCATAAATTAAAAGATGAAATTACTCTTGCAAATGAACAGATAATTAAACTGAAAACTGAACTAGCTGAGGCAAGGCAACTTGAAGAATCCCTTAATGGGAGAAGCCTCAAGCTGATGGACATTACAAGCACTATTAATGCTAGACTCACTGGAAAATTGGGCATGGGTGCTTCATAAAGCCAACCCCCACTGGTCATGAATAAATTCACTAAGGACCCCAGTAAAATTGATCTCTGAAAAAGGTAAAGAACTAATCTATGAGAAACCCATAACTGCAAATAAGAACAAACCTAACAAACAGAAATATTGAAACAGACAAAATAAAAAAAATAATGTTCAACAGTTTTCGTCGAACTCAGATCAATGAAATGTGAACAAATCGTCGAACCCAGGTCCACAATCTTTGAACAAAAATTTATACTATAATCAATCGTCTTACAGCGATCGACGATTTCTGTCTGGATCATCGAGCATAGATCGACAAACGAGGGGCACAGAGAAGGAATATTATCCTTCTCTGAGCAGAGATTAACAATCTTAACCCACATCATCGAACTCAGATCGACGATCTCACTTCCAATCGCCGAACCCAGTGAGAATTAATAAAACCTTTAACTATAACAGAAACACTAATCAGAAAAGACAAACAATAAATCCTTTCACCCTTTGGCAAATTCCACCTAAGAGATACCATCCACTAGGCTATAAATCTCAGCCAACCATGTCTGTTATCTCAATTTTTTTATCAAGAAAACAAAGGACCCAAGGTAACCTGGGTCAAGAACAATTAATCTTTTGATTATTGCAGGTGAATAACTGTCCACCAAACAACCAGCAATGGTATCTGGACAGTGGGTGCTCAAAGCACATGACATGATGGAAGGACAACTTATCCAACTATAAGTCAAAGCTAGGGCCTAAGGTTATTTTTGGTGACTCCAACTTTGGTCAGACTGAAGGCTATGGAGAAATAAGGATAGGTGTTGTCACATTCAGGAAGGTTCCATATGTAAGTGGATTGAAGCATAACTCTATCTCCATTAGTCATCTTTGTGATGAAGGATTTTAGGTAACTTTTAATCAGTCCTCTTGCATTTTTTCTTAAGCTGACAGTATAGTAGTTTTATCTGGTTCTAGAGTAGGTAACATTTATATTGTTAACTTCAATTCAGCCATAAATGAAATTTGTTTATTTAACCAATCATGTAATCATAATGAATTATGGCATAGGAGACTAAGACATGTAAATCTTAAATACATTGCTAGGCTATCTAAGGAAAACCTTGTAAGAGGATTGCCTTCTTACCCCTATAAGAGGAAAGCCTATGCATAGCTTGTAAACTAGGCAAGCAAACTAAAAATAGTTTCAAATCCATTAATAAGAGCTACTCACCTAGGATTTTGTATTTGCTTCAAATGGAACTTTTTGGACCCAATGTTGTACAAAGCCTAGGAGGGAAGTCTTACACCTTAGTTATTGTAGATGACTTCTCCAGGTTCACTTGGGTTTCGTCTTGAAAATAAGTCAGATAGCTTCAAGGTTCTTATAGATTTTCTCAAGTGCATACAGAGTGAGTTCTCTACTCAAGTAATATTAATCAGAACTTATCATGGTACTAAGTTTGAGTCTTATCTTATGCAAGAGTTCTATGAGAAGGAAGGTATCAGGCAATGTTTTTCTGCTCCTAGAACTCCTTAACAAAATGTGGTAGCTAAAAGGAAAAACAGAACCTTAATTGAAGTTGCAGGTACATTGCTTGCTGATGCATACTTTCCCCTTTCCTTTTGGGTAGAGGTAGTGAGCACAGCTAACCATGTCCTGAATAGAAGTTTAATACATTAGCTAAAGGCTTAGACCCCCTATGAGCTACTCAAAAGGAAGAAACCTAAAGTAGACTATTTTAGAGTATTTGGTTGTGTTTGTTACATTCATATTAACAACAGAAAATATACTATAAAGTTTGAAGCCAAGTCTGAAATGGAAATTTTTCTAGGATATTTCCAAGTAAGAAAGGCTTATAGGGTTTATAACAAATCTACCTTGAAAATAGAAGAGTCTGTACATGTATCCTTTGATGAAAATAATATGTTTTATAAGGAGAAGAATACTTCTACCAGTCAGAACCTGCAGGTACCAACTTTGTGTGAGAATGCTATGACACTCTCTCCTGAGGTTATTACACCATCATCCCACAAATAGCTGAAGGCAGAGATGAAGATAACAGTGAGCCAACTGATAGTTTCCCAATAGCTGAAATAATTCCACAAGAGGAATTAGCTCCACCAGCTATTGATCAACCAACTCCTCCTACTTATTTAGTCCCACTTAGAGATCATCCGGTATCTCAAGTTATTGGAGACATATCAGCAGGTGTGTAGACTAGACATCAACTCCACCAGGATATGATGTATGCCTGCTTCATTTCTCAAGTTGAACCACAATCCATTCAAGATGTATAGCAAGATCCCCACTAGATCCTTACAATGCAAGAGGAGCTCAATCAATTTGAGAGGTGTAGAGTTTGGGATTTGGTCCCAAGACTAGAGAACTACCCAGTAATTGGAACAAAATGGGTGTTCAAAAATAAGATGGATGGACAAGGAGCAATCATAAGGAAGAAGGCTAGGCTTGTTGCTCAAGGGTATATGCAGGAAGAAGGTATTGATTATGATCAGACCTTTGCTCCAGTGGCAAGGTTAGAGGCAATCAGGATCTTCTTGGTCTATGTTGCTTCTAAAAAATATAAAGTCTATCTAATGGATGCTAAAAGTGCTCTTCTGAATGGAGAATTGAAAGAAGAAGTCTATGTTGAAAAACCAACAGATTTTATCTCTCCAACTTAACCTTATTTTGTTTATATGTTGCAAAAAGCTCTTTATGGTCTTAAGCAAGCTCCTAGAGCTTGGTATGAGACCCTAGCTAGCTTCTTGTTAGAAAATAGATTCTCTAGAGACATAGTAGATAGGACTTTATTTGTTAAACATCATCATGATAAAATATTGTTAGTACAAATATATGTAGATGATATTATATTTGGTTCTACTTATCCCAAAATATGCAAAAGGTTTTCCAACCTTACGCATTCAATGTTTGAGATGAGCAGTATGAGTGAGCTCTCCTACTTCATTTGTCTCCAAGTCAAACAGGCACCTGATGGAATTTTCCAATCCAAATCCAAGTATGCTAATGAGCTGATCAAAAGGTTTGGGATGGCTAGTGCCTCAGCTAAGAAAGCACCCGTGGTTGCTAATGCTGTGATTGATTCTGATGAGCATGGGAAACCTGTTGATCAGAAATTATATAGGGTCATTGTTAGGTCCCTGTTATATCTCACAGCAAGTAGGCCAGATATAATGTTTGCCACATGTCTTTGTGCTAGGTTGCAGGTGAATCCTAAAGAATCCCAACTTATTTTATTAAAAAGGATTTTGAGATATATAAAGAGTTCCCCAAATCTAGGACTCTGGTATCCTGCTGAGTCAGAATTTGAGTTGTCTGGATACTCAGATGCAAACTTTGTTGGATGTAGAGTAGACAGGAAAAGTACCTCTGGAACATGCTAGTTCTTTTGTACTAGGCTTGTCTCTTGGTTTATAAAAAGCAAACATCTGTGTCTACATCAACTGCATGAGCTGAGTACATAGCAACTGACAGTTACTGTTCTCAGATGTTATGGATACAAAATCAGCTATTAGACTATGGATACAACTTAAATAATTCAACTATATTTTGTGATAGTTCTAGTGCTATTTCTATAGCACAGAATCTAGTCCATCATTCTAGGACTAAGCATATAGATGTAAGGCATCATTTCATTAGGGAGTGTGTAGACAAAAAGAAAATCAATCTCACCTTCATCACTACTGATTTGCAAAGGGCAGATATTTTCACCAAACCCTTGGATGAAAAGAAACATCAATTCTTCATGAATTAACTAGGCACGATTAATAAAGATGAGATTATTTGACTTTCTGTTTGAGCTCTACGATTTGTTTATAGATAGTCGAATGGAGATCGACGATCTACTAACGTCTCGTGAAGTTGAACGTCGAACGGAGATCGACGATCGCTTCTTAGTGAAACAATTATCGTCGAATAGAGATCGACAATTTTTTTGGTTCAGAGAATTTATCGTCGAACTGAGATCGAAGATTTATTCTTTCTCTTCGATCTGAGGTTACCGAACTCATTTTATATTAAAATACTTTGCCAACCTTGGTTTTGAAGTCGTTTTTAGTAGTTAATATGCTTGGCTAATCCCGTCTCTTCGTTTTCTTAAACCTTATAAACTAGGGTTTAGACGGAAATAGTCCTGCGCTTTCCATTTCCCTTCTGCACTTGATCTTCATTTTCTTTGTAGGAACTCTCCAATGGCAATTCCAGTGGCGATTGTGTCTAGCATGAAGTTAGATTCAGGCTTTGATATTGATCTGGATTCATTCAAGCATAGTGATCAGATGTTTTAGGAAGTGTTGAAGCTATTTGATGCACCGAAATTACAGAAGTTTCTGATGACCAGGATGAAGTTACCAGTATCAGAAATTAAAGAATGGGCTTATACATCTTCTTCAGAAGGACAGACGATGATATGAACTATTTCTGGACATGAGGTACATCTAACCCCTGTCATTCTTACAGAAATTTTCGGCTTTATTAATGGAGAAGATGATATTGATTTGGAGAAAGAGGATTTTGTTGCAATGCTTGCCAAAATGGGTTATGCTGAGGCAAACCCTAGCAAGCTCCTGAAAAAGAACTTGTCTCCTCAATACAAGTTCTTGGCAGATATTGTGGGAAAAGTGCTACTTGGTAAGCACACTGCCCATGATAATATATCCAGCGCCAGTTTCTTTTGATGAGTGCCTTGGTTAATCAGAAATCAGTGAATTGGACTGAATTTTTGTTTGAGTTGATCAGGAAGAAAGCGAATAAGAGAGAGGTCTCTCTTGGCAGAATTTTAGGGATTTTCTCACTGAAAAATGCCCTTAGTTGTTGACATCCCCAACAACATTCATCAATGCTTTGAAGAGGCTGACCCCAGCTCTCTTTGGAAAGTGGGATAAGACTATCTAAAAGCCCTCCAGGGCTCCCTCCACCCACCGGGTTTCTGAGGACTCAAGGACTGCTTCAGTTACTCCTCACCCAAGAGAAGATGTGCCAGAGATTCCTCCTTCCCTAGCTAGACTAACTTCCCCTTTGCCACATAAACCAACTCCACCTCAAAGCCCTCCTCTAGGAACTCCTACTCCTTTGTCTCCTCTACCACATTACCTAAAAGAGATCCCCTCCATCAACATCTCTATCCAAACCTCACCAACTTTTGATCTTCATTTCTCTTCACCAACTCCTTCACCAACTCATTTACCTTCTTATGAACCATCACCTCATGTTTCCCCCCATCCAACACAAGTGTCTATCCCTGAATCCACCACTCAATCTACCATCTCCAACATCTGCACAGCTTGAGGTCATTACACTTCCTTTCTTCCATCTACATCATCCTCTCCATCTTCTCTCATTGCCCTCCTCACCCCTACTATCGAAGCCATTATAGAGGATGTCATTACACCTCTAATAGCTTCTCTTAATTCCCTTATTTCCTCTTTTTCTGTCCCTTCTTCTTCCATTGGCCTGGCAGCAAAAATTACTGCTACCAGGAAGGGGAGATGTCCAGTAAAGAAGTCCCTCCTCCTCCAGCAGTTGCAATAACAGAGGCAGACACAGTTTTGGCAGAGGAAGACACAGGTTTGAAAGTTATAGATACAGAAATTGTAGATATAGTTTTGGCAGATACAGAGAATGCAGATATTGATATTCCTGATGCAGAAGTTATTGCATTTTTGGAAGATTACATTGAAATCCCTGAAGAACCCTTGGACATTCTTCATGGAGATTGTTTCATCTCTCCAGCTCTTGAACTTACTTCAGTTCTAAGCTCTTTTGATATTGTTTATAGAGACTGATCCCCCCTACTGCTTTTCAATTTTGTTCAGATATAGTATGTTATACTAGTCCTGTGACCAAAGATCTTCTACTTCAGCTTCTTCAAAGTTTTGCTGCTCTAGTGTCTGAGCTCTTGGCAGCTCCTGAGCCTGAGCCTTCTACAGCTCCTTCTGCAGTTCCAGTGCTTGAGCTGATCTGTATGCCGGAGGTTGAGAGTCCAGTGCCCAAGGCCTTCTCTCCTCCAACCTATATTTTTTCTACTTCTCCAATCCCAGACTTGGATGAAATTATGGCTGCTGATGCAGCAGAAGAACTTTCAGTTATCAAAGAGATTGATGATTTGTATGATAATCCACTAGGCTCATTTTATAATGATTCAGATTCTCATTCAGACTCAGATCCAGATGTCAGCAAGAAGAAGAAAGTTACCAAGAAAAGAAAAGCTCCAGTAAAGGAAGTGCCTAAGTCTAATCCTCAAGATGACATTATTTACTTCATCAGGCACAATATTACTCTCACATAAACTACTCCTTACTGGATGAGATTTTCAAAGAATGAGATAAAGGCTCAAAAGAAAAGGAGAAAGACTTGCTCCTCTCCTGTCAATGTTTTCAGGAAGGATCCACCTCCTCCACCTCCTCCTTATGCAGGTGCTAGTGGAAATGTTTCTTCTAGGGCTGCTACCTCCTCCCATCAATAGACTTCTTATGCTGCTCACTCTCATAGCAGACCATCCAGGTCTTATTCAAGGGGATATTCAATAAAGAGAAATAGACAGAATGATCTGGCTGACAGAGAAGTTATTTAAAATTCTAGTAGGAGATTCAGAATTCCTGAAAAATTTAGTCAAGTCATACCTCCTCCAAACCATTATAACTGTCATTCTCAACATACAGCAATAGAAACAAAATTCCAAGAATAATCAATCAAGCACAGGAAGTTTAGGAAGACCTCTCATTACTCTAAAGAAGAATCACCTCAGTATGAACCTGAGCTTGATCCTAACTTCAGGATGGCTAGGTTTCATGAGTTTATTTGTCTATCCCAAATAAACAAAGCTAGAAAAGAAGGAACTGATCCTTCTCAATTCTCGACTATGTCTAAGTATAGGAATAAAGAGCTGGAACATTTTAATATTGATAAGAATATCTTTGATTCTAATGCTTATATGCAGGTACATCCTGGGGCAGTTGTTCCCAGAGAACCTACAATAAAAGTTCTGGGTGAAGCAGACGTGAAAATGACAAGACACCAAGCAGGAGATCCAAAAAGAAGAATTGAATTTACTAAGCCAGCTTCAAACAAGTCTTAGTAACAATTTTCTCTTTGTGTCTGTATTTATCATTGTTGATATCTGTTAAACTTTTCTTATATTTCAGGACAGATATAGTTGTTTAGTTTTTTTGTTATTTTCTTTTATTGTTGTTTAGTGACCTCACCCAAATAGGGGGAGATTGTTGGATCCCTAGTTTAGATTTGGGCTAGGTTCACTAATCTAGGCTTATTCAGACCCACATTGTATAGCCAGGGTCTAGTCTAGTGTCTTAGGTGTCAGCTAGGTAGTCAACTCAATGAGACAAGACCAAGACATCAGAGACTTAGAAGACAGCTGAGAGTGAACAAGACATAAATTTTTTCTAAGTAAAAAGTCATTTGATGATCTTTGAAGAGAGCTCGGCGATCTTCATTCTGCGCTCGACGATCTCAGAGTTAAATCTCTAAATGCTGAGATCGACGATTGCTGAAATCAGGTCGACGATCTCTGATCTACTTTCAGGATTGAGATCGACGTTCAACCATCTCAGTTCGACAATCGTGAAGCCCAGTTTGGGAGGCAGAGTTTCAGGTCAACGATCACAGGGCTCAACTCGACTATAGAGGATGTTTGAGCTCGACAATTTCCGCCAGATCAACATTTAATTCCTTGCAGTTATTGTTTTTCTTATTGACTGTTTATTTTTATGCTAATATGACCTTGAGTGACTAATGCATATATTCTCTGAATATTGTCATTCCTTGGCAAGCATTAATTGCTGGTTTTCACAGAGTTATTATACAGCTTTTCTCCAGACAGTTAAGGAAATGAGTTAATTCTCTTATAATCGTTGCACAAGTTCCCGTGATTCCGGCAGTCAATCAATGTGGACCATTTCAAATCCAGTTTGGATTTATTCAAAGGAAAGGGACTCAGAGAATAAAAGTACTAGAGAATTATTATTCAGTACTACTTCATGAAGCAGTCGACAGACTTTTGAAAAAGAAATCTCATGGCTGCAAGAAAAAGAAAAAGAACAGCTCTCAGTTTCAAGAATAAGAATTCATTCAGGAAGCTTGTGGAGACAATCATCCTCATTCAGTCTCAGCTTTCTGGATTTCAAATCGTACACCCAGTACAAGGCTCTGATCTCCTGAACCATTCAAATCACAGGACAAGCCTTGACTCCATCAGGAACACTCTCAAGTCTTCTCTCATTTTCTTGAGAAAAGAGAAGACAACCCCACTTTTTCCTTCCCCCCTCTGTGTAAAGGGTTTTTACTCCCTTCAAAAGTAATTCCTACTTGTGAGGTCACCTGATCAAAAGACTTCAAGTTGGTTTTCCGGCACCTGATCAAAATCTAGAAGGGTTGCAATATCTCCCTTGAAATAGGTATTATTTGGTGGCAGACACCTGATCAAAAACCTGAGAGTGATTCCTACCAGGGTGATAAAAGAGTGGATGTACACAGATTTGGGGAACCACTATAATTTCTTGTGTCGTCTTGTTGCACCATTTCTTATTTCTCTTGCTAATTCCTGTGATATTTAAAATAGTTATCTAGTTTTCCTTCTGCTTAATATTTATTGGCATCACCTATTTTTTTACTCTGATAAAATAGATTAAAACAGCCTAAAGTTTTTTAAACACTCTATTCACCACCCCTAGAGTAGATCTGAATAACTCCATCCTTTCAGGTAGTATGATCTATCTTCTTGGATTGGTGAACATTTGGGTTTGGAGGATTCCCCTAAGCTGGCGAGGGATTCATTTATGCAAAATTGTCGGAGGCGTCATCCACCTACTCCATCCTCTCCTCCGCAGTCTCCTCTACATTCGCCTAAGTTATGGTTCAGGATCACCTCTTCCAAGATTCTTCTGTTTGGCTTCTAGTAGTGTGTGTTTGTGCTTTTTGTTTGTTTTTGTTATTTGGATGTGTACTGTTTTTATTCGGCTGGGGCTTCGCCCCTAGGGTGTGTTTTGGACAACTTTATTTTTATTCATATAGTACTTACTATTATCTCTTTGTTTTGAACCATGCTCTGTGCTAGCAAATGTGTAGTATAGTCTAGCCTCGTGTTGTTTTTCTTATAGATATTATATTTGGTCCTGCTTGGAGCTATTTCCGCAAGTGGCATAGTTATTTATAAAATGTGGATATAGTGTTGGTTTTCTTATCAAATTCAAGACAATATTCTGGTATACTTTATTTTGTGTTCTGGTAACTCTCTTCTCCTAACTTTTTATTTAATTTCATGGTTTTATCTTGTATTAGATTTTTTAGACTATGTCTGGGGGAGAACCATTGTGTCCATTACCCACTACACATGAACAATGTATAGCATACTAGAAGTACATTTTTTTCATTTTTATTCTGATAGTTTCATATTCATCGCACACCACAACACCCACATGAGTGCATGCTTAACCATTAGCACATTGCGAGTTAAATTCATTCTTTTTGCGTTAGTTGGAAGATAGATGTGCTTGCTTAAGATTGCGAGACACAGTAAAATGTTGACTTGTGTAGTGCTCCTAGTCAAGTGCTCACGTCTCATATAGAAATTCGAGTAGATTCAATTTATATTTATGATTTTAGTTTATACTTTTCTCTTAGCGTAAATATTATTTATACTACTAAAAATTTGTGAATCTGATGTGAATCAAAACGGTAGCATAGGGATGTTTGTAGACGGTCGTTAGCCTCATATTTCTCGAGTCGGGACGAAGGATTATCTTTCTCGGTGGCTAAGAACTTGCCCCAAGCAATTCTCGACACATAAGTTTACAGTTAATTAGAGAATGTGAGCGTGACATAGGCCATCATTTTGGCCTGATGAGCCTTCCTGCTCATTACTATCATCTATTCCTCGCAAGCTCCATTGTGCCTACCCCACCATTGATTCTGCTCCACTAATATCTCACAAAAGCCTAAAAGCCAAGACTACTCTCACAACCAAATCTGAGCTTTAGTTATTTATCATATTTTTTTGATTGGGGTGTTGATGTGGTTTTGAATCATGAGAATTTTGTTGTGCTCAATTGAATATTTGTTGAAAAAAATGTGAAAGAAAAAAATATATATATAAATGAATAAGAAAAAGAGAAAAATGATTTGTAAATAAAAATGTGAAAGGACAAAAGCTTAATTGAAAATCTTTATGAGATGTTTTGTGTTGGGAGTAGGTGGTGCACACACGCATGTAATCAAGTCTGAGTCTAGGGGTGTGGTGCACCTGCGTGTTATTGTCGTGCATGGATAGTTTTTTTTATGTGAGCTCATTTGGGTTAGGTGTGTTGCCCTTAGGTTTACTCTTGTATACCTTGCCTAAACCAGAGCCCCATCTTAAACCTAAAGTCCTATTGATTTGCGCATTGAACATAATTAGTGTTGTGGAGAGATTGTGGAAGGGTGAGCTTATGGTCACCGACATTGATGGATTTCTTTGGAGGTTGTCATGAGCCTAGGTCTTTGTCAGTAATCACCTTAGCGATCTATCTTCTTTCTTCCTACGCGTGACCAGATGATTCACGTTGATTCAATTTTTAAGTAGAAAAAATATATAGATACGCTCTTATAAATTTATAAAACATTATATATAATTAGAAATTTCTTTTACTGAACTTCTATATGCATGTGTATGATACTTCACATGGTACTCTGCCCTCGCAGTTGCTTTGCCAGCTACTCTATTTTCTTATCCTCCTGAGAGATGATTTGATCGAAATGAGAAAATGGTTAAGTTTGGATTGTGATGACACCGATATTTATAAGATTTTTTGAACTCATCTGGGCAAGTTTTCACTCACTTGCACAACACTTTTAGATGGTTATTTCTTATATTTCACTTGGTTGACACTCTTACCTGAAGTGCATATTTTAGGCTCATTATGGTGTATATTTGTGCACTATGTTATTGGGGGTAAGAATATGGTGCTCCCTATATATTTTTGAGTTATTTTTCTCTATTTATGTGTGCTGGAGGAGTGCTCTAGGCTAGCTTATTTACTATATAGGTGGGCAGATCTCAATTGCTGCAGATTTTTATCTTGTAGGAATCATAGGGTCAATGTGATTTCTTCAAGAACAATCGACGCGACCATATGATGACTATAGAGCCTAAAAATGGCGATCTGACTCGGGCCGTGCGATTTTTTCTCGCACGAGCTATTTTTCCCGTGCGTGATCAAATGACACGAGCTTGTCTTTTTGTCTAAATTTTTTATGAAATTATTGCTCGTGAGATTTATTTATGCACTGTTGGAGTGGTTATTGATTCAATTGTACGTGAAGGAAATCACACAATCTGTGTGTTTGCCTGGGTTTTCTATGATCTGTATTGAACCGTGTGTTTTGTTCTCACACGGGCTTTGTTGCCCGTGCGTGATCAAAATCATACTGTCTTTTGTTGTACCAAGTTGGGTGATTTTTGTGCGATAGATATTGCACGATGCTCGCATGGTCATGCGTTCGACCATGTGTGCCTATTTTTCGACCTTCAACTATATAAGTATAGGACTTCTCCCTATTTCAGATCTTTCTTTCAGATTTATGCCGAGAGGTCTAGTTATGCCCCCTTTCACTGCTTCATCGCCTCCCACCATCAGGATGTGCTCTAGCCATAATATTATTACAAATCCAAGGCTAGAAGACCTCTTGGCCTCCTTCATCATCCACTTGCTTTTGAGATCCATTTCAAGAGATTTCTCTTTTCTCCTGTGGAGTTCTCTGTCGAGGTCTTTGCCGAATATTATTGACAAAGAAGATGGGTACATTAGAAGAAGATGACAGTTCCTCTAAACCCCGGACAATAATTGAAGCACATGTTCATACATGGAATTTAAACCCTTGAGTCCGACAGCGAGCCCTTTAATGTTTTGTTGTGTTAAATGATATTTGCTTAAACCTTTAATTGGCTATAAAGTTGGTTTTCATGTCTACGTGAAATTATTTGTGGTTTATGCAAGTGAGGAGCACAACCATCTCATCTTTTCCATCTCACCATTGTGAGTGTGGTCGCACTAGCAATTTCTAGTGGCATGCATTGTGAAGAGGTGCACTCAACTCTCAATCCGCCAGTATAAACCTTTTATTTCGCTTGACTTCTTGCCCATTTACCTACCAAAGCATAGCATGGCGCCTTGCATTAATTTACATCCACCTTGCAAAGTGGTGATTGCAACCCACATTAGTTTAGTTAGTTTTTTTGTTTATTTTCAAAACCAAATTCAAAGCTCTTTGTTCAAGTTAAATCTTTATAATCAATTTTCTAAATGATAGAATCACGACACACTTTGTATTCATTGAGAGATCTAAACTTATGAAAACACTCCCATTTTAGACTACTTGTGCGAATGGTACACTTGTCATCAAGCGCATCAAGGTGCCGACAAAAAACCTAGAGAAGAAGATTTCTTTCAGAAGGAGGAAATAATTACCAGAAAATCTTCAAGTGCTTCTAATAGATCTAGAATATGAAATATACAAGATTTATTATTCAAGATTTTTGCTGCTACTACTGTTGTTAAGTCTATCTTCATCAAGACCAAAGAAGAATGTTACAAAATAAGTGAAGATCATATTGAGTCTGTTCATATCTTTGTAATAAGAAATTTTAATCATAATTCTATAAGATCTCTTTCTGAGGTAGGGTTCCTATTAAAGATCTAAGCTTGGATTCACTTGTTGAATTTGCGTGTAGGGCTCTTATTGAAGGCCTAACTGTAGGGTTCTTATTGAAGGCCTGAGGTAAAGTTCCTATTGAGGACCTGAGCTTGGATTCATCTAGTGAATAAAAATGTAGGACTCTCTCTTAAAGTCTGAGGTAGGGAACTTATTGGGTCTATTTGTCACAATGTCTCAGATTTGAAGAAGGCCCACAAGTTAATATTATACAAATGCTTGAATTTGATATTTGTCTAAGTTCATACATGAAGGATATCTATTATTCAGTGATTAGATAGGCTCAATATGTTAGAGGATTGGATGGAAAGAAGACATCATACTGAGGAGATGTTGAATATTGCCTAAGTACATATGCATTAAGATAGTACACATCACTCAATGCCTGAGGCAAAAAGTGTCGAAAGATATCCAGTCACTCAAAGACAAAGTGAAGATGCAGTGAAATCTCGTTAGGTACAAAAGCATTGAGTGATGGACATTTACTCAATGCCCGTGTAGTTAATTCTGTCCAAGTCTAGAAGCGTTGAGTGATGGATGTTCACTCAATGCCTTCATCAGAAATGCTGCCAAGTCCAGAAGCATTGAGTGATGGATGTTCACTCAACGTCTTCATTAGAAATGTTGCCAAGGCCAGAAGCGTTGAGTGATAGATGTTCACACAACACATTCATCAAAAATGCTTCCAAGTCCAGAAGCAATGAGTGATGGACGTTCACTCAACGCCTTATTTAGAAAATAACTCCAAAGTACAAAAGCGTTGAGTGATGTACGCTCACTCATTGCCTTCTAAGTTTAGCTGTCAAAGGACAAAAGTGTTGAATGAAGAAGGCTCACTCAATTACTCTATAGATAGTAAAAATATTGCTATGTGTTTTAGCGTTGAGTGAAGTCTTATCACTCAACACTTATGTAGATATCAATTAAAGTTCTAATGCATTATGATACAAGGATACACTCAACCCTTCAAGTCATTGAGTCGCAAGGCATCACTCAATGCATGTACTGAATTAGAAAGTATTCTAAGTATTTTGGCGTCGAGTCAAATGTGTTGTCGTCATCCTTAAATTCAAATCGGCCCAAATCTCGCGCTAATAGACAAAGTCTGTCGTATTATTCAGATAGTTATATCCTAAAATGGATCTTCCATTAAAGCCATCCATGTCGCATACCAAAGGAGGACATAGCCATTACAGTTACAGAGATATAAAAGGGAAGACAGTGATTCTTTCACCAAGACTTTTGTCACGAGCATTTCACGAAGAACTTTTTGCAAATCTCAAAAACCCTAACTCTCGTAAAAGTCGACTAGCAAGCTAAAGTATTTTTTTCATCATTAAGCCTGCAACATAGAATAACAAATCCTCTTAAGCCCGAAGAAGAAGCAGAGCTCTGCATAAGATTTATACAGTACAAGCTGATTCAAATCTGAAGAAACATTTTCTTGTTGTTGTGAAGAAGAAGAATTGTTTACAATACAGTCAAGGAAGATGACTTATGGATTTATCTCTGAAGTCATTTCATTCAAACTGTTAATAAAATAAGTAGGATCTCTCTGAGATTTGAGTTGTAAGCCTAATTTATGAAGGCTGAGTTGTAGGAGTTTATAAACTCTGAGTTGTAGGGTCCTGGAGTGGATCTGAGGTAAGATCTTGGTGAAGTTCTGAGGTAGGAAATCAATTGGATCTCTGAGTTATAGGAGTTTATGAACTCTGAGATTTAGGGTCCTTGAGTGGATCTAAGGTACGATCTTGGTGAAGATCTGAGGTAGGAGATTAGCTGGATCTATGAGTTATAGGAGTTTGTGAACTCTGAGCTATAGGGTCCAGGAGTGGATCTGAGGTAGGACGGGAAGTAGTCTTAGCTGTAGGAGTGGTGATCACTCTGAGTTGTAAGATCCTAAGGTATTTTAGGAGTAAGCTCAAGGAGCTGAGTATAAAGGAGGAGTTAGCCGAATCTAGCACACTAATAGATAGGTGAAGGGGGAAAGTGGATGTAACCTAGATAGGCGAACTACTATAAATCTTGTATGTTTTCTGTGATCTTAAAAGCTAACATCTAACCTAAACATACATCAAGCTCCAACTTCAAAAGATTCCAAAAGATTTAAAACAAACCTATTCACCTCCCCTCTCAAGGTGTTTAACTACCCTTAGAAAAGACTTTCATGTTTTATCAGAGGGAGGTTGTTCAAAAAGGACTTAACAATATTAACTAGATCTCTAAGGGTAGTAGAAGAATATCTTCATGGCTTTTGGTCAAAACCATAAGCAGATAGGCTCTATGAAACTTCCTATCTTTAAGAAGTAAAATTTTGGGATCTGGAACGAAAGGGTGTGGTTATTCATGGAAGTATCAAACCCTAGGATATACATTATAATATAAGAGGGACCTTTTATTCACATGAAGGTCTCTACTATTGATGCCAACATCCAAACCCCCAAGATATATTCCGAGATGACTAAGGATGAGGTGGTTCTTGCCACCATGGATTATAGGACACATAACATAATTTTTTATGTCATAGATGATTCAACATTTCAGATTTTGGTCCACTGCAAAATAGGCAAGGAGATATGTGACTCACTATTAGTCTACATGGAGGGAACAGAGGAAGTGAGGGATGATAGAAAATACGTCCTCAACCAGCAGTATGAGGACTTCAAGTAAGGAAAGAAGGATTCTATAGTTGATTGCTATGAGAAGTACTTAAAGATTATGAACAGTCTGATCACTTATGCCAGACAGTTTGTCAACTATAAGCAGAATGACAAGTTCCTGAGATCTCTCAATAAATAATGGGATATCATGATCTGCGCCATAAGGGAAGTGGTTAACATGACCAACACATTGCCCAAGAATTTATTTAGCAAGCTGATATCACATGAGCTTTAGCTGAATTCTATAAAAGCTGAAGAGGAAGCTATCAAGTCCCTCAACAGAGATAAGTCAGTGGCCTTCAAAGCTGAAGCCTCTAGAAGGAGTAGGGAGAAGACTCTTTCTCCATCAAGAAGGGTTGCTGAGTTAGAAAGCTCAGGTCCCAACACTTCAAGAGATGATATATCAGATAAAGAACTAACCTTGTTCTCCAAGTAGTTCAAGAAGATGCTAAGCAGGAGGAGGAAGTGGAAGAACATGGGCTCATCAAGCTCTTGCTCCAAAAAACCACAAGCCAAATTGGAGAAGTCTAAAAAAAACTGTAACGCCACTGATTTTTTGATGTTTCTTTTAATTGTTATAATGATGAAATATTAATGTTTGGGCGTTACGTTGATGCATAGTTAACGTGCATCGTTCTTAGAGCGTGATTTTGCTCATCGAAATCCGAGGTTTTGACTCGATCGGTTTTTGAAGGTTGATGTTGGTTATAGCTTTGAGAAACCTTTAAACCAAGTTTAGTTTGTCGAATTTTAATTTTGACTCTGCCGTTGGTTTTGTGGCGTTGGTATTTAACCAAGGTGCAAATTTCGTGGAAATCCGAGATGATTCGTGTTTTTGGTCGTTTGGACGTTTAAATAATAATAGTAATATAATATAATATATATATATATATAAGTTCGTATGTTTAGACGAAACCCAATTCAGTTTCTCTCCAAAGACGTCGGACCGAATCACGGAAGAGAGTGGGTGACGGACATACCGAGGTTGTCAATCGCCGCCTGTAGGAGTTCCGGTGCTCAGAATCATTGTCGAAGGGTAGATTCAGAATGCTCTCGCCGAGATCTTTGCGTGTGGCATTGAGTGCTTTCAGTATAACAGTCTTGGCATCGAGTGTTTGAGAAAAGTTGTTTCTGGCATCATATGCTTTGACTGGACTCAACTAGGCATCGAGTGCATTGGGTGAACTCAGCTAGGCATCAAGTGGAGTAAAATTCGTTGAGTTAAGCTTTGGCATTGAGTGAAGTGTTTTTCGTCGAGTTTTGTCTTCAGGTAAAGGAGATTCATCGAGTATTTTCGACGAATTCCTCGTTGACTGAGAAGATTTGTATCGATTCATCGGGTATCTAGGTAAGGGCAAGCTAATTCGTCGGGTATACTCGATAAATGGGTGTGGACTTAGGATTTTTTTCTTGCCGGATGAGGTTAATTCGTCGAGTATAGACTTAGATGGGTTTTTTTTTCTTTCCTCCTTACTGTTGAGGGAATTTGATGATAGGCTCGGGTTTATTAGTGTTCTGGATGTTTGGTTGTGGCTAGGTTGGAAGTGGATAAAGGACCACCAACTTGATGCCGATTTGTGAATCATTACACTTGGTGGGTTATTTGTTTTCAAATAGACTGTTGGGTTGTGTTGGACATTATAGCCACCACCACAGTGCCTTTTTTAGGTGTTTGAACTATTGGGTTATGTTGGATATTATGGCAACCACCACAATACCTCTTTGAGATGTTTAGACTGTTGTTTTGTGTTGGACATTATTGACACCACTCCAGTGCCTCTTTTGAGATATTTAGTCTGATGGTTCATGTTGGACAATGTGCCACCGACTCAGTATCGTTTTTGCCAAGTGTTGATAGTTCATATGTTTGGAGCTGTTTAGTCTCTTCCTTCTTATTATATAAACATATGTTATGATGCTCACACCTTCAGATCTTATCAAAGCATGTCTTCATTTCACACTTGGTGCAACTTCTCATGCTTATACTATTGAGAACAATTTCTATATTATCATATTATGACTTATTTGCAGTTTTTAGATAGTTTTTCTTATATTGTGGTTGGTACCCCTTTGTCTCTTCTGATTATTTCTTCTAATAATCTTTGTTTACCATTTCTATATTCTTGCTGAGGTATTCTTTTCTTTTGAATGCGTCAGGCTCGGAGCAGTTGCCGATCGAGCGACTAGGGTTGGTAGTTGTTGGTGTTCTGTAGCTGTTGTAGTTGTCTTTTCCTCACCGTTGTGAGGTAGTTCTATTGTTGTGTTTTTATGTAGTTCAGACATACAAGCCTTTTGGTGGGTTTGTGTCAGGTTGTTGACACCCACCCGAGATTTGTTGAATGTTATGTTACTTGCTAGCTGCTAAATCACCTTTTTAGATGATTTGTTGGTTTAACATTCTTTCTTGGAAGGTTTTATTTTACGATTGCATGTAGTTACTTTCAAGTTATAAAACATATAATTATATCAATCTCATACACATGACATCTTTTGAATCAAATAACAATATATTTAAACGAACGTAAAGCTCTTTTTATACTTATAATAAATCTAGTAGTATGAATATCATGTTATACCCTTTTTGGGATGCTTCTGTTCATGTAGGATAATAATTGAATTAGGTAATGTATTTTTCGCAGCATATGTAAATATATTTTTATTCGTGGACTAGTTGATCCACTGAGCGGAGGGATACGACCGTCAAACTTAACTAAGAAAATGTGTTTTCTTCAAGATAAACTTGAGAATATCATGGTAAATGTTAGAAGTAGGTTCTCACATGAGCATATATAATTATCCCCTACACGGCGTGGCATCACGTCATGTGTTTTCTCTTACTCTGATATAATGTTTTAAGTTGAGAAAATAAAGGTTGTGATATTCTGTATCAGAGGTGTAGTTTTAGTGGTCTGTTCTATTTCATACACACACCGATGTGTCATCTGTACGTCTTGGCCTAAGCATGAACACTACACTCATAAGCATGATAATAAGTATACGAGACATATTATGTAGTATGGGATGCATAAAATGTGTTTGTATTTGGATTCTCATAGGAAGTAATTTGTGACTATTATGTAGTATGTGATGCATAACAATCATCACATGAAGTCCCATTAGATTTTGCTTTTTTGTTACACGTGATATTATGTAGTATGGGATGCATAAATTTCATGTGTACATATCTCAAAACATGCATTAAGGCCTTTATTAGACTGTATAACACAACATGAATGACATTACATAGCATTAGCACACGTGTCAAGCCAAGATCTACATGATGACATACGTACACACATGGATTTAAACCAAACAGAATAAGAATTCATGCATTCATAGTTTATACACAAGAGTCAATAGGATGACAGTCCATTCATGTATGGTCTTAACTAAGTTGAGTAGTTATAGCCATGAGCTATGTTTGTATTAGTCATTTAATGTGCTATTAGGATGCCACCTAAGCATATTGTGATGAGGTCAACTCTCCATTCTGAGGGCGAGTTGTCAGGTGAGTAGAGTGAAGCTGTGATTGAATGGCTGTGGAAGAGCAATGAGGCTCTGTCTAGGAAGATGGTTGAGATGCAATCACATATTCAGGCATTGTTGTCTGTCATTTCATGATTGCAACCTAGAGTGCAGGACCCTGCTGTGGTTCAAGCCATTCCTATTTCTCCTACTCCTTTGGTGCCTCCAGTTTTACTGCCATCGGAGATGAATCATTTCACTTTTTCAGCGAATAGGGCCTCCTACCTATGACGATAGAGCTGACTTTATGGCGTTGGATGACTGGATTATTATTATCGAGGAGATGTTCTCGTATTTAGGAGTTTTTGCTGACAAAAGAGTTATGGTCAATGCTTACTAGTAGAAGGGACTTGCGAAGAGCTAGTGGTTAAGAGAGAAGGAGAACTTTATGGATGGATGTTCGTGGGAATCATTCAAGGAGTTGCTGCTGAGGAAATTTCTGCCATCGGTCGAGCAAGACCGTTTGATGAACACTTTTCTGCATCTGAAGCAAAGACAACTCTTTGTCAGTGAGTACGAGATAGAGTTCAGCAAGTTGAGTAGGTTTGCTCCAAATTTTGTAGCCTTTGAAGCGAGCAGAGTGAAGCGCTTTCTGGATGGTCTTAGGAGCGACAATCAGCAATTGGCTAGCGCGTATGTATTTGAGAATTATGCTAAGGCAGTAGAAGCTGCTCTGAAAGTCGAAGAGATAGATAATGCTAAGAATTGAGGCAAGCAAATGAGAAAGGAAAAGAGAAAGTCGAATGATGGTAAGGAAACTTGGGATTCTGGACCTGTTTCGAAGAAAGGAAGCAAGGAGGCATGTAGTTTCTGTGCCCGGCAAGCACATCCATTTGAAAAATGTTTCAAGAGGTTGGGAGCTCAGAATCAGTAGTAAATTCATGCAATTCAGAGCGCTCCCAAAGGAGATTTGGTTTATGCTTTAGGTAAGAGAAAGGGGAATGATGCGACCCATTATTGGAGTAAGTATATGGCCTATTTCTAGTGCGGACAGAAAGGGCATTTTAAGTCAGGATGCCCGTGGTCTCAGCCCCCGCTGCAGCCAGTTCCACTTCAAGCCTTGCCGCTACTGTAGCTTTTTGAAAAATGGAATGGCAAACTAAATGTGGTGCCCTTGGACGAAGCACAGACGTCCACCCTGTGATCTCAGGTTAGATTATAATCTAGTTCATTAACTCGTAGCTATAGTTTCGATGTTGGTCTATTAGTTATGTATGATATTTTATATGAAAGTTTAAGGTAAAGAATTGTTGGGCGCGTGTTCAGTTTCATTCTGGTGCTACCCACTCATTTGTGTCTAGGACTTTCGTAGAGCGTCATCGTCCGACTCTTGATTAATTCGGCGGTTCACTTCGCATTAAGTTTCCCTCTGATGACTCAGTGGTGTCGAACAAGGGTATCTAGAGTTATCCTATTCATTTAGGCTATTTTCTAGCCTTTGCTGATCTGAAGGTGTTAGACCTAGAGGACTTTTATGTGATTTTTGGTATGGACTGGTTGTCTAGATATGATGTGATTATCCAAAGCAAGGTTAAGCGTATGGAGTTCAAGATGGACAACGTCCACCCTAAGAGTATGTATGATTTTCCGCGTCAGGATTCTCAGATTATTTCTGCGATATGTGCTCAGAAGCTTTTATATTTCGGTTATTGTGCTTATTTGGTTTCTGTTTTAGGAACCATTGGTAGATTGCCGCATGTCGAGGATTTTCCTGTGGTGCAAGAATTTCTGGATGTTTTCTTAAATAGTCTTCCTGCTTCCGCCTGAGAGGGATTTGGAGTTTGTCATAGATTTGGAGCCGGTTACTCGCCCTATTGCTAAGGCATCGTATTGTATGGCCCTGCGTGATATGAATGAGTTGCGTACCCAGCTAGAGGAGTTATTATGGTGTGGATTCAATAGGCCGAGGTCTTCGCCTTTGGGTACTCTCGTGTTGTTTGTTAAGAAGAAGGATGTACTTATGAGGCTGTGAATTGTTATAGGGAATTGAATAAGTAAACTATCAAGAACAAGTATCTCATGCCGCGGATAGATGAATTGTTTGATCAGTTGCGTGGTAGCACGGTGTTTTCGAAGATTGACCTTCATTTGAGATACCATTAGTTGAGAATCCATGATTCGGATGTTCCACTAACTACTTTCCGTTCTCGGCATGGGAATTTTGAGATCTAGGTGATGTATTTTGGATTGACAAATGCACTCTCTTTCTTCTTAGACATGATGAATAGAGTATTCAAAGATTTCCTAGACAAATTTGTGGTCATTTTTATTGACGATGTTCTGTTCTAATCCCAAAGTGTCGAGGAGCATGCCCAGCACCTACGTTTAGTTTTGTCTGCTCTAAGAGAACATAAAATGTATGCAAAGTTGAGTAAGTGCGAGTTTTGGCTACCTCAGGTGTCCTTTTGGGTCATGTTGTGAATAAGGACGGAATTTCTGTTGACCCAAAGAAGATAGTCATTGTTATGTATTGGAAAATACCTACCACACCTAAAGAGATAAGGTGTTTCCTAGGGTTGGCAAGCTATTACAGAAGGTTTGCAAAAGCATTTTCCTTGCTATCTATGCCTTTGACTAAGCTCATGCAGAAGAATGCTACATTTGTGTGGAGTGATGAGTGCGAAGGAGCCTTTTAGGAATTGAAGAGGAAATTGTGCCTTGTTCAAGTTTTCACCTTGCCTACCGAGTGAGTAAGGTATATAGTTTATGTGGATGCATCGCACATCGGGCTTGGACGTGTATTGATGCAAGAGGGAAAAGTGACTGTGTATGGGTCAAGGCAATTGAAGATTCACGAAAGGAATTACCCTATTCATGATTTGGAGTTTGTGGTAGTGATCTATGCCTTGAAGTAGTTGAGACATTAGTTGTTTGGCACATTGTGCAAGATTTACATGGATCATAAGAGCTTGAAGTATGTCTTCACTCATAAGGAGCTGAATTTGCGCCAGTATAGACTGTTGGAGTATGTCGCAGATTATGATGTTGATATCCTATATCATCCGGGTAAGGCTAATGTGGTGGTCGATGTCTTGAGAAGGAAGACACCACAGATCTTTAATCTTTCTGTAGAATTTTTTGTGGAAGAGTTTTTATTAATGGGCATCTCTGTCGGAAGTAGCGATTCACAAAATAGCCTGGAAGTGGCAGAGCCTTCATGGATTACACTTATAAGGATTAATCAAAAGGATGACCCTGATTTGTAGCATATTTGTAGTAGAACTGAAAATAGGGAATTACTAGACTTTTCAATCGATGATGCGGGTACTTTGAACTACCGTCGTAGGTATTATATTCTTGCTATTGAGGATATTTGAGCAAGAATATGTAGTGATGCACATGGATCTAGTGTTGCATACCACTCTAGTTCTACAAAGCTGTATAGAGATTTGAAACACATTTTTTGGTGGTATGGAATGAAGAACGATATAGCCAAGTTTGATTCTGAGTGATTTACTTGCAAGGGAGTTAAGACAGATCATAGAAGTACTGGTGGCAAGCTAACTCCTTTTTATATTCCAAGTTGGAAGTTGGAGAGTATTTCTATGGACTTTATTACTGGTTTGCCGAGATCTTCTCGAGGACATGATTCTGTGTAGGTCATAGTTGATAGATTGACGAAGTGTGCTCACTTCGTGTCATTCAAGATTGATTGTTCCATGAAGAAGATAGCAGAGTTGTATTTGGAAGAGGTCATTATATTGCACGAAGTACATGTAAATATCGGGTCAGGTCGATATTACAGGTTTATGTCTCATTTTTGGAAGAATCTGCAACAAGGGTTGGGTACCGATCTCAGGTATTCCACTGCTTATCATCCGCAGACCAATAGTCAAACGAAGAGAGTTAATCAGATTTTAGAAGATATAATCAGATGTTACATCTTGGACCACAGAGGATGGTGGGACAAGAGACTTAGATTGATGGAATTTGCTTATAATAATAGTTGAAAGGAGGGGTTAGATCTGCCTTACTCTAGAGGGGGGGGGGTGAATAGAGTATTAAAAAATTCATGGTAGTTTTTAGTTTTATATCAGAGTGAAAAATAAGTGATACCAAATATAATAATAGAAGGAAAAACAAGCTAAGCTATTCTAACTATCACAGCCACAACATGAACAAAAATAGAAAATGAGCAACCATACAACACAAGAAATTTTATAGTGGTTCCCCTAAACTTTGGTACATCCACTCTTCTACCACCCTGGTAGGAATCCACTAGCAGGTTTTGATCAGGTGTCTGCCACCATAATATCTATTTTCAGGGAGATATTGCAACCCTTTAGGCTTTTGATCAGGTGCCCAAATACCAACTAAAGTCTTTTGATCAGGAGACTTGACAACCAAGAGCTAACTTTTAAAGGGAGTTAAAACCCTTTTACAAGAGGTGAGAGGAGGTGATGGTGTCTTCTCTTTCTCTAATCAATAGAGAAGACTAGTGGATCTTTGATGTTGACAAAGCTCTCCCTAAGATGTTAATGGTTCAGGAAGACTGGAGCTTTACTTCATGGTGTAGGTCTTCAGCCTCGTCTGAAAGAAGTCCTGGAACTTTTCTGACTAAATAAATCTTTGTTGTCCTGAATGTTCCTGTAAGTGAAGTTTGAAGAAGACTCTTTATTATGATGATTGTTCTTCTTCTATCTTCAGACTTTACAAGGTGAGACACAGAGAATTTTCTGCACTGAGAGAGAGAGAGAGTTCTAAAAGGTTAGTCTATCTCAGTGTTGTATATTTACTCTGAAAGTTCTGGTGGTTCCTTCTATATCGTTGTCTAGAAGACAAAAATCTCTTTTTATATTCTCAGTCAATAATTTCCCCTTTGAAATTTGAATTACTGCCTTAATTGCAGGCTGATTTGGAGAATACAAATGGCTGGAATATATCATAAATGAGTTTCCCTAACTATCCCTTAATACAATAAGCAAGTAAATATCCTAAAGAATATCATAATTAATGCTCCCAATAACGGCTATATTCATAGGAATATAATCATTAATTACTCAGGAATAATACTGCTATTAATATAGAAATAAAGGAACAGAAGGAAGAAAACTTCTCCTTCTGGAACTGGACAGATATCGTCGACCACTGAATATAATTCGTCGACCTGAGGTCCAAGCTCGTCGACCTAAGAATTCCAGTTCGTCGACCTGTGCTCTGCGAACTGTGTACAGAGAATGGCTTATAAAAACAACACTCTGAGTTCGTCGAGCTAAGATTCTGTTTGAAGAAAACTGATCGGCGACCTGAGCTTGAATATTGTCGAGCTCAGCTTAGAGAAATAACTCTGAGTTTGTCGATCTGAGATCGAAAATCGTCGAGCTGAGTTTGAAGAACTTCAAACTGATCAAACTGTTCTCTTAAAACATCTAAGTCTGAGTCTTCTGAGGTCCTCTGCTGGCTGGTCCAAGAAGGTTAAACTTAATGACTTAGCCTACATTCTACGACTACAAGACTTAACCCTTGCTATACAAGGTGGGTGAGACTCAGCCTAAATTAGTGAACCTAGCCCAAATCCAACTCGGGATCCAACAATCTCCCCCTATTTGGGTGAGGTCACTAAGTACAATGCATAAGAAAAGAAAATACAAACATACAATATGAAAGAAAATATCTGACAGAATGAAAAATAATTCAACAGATAGTAAGAATATTCACAGAGAATAAAAAAAAGTTTTAGAGCCTGTCTAGAGGAGGAGAAAAAGAAGATTTAGTGAACACTATTATTCTGAGAGGATCTTCTGCTTCTTGCTTAGACATCTTCAGGTCTTGAGCTCCCAGAAGAGTTATGGTAGAAGCTCTAGGCACAACAGCTTCTGGGTGAATCTGCATATAAGCATTTGGATCAAATAGTTCTTTGTCTACCTCAAACTTTTCAAGCTCTTTCTGTATGAAAGAAGACATAGTTATAAATTGTGATGGATCAGTTCCTTCTATCTTTGCCATGTTTATCTAAGATAAGCCTATCAGTTCATCGAATCTAGCCATCCTGAAATTTGGATCAAGCTTTGGTTCATATATTGGATCAGCTGAATCATCCTGAGCAGTCCTTTGAGGCTTTCTGAAAAATAAAAGATTATTACTGATTATTTATTGAAGGATTATTCTTTACAGATTTTTCAGCAGAATAGGAATTTGGTGGTCTGCATTCACTATATTTTCCAGCAGGAATTGAAGATTGTCTTTGAGCTGGTCTGGAAGATTGTCTATAGTAAGAAGGAGCTGGTTTAGAAAATTGTCTTGAATACTGATAATGAGCTGGCTTGGGAGGTTTAGAAGCACTTGAGGTAGACCTTACAATATTGCCTGAAGCTCCTACAACAGGAGGAGGAGGAGGTGGATCTTTCCTGAATTTCTTCACTAGAGAAGATCCAAACCTTTTCTTATTCTATGCTTTAGCATGGTTCCTAGATAATCTCATCCAATAAGGAGTTGTTGGAGTAAGAGGAATGTTGTGAAGATATAAAATGGAACATCATTATTTGGATTGAGCTTGGGAACAGCCTTTCTTGGAGCTTTCCTCTTCTTTTATTTGGATCTATTGGAAGTATCAGAATCAAAATCATCTTCTGAATCCTCATCATCATCAGATGATGTAAGAGGATTATCATATAAATAACCTATTTCTTCTAATGTTTTCTTTGAAATCTGCTTATCTACTTGAGGAGGAGCTTGAGGTAGAACAACTTCAGTAGGAACAACAATCTCTGTAATCAACTGAGAATCTTCTAAGTCTTTATCAGACAAAAGAAAATTATCCAGCTCAGGATCATTGCGCATCTATTCAATCTCTAGTGTAACATCCTGTGCAATTAAATCATCTAGACTTGGTATTGGACTATAATCCATTACATAAGTTGGGCAAGCAGGTTCCACAACCATGTTAGTAGCAAACCATCCCTGAATGGCTCGAAGAGTTGTTGTACTAACTGGAGCTGTGTAGCAAATAATATCTGTTTAGTACTTGGGAGAAACAAATAAAAGAATGTTTTTATATAAGAGGTCAAAAGAATCAAGAACTGACTTCAGTTCAACTTCTGGAGAAATGGAACAGTCTTTAGAAAGAATAACCAAGGATTCAACTACATCTGCATCTGGTATATCATTATCAACAAAATCTACTACTGTTGTGGCTATTGCTGTTGTTTCTGTATCTAGTATATCAGTATCAACAATATCAGTATCAATAATATCTATTGTTGTTGTTGTTGTTGTTGCTGTTGCTGTTGTTTCTGCTGCTACTGGAGTTGCTTATTCATTATGCATCTCCCCCTGCCTAGTTTCAGTAGGTACTGGACAAGGCCCACAACTGAAGAAGGAGGTACAGAGGGGGTAGAAAGTTGGGCAGCTAGAGAAGAAATGGAGGCAACAAGAGATGAAATAGCCTCTGCTATGAGTTGTTTTAGAAGAGGTGTCATGGATTGCAAAATAGATGAAATGGGGAAGGAATCTTTGTCCAAGAAGTCAAGAGGGGTTTGAGTGGATACAGATGGATTGAGGGTGGATGATGATGGATGAGAGTGTGAGGAATCTGGCATGTGCTCATCATGAGGTGATGGACTATTGAAGGAGGATGACATCAATTCAAAAGATGGTAAGGTAAATATGTTGTGAAGAGGAATATCAGAAATGTAACACCTCAAATTCCAATCTAGAGTTCAGGATGGGTGACACGGCCTGGGACATAGGCATGTCCCAATGCGTGTCTAGCTCTAGGTACTCGAGCGGGTCGAGTAGTACTTGAGTGGGGCTCGAGTGTGTTTCGAGTGAGGCACACGGCCCGGGACATGGGCGTGTCCCAGGGTGTGTCCTTCACTGTGTATGTGTCGAGTTCTCAACGAAAGTGCAGTCGATGATCGTCGAGAGGCGACACGGCCAGGGACACGGGCGTGTACTAGGCTGTGTCCTGCTCGGGTTGGTAACCTGGTTTTGTCGAGTGTGGCACACGGCCTGTGACACAGACATGTTGGGCACACGGCCAAGGATACGGGCATGTGCCATATCCAAGTCTTTTTCGGGAGAGTTGATCATGTTTTGATTGAGGGACACGCCCCTCAACACAGGCATGTACCTCGTGACACAGGCGTGTCAGGAGTTGACACGGGAGTGTCTAACCCCGTGTCCTAGTCTTGATAGAGTCGGTTCCTTAACCGCTTAGGGAATACGGCCTGTGACACGGGCGTGTCGTAGGCCGTGTCGGCCCAAATATAGATATTTGAGGGCAGATCAAGGCCGTTCATTTCCTTCTATTTGGATCCTATGGTCCATGTTACTTCCTACTATTATAAGGCCGAGAATTGAGAAGTATTTCTCATTATACTTGTGGCCATTTTCTTTATAAAGAGAAGAGAGAAGGGAGAGCTTGGAGAAGATGCAGGAGAAGGATTCCGGTTACCGGGGGAGAGTCAGCGGTCCAACTCGAGATCCGAGGTCAGTGTTGTGGAGGCAAGGCCGTCGCGGTGATTTCCAACCGGCCAGTTTGTCATGGCTCCAAAGCGATCGTCAAGGGTAACAATATCCTTCTTGGACAAGTGAAGTCCTCCTTTATGCATGTGCATGGAATCCTCCACCAAGTTGTGGAAAGCATAAGCGATTCCAGCGGGTTGATTGTTGATATCCCCAATCAAGTCTGCATTTAGATCCAGAAATAAGTAGTACGGAATAGGCATGTTGTGTGAAGCCCATCTGGACGGTTAGTCTAGATTGGTGATGTTTATATTGCAAACCGGAGAAGACTCCGTGTATGTAACGAGTAGGTTGTAGAGGTTGTGAGGATGCTTGTGAGCTTCTTGTATTGTATGCTTTACATGAGCTGAATGCGTTATGGCCGTGAGAGAAATATTATGTGATTGGTTAAGAAGTTTGCTCCCAAGAGCTTGTGTGACAATGGACTTGTGAACTCCTGTGAGACAGTTGTGAGCTCTGATGGTTGTGTGGACAGGAAAGGGAAAGCCGACAAGCATCAAGATCTGTACTATTGACGAGTTGGGCAATGGGAAAAGGCTGACCTGTACCTGCGTTATGTTTGTCCGAGAGAAGGCTGGAATAGCCGCGTCGGAGCGCATAACGAGAGATTGATTAGAAGACCAGCATGGCTCGTCGATCTGAAATGCTCAAGTGTTGTCGTGAGGTTACCACATCTGGATGGGATGGGTGAGAGGGTCTCCAGTTTGCGCGCTATAGTAGACTAATTCTCCATCGCCAACAAGTTAAAAACCTCTGATCAGTGGTGGGACCCAGGGAAATCCGGTACACCGTAAGCATGCCATGAGTGCACGGAGCGTCTGGCACGAAGGCCGGTGTGGGTGATGTTGTTGTGCCTGAGTGCACATGTTGTAATATATATATATATATATATATATATATATATATATATATATATATATATATACGAGTGACAGGCACGGGCCTCCGGCCCGATGGCCACGCGCCACAGTACCCGGTGGGCTTCGCCCGCCCCGCGGCGGGCTTCGCCCGCACCCCGGCGGGCTTCGCCTGCCCCATTACAAAACTGCCTGCTTTTTATAATGAAATAAAAAGTTAATTGACAAAAACATATTTTTACAATTAATTAAAAATTTTAATTGAAAACTGATTTTTATAATTAATTAAATATTTTAATTGAATATGTATAGATAATGCGGGTGAACAGTGACGTGGCACTGTTCACCCGCTTTTTTCATTAAATTAAATTGCGGGTGAACAGTACTCATGGGCTGGTTGGCTGCTGTGGGCTTTCATGTTGCGATTGCAGGTTATTAAATACCCGAAAGTTAGATTTAAACTAGCGGTGTGGGACTAAAATAGGCGGGTGAACAGTGCACCCGCCTGTTTTAGTCCCACATCGCCTGTTTAAATTTATATTTCGGGTATATAATATGAAGCGCACATTTGTAATTTGAATCAATTAACGCTTGCAGGCCTGCGGAAGCTCGGTTTGGCGGGCTTGCTGGTGGGCTGGCGGGCTTGTATTTCGCAGGTTTGCGGGTCCGTCCATTTGGTTTTGCTAAACCTATTAATTTGAACCTATTTCACATAGGTTTAGGACTGTCCTAGAATAGGTTTAGGAGCCCTATAAAAAATCATAAGAGAGGATTGGTTTGATCCAACGATTCAAGATCAAAGATTTGAAATCCGACGGCCACCTAATTTCCCTCTAATTTTGAACTCATGCTAGTTGTAGACCTCCATATTTCTTTATAATATGGTATAGATATTGTGATTGCAATGCATGTAGGGAAGGAACCACTGCCCTGGATAAGGGATAGGGTCGTTATAATTGCTCAGCTGAATGCTGACCGGTTCTTTGTTTATCACCTGTGGGGTGGACTTCCATATACAGGTGCTGCCCTTGTTGATGCTGAACTGGATTGAGCGGGCTGAAGCCCTTGTTGCTGCAGTTTTTGGCCCTCAAAGGCTGTGCGAAGAATTAGATTTCATGTGTGGTCGGCCTGCGTGCCGATGTATGAAACCACCTTTTGTAAAAAGAAACTTGTAAGGCCTTAAGGCCATGAGCGTTTGGGTTGTATACATTCCTGGTGTTATTTATAAATGTGTTATTTATATATGTGTCGTGGATATTCGTTGAATGAGTTCTTATAAGCTTTAAACTTCCGCTAGAATGCTCTGTGTTAGGATACGCGTAGAATGGTTTTTTTATAATCATAAGTAATTTCACGGTTTGTCTATGAAATATGGTCTGGGGCCCCAGCTGGACCCTCTATTATAGTCCATGTGATGGACAGAGGCATTACAAAGTGGTATCAGAGGATAGGGTTAAGTCGGGATAATATATTTGATCTCATGAATGTCCAGTAGAAATGCGATGCTTGTATTTGAAGAGCGTGAGCGTATATTCGGTATGTTGTCCATTTTGGATTGGAGGTTATTGATGTCTTGTTCACGTATAGGTTACAAGGAGTGGTGTTGGGCAGTCTGAGCCCCAGCATTCAGATGAGAGTGCAACACCAGCTGAAGTGCCCACCCCCCCCCCCTTCAGCGGAAACCATATGCTTAGTTGCAGAGGCAATATTTGCCATGTTTAAAGCACAACCTATTGGGCAGGCAAGGCCTGTAGTGGAGCCAGTACAGGTTGGTGCGAGGCAAGAGCGTGTTGAAGCGCAGATTGATGCGAAAGTAGATGACGAGCAACTAACGCGGTTTATGGATTTTCATCCACCTACGTTTGTCGGGGTGAATTCCCCAATGCAGGCGGAGGATTTGCTTTCAAGAGTGAAGAGGATCCTTAAAGCGATCAGGATTGATGAGGGGGCAGAAAGTTACTTTAGCCACTTTTCTACTGAAAAGAGAGGCGCGTCTTTGGTGGGATGAAGTCGAGATGCACCAGTTGGCAGGAAGAGGCCTGGGAGAGATTTTGATGGAGGAATTCTCCAGATTGTTTTGGGAAAAGTATTTGCTAGTATCACAACGAATTGTAATGGAGAATGAGTTTAAACGTCTAGTGCAGGGTGAGCGAACTATGGATGATTACCTGCATGAATTTACCAGGCTGGGGCCCTATGCAGGGTCTACTTTTGCAGAATAAGCGCGGAAGATGAATAGGTTCAATGAGGGACTTCGTGATGAGCTGAGGTTGGCGCTCCCGAGTTCGGTGAACCAAGGCTTTCAAGCGTTTGTAGATACAGCATGTGAGCTGGAGAAGGACTTGAAACGGGTGCAGGACAAGAAGAACTTGGCTGTAGAAAAGCAAGAGTTCAAAGTTCCACAGTCGGTACAATAAGAGTTAAGGAAACGGGGCAAGAAGAGGTTCAGGTCTGCAGAACAAACTTCTTCGGATATTGCTTTGGGAGCAACGTATGGACAAGGACGTATTGAGCCACGTACATGTTTCACTTATGGGAAGCAGGGGAAAATAGCCCGTGATTGTTGGAGTGGCCTTTCAAAGGGTGAGAAAAAGATCGGTTCATCCTCTGAGGAAAATGGCAAGGCAGTGGTGGAGTCATCTACATCTCGGGCGCAGTCTCGAATGTACACTCTCGAGTTATAGGAACTGCAAAGCTCAAATCGTGAAGAGCTGCATAATCGCGTGCATAATCTGTAGTTATAGGAGACTGTAAAACGGATTATGAGGGACGCGGACGAGCGGAAATAAAGTAAAGGGAGCACTTTACTATTATTGTGATGTACGATATACATATTGTATGCATGTGTGTTTGTTAAAACACTTGTGTTTGTGTGATGCCGTGGAGCGAGACAAGTTGCGGTCTCTGAGCTCTAAACCCGGATCGTTTTGTTTATATTGCAACGGAGTTGTTATTTTGGTGCAAATGTTGCGCTAAATTTTGGGACTAAATTTCTATAAGGAGGGGAGGGTTGTAACACCCCAAATTCCAATCTGGAGTTTAGGCTGGGTGAGATGGCCTGGGACACATATATGTCCCAGGGCGTGTCCAGATCTCGGTACTCGAGTAGGTGGAGAAGTACTAGAGTGGGGCTCGAGTGTGTTTCGAGTGAGGAACACGGCCTGGGACACAGGCGTGTCCCAGGGCGTGTCCTTCACTGTGTGTGTGTCGCGTTCTCAACAAAAGTGCAGTCAATGATAATCGATAGGTTACACGGCCAAGGACATGGGTGTGTCTCAGGCCATGTCCTTCTCAGGTTGGTAACCAGCTGTGTCGAGTGTGGCACACGGCCTGTGACACGAGGGTGTCATAGGGCTGTGTTGGGCACACGGCCAAGGATACGAGCATGTACCTTAGCGTTTCCTTTTCGGGAGAGTTAATCCTGTGTTGATTGAGGGACACGCCCCTCAATACGGGCGTGTACCTCGTGACACGGGTGTATACCTCGTGATACGGGCGTGTCAGTATTTTATACGGGCGTGTCTAAGCCTGTGTCCTAGTCTTGATAGAGTCGGTTCCTTAAACACTTAGGGAACACGGCCTGTGACACGGGCGTGTCACAGGACGTGTCAGCCCAAAAATAGATATTTAAAGGCAGATCAAGGCCGTTCATTTCCTTCTTATTTGGATCCTGTTGTCCAAGCTACTTCCTACTATTATAAGGCCAAGAATTGAGAAGTATATCTCATTATACTTGTGTTCATTCTCTTTCTAAAGAGAAGATAGAAGGGAGTGCTTGGAGGAGAAGCAGGAGAAGGATTTTGGCTGTCGGAGGAGCGTCAACAGTCCGACTCGAGATCCGAGGCCAGCATTGTGGAGGAAAGTCCATCGCGGTGATTTCCAACCGACCAGTTTGTCATGGCTCTGAAGCGATCGTTAAGGGTAACGATCTCATTCTTGGACAAGTGAAGTCCTCCTTTATGCATGTTCATGGAATCCTCCACAAAGAGGTGGAAAGCGTAAGAGTTTCCAGCGGGTTGATAGTTGATATCCCCGGTCGAGTCTGCATCTAGATCCGAAAATGAGTAGTACGGAATAGGCTTGCTGTGTGAAGCCCATCTGGATGGTTAGTCTTGATTGGTGATGTTTATATTGTGAACCGGAGAAGACTCCATGTATGTATTGAGTAGGTTGTGGAGGTTTTGAGGATGCTTGTGAGCTCCTTGTGTTGTATGCTTGACATGAGATGAATGCATTATGGCTGTGAGAGCCATATTATGTGATTGATGTTCAGGGGATTGTTGTTGTTAACCCCAAAATCGACGATCCCTCCCAAGTTGTCTAGCTTATAAGTCGCGACCTACTCCGAGTACCCCCCCCCCCCCCCCCCCACAAGGGTTGCATCTGCCTCGACCCTCCCTTTTTTGGGCAGGCAGATAGAAACCCTTATCCGCTAAGGCCGCACGGCTAGGGCAGTCTCCCAGTTTAACCGCCCCGGTCGCATAGCTACCGCATGCCCTGCGGGACGACCGGCTACTCCCATAACTCACCTTCGCAGGCCGTGCGGTTAGGCCTACTAACCGCATAGCTTTCTTCCTTATAGGAGGCGATCTAAAGCAGCAGGGGGAGATCTGGGTGACCTATTACTTCAGTCTGTCTGGTCGCCCAGCCGGCGTCAACCCTAAAGACCATCCGAGCTCAACCGTCAAAGTAACTGTCTGCTCGACAGTTCCTGATCAAGCTCCTCCGCTGATCATCAAGCTTCTCCGATGAACAAGCAAGCTTATCCATTGATCATCAAGATTCTCTGTTAATCAAGCAAGCTTCTCCGGTGATCAATCAAGCTTCTCCGTTGATCAAGCAAGCTTCTCCACTGATCAAGCAAGCTTCTCCGTTGATTAAGCAAGCTTCTCCGCTGCTCAAGATAGATTCTCCGCTGATCAAGCAAGCTTTTCCGTTGATCATCAAGCTTCTCTATTGATCATCAAGCTTCTCTGCTGATCATAAAGCTTCTCCGCTGATCATCAAGCTTCTCCGTTGATGATCAAGCTTTTCCGTTGATGATAAAGCTTCTTCGTTGATGATCAATCTTCTCTATTGATCATCAAGCTTCTCCGCTGATCAAGCAAGCTTCTCCGTTGATCAATCAAGCTCCTCCGCTGATCAAGCAAGCTTCTCCGTAGATCAAGCAAGCTTCTTCGCTGATAAAGCAAGATTCTCCGTTGATCAAGCAAGCCCCTCCGCTGATCAAGCAAGCTTCTCCGTTAATCAAGCAAGCTCCTCCGCTGATCAAGCAAGCTTCTCCATTTATCAAGCAAGCTTCTCCGTTGATCAAGCAAGCTTCTCTGAAGATCAAGCAAGCTTCTTCGTTGATCAAGCAAGCTCCTCCGCTGATCAGCAACTCTTCCCCTGATCAAGCAAGCTTCTCCTCTAATCAAGCAAGCTTCTCCACTAATGAGGCAAGCTTCTCCCCTCTGCCTACCTAGGGGCGGCCTGCTCATCAGGCCGCCCCCTTAAATGGCCTCAGGGATAGCCTGCTCCTCAGGCCGCCCCCTCTGATGGCCTCAGGGGCAGCCTTCTCCTCAGGCCGCCCCCTTTGTTCACCCAAAGTGCAGCCTTACCAGTCGACGAATCAGAGATCAAAAGATTCATATCAATTCTGTGAATTCCACAGTTAGAAGGATCAGTTAACTGAAGATTGCAAGGCCCTTCGATGGTTGGTTGAAATATTGCTTACCGAGGGCAAGATCAATGATCTAGGCAGGAAAGGTGATTCTTCGATGCCTTCCACCTCCAAGGGCAAGGTGGTGGCTGAAGTTCAATTGGAGTGTGTGGAGATAGAGGATGTAGGCCGTCTGGGGCCTATCAATATTTGGCATTAGTGTTACGATGCCGATGACATGGGAGCCCTTGGAGACCTATTCTAAAGCAAAAAGGACATCGCAGCTCCTCAAAGTTCCACGCAACCAATAACGGTTACTCTTACTGTATCTTGCATCTTTTCAAACATTCTCTTTTTCAACACTCCTAAGTGTTCTTTCATTTAATTCAATATAGTTTACGTCAGAGATCCCATACTGACAAATTTCCATTTATGGAGTGCTTCTTCCTCTACTTTTTCTCTTTGCCAAAGAGATCACTGAACCACCGAGATATCACCAAGTCTTGCTCAGGGCCCCCTCGAGGTTGTTCTCTGAGGTAAGACCAAAATGACCACATATAGCGGGGAGTTTTCGCATATGTGAAGTGGGGTCCGTTCAACTCTCGTGCAGAGGATGACGAGACTTCGGATCCTGGCCGACATCTAACACATAGTGCGATTTCAGGGAGGACCCATGTGTTAGCTTTGCTGTGCTTCGCTAAAGGATACATTACAGTTACGATGATCTTTGCTTGACAAGAAATGACGATCAAGTGTAGCCTTGTCTCTACGATCATCTCCCAATTGTGACGGCTAAACATTCTTTGGTACTCTCAATCCGTGCCTTCGTGGATCCCACAACTCCGCTGATCAATCCGCAGACAAGCAAAAGGCCACTTGGCATAACTAGTCTAATTGATCACCGATGCTTGTAACCCAAGGCATGAGAGTAGTGTATATGTCGATCCTTCTCAGGATTTTCTGTGCTTGTTTCTCTTGTGCCCTTTTCTAAAGGAAGTGCGACCAGCCCGCTGTAGGTAGGACTACACCTTGGATGACTTTTTGGCAAGTGATGCATAAGGCCCACGGGTGCTCTCCTGTAGTAGCATTCAACATTTTTTAGCTCATCCTCAGGGTGTAACCCTCCTTTATCTTTTTGCCTTCTTATAGGTTAACAGGTTAAATCCAACCTATTCTAAGGATCTGTAATATCTTTTTGGCTTATGTTCATTTTATATGCGCTCCCAGCATGAAATTTTATCAGATGATGATCCACAAGTTCTTTTATCAGATGCTAATGGCACAAATCATTAATCAGAGTATCTGGTTCTCCTTGATTGGCAAGCCATGCTATTATAAGTCTAAATTAAGATGGTTTCATCTTGTTGATCTGGTTTTCATGTTGAGGACCTTATACCTGATCACGCTAGACGATCATTATCACGTTTTGATCTCTATTCAGTTAATAGCAGAGTTTGCTGGGTATCTCCTCAGCTATCCAACTATATCTTATCATATCTGAATCTAACTCTTCTTTTGCAGAGATTAGCAGATATTAGCAAGTCCTCTTCAGATACTTGCAGCTTAATCTTCTTATCATATCCGTATCTAACTCTTCTTTTGCAGAGATTAGCAAATATTAACAAGTCCTCTTCTAATACTTGCAGCTTAATCTTCTTTCATATCTGCTTGCTCACTCTTCCTTTGTAGAGACTGTTGGAATACGCTATTACTAATTTGGGTCAGGATCACTATGTCTATAGGATTATTGCATTGACCTTGTTGTATAGAGTAAAGGTCAACTAGTTAAGGTCTAAGGCTTAGGACTTAGGTTTTAAGCTTACCCCAAGACCTCCTAGTTCAGATGAGAAGCCCAAATGAAGAGTTCAACTTGTCGTCGAGCTCAGATCGACGAAGCATCAAACCCAGTTCGACTATCTTTGAGCTCAGGTCGACGAGGCATCGAACTCAGTTTGATGATAGTTGAGCTCAGATCGACAAATATCTTTTGAGATCGACGATTTCTGGAATTCTGTCAGTTTGTTAAGGATTTAAAATGTCTTCAAGTCAGAGCATTTATTGAAGAAGATTTTTAGCCGTTATATTTAATCTGGAGCAAGTTTCAAGGAAATAAAGAAGGAATGTTATTTAGGTTTTTGATCCAGAGATAGTTGACATTTAAGGAAAGCATTTATGATTTTGCTAACGACTATCTAGAAGATTTGAAGACTGAATTTCATATTATGATTCAGAGAAGAAGAATTATATAAGAAAAAAGAAGATCAATAACACAGAGAGGAGAACAAGCTTCTATTCTTTCCGATTCCTTCTGATTCAAAGTTTCTCAAGTCTTCATCATTCATACTCTAGACAACACACATTTCAGTTCTTGCTGAAATCATCTTTTGCTAGAGCATTCTTTTCATTGAAGACCTATCACCCTTGCAAAGCTTCTATCCCTGAACTCTTGCTAATCTCAGGGGGAGCTTTGACAACATCAACATCCACTTATGCTTCTCTCTGATTGTTGAGAGAGAAGACAACATACCTTTTTCTTTTTCTTTCCTGTAAAATGGTTCTTTAAACTCCCTTCAAAAGTTTTGTTTTGGTTTCTGAGACTTGATCAAAACTCAGTGGTGGCAAGACACCTGGTCAAAAAAATTGGTTTGATTTTTGAGCACCTGATCAAAAGCTCATTGGTGCCCAGGACACCTGATCAACTCATCCTGTAGTGGATTCCTACCAAGGGTGGTAGAAGAGTTGATGTACACAGGTTTTGGGGAAACACTATAGTTCCTTGTGTCTTCTGGGTTCTTGTTATTTTATTTGTTGTGTGCTGTTGATTTGCTTCATGTATTTGTTTTATTCTGATTACTGTTAAGCACTCTACACTAAGTAAATTAAGTCTTCCACTGCTAAAGTAATTTTTAAATTTGCAAAATTATTTTAAAACACTCTATTCACCGCCCTCTAGAGTGAAGAGTTGATCTTACACTCACTTTCAATTGGTATCAGAGGGAGGTTTGTTGTTCGTACGGGCTAACACCTGAACCAAAAGATCTCTCTTAAGATCCATCCTTAATAGAGGGTTACTTTTATTATATTTATTTTAATCTAAATTCATGGCACAGAACAAAGATTATGCTAGAACAAGACCTCCAGTGTGCAATCTCTCCATGTTTGCACTTTGGAAGGCAAGGATCAGATTATACATGAATTCAATTGATGAAGACATTTTTAATTCTGTTTTGACAGATTGCCCCAAGCCTCCTGCAGACACAAGCACAAATGTTGTTCCACCTCCTTTAGGAACAGATGCTGAGATAAAGAAATGGAAGGTTGCTGATGCTAAAGCTATGAACATACTAGCTAAGATAATGTTTGATGACATCTTCAGGAAGGTAGCTAAATGCAACTCAACTAAAGAGATTTGGGACAAGCTATCTGAGCTTGTGTCAGGATCAGCTGATGAGAGAAAAGATAGAAGATCTCATCTCATCACTCATTATGAGAACTTCAAGAAAGCAGAAAATGAATCAGTAGCTGACATGTATAACAGACTAAGTCTGATTGTCAATGAACTCAAGACATTGGACAAAGTGATCTCTCTAGCAAAGATAAATGACAAAATCCTAATGTGCTTCCCCAGTACTTGGGATTCAAGGATCTGGCCCATCAAGGATGCCAAAAATCTAAATGAAATCACCACAGAAGCTCTATTGGGCAAGCTCAAATCTTATGAGCAGCTCATCAAGAATAGAGTAGAAGAGCAGAAGACAACTTCTCCAGCAGTCAGGAAGGAGAAGTCAATTGCTTTCAAGACAACAGAAGAACAGCCTGAAGACAAAGTCACAGGCAATGAAGAACTGATGAGCCTCCTAGCCAAGGGGTTATATAAAATGGCCAGGAAGGACTTCAGAAAAAGGTAATCAAGAGGCCAAGAAAAGCCAAGGTATGATAAATCAAATAAAAAGAGATTATTTGTTATGGTTGCAGGAAACCATGCAACATACTGCCTGATTGTCCAGAAAGTCAAAACAAGGAAAAGAAGGACAAGAGAGAAAAGAGAAAAGATAAAGACTCCAGAGGAAATCACTATGACAGATCCTCTTCCAGCAAGAACAGGCACACAAGGAAGGGATTTATTGCTGAAACATGGATTGAAACAGAAGAAGAATCTGATGCATCATCAAGTTCAAGTGATGATGAGGATGATGCACAAGAAAAAGATTTTTGCATGATGGCAATCAATGCATCTCAGAACAACACTGATTCAGAACATGAATCTGAATCTGAATCTGAACCAGAGCTAGAAGAAGACCAGGTAATTGCTTCATTTGATTTTAATTTTGAGGACTTCAAGTCCGAATTTAAAGCACTTTGTTTAGATTTACTTAAGTCTGAGAAAGGAATTATCTCTCTCAGAAATAAGTTATCTGAATACAGTACCTTAAGTTAAGATAACCTAAAACTCTCAGATGAGCTAGAATTTTGTAGGGAGCAGATAATGTTGGAACCCCTAGGTGATTTGGGATAGGTTATCTTCTTAGGTTGTGACACGTGTTGTATATAAGGGTCAAATTTTATGTGTTTCTTAAGTCTAGGCCATGTTATTAGAGTCAACAGATCAAAGGACCAACCTACAACACTGCCAAAGACTCAAGAATTAGAGAAATAAAGATTTAGAGAAAGAGATCTATGTTCGTCAATCTCAGGTCGACGATAGTCGTGCTCAGCTCAACTAACTCAGAGCTAAAATCTCTAAGCTGAGCTCAACGAACTCCGTTCTCAAATCAACTAACTCTTCAACACTCAGCGCCATAATTCACTCAAAGCCAAGGCTGACTCATAGACAAAGAACACCCGACGCTAGATGTGTTATTCAGTCAACACCAATAGATTGACCAAGTTCTTAGGTCGAAAAACTTCACAGTCTCAGGTCGACGAACATAGAGCACAGAATTAGTCAGTTTATGCACAGCAGTTGATTCACAGAGATCAGGTAGACTAAAGCTGATCTTAGTTTGACCAAAGCTGATCACAGTTCGACGAAAGCTGATTAGAGGTCGACGAAATCTCAGGTCGACGAAAGCTGATTACAGGTTGACGAAAGCTGATTAGAGGTCAACGAAAGCTGATCTCAGGTCGACGAAAACTGTAAGACATTTTGTTATTTATTCTTTCTCTTTCTGTCTCATCATTTTAACTATTATAGGATATTAATTCCCTTGTAAATCAATGCACTTATATTCTCTGAATAGATCCGTTACTGGCAGTATTGATTGCTAACATCCTCCATGGAATTAATTGCTTATATCTCGGGACAGACAAAGAATACAATAATTGACAGCATTCTTACCGTTTTCTCGTTCCCAAGATTTCGGCTGAACATTTATTGCAGAATTTCTTTTGAATTCGACGAAGTTGCAATGATCTAAGATACATCCCCCTACCAAGAAAACAACATCACATAGAAGAGCAGTGATTGATCATCACCTTGAGTCACAGCAAAGAAAACGTCCAGAAGTGCAGTGAAAAACAAATCTCAGAAAAATCAACATCTCTCAAGAGAAGAAGAGAGAACAATCATCACCATCAAGAGTCTTTATTTCTTTCTCTCCCCCTTTCTTTTCAGGGATCTCAAGTGACTGCAACATTCAAATCAGTCAAGGATCTCTGAAAAGCTGAAGGCCTACACCCTTGAACAAAGCTTCCACTCCTGAACCATTCAAGATCTTAGGGGGAGCTTTGACAACAAATAAGAATCCACACAGTCTTCTCATTTTGACTTGAGAAAAGAATACTTACATCACTCTCTTATTTCCACTTCTGTACAGGGTTTTAATTTCCTTCAAAATTATTCTGGTTGCAAGTCTCCATCCAAAAGACTTGAGGTTTGGTTTTTGAGCACCTGATCAAAAGCTCATTGGTGGCAGTCACCTGATCAAAACCTGTAGTGGATTCCTACCAAGGGTGGTAGAAGAGTGGATGTACCCAGTTGGGGAACCATAATAAATTTCTTGTATCGTCTGGTTGCTCCATCTTTTCTATTTTTGTTGTGGCTGTGTTTTTTAGATATTCTGTGTTCTTTGATTTACTTTTATCTGTGATAGTTAGATATAGTTGATAAAGGTAAAGATAATATATTGTTAAAGAATAAAATTTTAAAATAAAACAACACACAGACATACTCTATTCACCCCCCCCCCCCTCTAGAGTATATTAGATCTAGCCCTTACTTTCAATTGGTATCAGAGGTGGTTCTTTTGGTTGTACAAGCTAACCCTTGAACCAAAGATCATAAGTTAGATCTGTTCTCTTACTTCTTCTAGATCTATACAGGATGGCACAGAACAAAGAATATGCAAGCACCAGACCTCCAGTGTGTAACTTGTCTAAGTTCACACTCTGGACGGCAAGAATTTGACTCTACATGAATTCTATTGATGAGGATATATTTAATTCCATCTTAATAGGACCACCAGCTCCAGTGGCTTCAACCCCATCTAATTCAACAGACATGAGTCCAGTTCCACCCCCTGGATGGACAGATGCACAGAAGAAGGCAAAGATAGCTGATATCAGAGCCATGAACATATTGGCTAAAACAATGTCAGATGAGATATTTCAAAAGGTTGCAGAATGCTCATCAGCCAAGGCCATTTGGGACTCCCTGAACCAAATGGTGGCTGGATTAGCAGATGGGAGGAAGGATAGAAGATCCAACCTCATCACTCAATATGAAAACTTCAAAAAGGATGAAGCTGAAACAGAGGAAGTGATGTACAATAGACTCAGCTCCATTATCAGTGAGCTGAGGACTCTAGATAAGGAAATCACTTTGACTGAAGTGAATGACAAGATCCTCATGTGCTTCCCCTGCACATGGGACTCAAGAATCTAGCCCATCAGATAAACCAGAAGCACAACAGAGATCTCAATTGAAGCTCTAGTAGGAAAGCTAAAGTCCTATGAGCAGCTGATAAAATCAAGGGAAGCAGTAGCTGAAGTCAAGACTCCTACACCAACTAGGAAAGAGAACAACAAAGCTTTGAAAGTTACAGAAGACTCATAAGTCATTCCTTTGAATGAAGAATTGATGAGTCTCTTTGCCAAGAGATTCTTTAAGATGGCTAGAAAAGATTTCAGAAGGAAACCATCCAAGTATGAAGAAAAGCCAAGGTATGACAAAACACCATCTAAAGAAGTAGTGTGCTTTGGCTGCAGGAAACCTGGGCATTTCATCTCTGAGTGCCCAGAAGTTCAGAAGAAGGATAGAAGAAAGGAGGGTGACTCAAGGAAGGGTCATTACATCAAGCCTTCCTCAAGCAAGCACAAGAGAAAGGACAAGGGCTTTGTTGCTGAGTCATGGAGTGATACTGAAGAAGTGTCAACCTCCTCCAGCTCCAGTGAAGATGAAGAAGAGAAGAAGTCCAAAGAAGTTTGCCTCATGGCTATTGAGGCAGGCAGTAGAAGATCAGATGCTGATGAGTCTGAAGATGAAGAGATCTTATCAGCTGAGGATCAGGTAATAGCCTCTTATGATTTTGAATCAGAGGAATTTAAACTTGAATTTAAAAATTTGTGCTTAGACTTAATCAGCTCTGAGAAGGAAATCAAACTTCTCAGAGAAAAATTAAATGACCTAGATAAAACTACTGCAGAGAATGCTAACCTAACAAATGAACTTATTTCTGCTAATCAACAAATATCCTTTTTGAAATATCAACTTAGCAAGGCCAAGATATTAGAAGAATCCTTAAATGGGAGAAGTCTACAATTATTAGATATCACTAGTACTGTAAATGCTAGGATCAACAATAGTAAACTAGGATTAGGTGCCTCCCCTAGTAATCCACCTATAATTCAGAAAAATAATCTTTCTAAACCAGTAAAGTTTATATCTGACAAAGGAAAGAAAAATACTGAACAAGTCAATAGGGTTAATAAAGTTCTTGAACTGATTGAAATTAAAAATAACAATGTTCAACAATTATCGTCAAATGCAGATCGACGATATATGAACAGATCGTCGAACTCAGAATGACGATCTCTGAACACAAACATGAGTAATAATCATTCTTCGATCTATGATCGACGACATCAGTATGGTTCGTCGACAGAGATCGACGATTTTGGTACTCCAAGAATGAATACTCTCATTCTTCAAGTAGAGATCGACGATCTCATCCAACATCGTCGAGCTCAGTTCGACGATCCAACCAGAAATCGTCGATCCCAGATTTAATAACAGATATCCAAATTCTAAGAGCAACTTTAATCCTTTTAGCACATGGATAATACCACCCAGAAGATATCATCCCAAAGGCTATAAAGATTAACCTGAATGCTCATATATTTCCAGTTTTTCCTATGTAAATCAACAAGGACCCAAGGTCACCTGGGTCAAGAACAACTAAGTGTTATACTTGCAGATGAAGACCTATCCAGCATATAATCAACACTAGTGTCTGGATAGTGGCTGCTCCAAGCACATGACAGGCACCAGGGACGACTTAATTGACTATAAGTCCAAGCTAGGACCAAAGGTCATCTTTGGTGATTCAAATTGTTGCCAAACAGAGGGCTATGGCAAAATCAGGATTTGAGCTGTAACTTTCAAGAAAGTTGCATATGTGAGTGGGCTGAAGCACAATATCATTTCCATAAGCCAACTCTGTGATGAAGGCTATCAGGTATCATTCAACTCTGAATCTTGTACTATTACCTCAATAGAAAACAAACCAGTTGTAATTGGCAGTAGACAACGAAACATATATTTAGTTAATTTCCAGTCCATTACTTAAGATATATGTCTGCTTAACTTAGTTAGTAGTCAGAATGACTTATGACATAAGAGATTAGGACATGTAAATCTTAAAAACATTGCTAGGTTATCTAAGGACAACCTTGTGAGAGGCTTACCTTCTGGCCCCTACAAGAAGGAAGGTCTCTACAGGGCTTGTACACTAGGAAAGCAAACAAAATCTAGTGTTAAATCCATTAATAAGAGTGATTCACCTAGGATTTTTACTTACTACATATGGACCTTTTTGGACCTATTGTTGTACAAAGCCTAAGAGGGAAGTTTTATATCATAGTGGTTGTGGATGAATTCTCCAGATTCACTTGGGTTTTCTTTTTGAGAGCAATGTCAGATACTTTTTAAGTTCTTACAGATTTTCTCAAGAACATACAGATTGAGTATTCTACTCAAGTTGCATTGATCAGAAGTGATCATGACATAGTTTGAGTCTTTTCTTTTGCTAGAGTTATGTAGGAATGAAGGTATAAGACACTGCTTCTCAGCTCCTAGAACTCCTCAACAAAATGGGGCAGCTGAAAGGAAAAATAGAACACTCATTGAAGCTGCAGGAACATTACTTGCAGATGCTTACATGCCCCTATCCTACTGGGCAAAGGCAGTGAGCACAGCAAATTATGTCCTGAACAGAAGCTTGATACACAAACTAAAACATAAGACCCCCTATGAATTGCTCAAAGGGAAGAAACCAATAATTAACTATTTTAAAGTTTTTGGTTGTGTATGCTATATTAATAATAATGACAAAAAGCACATTAGATAGTTTGAAGCAAAGGCCGCAGTGGGAATTTTTCTAAGATATTCCCAATTCAGCAAAGCTTATAGGGTTTTTAATAAATCCACTTTGAAAATAGAAGAATCCATGAATGTTATATTTGATAAGACTAACATGTTTTATAAGTATAAAGAAATTTCTACCAGAAACCTCCTGTAGGTAAACAACTTGTGTGAGAAATTGGATGAATTGAAATTTACATCCCAGTCTCCTCAACAAGCCAATGAAGAAAGTGATGAAGAAAATCTGGATGCAGTTGAACCCTCCATAACAGTAGAAGTAATTCCACAAGAGGAATCCTTCCAAAATGTTGTTGCTGAACCAACTCCACCCGCTGATCTTGTCATACTGAGGGATCATCCCAGATCCCAAGTGATTGGAGACATAACAGTTGGTGTACAGACAAGACATCAACTTTACTAGGACTTGATGCATGCCTGTTTCCTCTCTCAAATTGAGCCTCAATCCATATCTGATGCAGAGCAAGATCCCCACTGGATCATTGCAATGCAAGAAGAGCTCAATCATTTGAGAGATGCAAGGTTTGGGATTTGGTTCCAAGACCAAAAGACTACCCATTCATTAGAACCAAATGGGTATTCAGAAATAAGCTTGATTCCCAAGGTGTGATTGTGAGGAACAAGGCTAGGCTTGTTGCTCAAGGATATAGATAAGAGGAAGGGATTGACTATGATCAAACCTTTGCTCCAGTTGCCTGGCTAGAAGCAATAAGGATATTTCTGGCCTATGCTTCATTCAAAAAGTTCAAAGTCTATCAAATGGATATGAAGAGTGCCTTCTTGAATGGGGAACTTAAAGAAGAGGTTTATGTTTAATAGACTCCAGGTTTTATTTCTTCAACTCATCCCACTTTTGTGTTTAAGTTGCACAAGGCTCTCTATGGTTTAAAGCAAGCTCCAAGAGCTTGGTATGAGACCCTAGCTAGCTTTCTATTAGAGCATGGTTTTTCAAGAGGCATAGTTGATAGGACTTTGTTTAAAAAATTTCATCATGATAAAATACTGTTAGTACAAATATATGTAGATGATATAATATTTGGCTCTACTGATCCCAAATTATGCAAGAGATTTTCTGATCTAATGCATTCAAGATTTGAGATGAGTAGCATGGGTGAGCTTTCCTACTTCCTTGGTCTCCAAGTGAAGTAGCTCCCTGATGGCATCTTCATTTCCCAGGCTAAATATGCCAAAGAGCTCATAAAGAAGTTTGGGATGGTTGATGCCTCAGCAAAGAAAACACCCATGCCTACAAATGATGTACTAGACTGATACACATGGGAAACCTATGGATCAGAAACTATATAGGGGCATTATTGGATCCATACTATACCTTACAGCAAGCAAACCTGATATTATGTTTGCTACATGCCTTTGTGCTAGGTTCCATGTGAACCCTAAAGAATCTCATCTAGTTTTTCTAAAAAATAATTTTAAGATATATAAAGGGTTGTCCTAGTGTAGGTCTCTGGTATCCTACTGATTCAGAGTTTGAGTTGACTGGATACTCAGATGCTGACTTTGCTGGATGTAGAGTGGACAGAAAAAGTACTTGAGGAACTTTTCAGTTCCTTGGTATGAGATTAGTGTCTTGGTTTTGCAAGAAGCAGTCATCTGTGTCTACATCAACTACTGAAGCAGAATATATTGAACCTGACAGTTGCTATTCCCAAATGCTGTGGATTCAAAACCATCTACTGGACTATGGTCTCAACTTAAATAATTCAACATTACTATGTGATAACACAAGTGCTATAGCCATAGCACAAAATCAAGTTAATCACCGCAGAACTAAGCATATAGATATCAGGCATCATTTCATTAGAGAGTGTGTAGACAAAAAAAAAATTAACCTTGTCTATATCTACACTGATTTACAAAGAGCTGATATCTTCACCAAACCTCTGGAGGAAAGAAATCATGCGTTCTTCATAAATCAGCTTGGAATAATAAATGGAGAAGAATTAGTTTAATTTCTGTCTGCACTCAACGAATTTATCAAAGTTCGTCGAACGGAGATCGGCGAACTGGGGGAAATTTGTGAGATATTTGTCGAACGGAGATCGACGAACTCTCTCTGTGTGAAGTTAGTTTCGTCGAACTGAGATCCACGAACCTACTTCAGAAAACGTTCGTCGAACGAAGATCGACGAAATGTCTTCAACCCTTCAAACTGAGATCGACGAATCATTTAAGTCCAAATTATTTCATCGACCTCAGATCGAAGATCTATTCATTTCTCGTGGAACGGAGTCTGTCGGTTCATATTCAGGAAAACACTATATTTAGGTTTTCTTCGACCTCCGTCCCGCGCTTTCAGTTCTCTTGCACTTGATCTTTGACTTTTCTTACAGGTATTCTCATGGCGATTCCCGGAGGCTCTCTTGTAGCGATGAAGTTTGATACAGGATTCGATCTGGATTTCGAATCCTTCCAATACTCTGACCCTGTGTTCGTGAACATTCTGCAAATTCTAGAAGACCAACATCTCAAGACTCTTCTATCAACACACATCAAAATATGTGGAACAGAGATCAGGGAATGGGTCTATACATCTACCACGGAGGAGAACGTGATGATAGGGATTATCACTGGTAATTCCATCTCCCTCACTCCCGTAGTTTTAAATGAAATATTTGGATTGCATAATGGTGAGGAGGAACTTGAAATTGAAACTGAAGAATTTGATATTATGCTGAGCCTCATGGGTTATTCAGGAGAAACCCCACAGAAACTGCTTAAAAAGCATTTATCTGTTGAATATAAGTTCCTTGCAGATATTGTAGGGAAAGTGCTGCTAGGAAAGAACTCTGCACATGATTACATTATCAGGTATCAATTCCTGGTTATGTGTGCAATAGTAAACAAGAAAGCCATTAACTGGGCTCAAGTTTTGGTTGATCTTATCAAAAAGAAGAACAACAAAAAGGAGGTATGCTTTGGACGGATCCTAGGGATCTTCCTCAAATAAAAGGATGCCGGATCCCGGGTCTCCCCAACCATATCAATTAATGCCTCAAAGAGACTTACCTGTGCTCTTTTGGGCAAGTGGGAGAGGACCATTACAAAGCCAACCAAGGCCCCTTCCTCTTCCACCATAACTTCTGAAATTACAAGGGCTACATCTGCCACTCCTCACCCCTCTACAGAGATTCTATCCATCCCTCCACCTCCTCCTGATTCTCAAGCTCCATCTCAGCCTCAAGTTCAACAAACCAAATCCTCCACTTCCATTCTAATAAATACCCCTACACCACCAGCATCTCCAATTCCTTCTTCCCGTACACATATTCCATCCAACTCTCCCTCTCCTAGGGATGATACACCAATCCCTACTCCTCCCCAATCTCCTTTTCCATCTCATCTTGCTGATATCCCCCTCTCCACTCTCTCTTTAATCCCATCCTTCAATCTACTATCATATCCTCTGAACACTCCTTCTCCTCAACAATCCCTTCAATAGGACCCCCTTCCAGAAACCTTCAATCAACAACCTCCTCCAGCAACTATCATCACTACCTCTATACCTTTTCAACAACCTCCTCCAGCAACTATCATCACTACCTCTATACCTTCTCAACAACCTCCTGCCCAAACATCTAACTCGACATCTTTGAATTCCTCTATCATCAAACCACTTCTTGAGCTCCTCAAGCCTATCCTCCAAACCATCATTGCAAAGGCTATTTCACCTCTATCTATCTCCATATCCTCTCTTTCTTCTCAAATCTCTACCCTCACCTCTACCCTCTCTTCATTTGGGGGCCTGGCTTCAGTAAATACTAAAACAAGGCAGGGGAGTTACTTAATGATGAATTAGTAACAGCAGCACCAGCAGCAACAACAGGAACAAATGGTGATACTATACTTAGTGATGTAGTAGCAACAGCAGCACCAACAGCAGCACCAACAGCAGCACCAGCAGTAGTAGCAGGACCAAATGTTGATATGGAACCAGATTTTCTACAGTTTCTTGATACTGATATGGAATTTGCTGATATAGAGACAACTGACTCAGGAGCAGATGTAGATAATCAGTGTACAGATATTATAGTATCCAATGCTCAAGAGACCAGGTTGCCAGATGTTCTTCCTAAAAGGGTTTACTTCATTAAATTTAAAGTAAATCTACATAATCTACTGAAAATTTTTGGATCCTATATTCTGTTCTGCCTCTCCTCTCCCACTCAATCATCCAGAGCAATAGTATGCTACACCTCCCCTGCAAGTTCAGAAGTGTTAGCCAGTATAAAGGAAAGTCTGATAGCTCCTCCAGCAATATTATATGAACAAAGATCTAGCCCTCCTGGGCCAACTTATATCATAGATGATAGCCCTATTCCTAGTTTGGATGATCTAATCAATCAGGACATTACTGTGGAAGCTGAAGCAGCTGAAGCTGAAGTTGTTCCCAATCCAGCTAGCAAAGAAATTCCCAAGGATCTGATCAGTCAGATTGATGAAATGTATGACAATCCTTAGTAACAATCTGATGATGATGATGATGATGATGATTCTGATGATGCTCCTAAGAGGAAGCAAGCCTCAAAGAAAAGGAAAGCTCCACCTCCACCTGCTCCCAAACCTGGAAATACCAATGATACACCATATTACATCCTACAAAACATAACTCCATACAAGGGTATGCCAGCATGGATGTGGCTATCTAAAAATGAACAGAAAGTAAGGAAGAAAAGTAGGAGGTATTCTCCTTCTCCACAAAAGTTCAGAAAAGATCCTCCTCCTCCTCCAACTGCAGGTGCCTCAGGAACTTTATCTCAGAGCTTAGAAGGACTCACTAAACCTACTCTCACTAAAACTTATCAAAGACAGGGAAGACCTTCTCATTCTTATGGAGACAGTCAGCATAAACAGAGACATCAGTCTTATTCCAGACATCAGTCAGCACAACAGAGTATTTCTAACCCAACTTTTTCCCCTCCTCCATCTCCTAACAAAGCTTATAGCCCTGAAGAACCTCCAATTCTAGCTTATGATCCTGAAACCAGTCAACCTACAAGAATGGCTAGATTCAAGGAATCTGTGGCTCTCTCATAAATCAGGCAAGCCAAAGAAAAAGGTCAAGACTCTTCACAGTTCTCTACTATTTCTAGCTACAGGAAGAAAGAGTTTGAAAGATATAAAGTAGGAAAATTATTCAATGCTGATGAATACATGAGTCTACATCCTGAAGTAGTGGTTCCAAGAACTACCTCACAAGTGACTATTGGTGATGCTGATATGACCATGACTATGAAGCAATCTCATGATCCAAACAGGATATTCAAATTTGCTAAGCCTTCTAACTCTCAATAGAACATTTAAACTGTTTATTTTATGTGCTTACTGTGAACAATCTGGGTACATAGCCTTATAAGTATACTGATAGCTTATTTATTCTATCAGTTATCTCAGTTTTCATGTTATGTTTACTTCATTTTGTTTTGTAATTCTTTCTATTTATTTGAAGTAACCTCACCCAAATAGGAGGAGATTGTTGGAACCCCTAGGTGATTTGGGCTAGGTTCTCTTCTTAGGTTGTGACCCATGTTGTATAGAAGGGTCAAATTTTATGTGTTTCTTAAGTCTAGACCATGTTCTTAGAGTTAACAGATCAAAGGACCAACCTACAACACTACCAAAGACTCAAGACTTAGAGAAATCAATATTTAGAGAAAGAGATATACGTTCGTCGATCTCAGGTCGACGATAGTCATGCTTAGACTGACTAACTCAGAGCTAAAATCTCTGAGCTGAGCTCGACGAACTCCGTTCTCAGATCGACTAACTCTTAAACACTCAGCGCCATTATTCACTCAAAGCCAAGGCTGACTAAGAGACAAAGAACACTCGACGCCAGATGTGTTATTCACTCAACACCAACAGATTGACCAAGTTCTTAGGTCGACTAACTTCATAGTCTCAGGTCGACGAATATAGAGAGCTGAATTAGTCAGTTTATGCACAACAGTTGATTCACAGAGCTCAGGTCGACGAATGTTGATCTTAGTTCGACGAAAGGTGATCAGAGGTCGACGAAATCTCAGGTCGACAAAAGCTGATTAGAGGTCGACGTAAGTTGATTAGAGGTCGACGAAAGATGATCTTAGGTCGATGAAAATTGTAAGACATTTTTTTATTTATTCTTTATCTTTCTGTCTCATCATTTTAACTATTATAGGCTATTAATTCCCTTATAAATCAATGCACTTATATTCTCTTAATAGAGCCGTTACTAGAAGTATTGATTGCTAACATCCTCCATTGAATTTATTGCTTATATCTCGGGACAGACATAGAATAGAATAATTGACAGCATTCTTGCCGTTTTCTCGTTCCCATGATTTCTGCTGAAAATTTATTGCAGAATTTCTTTTGAATTCGACAAAGTTGAAGTTGTTGGGTATTGTATCCACACTCACCTAGATTTGCATGAAGTCACCCATGAACTAAGTTGAATCCAGTTGTATTTGATATTTCTCTTTAGCCATATGCTTGCAGGTGTACACTTTAAGTATAGACCAATGTCAGTCTGCAATGGGTCATCAAACACAGGACTTAACAGTGTAATCCCTCACTGTGTAATCCAAGGTGTTGACTCATGTGTAGCCTCTCTATTGGAATATACTTAACCTCAAATCACTTGGAGAAAAGGACAAAAGCTGAAGCTGAAGAAGTTTTATTTGAAAATATTTTTCTGTAACTTAGAATTTTTGCTAAGTCATTTTTGCTCGAGAAGTACAATAGTGCTCGAGTAAATTACAACTCTAGGTCTCGAGAAGTTTTTAAAGTGCTCGAGAAAAAGCTCAGCTTGCTCGAGAACTTTTTCTTTCAAATCTGGCTAAGTCATTAATGCTCGAGAGAAAGTTTTCCTTTCTCGAGAAAATGACTTTGCTGCTCGAGAACTAGAATGCTGTGCAAAAATATTTCTAAGAAAAAGTACTCGAGAAATATAACTCTTCTTCTCGAGAAAAAGTCTACCTTTCTCGAGAACGATTTCTCTGTTGTTATTTTTCTAAGTTTCTGTGCTCGAGAACAGCTTTAGCTTCTCGAGTACTTTCCTCCAGATTTTCCTCTATGTTCAAGTGCTCGAGAAATAATCCATTTGCTCGAGTACTCTAGTCTTCAGGATTTTGATTAAGTCTTTGTGCTCGAGAAGTTTCAAGTTCTCGAATACTTTCTTTCCAGTACTCGAGCAAGTTTATTGTGTGCTCGAGTAATCCAGATATACTTTTTCTTCTAAGTATAAGTGCTCGAGTAGTACAATTAGTGCTCGAGAAAGTTATTGTTGACAGTATATTTTTCTAAGTCTCAGATCTCGAGACAATCATTTCTATTCTCGAGAACTCCTTGATTCAGTGCTCGAGAACAACCTTCAGTTCTCGAGTACTTCTGACTTAAACTTTTTCTAATTCTGAAATTGTCAAAATCGTTGACCCCCTATTTGTTCTATTTTTCCAATCCTTAATCTGTCATCATCTAATTGGCCCACGTGGCATTACTTTCAATACGATTTGATTTCTGACCGATTAGGCTCCCTATAAAAGGTCTAATCAGTCTCTCTTTTCATTAAGAAGAACTTTAATTATCGTTTATCTTTTCTCTCTCTTCAAGAACGTGAAACGAAAAAGGGCCGAAAAACCCTAAGTTCCCGATTCGTCTTCCCGGTCGCCGCCGCTCACTGTTTCCATCTGGAAGGCCGCCGACGAAGAAAGATCGACGAAGTGACACATAGAATCAAGATCGACCTCGACTTTTTTCGAATCTCTTGATTCCGTGTGTTCCGAAGAACCAGATCTCAAGATCGACGACTGTATCTTCTCCGACTGATTCCTGACAGAGCCGCCATTGTTGAAGGAAGAAGAGACGTCAAGATTTTCTAGATCTGTCACAGTATTATCATTTTCTGTAAATCTTTATTCTGTAGGAGATTCTTCTCCGAGTTGTAGGAGTTTTCACTCCGAGAATTTGTTGTAGGAAGATTGTGCTTCCGAGTGTAGATCCAGGTTGGATCGAGTTGTAAGATTTCTTTAATCTGAGATAAGTGGAGTAGCCGAGTCTAGTGCGTTACTAGATCGGTGAGAGGGAAAGTGGAGTACCCAAGATCGGGGAACCACTATAAATCTTGTGTCGTCTGTGCTTGTGTTCTTTTTGTGTGTGCTGCGATTAGTTTTATTTTATTCCGCAAAAGACGTCGCAATCACCTATTCACCCCCCTCTAGGTGATAATTTAGACAACTAGTCAACTTTCAATTGGTATCAGAGGGAGGTTGATCATATAAAGGTTAACACCTTGATCAGATCTGCCCTAAGTTGTCTAAGAAGTTAGCCAAGCATGGATAAGGCAAAAGATTTTGCAAAGCTTCCACTGTGCACCAAGACAAACTTTCCCATGTGGAAAGAAAGAATTAAATTCTTTATGGAAGCTGTGGATCCAAGGATCTTTATGATAGTTGAAGAAGGTCCCTATGTTCCCATGACAACCTCCACAATAAATCCTACTCTAAAGGTACCAAAGAAACTGATGGATCTTGACAAAGATGAGATTGCACTTGTCTCGTTGGACAAGAAAGCTAAAAACATCATAGCAAGTGCAGTTGATGACTCTATGCTACTGAATCTGATACATTGCCAAAGTGCTAAGGAAATGTGGCAGTGTCTGTTAGTCCTGATGGAAGGCACTGAAGAAGTAAGGGATGACAGAAGATCCCTTCTGAATCAAAAATATGAAGCCTTCAGACAAGGACCAAAGGATTCAATCACAGATACTTTTGAGAACTTCAGCAAAATTGTTAATGGTCTGAAGGGGTATGGCAGGAAGTTCACTAATGGTGACCTGAATGACAAATTCCTCAGATCCCTGACGAAAGAGTGGGATACCAAAGTATGTGCCATTCGGGAGTTTGGCAGACTAGCAGAGACTGACCCACAGAATCTCTTCGGAAAGCTGATGTCTTATGAGATGCAAATAAATACAAGAAAAGCCGAAGAAGAGAAGAGCAGATCCTCTTCAAAGGGTAAGACTGTTGCCTTGAAGGCAGAAAGCACAAAAAAGGTCAAAGCTCAATCATCTACTCCTGCTCAGGAAACAATTGAGAGTGAAGAAAGTTCAGAGCCCAGTTCATCAGGCTCAGAGTTGTCTGAAGGAGAGTTCTCTCTCTTATCAAGACAGTTCAAGAAGTTTCTGAACAAAAAGAAGAATTGGAGAGGCAAGGATGCCTCACATAGACAATCACATTATGAAAGTGATCGAAGAAAGAAAGGCTCAAGCAGCCATGACAGGTATGTTCCTAAACAGAACAAACATGTTTCATCTGACATAGTTTGCTATTGTTGCAACAAGCCAGGTCATATGATTGCTGAATGCCCTCATAAGAAAAGAGAAGGAGGAAAGAAGGAAAGCAAGAAACCCTTTCACCAAAAGAAGAATGAAAGGAGCTTCGTGGCTAAGAAAACAAAGACCCTCAGCGACTCAGACTCCTCGGAGTCAAGTGAGGAAGAAGAAGCATATTTTGGGCTGATGGCTCAAACTGATGAGGAGACAGAACCCCAGTACACTGGGAAGGTAAACTCTCACACACCTCTTTCTGAATCTGAGAGTTCTGAACATGAGAATGAGGACAGCTCTTATGACGATGAGTCTGAACTCATGGTTCAGTACAGAGAGCTGATCAAGGCCTACGACAAATGTCGAAAGGTCGTGAAAGCTCAAGCCAAAGAGATTAAGTCTCTTAAGGCAAGTGAAAGCTCTTTGAGAGAAGAAGTTCTTGAGATGGAATCACTCAAAGGTAAGCTTAACTCTGCCATAAAAGAATTGAATGAGACACTTAGTCTCGTCAGTCTGAAAGAAAAAGTCATTGAGAAACTGGAAGAGCAGTTTGAGGCTGAGAAGAAGCTTGTTGAGAGCTTCTCCAAGCCTAAGACAGTTCTTCCACTGATTGCTGGATTTTCAGCACAGACTGATGGTGCTGGACTAGGCCATGTAGCCTCTTCTAGTAAGACTTCTAGAAGGAATAAGACTCAACGAAAGAATAAGGCAGCCAAGAAAGCCTTAGCCAAAGAAAAAGGGAAAGCCCCTCAAGAATAGACTACCTTTAATAAGGTAATCTACCCGACAAATAAGTTTGATCTTGAGTCATCCTATGGACACTGGTCTAGGCCTACTTATGTAGAGCCAAAGTCTAGATACCAAGGATGGGCACGTCCTAGAAACTTTGGCGAAAGTGTTTTTAAAGCACCTTATGAAGAAATCAGTCTTCAGAGCTATGGTCCATATAATCATGGTCATAACTTTAAGAAAGCACCGAAAGTGAAAGAAGTTGAAGTCTTGTCCACCAAAGAGAGGAAAGCATGTTCATGTCATCAACATGAAGCATCCACCTCCAGTGCAGCTTCTCCTGCTAGACCTCATGTCAAGATGGTCAAGCAAGAGAAAAATGGACAAAGATACAATAGATTTCATTGTTGGTGTTGTGGCAAGATTGGTCACTTCGCCATCGATTGTTGGTTCAACAAAAGTGTTTATGCTGCCCCAAGAGTTATCAATGTGAGAAAGACCGCTCACGATGCTAACATCGGTAGGGGGAGCAATCTAACAAGAGACCAAGGACCCAAACAAATTTGGGTTCCTAAGGAAAAATAATTTTGTGGTTGCAGGTATGTCCAAAGGCCAATAGAACGCCAATATGGTACTTGGACAGTGGATGTTCTCGGCACATGACCGGAACAAAAAGTTTACTTCAAAATTACTCTCCAATCGAGAACGGACCAAAGGTCATCTTTGGAGGCTCCGACCGGGGAGTTACAAAAGGATATGGTACAATTTCTAACGGTAGTGTATCCTTCTCGGATGTTGCTTATGTTGAGGGATTAGAACATAATCTCATAAGCATAAGTCAATTATGCGACAAAGGATACGTTGTTGAGTTTCATGCCAACAAGTGTTTGATAAAAGCGGTTGATAAACAAGAAACCATTTTATCCGGCACTCGTAGCAGAAACATATTTTGTCTTAATTTTATTTGCTTGGATTCCTCTACCCCAGTATGTCTTCTTGCTAAAGATAGTGCATCTCTTAGTGACCAATGGCACAAGAGATTAGCACATATTAATTTCAAAACAATTCATAAATTGTTTTCGAAGAATTTGGTGCGTGATGCTCCAAATGTTAAGTGCGAAAAGGAAAGACCTTGTCACGCATGCATTAAAGGCAAGCAAACAAGGGCTACTTTTAAAAGCATTATTGGCAAAGATTCGGACAGGTGTTTACACCTTCTTCATATGGACTTGTTTGGTCCACTGCAAGTTAGAAGTTTAGGAGGTAAGGATTATACGTTGGTTATTGTTGATGATTACTCGCGCTTTGCGTGGGTGTTCTTTTTGAAACACAAGTCGGATACCTTTGATATTTTCACTAATTTTGTCAGGCAAATACAGAATGAGTACAACTGCTCCATTGTCAAAATCAGAAGTGACAATGGAACGGAATTCAAATCTGGGGCCATGACGGAATTTTGTGAAAGCCTTGGTATCCTTCATGAGTTTTCCTCTCCTCGGACTCCACAACAAAATGGAGTAGCTGAGAGAAGAAACAGAACACTCATAGAGGCTTGCAGGACTATGTTGAGTGATGCTTCACTACCGGAATATTTCTGGGCTGAAGCCGTCAACACTGCATGTCACGTGCAAAATCGAGCACTCATAAACAAGAACCATGATAAGACTCCTTATGAACTTTTAAAAGGCAGGAAGCCAACAATATCTTACTTTAGAATCTTTGGTTGTAAGTGCTTTGTACTTAACAACGGCAAGTATCATACCACTAAGTTTAGCGAAAAGAGTTTTGAAGGCATTTTCGTAGGCTATAGTAGCCAAAGTAAAGCATATAGGATCTTTAACAAGAAATCCTTGGTGGTAGAAGAATCAATTCATGTTATTTTTGATGAGACGAGTTGGTTGCAAAGCAACTCGTCTAGTGTGTTACTTGAAGCTGCAGGTTCCAAGATAAATGAAATAAAGTTGGAGGAACCAAGTGAAGAGAAGGGTGATACCTTCATCGAGATCACTTCTCCAACTACAATTGAGAATGAAGATCAGGATATTGAAGCAGTTCAAAGAAATGAAGTCACTCCAGATGCTGAAGATGTTCCAGATGCTAGGACATTAGAGCTCAGACACTTGAAGGATCATCCAATAGAACAGATCATTGGAAATCCTCGAGACGGTGTCAGAACTCGTAGAGGTACCACTAATGAAAATTTATATTTAAGTTTTCTATCTCAGGTGGAACCAAAGAAGTTTGAGGAAGCAAACTGTGACGCATCATGGATACTAGCCATGGAAGAGGAGCTGAACCAATTCAAACGGTGTGAAGTTTGGAAGCTTGTACCAAGACCCAAAGATAAGAACGTTATAGGAACCAAGTGGGTGTATCGGAACAAGCTAGATGAAGATGGTACAATAATAAAGAACAAGGCGCGTCTCGTCGCCAAAGGATACTGACAAGAAGAAGGAATAGACTTCGATCAAACATATGCTCCAGTGGCAAGATTGGAGGCAATAAGGTTATTTCTAGCATATGCTGCATTAAAAGGTTTCACCGTCTATCAAATGGACGTGAAGTCTGCCTTCCTTAATGGAAACATAAAGGAAGAAGTATATGTAGAACAACCTCCAGGTTTTGTTGATCCAAACTCTCCTAACCATGTCTACTTTCTATTTAAAGCACTGTATGGTCTCAAGCAAGCTCCCCGAGCTTGGTATGAGACATTGTCTACTTTTCTTCTTGAGAACAAGTTCACAAGAGGAAAGATAGACAAGACATTATTTCTTAGGGAAATAAAAGGCAAGATTTTGCTAGTGCAAATCTATGTCGATGACATTATTTTTGGCTCAACTGACGACAACCTTTGCAAAAAGTTTTCTAAACTAATGCAAGGGAAGTTTGAAATGAGCAGTATGGGTGAGTTGAAGTATTTCTTGGGACTCCAAGTGAAACAATCTGAGGATGGAATTTTCATATCTCAGACGAAGTTCACAAAGGAGTTGATTAAGAAATTTGGATTGGAGAACGCATCTACAATGAAAACTCCAATGGCCTCAGCTATGTCTCTGGATAAGGATGAGAAAGGGAAACCTTTTGATGAAACCAAATACAGAAGCATAATTGGGTCACTACTCTACCTTACTGCTAGTAGGCCAGACATAATGTTCTCAACATGTGTATGTGCTAGATTTCAGGTGAACAGTAAGGAATCTCATTACGCTGCTGCAAAGCGAATTTTGAGATACCTTAAAGGTACACCAAATCTTGGCTTATGGTACCCAAGAAGTAATGACAATGAACTGATTGGCTATTCAGATGCAGATTTTGCAGGTAGCAAGGATGATAGGAAGAGCACCTCAGGAACATGTCAATTCCTAGGAAGAAGGCTTATTTCCTGGAGTAGTAAGAAGCAGAATTGTGTCGCAATCTCAACAGCCGAGTCAGAGTACATCTCTGCAGGCAGTTGTTGTGCACAACTGCTTTGGATCAAAAATCAGCTTGAAGATTACAACCTGAAGTTTGAAGACATTCCTCTGATGTGTGATTCATCAAGTGCAATTGCCATTGCCAACAATCCAGTGTCACACAGCAGAACAAAACATATAGAGTTGAGATATCATTTTATACGGGAGCATGTGGAGCGAGGAGATATCAATCTTCAATATGTTCCAACAGATAGACAAGTTGCAGACATTTTCACAAAGCCACTGGATGAGGCCAAGTTCTCTTTCTTCAAGACAGAACTTGGGATGCTCAACAAAGAGGACTAAGAAAAAAGCTAAGTAATTCTTTCTCGGGAACTTTACTTTTGCTCGAGAACGATGCTCGAGAACTGTCTACTTCTCGAGCAAGCTTCTCAAGAACTCTTTATTCTGCTCGAGAAAACTTCTCGAGAACTTTCGGTTACGAAAATTTCCTAAGTTCTTTTGTCTCGAGAACTTCACTCGGGGTACTCGAGAACTTAATAAAGTACTCGAGCCTACTTCTCGAGCACTTGATACTTACGAAAATTCTTAACCCTAATTTCCCGAGTACAGTTTTTGTTAGCTTTTATTATTTTTCGAAATGCCTAGTAGCAGTCCAGATCATTTCTGCCGCTCATTTACAATATGTATATAAATAGTCAGATTAAAATCGTTAAATCCACTAATCCCAAAATCCCCAAATATCTTGAGACTCTTCGCCTTCCGCCGGTGCCGTGAAAACCAGGAAAACCCCAGTTTTTCTCCGTTTTTCTTCAATGGCTTCATCTTCTTCCATCGCCAAGCTCGGAATCGGCAGTGAACTCCTTCGAGATGGCATTGCAGACATATCCCCAGACTTTCAGAACCTCTTGAACCTCCTGGATATAGCCGGCCTCACTTTTGTCCTAGAACAGAAGTGTCGTCTCCTTCTTCCTCAGGTTCATGAATTCTACCAGAATTTGACAGTCAACACCAGTGGTCATGTTCTCCGATCTACTGTTTCTGGCATCAAGGTCAAACTCACCGCCTCCATCATCAATCAGTTGCTTCATCTACCTCCAGTCACAGAACCAGAAGACCTAACCCATGCAGACTATAACCGTGCCTATTCCTTCTGTGGAATCGCCGGCATACCCTCTGGTATTCGACGCCCCCAGCTGAACCCAGAGAGCAAATTCCTTCTGGACATTGTCGGCAAATGCCTTCTCTGTGCTACTGGATCAATCAAACATGCTACAGGAGAGATGTTTGATGTGATGACCTCCATAATCTGCAGGAAGCAATATCCTTTTGGCAGACTGATTCTTGATCACATCAGGTCCAGTCTCAAGAAGCCTGGATTTGCCAGAATAATAACCCTTCTACTCAGTGAACTTGACCCAGCAGTGTTCTCAATGTCCAAAGGCAGTGTTCTGCACTACATGAAGAGGCTCACAGTGGACTCCATTAACAGATGGGAGTTGAAATTGCAGAATACCACCCAGGCCACCAGGGCTCAAGAACAAGTTCAGGAAGAGGTTGTCAGGACTCCACCTCCCTCTCCTCATCCAGCAATTGAGGGGGAGCCTGCACAACCTTCCCCAGCTGCAAGAATTCCCCCAGTTCCTGCTACAACAGTTGTGGTAAAGGATGTTCCAGAGTACAGGATTCCATCCTCCCCTCCAAACCCAGAGATTGTCATCCAGGATGCTTCTCTTGAGGGGGAGCCTGCCTCCATGGATATAGATCTGACTATCACTTCAGAACAAATTGATGCAATGATCACTGAACTCACTTCTGAGCACCCCAGTTTAGCATCAACAGCTCCAGACTCAGTTCCAGATTCTGCTCCAGCCACTGCTCAGGACCCAGCTTCACTTGAACCAGTTCCAGAACTGTCTCAGAAACATGCTTCTCCAGAACCAGTTCAGCCCTCCAGTTCACTTCCCCCATCACCTTCTCACCTAGCTGATACCCAAGGACAGCAAGCTGCTGCTTCCTCCACAACCACTCCCTCTTCTTTTGAGCCAATGACTGACATCCCAGAAAATGATGAGGATGTTCAGGAAGCAGAGTCCAGGATTCCTCTAAGGCCACACTACTCCATCCCAACTTTCCTTCCTTCAGGAAATGAAGAAGATGACAACATCCCTCTGAGAAGACAGCCATCCACTTCAACTGTTGTAATTGAAGAGATCACCCCCAGCCCCTCCAATGCACCTTCTCCACCTGCTGCTGCTCAACCACCTCCATCCAGTCTTGCTCCTGCAAGTGCTCCTGCTGCTACTGATTCCATCATAACACTGTTAACACAGTTGTTTGCTGAACAGAAAACCTACATAGACACTGCTGTCAAGAAGGTTCAAGACCAGGTGACTGCACTTGAGAAGGCCATGCACAAAGGCTTTGCTGAAATCCAGGTGAACACAGATACCCTGAAAGAAGCATTTCACAAAGGAGGATTGGCCTTGGATCATACTATAATAAGTATTGGCCACCTCATGGATCAATCAGTTGTGTTGGCTAATAATCAGATTCAGTTGGATAAAAGGACAGATGACAAGTTCTTTAACCTGACAGGTGAGGTTGGCACCTTTAAGGAAGATGCTATTGCAACCCTTACTACAGAAGTCAGAAAGGGGGAGGAGATTTTCAAGACTATCTCAGCTAAACATTCTGAATCCATCTTGACCAGAATTACCAATGCCAGCCTTGAAACCCAAGCTGACATAGAAGCCAAAGTCATCAAGGCTCAGAATGCATTCCACACCTCCCTGAAAGAAAATGTGCTGAAACATATTGACTCTGTCAAGTTTCATGCCTTTGATACCTCTGTCTGGATGCACAACAATATATTCCCTGACCATCAGATTGACTCCAACTCAATTCCCTATCATCTGAACCCAGTTGCAGTCAGAGCAGCCCTTGCTGAAAGTACTCAAGCCTCTGCTGCCCAAGCTGCTGCTGATGCAATGGCTGCTGTCCAAGCTGAAGAAGATGCTGCTGCTGCTGCTGCCCTTGCTCAGAAGGCCTTCTTTCCATACATTGAACTTCAAGAAACTTTCATGCCATCTGGAGAGGTGTGGGAAGATCTACCTAACCAGCCACCTAATATCCAAACAAAGAAAAGGAAATATGGGGAAGGGCCCTCTGCAAGGAGATCTGCACCTGAACATGATCAAGGCTACAGAAGAAATCAGGATGAACCAAGGCAGTATCCAGTACACTCTGAAGTCTGGAGCCCCACCTCCAGGACTTTAATCCTTGAAACTCTGAAGCTGGTAACTCAATTCAGTGAGAGATAACAAGAATTCTACAGCCATGAGGAATGGAGAAAGTATGACAAGAACTGTATTCAGAGGAGGCTGCATGAGTCTAAGTATGGATTTAACAATGCTGCAGCTCCTCCTAAACCTGAAAAGTACTTTCCCAAGCCCTTCAGCTACTTTGAGAGACAAGAGCAGAAGAGATGGCAAGAGGGTGAAAGACAAAAGAGACAGGCTGATGGCAAGAAGAAGTAACCTGCACTCTATTTCATAACAGCTTTTGTATCTTTGGAAATAGTGGGATTTAAAAACATTAATCTGAAAAATCTGATTACTTATATACCTATATGTTTTTGATTGTGCTGTGATTCATTTCTGTTATTCCTGCTCTAGGTTATTTTGATTATGTCACATATGTCTTGCTTACTTGTTGTTATGTATTATTTGTTAAGGGATTCAGCTTAGTGTATAGGGTTCTGACTTCTGCAAATAGGGGGAGATTGTTGGGTATTGTATCCACACTCACCTAGATTTGCATGAAGTCACCCATGAACTAAGTTGAATCCAGTTGTATTTGATATTTCTCTTTAGCCATATGCTTGCAGGTGTACACTTTAAGTATAGACCAATGTCAGTCTGCAATGGGTCATCAAACACAGGACTTCACAGTGTAATCCCTCACTGTGTAATCCAAGGTGTTGACTCATGTGTAGCCTCTCTATTGGAATATACTTAACCTCAAATCACTTGGAGAAAAGGACAAAAGCTGAAGCTGAAGAAGTTTTATTTGAAAATATTTTTCTGTAACTTAGAATTTTTGCTAAGTCATTTTTGCTCGAGAAGTACAATAGTGCTCGAGTAAATTACAACTCTAGGTCTCGAGAAGTTTTTAAAGTGCTCGAGAAAAAGCTCAGCTTGCTCGAGAACTTTTTCTTTCAAATCTGGCTAAGTCATTAATGCTCGAGAGAAAGTTTTCCTTTCTCGAGAAAATGACTTTGCTGCTCGAGAACTAGAATGCTGTGCAAAAATATTTCTAAGAAAAAGTACTCGAGAAATATAACTCTTCTTCTCGAGAAAAAGTCTACCTTTCTCGAGAACTATTTCTCTGTTGTTATTTTTCTAAGTTTCTGTGCTCGAGAACAGCTTTAGCTTCTCGAGTACTTTCCTCCAGATTTTCCTCTATGTTCAAGTGCTCGAGAAATAATCCATTTGCTCGAGTACTCTAGTCTTCAGGATTTTGATTAAGTCTTTGTGCTCGAGAAGTTTCAAGTTCTCGAATACTTTCTTTCCAGTACTCGAGCAAGTTTATTGTGTGCTCGAGTAATCCAGATATACTTTTTCTTCTAAGTATAAGTGCTCGAGTAGTACAATTAGTGCTCGAGAAAGTTATTGTTGACAGTATATTTTTCTAAGTCTCAGATCTCGAGACAATCATTTCTATTCTCGAGAACTCCTTGATTCAGTGCTCGAGAACAACCTTCAGTTCTCGAGTACTTCTGACTTAAACTTTTTCTAATTCTGAAATTGTCAAAATCGTTGACCCCCTATTTGTTCTATTTTTCCAATCCTTAATCTGTCATCATCTAATTGGCCCACGTGGCATTACTTTCAATACGATTTGATTTCTGACCGATTAGGCTCCCTATAAAAGGTCTAATCAGTCTCTCTTTTCATTAAGAAGAACTTTAATTATCGTTTATCTTTTCTCTCTCTTCAAGAACGTGAAACGAAAAAGGGCCGAAAAACCCTAAGTTCCCGATTCGTCTTCCCGGTCGCCGCCGCTCACTGTTTCCATCTGGAAGGCCGCCGACGAAGAAAGATCGACGAAGTGACACATAGAATCGAGATCGACCTCGACTTTTTTCGAATCTCTTGATTCCGTGTGTTCCGAAGAACCAGATCTCAAGATCGACGACTGTATCTTCTCCGACTGATTCCTGACAGAGCCGCCATTGTTGAAGGAAGAAGAGACGTCAAGATTTTCTAGATCTGTCACAGTATTATCATTTTCTGTAAATCTTTATTCTGTAGGAGATTCTTCTCCGAGTTGTAGGAGTTTTCACTCCGAGAATTTGTTGTAGGAAGATTGTGCTTCCGAGTGTAGATCCGGGTTGGATCGAGTTGTAAGATTTCTTTAATCTGAGATAAGTGGAGTAGCCGAGTCTAGTGCGTTACTAGATCAGTGAGAGGGAAAGTGGAGTACCCAAGATCGGGGAACCACTATAAATCTTGTGTCGTCTGTGCTTGTGTTCTTTTTGTGTGTGCTGCGATTAGTTTTATTTTATTCTGCAAAAGACGTCGCAATCACCTATTCACCCCCCTCTAGGTGATAATTTAGACAACTAGTCAACTTTCAGAAGTGATCTAAGATACATCCCCCAACCAAGAAAACAACATCACACAGAAGAGCAGAGATTGATCATCACCTTGATTCACAGCAAAGAAAACGTCCAGAAGTGCAGTGAAAAACAAATCTCAGAAAAATCAACTGCTCTCAAGAGAAGAAGAAAGAACAATCATCACCATTAAGAGTCTTTCTTTCTTTCTCTCCCCCTTTTTTTCAGGGATCACAAGTGACAACAACATTCAAATCAGTCAAGGATCTCTGAAAAACTGGAGGCCTATACCCTTGAACAAAGCTTCCATGCCTGAACCATTCAAGATCTCAGGGGGAGCTTTGAAGACAAATAAGAATCCACATAGTCTTCTCATTTTGACTTGAGAAAAGAAGACTTACATCACTCTCTTATTCCCACCACTGTACATGGTTTTAATTTCCTTCAAAATTATTCTGGTTGTAAGTCTCCTTCCAAAATACTTGAGGTTTGGTTTTTGAGCACCTGATCAAAAGCTCATTGGTGGTAGTCACCTGATCAAAACCTGTAGTGGATTTCTACCAAGGGTGGTAGAAGAGTAGATGTACCCAGTTGGGGAACCACTATAAATTTCTTGTGTCGTCTGGTTGCTCCATCTTTTCTATTCTTGTTGTGGCTGTGTTTTTTAGATATTCTGTGATCTTTGATTTACTTTAATTTGTGATAGTTAGATATAGTTAATAAAGGTAAAGATAATATATTGTTAAAGAAGAAAATCTTAAAATAAAAAAAACACATAGACATACTCTATTCACCCCCCCCCCCTCTAAAGTATATTAGATCTAACCCTAACTTTTAGATAGCTTCACTGAAAAGTGAACTATCTAAGGCCAAGAAGTTTGAAGAATCCCTCAATGGGAGAAGTATCTAACTGATGGACATCACAAGCATAGTGAACTCAAGATTCAATAGTACACATGGCTTGGGTGCTTCATCCAGCCAACCTATTGTGTTAACAACTCCCACTAAATTTATCTCTGATAAAGGAAAAGGAGTTGTGGAGATAGCAAGAAAAAATTTTGATTTACCCAAAGAGAACAAAGTTCAATAGAAATCGTCGAACGGAGCTCGACGATCTCCGAACGGAGCTCAGCGATTTCATACTGAATCATCGAACTCAGGTCGACAATCTCTGATCTCTGAACACAAACAAGATCGATCGCTGAATGGAGCTCGACGATCTGACCCAAGATCGTCGAACTCAGGTCCACGATCGTCGAACGGAGCTCGGAGATATGACCAGTTCTCAAGGGGTACATCAAAAATTAATTCTAGATATCCTATATCTAAAGGGTTCAACCCTTATACTGAATGGATAATTCCTCTTAGGAGATATCATCCTGAAGGTTATAATAATCAACCTGGGATGTCTTATATTTCTGATTTCAAAGGTTATCAAGCTAGACCCAAGGTAAACTGGGTAAAAAACAATTGAACTATTATTTGTGCAGGTGAAGACCTATCCAACCATGGACCAGCACTGGTATCTGGATAGTGGGTGCTCCAAGCACATGACTGGAAGCAAGGGTAACCTAGTATCCTTCAAGGCTAAGCATGGACCAAAAGTGATGTTTGGAGATTCAAATTATGGATAGAACAAAGGATATGGTGTAGTCAAAATTGGGTCTGTGACATTCAAAAAGGTAGCATATGTGGAAGGACTAAAACACAACCTTATTAGTATCAGTCAGTTATGTGATGAAGGTTACAAAGTCACATTCAACAAATCATCATGCTTCATCAAATCAGAAGGCAAAACAACAGTGTTGACAGGTAACAGAAGAGGTAACATCTATTTAGTAAATTCTCATTCAACCAAGGTAGATATCTGTTTATTTAATTCTCATAGCAAACCAAATGAATTATGGCATAAGAGATTAGGACATGTTAACCTTAGAACCATTGCTAGGCTATCCAAGGACAACCTTATTAGAGGACTGCCTTCTAGCCCCTACAAGAAGGAAGGACTTTGTAGGGCTTGTCAATTAGGCAAGCAAACTTAAAATAGCTTTAAGTCACTTAATAAGTTTAATTCACCTAGGTTTTTGTACTTATTACATATGGATCTGTTTGGACCCATTACTGTACAAAGCCTAGAAGGTAAATCTTATACTTTAGTTGTTGTAGATGACATCACTAGATTCATATTGATGTTCTTTCTGAGGAAGAAGTCTGATAACTTCAAATGTTTGACAAAGTTTCTCAAATGTATACAGATTGAGTTCAATACTCACATAGCCCTAATAAGAAGTGATCATGGGACAGAGTTTTATTCTCTTCTTATGCAAGAGTTCTGTCAAAAGGAAGGGATCAGGCACACATTCTCAGCTCCTAGAACTTCTCAACAGAATGGGGTAGCTGAAAGGAAGAATAGCACCCTTATTGAATCTACCACAACATTGTTGATAGATGCTCACCTTCCTCTATCCTTTTGGGCAGAGGATGTGAACACTTCAAATTATGTTCTGAATAGGAGTTTGATACATAAGCTAAAGGGCAAGACTCCCTATGAATTTCTCAAAGGGAAGAAACCTAAAGTTGATTATCTTAGAATTTTTGGTTGTATTTGCTACATCCATAACAATGACAAGAAATACTAAGCAAAATTTTAAGCCAAAGCTGATGAAGGAGTGTTTCTGGGATACTCCATGATCAGTAAGGCCTATAGGGTTTATAACAAATCACCTCATAAAGTTGAAGAAACAGTGCATGTCTCTTTTGATGAAACTAATATGTCTTATAAGGAGAAGAGCACTTCTACCATAGACCCTTTGCAGGTACATTCTCTATCAGAGAATTTGGACAGGCTGAATATCATTAAAATAGATCCATCACCTTCATCCACTCAATAAGAAGCTGAAAGTAGTGAAAATGAAGATGACAGACAGATTTTAGCAAGTAATGGTGACAATCAAAATGAAGAGCCAGTTGTTGTTCCACAAGAGGAAACAACAACACAGGTTTGTGAAAAATCAACACCCATTGTTGATTTAGTAACAACGAAAGATCATCCAATCTATCAAGTGATTGGAGACATATCAGCAGGTGTGCAAACCAGAAATCAGATCAATCAATATCTGATGCACACTTGCTTTCTTTCTCAAATTGAGCCTCCATCCATACAAGATGCTGAACAAGATCCAAACTGGATCATTGCAATTCAAGAGGAATTAAATCAATTTGAAAGAAACAAAGTTTGGGAGCTAGTGCCAAAGCCAAAGAATCATCCCATTGTTGGAAAAAATGGGTATTCAGAAACAAGTTAGATGATCAAGGAGTTATTGTAAGAAACAAGGCAAGGCTGGTTTCTCAAGGATATTCTCAAGAAGAAGGCATAGACTATGACCAAAACTTTGCACCAGGTGCAAGGTTAGAGGCCATTAGAATCTTCCTAGCATATGCAGCTCACAAGAAGTTCAAAGTATATCAAATGGATGTCAAAAGTGCATTCCTCAATGGTGATATCAAGGAAGAAGTTTATGTAAAACAACCTCTTGGTTTTATCTCTCTAACTCACCCTGATTATGTTTATAAATTGCATAAAGCATTATATAATCTCAAATAGGCTCCTAGAGCATGGTATGAGACCCTAGCTTGCTTTCTCTTGGAAAATGATTTTAAAAGGGGTAGAGTAGACCAAACTCTTTTTATTAGAACCCATAAGTCCAATATCCCACTAGTACAAATCTATGTAGATGATATTATTATTGGTTCTACTGATTCAAATTTGTACAAAAGGTTCTCCAACCTAATGCATTCCAAGTTTGAAATGAGTAGCATGGGTGAGCTATCCTTCTTTCTAGTATTGCAAGTCAAACAACATGCTGATGGCATCTTTATTTCTCAAACCAAGTATGCAAAAGAATTGGTTAAGAAATTTGGTATGTCTGATGCATCCTCTATGAAAATACCCATGCCTACTAATGATGTATTAGATGCTGATGAACATGGGAAACAAGTTGATCAGACCACATATAGAACAATGATTGGCTCCGTATTGTATCTTACAACTAGAAGACCCTTTATAATGTTTCCTACATGCATATGTGCTAGATTCCAAGTCAGCCCTAGAGAGTCACACCTCACATTAGTTAAGAGGATTCTTAGGTATTTGAAAAGTTGTCAAAATCTAGGTGTCTGGTATCCAGCTGATTCAGGATTTGATTTAACTGTATTTTCAGATGTTGATTATGCTGGATGTAGAGTAGACAGGAAATGCACCAGTGGAACTTATCAGTTTCTTGGTGACAGACTTGTCTCCTGGTTTTCTAAGAAACAAACATCTATGTCGACATCAACTGGTGAAGCTGAATATATGGCAGCAGGTAGTTATTGCTCACATATATTGCGGATTCAAAATCAGCTACTAGACTATGGCTACAACTTAGAGAAGTCCAAAATATTTTGTGATAATACTAGTGCTATTTCCATAGCTCAAAATCTAGTCCTCCATAGTAGGACCAAACACATAGAGATTAGGCATCACTTCTTAAGGGATAATGTAGAGAAAAGTAAAATTGAACTAGAATACATCCCAAATGATTTACAAAGGGGAGATATTTTCACCAAACCTTTGGATGAAAAGAAACACACTTTCTTCCTTAATTAGTTAGGAATGTTAGATGAAGGCAGTCTTAATAAAGTTCCAAGATCTTAAAAACCTAAAAATTGACAAAGATTAGGTTAAAAATTTTGATTTTCCTAGTGTCTGTAGGTTTTCTCTGAACTCTGAACTGCACTCGACGTTTTTCATGAAGATCGTCGAACGGAGCTCGGCGTTTCCAGATAGTGCTAGACTATCCTTCTCGGTCAGCGATCTCAAATATCGTCGAATGGAGATCGACGATGTTGAGACCCTTCAGTTTCCCCTAGAGTTGTAGATCGTTCAACTTAGTTCAACGATCTTTCCTTTTCTGCGTCGAACCCTAATATAAAATAATTTTTCAGGCGTCGTTCTCATTTGTTCTTTCATACCTTCTACAAGAATTTTCTTTCCCTCCAAACTCTTCACCACTTGATCTTGTTTGTTTTTGCAGGAAATATGTCGGTCTTAGTCACTGTTCTAGCCGCAATGAAGTTCGGCACCGGCTTTGATATTGACATGGAATCTTTCAAGGGGACTTATCAGATGTTTAAGGACATTCTGGAACTCTTCAAGAAACAACAACTTGTAAATATTATGACTACCAGAATCAAGTTAGCCGCCATTGAGATAAAAGAATAGGTCTATACTGCCCATAATCTGGATCAAAATACAGTTGTTGCAACCATCTCAGGGACACAGGTATCCCTAACCCCAGGATTTTGGGACTATTCCTGCAGAATAGGTGCCCATAGTTGTTGGTGTCCAATGGGATGCATATCAATGCATCAAAGAGGCTTTCTTCTGCCCTATTTGGCATGTGGGAGAGACATATTGTCAAACCTAGCAGGGCTCCTGCAGCTAAAGCTTCTTCATGCACAAGGACTGAAACAGTCACTCCTCCTCAGTCCACTGCCATAGTAGAAGTTTTTCCATCCCCTTCCATATCCTCTCCTCCTTCTCCACATCCAGTTACATCATCCATACCTTCACCTCCAATAGCTTCTCCACCTCCTCCATCCACCCATCAAGAAGATTTCCATCCACTACATTACTTCCCATCCATAGATTTAGAATCATCCCCCCACCATCTATCATTCAACCTTCTAGATGATTCCTTCATGGATGCTTATCCATCTTCACCTCAAGCCATTCCATCCACCTCCACATCCTTACAACAAATCCTACATGGTATCATATCTCAACCATCCATACCACTTCAATCTGCATCAACTCCATCTCTCTCTACAACTACTTCCTCTACCTCTACTCAAGTTAATCTTGAGCCAGTAGATCTTATTCCCCTAGCAGATAAGCTATATGAGTTATTGGCCTGAAGGATAACTCTTCTATTGGATGCCACCTTGGCTCCTTTAGTTAAGACTTTACATGAGTTATCTGCTAGGATCTCTTCCTCCTTCATTCTTCAGGACATCCCTTCTTCTGGGGGCCTAGATTAAGTTCTCACTAAATCTAAGCAGGGGGAGATGCCATATGAAGAAGTGCTACCCTCAGATATTTTAGAAATGCAAGTATCAGAAGTTCCAGCTTTAGAGAAAGTTCCAGTTCCAGCTCCAATTCCAGCTCCAACCATCAGTCCTGCAGTAGAACTCCATTCATTATTTTCATTATTTGATTCATTTTATAGCAGTTATCTTCCAGCACCTCTCCCTGCTGATGTTTTAACCAAGGCTATAGTTCCCTTATCCTACTGTGATCCCAATCTGATACAGATGTATATGAATTCTGTTAAGACTATTGAAAGTGTTCCTTTGGTTCATGCTGCTGCTGCTGCTAATGTTTTCTCAGAGGCTGTGATAGAGTCAGTTTGTTTAGTTTTTGAGCCTACTGCTTCAGTTGATGCTCCTACTGTTTGAGCTGCTGCTCCTATTATTTCTACTACTGCACCTCCTTCTTCAGCTTCTGTTCCTGTATCCATTTCTAAAGAAGTGTTAAGGCAAATAAATGCTTTATATGATGAGCCTCAGAGCTCTGATGATGATGAATTCAGAAAAGACTCTGATGACTCTTCTGCAACTATTGCGAAGAAGAGGAAAGCTAGAAGTAAAGCTATGAAAAGAGTCCCAATTGAAAAGACTACTTCTGATCATGATATTCCATATTATATTCTGCACAACTGCCCTATAACTGAGCACTGGATGCAATATTCTAAAAAACAATTGAAGGCCATGAGGAAGAAAATGAAATATAGTAAGAGAACCTCTCACTATGATCCTCCTCCTCCTCCTCCTTCTCTAGGTGCAGGATCCGGTGGAGACTCAGCTCCTCAATCCTCCAATATCTCTTCTCAAAGATCCTCTCAATCCCATTTTCAAAAAAGATCTCAATCTAGAGGATATCAGCAAAGAGGTAATCAGTCAAGAGGCAGTCAGTATAGACGCACTCAAAGAGGTTATCAGTTTTATTCCAGAGGACAGTCTAGGCATCAACCTTATCAAAGGAAAGGACAAAGCCCAAGTGATACCACTTCTGGTCCTTTTCCTTATAAGTTCAAAGAAGGTTTTCATCAAAAATCTCGTCCCACTGACACCATCAATAAGTATGAGCCATTAGTTCTATTTGAAGATCAAGAGAATAACCTAGTCTCCTGGACAACCAGACTAAAAGAGATGGCTGCATTAAATCTGTTGGAGTTACCATGGTGATCTAGAAGTGGTCAAACATGTAATCTCACTGCTAACACGATATGAGCCTGCAGGGTCGCACATAAGAGCATGTGGAGAAGTTTGAAGATCGACTGTGTTGGTAAGAGTTACCAATCACCACTCTGAATTGGGTCAGGCAAACGTGGCCAAAGAAGGTTCTTAGAGACCAAGGCAAATTCGAAGAGAGTCGTCGAGAATCGTTGAGTATGACTCAACGCCCTCAATTCCAAGGCAAATTCGACGAGAGTCGTCGAGAATCGTTGAGTATGACTCAACGCTGTCAACGCCAAGGCAGATTCGTCGAGAATCGTTGAGTATGACTCAACGCTCTCAACGCCAAGGTAGAGTCATCGGGAATCGTCGAGTATGACTCAATGCTCTCAACGCCAAGCCAGATTCGTCGAGAATCGTCGAGTATGACTCAACGCTCTCAACGCTGTTTTTGCGGACTGATTCTCGCCGACTGATTCTCGCCGAATCTTGAGGTGATTCTCACTGATCGATTCTGAAACCCTATTTTGCTGTGGTCTGCGGGTAGCGATTCCTATGAACTGTTTATGCCTTTTGTATAAATAGGACACTTAGGGTTTTGGGGAAATTATCGACCAACATCGGGATTTCTGTAGGAAAATGGAAGCCGACGGAAAGAGTTCCGCCGATCTCCCGATCTGCCGAATCCTGACCCCGCCGGACGGAAACGTTCTGCCGCCGGCTGTTCGCTCCGCCGACCACCTCCTCTCCGGCGACCGTCGCTGATCTTGCTTTCCCTGGCGCAGACCTAGCAGTCCGTGGGAAGTGCAAAAGGTGTGGCTGATCTTCTTCCCGACCATCCGTGTGATGGAAGCTCGGTGTTCTCCCGCTCATGTTGATCTCTGCAGAGGAATAGACATTTTTTTACGTGGAACTCGCCACCGACAAGGAATCACATTTGGAGCAACTTCGTTGAGTTGTGACTCAACCCCGTTAAGGTAATTGTTTTCCTAAATTTTGTTAACTTCTTGATTCAACATTCATGGCCCGGTCAAATCTCTTTTGGGTTTTTCTAGATTTTATCACTTCCATTGCATGCACAAGTGTTGTGCCCACCTCATAGAGAAACCCAACAGTGATATCAGAGGGAGGTTGCGGTCATGTTTGTTATATTGAAAGTTTGTTATTCCAGTACGTGTAAACCTAGGGATTTAGAAGTGTTCTAAATGTCTAGATTTAATCTTGGCACCCCGTCGGAACGTCTGGAATCTTGTGGTAATTTCTAATCTTTAGGAATTACTGTCTCCTTAGCAGTAACCATCCCTCGATTTTGTTTTGGATTTTGAATCCAACAAGGAGAGATGAGCTTGTCTACTGCTTTAAGTTGAGTTGCCTTTGTCCCTTGTCCAATGCATGTAAATCTGAAGATTTGGAAGTGTCCAGATGTTCAGATTTAACCCTTTTCTTCTATCAAATGTTGATAGTGTTCTGTTGTGCACATAAGGGATGCATGGGGATTTTAGTGAAGTGTTTTTCTTTGGATGTGCACATTGATCAAATGTTTATCATGGTTAATTGTTAACCTATTATCAAAATCCCTTCATCAAATATTAAGTGTTCGGATGCCTTCCGATGGATGACACTCTTCCTGCCTCGATCGATGAAGTGTGGGCTTGCCAAAGCAAGGTGCATTAATCTATCTTGGTAAGGGTGCGAGCGGATAATTCTGATATATCACTGTCGACATCGAGACTAACTTAACTAGCTAGATGACCTCAAAGGTTGAGTGCCTAGAGGCATGGGGTTGGCATGCACCATATGATGGATGCGAATAAGGAGTTATTCACCAACCATACAAGAATTGCATGAGGATGAAATTTGCAAGCATTGCCTACCTAAATAACTACATCGTGAGAGGACAGCCAAAGCTGACTCATTGTGTTGGTGAAATACGGATCTTGTCCACTAAGAGAGTAGCTCGCATGAACTCTTCGAATTGATAGTGAGGGCTATTATTTCGAATAAAATAGTGGGAGTTTTAATTGAAGTCCAAATTAAAATAAATGTATTTTGAAATTTTGGTACTGATTTATTCTGCATAAATTCTTGTAGAATTCCATGGCAAGTGGTTCGCACTCCACTCTGTCTCTCAGAGCCATCCTTGAGAAGGACAAGCTCAGTGGGACTGGAGTATTACTTTTACCTACCGTCCGAGGGCAAAGTGTTTGTCGCAAGGACTGGCGTCTTCTTGGAGAAAGAGTTCTTATCAAGAAAGACAGAAAAGGTAGAACTTGAAGAAGTTTAAGAACCACAAGTAGTGAATGAACCGGAATTGGATTCTGAGACAGGACTACAAGATATTATAGCTAGAGAACCTGCTCAAGAAACACAAGTCCTACATAGATCTGGTAGACCGAGGTTTTAGCCTGAGAGATATGGATTTCTCATGTCTCAAATAGGTAATGTGTTGCTTATGGATCATGATGATGAACCAGTAACCTACCAAGAGGCTATGAATGGACCGGACTCTGACAAATGGCTTGAGGCTATGAAATCCGAAATGGACTGCATGTATGTAAACCAAGTTTGGAACTTGGTGGAACAACCTAAAGGGGTACGACCCATAGGGTGCAAATGGGTCTTCAAGAAGAAGACCGGCATGGATGGGAATGTACAAACATTCAAAGGGCAACTGGTGGCTAAGGGTTTCAAGCAAATTCATGGTATTGACTATGATGAGACCTTTTCCCCTATTGTCATGGTAAAGTGCATAAGGATATTGCTTGCTGTTGCTGCGTATTATGACTACGAGATCTTGCAGATGGATGTCAAAATGGCTTTCCTTAATGGAAACCTCCTTGAGGAAGTGTACATGACACAACTCGAGGGTTTTATATCCCCAAATGAAGCCACTAAAATATGCAAGATGAATAAGTCCATCTATTGACTGAAACATGCCTCTCAAAGTTGGAATCTTCGTTTTGATGAGAAAATCAAAGAGTTTAGTTTCATCAAGAATGAAGACGAGCCTTGTGTTTACAAGAGAATCAGTGGGAGCATTGTTGTCTTCCTGATATTATATGTAGATGACATACTTTTGATTGGGAATGACATTCCTACCCTGAAAGTTGTTAAGAACAACCTAGGGAACTGCTTTTCTATGAAGGACTTGGGTGAAGCGACTTACATACTCGGTATTAAGATCTATAGAGATAGATCGAAGAAGTTGTTGGGTTTGACCCAGAGTACATACATTGAAAAGGTGTTGAAGCGGTTCAATATGCTTGAGTCCAAGAAAGGATTTTTACCCATGTCTCATGGTGTGAATCTCTCTAAGGACCAGTGTCCAAAATATTGTGAAGATAAGGACCGCATGAAGTTGATTCCATATGCTTCGGCAATTGGATCAATCATGTATGCAATGTTATGTACTCGACCCGATGTCTTCTTTGCTTTAAGCATGACTAGCAGGTATCAGTCAGACCCCAGTGAATGTCACTGGATTGCAGTCAAGAATATCCTGAAGTACTTGAGAAGGACTAAGGATGTGTTCTTGGTGTATGGTTGAGAGGAAGAGCTCGTTGTAAGTGGTTACACGGATGCTAACTTCCAAACTGATAGGGACGACTCAAAGTCTCAGTCATGTTTTGTTTTTTGCCTTAATGGAGGAGCTGTGAGCTAGAAGAGTTCCAAGCAAGAGACAGTTGCTGATTCTACAACAGAGGCCGAGTATATCGCTGCGGCTAATACAGCAAAGGAGGCTGTATGGATTAGGAAATTCATCAGCGAGCTTGATGTAGTTCCTATCATTGTTTGTCCCGTAGTTCTCTACTGTGATAACAATGGTGCAATTGCATAATCTAAGGAACCTAGATCCCATCAGCGCTCCAAGCACATACTTCAGCGGTTCCATCTTATTCGTGAGATTGTTGAACGTGGAGATGTGAACATTTGCAGAGTGCCGACTGAGGAGAATATTGCGGATCCACTGACAAAGCCTCTCGCGCAGAGAAAGCATGATGGTCATACTAGATCAATGGGTATGCGATACCTAAGTGATCAACTCTAGTGGGATCCTTGTTGGTTGCATGTAAACATATATTCTTTTGGCTGTTTATTGTTTATTCATATGATGAATTGTGTACCAAATGTTTCTTTTTACAATTAATGGCAAGTTCTTTTATTATGATTTTTCTATGTGATAGTTAAATTGTAACATAATAAATACCCTTAGAGTGTTCACTTCCATAGGACATCAAGTACGTGACTTGAATGTGAGAGCCTATGATTTATTTGAAGCTTCATTCTTAAAAGGTCCCTGGTCGTTGTATCGTCATAGAAATTAAGGGTGATGATGATACCTTTAGAATAGCACGTGCGTTGACTGATGACCAGTTCTCACACGTCATGATATTGTTATATCAAGTCATCACGTGGGTACTTGTTAATGAACAGGTTGTACTGGACAGACCCAACCTGAGACTACTTTGTGGATTGTTATCTAATCATGTCACAAGTAGATCTCTATTGGCAATGGTGTTGTGTTCCTTTGACCTGACGTCACAGCATTCATCAAGTGAGGAAGAGCATGCTTTGATGCCATCTAAAGTCTTCCTTGAGAAAGGTTGATGATAAGGGTGGTTGTTGGATACGTTACAAATCATTTGGGTGTTTGTGTGTGAGCAGATATGGGATTTGTCCTCCTATATGACAGGAGTTGCATCCATGGGCCCATTGATGGAACTGGACTGAGAAATGCGTGGCCATGCTTGGTTGAGTCAGTATGTGATATTGGACTCACCATTCTTTGGAAGTCCGTTCTAGATCAAGAAACTTGGATTGAGCTATTATGAGGGTGACACAGTCCATGCCTCTAGTTCTTTCAGGATGTAAGGGACAAAGCGACAAAGACAACGCTGAAACATTGGTCATGAAGGCTTATGAGTTATGAACTCTTATTGCTTGGGGAGCAATGATACATTGCTAGATGCCGCTCATTGTTTGTGAGGTTTTTGGTTTGATACTTTCAAGATCAAGTGGGAGACTGTTGGAGTTACCATGGTGATCTAGAAGTGGTCAAACATGTAATCTCACTGCCAACGCGATATGAGCCTGCAGGGTCGCACATAAGAGCATGTGGAGAAGTTTGAAGATCGACTGTGTTGGTAAGGGTTACCAATCACCACTCTGAATAGGGTCGGGCAAACGTTGCCAAAGAAGGTTCTTAGAGACCAAGGCAAATTCGACGAGAGTCATCAAGAATTGTTGAGTATGACTCAATGCTCTCAACGCCAAGGCAAATTTGACGAGAGTCGTTGAGAATCGTTGAGTATGACTCTCAACGCTGTCAACGCTAAGGCATATTCGTCGAGAATCGTTGAGTATGACTCAACGCTCTCAACGGCAAGGCAGATTCGTCGGGAATCGTCGAGTATGACTAAACGCTCTCAACGCCAAGCCAGATTCGTCGAGAATCGTCGAGTATGATTCAACGCTCTCAACGCCGTTTCTGCGGACTGATTCTCGCCGACTGATTATCGCCGAATCTTGAGGTGATTCTCGTCGATCGATTCTAAAACCCTATTTTGCTATGGTATGCGGGTAGCGATTCCTATGAGCTGTTTATGCCTTTGGTATAAATAGGACACTTAGGGTTTTGGGGAAATTATCGACCAACATCGGGATTTCTGTAGGAAAACGGAAGCCGACGGAAAGAGTTCCGCCGATCTCCCGATCCGCCAAATCCCGACCCCGCCAGACGGAAACGTTCCATCGCCGACTATTCGCTCCGCCGACCACCTCCTCTCCGGTGACCGTCGCTGATCTTGCTTTCCCTGGCGCGGACCTAGCAGTCCGTGGGAAGTGAAAAAGGTGCGGCTGATCTTCTTCCCGACCATCCGTGTGACGGAAGCTCGGTGTTCTCCCGCTCATGTGGATCTCTGCAAAGGCATAGATATTATTCTACGTGGAACTCGCCACCGACAAGGAATCACATTTAGAGCATCTTTGTTGAGTTATGACTCAACCCCGTTAAGGTAAATGTTTTTGCCTAAATTTTGTTAACTTCTTGATTCAACATTCATGGCCCGATCAAATCTCTTTTGGGTTGCTCTAGATTTTATCACTTCCGCTGCTTGAACAAGTGTTGTGCCCACCTCATAGAGAAACCCAACAAAATCAAATCAAGAAAGTCAGAGAAAAAGGCAAAGATACCTCCAACATTTCTACTTTGTCAGATAAAAGAAGACAAGAACTTGAAAGGTACAGCTCCAAGAAATTTTTCAATACTGAGAAGTATATACAGCTACATCCTTAAGCTGTAGTCCCTAGAGGCAGAAGCCAGAAGACTCTTGGTATTGCTGATGATATTAGATCAAAGAAAGACTCTAAAAATTCTAACAAGGAAATTCTGTTTAAGAAATGTATTGACAAGGAAAGTTAAAGTAAGCTGAACAATCTCATCTCTGCTGAACTATTTGCTGTGATATATTTATATATCTATGGTTCTGCAATGTTTTATGTATTTCTGTTTTGTTGATTTTATTTCCTATAATTCATGTAAATAGTAATCCTAACCCAAATAGGGGGAGATTGTTTGAACACCCTATTACTAATTTGGGTCAGGATCACTATGTCTATAGGATTATTGCGTTGACCTTGTTTTATAGAGTAAAGGTCAACTAGTTAAGGTATAAGGCTTAGGACTTAGGTTTGAAGCTTTCCCCAAGACCTCCTAGTTTAGATGAGAATCCTAGATAGAGAGTTCAACTTATCGTCGAGCTCAGATCGATGAAGCGTCGAACCCAGTTCGACTATCTCTGAGCTCAGGTCGATGAGGCGTTGAACTCAGTTCGACGATAGTTGAGCTCAGATCGACAATTATCTTTTGAGATCGACGATTTCTGGAATTCTGTTAGTTTGTTCAGGATTTCAAATATCTTCAAGTCAGAGCATTTATTGAAGAAGATTTTTAGCCGTTATATTAAATCTGGAGCAAGTTTCAAGGAAACAAAGAAGAAATTTTATTTAGGTTTTTCCTCCAGAGACAGTTGACATTTAAGGAAAGCATTTATGATTTTGCTAATGGCTATCTAGAAGATTTGAAGACTGGATTTCATATTATGATTCAGAGAAGAATAATTATATAAGAAAAAAAGAAGATCAATAACACAGAGAGGAGAACAAGCTTCTATTCTTTCTGATTCCTTCTGATTCAAAGTTTCTCAAGTCTTCATCATTCATACTCTAGACAACACACATTTCAGTTCTTGTTGAAATCATCTTTTGATGGAGCATTCTTTTCATTGAAGACCTATCACCCTTGCGAAGCTTCTATTCCTGAACTCTTGCTAATATCAGGGGTAGCTTTGACAACATCAACATCCACTTGTGCTTCTCTCTGATTGTTGACAGAGAAGAAAACCTAACCTTTTTCTTTTTCTTTCCTGTAAAATTGTTCTTTAAACTCCCTTCAAAAGTTTTGTTTTGGTTTCTGAGACCTGATCAAAACTTAGTGGTGGCAAGACACCTGATCAAAAAATTTGGTTTGATTTTTGAGCACCTGATCAAAAGCTCATTGGTGCCCAGGACACCTGATCAACTCATTCTGCAGTGGATTCCTACCAAGGGTGGTAGAAGAGTGAATGTACCCAAGTTTTGGGGAACCATTATAGTTACTTGTGTCTTCTGGTTGCTTGTTATTTTGTTTGTTGTGTGTTGTGGATTTGCTTCTTGTATTTGTTTTATTCTGATTACTGTTAAGCACTCTACACTAAGTAAATTAAGTCTTCTACTACTAAAGTAATTTTTAAATTTGCATAATTATTTTAAAACACTTTATTCACCCCCCTCTAGAGTGAAGGGTTGATCTTTCACTCACTTTCAAAGACTAACAGACACTAATAAGTCCTCTTCAGGTATTTGCAGCTTAATTCTCTTTCATATCTTCTTGCTCACTCTTCCATTGCATTGACTAACAGACATTAGCAAGTCCTCTTCAGGTATTTATAGCTTAATTCTACTTCACATCTGCTTGCTCACTCATCCTTTGCAGAGACTAGCAGACATTAGCAAATCCTCTTCAGGTACTTGCGGCCTAATCTTCTTTCATATCTACTTGATCACTCTTCTTTTGCAGAGATTAGCAGATATTAGCAAGTTCCCCTCAGGTACTTGCAGCTTATTTCTTTATCATATCTGCATCTAACTCTTCTTTTAGAGAGACTAGCAGATATTAGCAAGTGCTCTTCAGGTACGTGCGGCTTAATTTTCTCTCATATCTGCTTGCTCACTCTTCTTTTATAGAGACTAGCAGATATTAACAAGTACTCTTAAGGTACTTACAGTTTAAATTTCTTTCAAATCCACTTGCTCACTCTTCCTTTGCAGAGACTAGCACACATTAACAAGTCCTCTTGAGGTATTTGCAGCTTAATTCTCTTTCATATCTACTTGCTTACTCTTCCTTTGCAGAGACTAGCAGACATTAGCAAGTCCTCCTCAGGTATTTTCAGCTTAATTCTCTTTCATATCTGCTTGCTCACTCTTCCTTTGCAGAGACTAGGAGACTTTAGCAAGTCCTCTTCAGGTACTTGCGGCCTAATTTTCTTTCATGTATGCTTGCTCACTCTTCTTTTGCAGAGATTAGCAGATATTAGCAAGTTCCCCTCAGGTACTTGCAGCTTATTTCTCTATCATATCTTCATCTAACTCTTCTTTTATAGAGACTAGCAGATATTAGCAAGTACTCTTCAGGTACTTGCGGCATAATTTTCTTTCATATCTTCTTGCTCACTCTTCTTTTGCAGAGACAAGCAGATATTAGCAAGTACTCTTCAGGTACTTGCGGTTTAAATTAATTTCATATCCGCTTGCTCACTCTTCTCTTACTGAGATTAGCGGATATTTCCAAGTCCCCTTCAGGTACTTGCAAGTTAATATTCTTCTATATTTTTTCTCTCATCTGTATTTTTGCAGTGCTCAATGGAAGACATTTACCTGTCTTCCTCGTTTACCAAAGAAACTCAGGTAAACACAAGATGTACCTCCTTTTGCTTGTATTGACTTTTCCTTCGCAAGGAAAAGATAGACATTGATAGAATTTTTCCGAGGAGAGACATCAGCTTCTACCACTCCCAGTCTTTAGTTTTTCTGTCCTAATTTTAGAGAGGAGGATAATGATTTTCGTGGGTCTCCTACTTTTTCGAAGTTCCCTTCGGAACTTCAAAAAGTGCGGGGATTATGTTAACCAAGTTTTCTATCTCAAAAGTCGTGACCTACTCCGAGTACCCCTCGACGGTCGCGATCTGCCTCAACCCTCACTTTTTTAGGACAGGCAGATAGAAACCCCTATCCGCTCAGGCCGCGCGGCTAGGGATGTCTCCCCAGTCTAACCACCCCGGTTACATAGCTACCGCGTGCCCTGTGCAGACGACTGACTGCTCCCATCGCTCACCCTCGCAGGCTGCATGGTTAAGCTTGCTAACCGCGTAGCTTTCTTCCTTATAGGAGGCGATTTAAAGCAGCATAGGGCGATCTGCGTGACCTATTCCTTTAGTCTGCCAGGTCGCCCAGCCAGCGTTAACCCTACAGACCATCAGAGCTCAACCGTCAAAGTAACCGTCTGCTTGACAGTTCCTGATCAAGCTCCTCCGCTGATCATCAAGCTTCTCCTCTGATCAAGAAAGCTTCTCCGTTGATCATCAAGCTTCTCTATTAATCAAGCAAGCTTCTCCGCTAATCAAGCAAGCTTCTCCGCTGATCAATCAAGCTTCTCCGCTATTCAAGCAAGCTTCTTCGCTGATCAAGCAAGCTTCTACGCTTATCAAGCAAGCTTCTCTGTTGATCAAGCAAGCTTCTCCGTTGATCAAGCAAGCTTTTCCGTTGATGATCAAGCTTCTCCGTTGATGATCAAGTTTCTTCGTTGATGATCAAGCTTCTCTGTTGATCATCAAGCTTCTCCGCTGATCAAGTAAGCTTCTCTGTTGATCAAGAAAGTTCCTCCACTGATCAAGCAAGCTTCTTCGTTGATTAAGAAAGCTTCTCCGTTGATCAAGCAAGCTTCTCCGTTGATCAAGCAAGCTCCTCCGCTGATCAAGCAAGCTTGTCCATTGATCAAGCAAGCTCCTCCGCTGATCAAGCAAGCTTATCTGTTGATCAAGCAAGCTCTTCCACTAATCAAGCAAGATTCTATGTTGATCAAGCAAGCTTCACCGTTGATCAAGCAAGCTTCTCTGCTGATCAAGCAAGCTTCTCCATTGATCAAGCATGCTCTTCCGCTGATCAGCAAGCTCCTCCAATGATCAAGCAAGCTTCTCCGCTGATCAAGCAATCTTCTCCGTTGATCAGGCAAGCTTCTCTCCCTCGCCTGCCCAGGGGCGGCCTGCTCATCAGGCCGTGATGAGTTATAAATATACGCATTTTTTAGTTTTTTATTTAAGTAGTTTTAAAATGTTTTAGCTATTTTCTGTTATTTTTCTTTTATAAATTGTTCATATTTTGTAATTTTTATTTCTAACTTACTTTTTTTTGTTTTTTTGAAAAATTTCAGAAAAGGTCAATTTTTGACCTGACACGCCCGTGTGATTGACCCGACACACCCGTGTCAAGCACTCAACGCCTTCCGCCAGTCGACACTCAACGATTTTACTGTTCAACACTCAATGTCATCCAGACACGCCCCAGTCATGCCCGTGACAAAGCCTGTCACGCCCGTGACCAAGCCTATCACGCCCGTGACCAAGCCTGTCACGCCCGTGAACAAGCCTGTCATGCCCGTAACCGCCACGTGTTCCTTCAAGAAGTTCAAAGATCGTCGACCACTGCTTGACACGCCCGTGACTGACACGTATCACGCCCGTGCCAGACACGTGTCACCTTCCCGAACCTTCCAGAACGAATCCAGCCAGCCAAAGTCGCCAAGTAAAACACGTCTTTGACTGACACGACCCCTGTCACGCTCGTGACCTAGGGCGTGTCAAGCCCAAAAATTTGTCTATAAAAAAAAGTTTTCAGAAAGCTTTTATTGTCCACTTTTTGACCACTTTGCTTAGGGGGGTGCTGCCCAAATGTATTCCAAATGTTATGTAAGGGAATTTTATCCCCCCCTCTCTCTCTCTTAGTTTGTATTAGGTTTTTTATTTTAGCTTTTCATGTAATAGCTTTTTATTAAATAAAACGTTAGTTTTTTCTGTCTTCGCATGGCTTGGAATTTAATTAAGTGCCCTAACTTAAGTGATTTTTCATTCTCCTTTTTGTTCTTTTTATGTTCTTCATCTTTTTAAAGCTTTGATACCTTGTTTAACTTAGAATTTTATCCGCATTTCTAGCCATTGTGCCGACGATTTTATTTTCAACCAACTTTTTTAGCTTTAGCTTTTCCTTTCTTTTTTATTATTTTCATTCTTAAGGCTTTATAAAAACGTTTTAAAAGGTGTTATTTTTATTTTCTTTAACTTAGGCTCTTTAGGAATGTAAAACTTTTCCTCTTTTTTAGTTTTATTTTAACTTTTTAGGAGCTTTTATAAAAACATAAGAATGAAAATGTCGTTATTTTAATTTTTCGCTCACATCTTTTAAGCTTTTTATTTTTAAAAAACTTTTTACCCGTTTAATTTTTATTTTCTCTTTTTATGCATTTCTATCGCATTCTAGTGGTAGAAATGTAGTTGTTTTAATTTTCTGCTCACTTTTCTTTTTCTTATTTTTGCAAGTGTGCGTGCGTGTATGAGTTAGATTTATTTGCTTTCTTTCAATTTTTGTACGTGTGTGTGCATGTGCGCATTTATTTCCGCCGACTCGTTAAGAGTTAAATGGCACTCTGCTTTCATTTCCCGCCCACTCGTTTGAGTGGGACTTGTCTTTTTATTTCTTTAATTTTCTTCCTACTCACTTGAGTAGGAAAACTTTGTGTGCGTGTGTGTGTTTTCATTTATGTAGAGTACGTGTGTGTGTTTTACTTTCAAGTAGAGTGCGTGCGTGTATGAGATAAATTTACCCCCGCCCACTCATTTGAGCCAGGATTCGCATTTACTGCTTTCTTCTCCCGCACACTCACTTGAGCCGGGACTCGCAATTTTCTACTTTTCTTTACTGTTTTCTTTACTGCTTTTATTACAACTTTCATTTTCAGCTTTCTAGCGTAAGTGTCTCCATTCCGATGAGTGGCTAACCGCCCTTAGCCCTCAATATTGAAGAGCATTGGGACAGATAAAGTAGCTTTAAATAATTAAAGGTCCTATTTTTTAGTTTAATTAAATTTCTTAAGGTTTGCCCCGGGTTAATGACGTGTAGGACCGCATATCGATGCGCGCGCTCTATTTCCGTTATCCATAGGCAATGCCAAGAGGCCGTGCGCAAGGACCGATCACCCTAGGGTAAAGAGAGCTCCGCGCTAACCCTCGAGAGAGGAGGCACGTGACTCCAGCAGATTGGGTTCCCCACCCAATAATTCTTAGCATAATGCGGGCGTTAAGAGGAATCCTTCGTCGGTCTAGCGATCGGTCGAATAGTCTTAGCATTCAGGTGAGCGATATTACCTAGAGATAGGTGTGCTCATTTTTGTGGAACCTCCACGGCCAAGTCTCCGCCTTAATTAATTTTAAATTTAGGATCTCTTTTTATTAAAAGTTATTTTAGTTAAATTCACTTTTTGATATCATCGCGCTGAGTTCTTCATCGGTTTTCTGCACTTTATATCCTGCACTTTATTAATTTTCTACTGCATTTATTTCATGCTTTTTATTATTATGCTTTATTATTATTATGCACTTTTTATGTTTTTTTTGTCATTTTCATTTTTATAACCAAACGATAAAAATTATCGGTAAAATAATAGGCTTTCAGGGAAAGAGTAGAAATAGCTAAGCCAACCCAGAGAACAATACGACCTTGATATTCCTCCATGGGAATATCCTGTATTACATGCGATAGGTGCACTTGCCTCCCTTTCGTTAAAACTCGGTTTATAACAAAATAAAACCCCGCCTTTTTTTATAAAATAAATAAAACCACTTTCATTTCATTAATAAGAAACCTAAGAGTTTTAACCATCAAGTTTTTGGCGCCGTTGCCGGGGAGAATTTCGACTTACTATTTTGAATTCCTGAAAACTATTAATTTTATCTTTTATTTCTATATAAAAAAACAAAACAAAATGGCCACCAAAAAAAAAATATATTCATAATAATAATAATAATAATAGCAATAATATAATAATAATAATAATAAAACTACTTAAAAAAAACTAAAAAACTTAAAAATCTAAAAAATCAAAAACATAAAAAACTTAAAAAAATAAAAAAAAAAATTTAAAAAACTAAAAATAAAAAAAATAAAAAAAAAATTTGATGAAAATTTTTATTTTCATCCAAAAATTCAAAATTCAAAAAAAATAAAAATTAATAATATATATGTTTTTTTATTAATTTATTTTCGTCTTATTTTCTTATTTTCTATTTTCAAAAAAAAAAATATTCAAAACTAAAAACATAAACTTAAAAATCTAAAAAAATTCAAAAAACAAACAAAAAATATATAAAACAAAAAAATTAATTATATATTTATTTTGTCGCTTTGCCGCGCTTCACTATTGTGAGCGCTAGGGGAACGCATATCGGTCACGCTCTTAGCTAAGACGTTAGCTTAAGAGTCACACTCACTTGCCCCCTATCACCCGCACATTTTCGCCGAATTTATATTTTTCATTTTTTACATTTTATTTTTGCTACTTTTACTTTAACTTTTGTAGAGCTATACTTAACGGGCTTCCTCGAACACGTTTTTAGGGAAGATTTCTAAACCCCTGTTTTTAATTTTTTGTACATAACTGCTTAGTTTCTTATATATATATATATATATCTCATTTCTCATACTTAGTGCAATATTGGGGACAATGTTGGACTTAAGTATGAGGGTGTTTCCTATTTTCTATACTTTTATTTCCTGCACTTAATAAAAAAAATTCCAAAAAAAATAAATTTTTTGCAAAAATTTAAAACTTAAAAAATATATATATTTTCATGCTTTAATAATAATGAAAAAAAATTCAAAAAAATGAAACATTGCTCCGCGACGTTCGACTCATCGAACCAACCACAAATAAGAGTCTGTTCGCGGGCGATCCTTTTTTTATTTTATAAATATTCTCGTCTCTTTCCCCTTCTCTTTCCTATCTTGTAAAAATTCTCTCTCTTCTTATAAATATTTCCAAAAATAAAAAAATCAAAAAAATTTGTATAACTCACAAAAATTTTTTCATAACCTTTAAAAAATTCCAAAAAAATGAAAATAACCCGAAAATATGAAAAACAATTAGAAAAACTCATAAAAATAAAAAATTTTTATCTTGAATTAAATAATTCGAATACTTCATTTCTTAACCTCTTTGCTCTCCAAAATAATAGTTTCGAGTTTATTTATAAGCGAATTTTAATTAATTCTTTATTTACTATTCGTTTATTAATTATAGCTCGATAGACTTAGATTTCTGGGGTTATGATTTTAAAGAATTTTTTATGTCTTTTTCTTATTATAGGGAACTTGTATTTCTCATTTCACTTCTGATTTTTTGAATAAAAGCACGTTTTTTTGTTAGAAAATAACATTTATGTATTTTATATTATTTCTACTTATGCTTTTAGAAACGTAGAAACGTTCAAATTAAAAAGGTTGCTCTCAAAATTTTGTATTAAACTCTAGTTTTCTTTTTGAAAAAAAATCCCTTCCACCGTTTTTCATGCACTAATTGTTATGATTCTCCACTCATTTTTAAAAGATCTTATGTCAATGGAGATAAGATTTCGTCCTGTAAACATAGACACCCAATAATCAAAAAAATTATATGTTAAGGAGTAAGAGGATAAAATACATTACTCTCATACATATTCATTGGGTTTATTTTTATTTATGAAGAAAAGAAAAAAAATGTTAGAAAAATAAGATTTCATTTTCCTAATTTTTCAAAAAATTTATGGAGGCTCGAGAAAAAATTACATCTCCTCAAAAATCAAAGCCCTCTTCATAACCATCAATCCACTTAGCCTAATTTTCATCATTCTAGAATTAATCTAAATCATTTTGAGAGCATAATTTTTAAATTGAATTATTTCCTATTAATTTCTTTTTAGCTAATGTTTTTTCTATAATTTCAATCCATCTTTATTAAACAAACAAAAATATTTTTGGCTTTTTATTTTTCTCATTTAGAAGTATTTTTTGAAATAGTTCCTCTATTTATAACATTTTCATAAGTTAAGATTTAATTCCGAAATCCTTAAAATTAATTTCGATCTTTTTTTACAATTAACTTAAGCGTTTGTTAAATTTAGGATTCTTTTTTATTCCTTATAGGTTCATCTCTAACTTTTGCACTGGAATAACAAAAGCTTAAGTATGGGGATATTTGATGAGTTGTAAATATACGCATTTTTAGAATTGTATTTCAGTAGTTTTAGAATGTTTTAGCTATTTTCTATTATTTTTCTTTAATAAATTGTTCATATTTTGTAATTTTTATTTCTAACTTACTTTTTTTTTGTTTTTCTGAAAAATTTAAGAAAAGGCCAATTTCTGACCTAACACGCCCGTGTCATTGACCCGACACTCCCATGTCAAGCACTCAACGCCTTCCGCTAGTCGACACTCAACGATTTTACTATTAAACACTCAACGCCGTCCAGACACGCCCCAGTCATGCCCGTGACCAAGCCTGTCACGCCCGTGACCGCCACGTGTTCCTTCCAAAAGCTCGAAGATCGTCGACCACTGCTTGACACGCCCGTGACTGACACCTGTCACGCCCGTGACAGACATGTGTCACCTTCCCGAACCTTCCAGAACAAAGCCACCCAGCCAAAGTCGCCAAGTCAAACACGTCTTTGACTGACACGACCCCCTGTCATGCCCGTGACCTAGGGCGTGTCGAGCCCGAAAATTTGTCTATAAATAAAAGTTTTCAGAAAGCTCTTCTTGTTAACTTTTTGACCACTTTGCTTAGGGGAGGTGCTGCCCAAATGTTATGTAAGGGAATTTTATCCCACCCTCTCTCTCTTAGTTTGTATTAGGTTGTTTGTTTTAGTTTTTCATGTAATAGCTTTTTATTAAATAAATCGTTAGTTTTTTCTCTCTTCGCATGGCTTGGAATTCAATTAAGCGCGCTAACTTAAGTGATTTTTCGTTCTCCTTTTTGTTTTTTTTATATTCTTCATCTTTTTAAAGCTTTGATAATTTATTAAGCTTAGGATTTTATCCGCATTTCTAGCCGTTATGCCGGCGATTTTATTTTCAACCAACTTGTTTATGTTTAGCTTTTCCTTTCTTTTTTATTATTTTCATTCTTAAGGCTTCATTAAAACGTTTTAAAATGTTTTATTTTTATTTTATTTAACTTAGGCTCTTTAGGAATGTAAAACTTTTCGTCTTTTTTAGTTTTATTTTCACTTTTTATGAGCTTTTATAAAAACATAAGAATGAAAATGTCGTTATTTTAATTTTTCGCTGACTTCATTTTAGTTTTTTATTTTTAAAAAACTTTTTACCCGCTTAATTTTTATTTTCTCTTTTTATGCATTTCTACCGCATTCTAGCGGTAGAAATGCAATTGTTTTAATTTTCTGCTCACTTTGCTTTTTCTTATTTTTACAAGTGCACGTGCGTGTATTAGTTAGATTTATTAGCTTTCTTTCAATTTTTGTACGTGTGTGTGCATGTGCGCATTTATTTCTGCCTACTCGTTAGGAGTTAAATGGCGCTCTGCTTTCATTTCCCGCCCACTCGTTTGAGTGAGACTTGTCTTTTTATTGCATTCATTTTCTTCCTACTCACTTGAGTAGGAAAGCTTTGTGTGCGTGTGTGTGTTTTCATTTATGTAGAGTGTGTGTGTGTGTTTTACTTTCAAGTAGAGTGCGTGTGTGTATGAGATAAATTTACCCCCGCCCACTCATTTGAGCCGGGATTCGTATTTACTGCTTTCTTCTCCCGCCCACTCGCTTGAGCTGGGACTCGCAATTTTCTGCTTTCCTTTACTGCTTCTTTTACAGCTTTTATTTTCAGCTTTCTAGCGTAAGTGTCCCCATTCCGATGAGTGGCTAACCGCCCTTAGACCTCAATATCGAAGAGCGTTGGGACAGATAAAGTAGCTTAAAATAATTAAAGGTCATGTTTTTCAGTTTAATTAAATTTCTTAAGGTTTGCCCCGGGTTAACGACGCGTAGGACCGCATATCAATGTGCGGACTCTATTTCCTTTATCCATACGCAACGCCGAGAGGCCGTGCGTATGAACTGATCACCCTAGGGTAAAGAGTGCTCTGCGCTAATCCTCGAGAGAGGAGGCACGTGACTCTACCGGATTGGGTTCCCCACCCAATAGCGGGGTTCTTAGCGTAATGCAGGGGTTAAGAGAAATACTTCGTCGGTCTAGCGATCGGTCGAATATTCTTAGCGTTCAGGTGAGAGATATTACCTAGAGATAGGTGTGACCATTTTGTGGAACCTCCACGGCCAAGTCTCCGCCTTAATTCATTTGAAATTTAGGATCTCTTTTTATTAAAAGTTATTTTAGTTCAATTTCCTTTTTTATATCATCGCGCTGAGTTCTTCACCGGCTTTCTGCACTTTATTTCCTGTACTTTATTTATTTTCTGCTGCATTCATTTCATGCTTTTTATTATTATGTTTTATTATTATGCACTTTTTATGTTTTTTTTGCCATTTTCATTTTTATAACCAAACAATAAAAATTTTCAGTAAAATAGTGGGCTTTCAGGGAAAGAGTAGAAATTGCTAAGACGACCCCAAGAAAATACGACCCCGATATTCCTCCCCGGGAATATCCTGTACTACACGCGATAGGTGCACTTGCCTCCCTTTCGTTAAAACTCGGTTTATAAAAAAAGAAAACCCCGCCTTTTTATAAAATAAATAGAACCACTTTCATTTCATTAATAAAAAACCTAGGAGTTTTTACCATCAGGCCGCCCCTCTAATGGCCTCAGGGGCAGCCATCTCCTCAGGCCGCCCCCTCTGATGGCCTCATGGGAGGCCTGCTCCTTAGTCTGCCCCCTCTGCTCGCCCAAGGTGCAGTCTGCCTGCCTCCAGTCCGCCGAGTCTGCCCAGGTCGGCAACCTGCTCTTCTCTTCCGCCTGAAGCTCCGCGATGACGTCACTAGGCCCCGCTTCTAGAAGATCCTCCTCGGGCCTATAAATAACCCCTAAGGCCTCTAATTTGGGGACGTGTGCAGGAGAACTTTCGCTGCCAGCAAGGTATGCGGACTATGTTTTCAAGTCCTCCCAGTCCTCCACAGTTGATATAGTAAGGTCTGTGGACTCAGTTTCCCAGTCTTCCCTGTCCTCCATAGTTGATCTAGCAAGGATTGCAGACTCAGTTTCCCTGTCCTCCTAGTACTCCACAGTTGATCCAGAAAGGTCTGCGGACACAGTTTCCCAGTCCTCCATAGTTGATCCAGCAAGGTCTGCGGACTCAGTTTCCCAGTCCTCCTTGTCCTCCACAGTTGATCCAGCAAGGTCTGCGGACTCAGTTTCCCAGTCCTCCACAGTTGATCCAGCAAGGTCTGCTGACTCAGTTTCTTATTCGTCCCAGTCCTCCATAGTTGATCCAGCAAGGTCTGCGAACTCAGTTTCCCAGTCCTTCAAGTCCTCCATAGCTGCTGGCAGCCTCTTTTACTTAGTCTCTGGCAACTCATTCCCTAACCTCCACCTTCCCCCTATGTACCCTTTTTTTCTTTCTCATGTAAAGGTGCAATAACAAACTGTAAACTTGCATCTTGATTAAAGGAAAAGCCCGCCGCAAGAGTGGTGTTCAAGCTGCGGCAGGCGAAGTCTGCTGTTACCGCTGCTAGAGGCACCGTCTCTTCTTTCCCTCTCTCGGTATAACCATCAGAGCTCAACTGCGAAAGTAGCCGTCTGCTCGACAGCTCCTGATCAACAGACTTCTCCGCTACTCTCATCAAACCTCTCGGTTATCCCCACAACCCTCCTCTTCACCTAGCTTGTAAGACCGAACAACCCGTTAATTAGAGGGCGTATTTCTTGCATCAACTAATGTCGTGAAGGAGAATGTACTGGAGAATGAGTTGGTGAATAAATATGGATTGGGGAAGCAGGACGTGTTGGTTGATGTTCTTGAGATGTGGAAGGATGTTTGAGGGTTGTTGAGGGAGTTTGAATAAGAGGGAGGTGGTGGGGAAATGGAAACATCCTCAGCAGGGTGGGGAGTGGCTGGAGCAGCCCTTGTACCCTCAGAAGGTCTAGAAGAGAAAGCCTTGGATGGCTTAGAGATATTCCTCTCCCCCCTGCCAAATAAGGCGCAGGTAAGCCTCTTGGAGGCATTAATGAATATGGTCGGGGATACCAGTAATTCAACAGCCTTGGCCTGCCAGAAGATTCCAAGAATTCTTCCAAAACACACTTCTTTCTTGGTGTTTTTCTTCTTTATCAACTCAAACATGATTTTGGCCCAGTTCACGGCCTTCTTGTTCACCATTACGCACATAAATTGAAACTGTTATCTAGTAATGTAGTCATGGGTAGTGTTCTTTCCCAGCAGTACTTTCCCTACAGCATCTGCTAGAAACTTATAGTCTGCACATAGATATTTTTATAGCAGTTTGTTAGGGGTGTCTCCAGAATAACCCATTCAAATCAACATCTCATAAAATTCAGCAATGTCGATTTCTAATTCCTCTTCTCCATTCAGTAAACTAAAAATTTTAGTTAGAACATCAGGGGTAAGTGAAACGGCATTACCCGATATTGTCCTGATCAACGTATCAGCATCTGGAGTCGATAGAGTGAAGACCCATTCTCGGATTTCTGTCACCGCAATCTTAATCCTGGTAGTAATAAGTCTCTTCAACTATAAATCTTCAAACAATTTTAGGATGTCAAGGAATACCTGGTCCGTGTGTTGGAATGACTCGAAATCTATGTCGAAACCCATGTCGAATTTCATAGCTGCAAGAGCGCTTGTTGGAATCACCATGATCACCTGCAATAAAGAAATAGAGAGATCAAGTGCAAGGGAACTGAAAGCGTGGGATGGAGCTCGAAGAAAACCTAGATATAAGGTTTTTCAGAATATGAAATGACTAACTCCGTCCAGTGAAAAAGAAATATTCTTCGATCTGAGGTCGACGAAATATTTTATCGACAAAAGACTTCGTCGATCTCAGTCTGAAGAAGGGAAAACCTTTCGTCATTCTCATGTCTACGAAAATTTTTTGAAGCCAGCTCGTCGATCTCCGGTCTACGAAAATTACTCACACAGAGAGTTCATTGATCTCAAGTCAATGAATTTTCTCAAGAACTTTTCTCAGTTCGTTGATCTCTGATCGACGAACTATGGCAAATTCTTCGACCACAGACAGAAAGTTAAACTAAAGCTTCTCCATTAATCATACCAAGCTGATTTAGGAAGAACAGATGGTTTCTTTCATCCAAGGGTTTGGTGAAGATGTTTGCTCTTTACAAATTAGTGTAGATATAGACAAGATTAATTTTCTTTTTGTCCACACACTCTCTAATGAAATGATGTCTTATATCTATATACTTAGTTTTATTATGATGAACTAGATTTTGAGCAATAAAAATTACACATGTATTATCACAGAGTAAGGTAGAATTATTTAAGTTGTATCCATTGTCTAGAAGTTGGTTTTGAATCCACAACATCTGTGAACACCAACTGACAACTGCTATGTACTCAGCTTCTGCTGTTGATGTAGACACAAATGTTTGTTTTTTGCAAAACCAGGAGACAAGTCTAGCACCAAGGAACTGTCATGTTCCTGATGTGCTCTTCCTGTCCTCTCTATATCCAACAAAGTCAGCATCTGAGTATCCAGTTAACTTAAATTCTGACTCTGTTGGATACCAGAGTCCTAGATTTGGGCAACCCTTTCTATATCTTAAAATTCTTTTAAGGAAAATAAGATGAGATTCTTTAGGGTTCACTTGAAACCTAGCACAAAGGCATGTAGCAAACATTATGTCTGGCCTACTTACTGTGAGATAGAATAGGGAACCAACAATGCCCTTATATAATTTTTGATCAACAGGCTTGCCATGTTCATCAGAGTCAACCACAGCATTGGTAGCCATGGGTGTTTTCTTTACTGAGGCATCTAACATCCCAAACCTTTTGATTAGCTCCTTAGCATACTTGGATTGGGATATGAAGATGCCATCAAGCAATTGCTTCACTTGGAGACCAAGGAAGTATGAAAGTTCACCCATACTACACATCATAAACTTTGAATACATAAGGTTAGAAAACCTTTTACATAGTTTGGGATCAGTTGAGCTAAATATATTATTACCTACATAAATTTGTACTAACAACATTTTATCTTTATGATGCTTAATAAAAAGAGTCCTATCTACCATGCCTCTAGAAAATTTATGCTCTAACAAGAAGCTAGCTAAAGTCTCATACAAAGTTGTTGGAGCTTGCTTTAGACCATAGAGAGATTTATACAATCTAAAGACCTGAAAGGGATTAGTTGGAGAGATAAAAACTGGCGATTGCTCCATATATACTTCCACTTTGAGTTCTCCATTCAGAAATGCACTCTTGACATCCATTTGATAGACTTTGATCTTTTTGAAGGCAACATATGAAAGGAAGATTCTTATAGCTCAAGCCTTGCAACAGGGGAAAATGTCTAATCATAGTCAATGCCTTCCTCTTGCCTATAGCCTTGAGCTACTTGCCTTGCCTTGTTCCTTATGATAGTGCCTTGGGCATCAAGTTTATTTATGAATACCCACTTAGTTCCAATGACTGGGTAGTCTTTGGGTCTTGGAACTAAGTACCAAACTCTACATCTCTCAAACTAGGTTAGCTTCTCTTGTATAGAAATGATCCAGTGTGGATCTTGCTCAACATATTTGATGGATTGGGGCTCAACTTGAGATATGAAGCATGCATGCATCACATCCTGGTGGAGTTGATGCCTTGTCTTCACACCTACTGATATGTCTCCTATTACTTGAGATATAGGATGATCTCTAAGTATGATAGAATTAGTTGGTGGAGTTTGTTCAGCAATAGCTTGGTGAGTTAAGTCCTCTGGTGGAATTAATTTAGCTGTTGTTGGCTCTCCATTAAATTCAGTATCTTCATCATCACTTTCTTCAGCAATATGTGGTGAAGAATGTGAAACAGCCTCATTAGTGAGGGTCAACTCATCCAGCTTCTCACACATGTTAGATACCTGCAATGTTTTACTGGTAGAAGTTATCTTCTCCTTGTAAAACATGTTAGTCTCATCAAAAGAAATATGAACAGACTCTTCAATTTTCATGGTTGATTTTTTATATACCGTATAAGCCTTGCTTACTTGGGAATATCCAAGAAAAATTCCAACTTCAGCTTTGGCTTCAAACTTTCTAATGTATTTCTTATTATTGTTATGGATGTAATAGACACAACCAAATACTTTAAAGTAGTCTACTTTAGGTTTATTCAATTTGAGTAGTTCATAGGGGGTCTTGCCCTTAAGTTTATGTATCAAACTCCTGTAAAAGACATAGTTTGTTGTGCTCACAGCCTCTACCCAAAAGGATAGGGGCAGGTGAGCATCTGCAATTAATGTGCTTGCAGCTTCAATGAGTGTTCTGTTTTTCCTTTTAGCTACCCAATTTTTTTGAGGAGTTCTAGGACCAGAGAAATAATGCCTGATACCTTCCTTCTCATAGAACTCTTGCATAAGAAGAGACTCAAAGTCAGTAAAATGATCACTTCTGATCAATGCAACTGGAGTAGAGTACTCAATCTGTATGCTCTTGAGAAAATCTGTAAGAACCTTGAAGTTATCAGACTTGTTTCTCAAGAAGAACACCCAAGTGAATCTTGAGAAGTCATCAACAATCACTAAGGTATATGATTTCCCTCCTAGGCTTTATACAGTAATGGGTCCAAAAAGATCCATGTGGAGGAAATACAAAATCCTAGGTAAATCACTCTTGTTAAGTGACTTGAAACTATTTTTAGTTTGCTTGCCTAACTGACAAGACCTATAAAGACTTTACTTCTTATAGGGATAAGAAGGCAATCCTCTAACAAGGTTGTCTTTAAATAACCTAGCAATGTTTTTGAAATTAACATGTCCTAATCTCCTATGTCATAGTTCATTGTAGTTACTGGGTTGGTTAAACAAACAAATTTCTATTTTTGCTGATTTGAAATTAACTATCTAGATATTTCCTACTCTAGGTCCAGTTAAAACAGTTATATTGTCAACAGAGGAAATAATGCAAGGGGATTTATCAAATGATACCTGAAACCCTTCATCACATAGTTGACTAATGGAAATCAGGTTATGGTTTAATCCACTTACATAAGCTACTTTCTTTAATGTGACCACTCCAATCTTTACATCTCCATAGCCTTTAGTCTGGCCACAGTTGGAGTCACCAAAAATTACTTTAGGACCTAGCTTGGACTTGTAGTTGAATAGATTGTCCTTGTTGCCAGTCATATGTTTTGAACAACCACTATCCAGTTAACATTGTTCTTCTGTGGTAGGATAGTCTTTCACCTGCACAAAAACAGGTTAGATATTCTTGACCCAGGTTACCTTGGATCCTTGTTGAATTACATAATTAAATCTAGAGATGTATGAATACTCAGGTTGATTTTTATAGCCTAAGGGATGATATTTTCTTGGTGGAATTATCCATTGGTTAAAAGGATTAGTGTTCTGTCTAGGTTGATTAAAAATCCTGTTGTAATTAAAATTTCTGTTATTATAAACTGTGGTCGACGAATTCTGGTGCGTTCGTCGATCTGAGGTCGACGAACGGGGATGAGTTCGTCGAACTCCACTCAGAGAATGAAAGTATTCATTTTCTGGGCCCCAATTTTGTCGATCTCTAGTCGACAAACCATACTGGTTTTGTCAATCACAGTTCAGAGAATTGTTATAGTAGTAGTTTGTGTTCGGAGTTTATCAACTTGAGTTCGACAAACTGGACACATTTCGTCGATCTGAGCTCGACGAAATCTGCTTAACTTTGTTATTGTTAAGAATTTTCTTATTCTTTCTTCTTTCCTTATTCTTTTGTTTTAATACAATTTGATTATCATGATTATCTTCTATTTTCTCTTTACCTTTTTCAGAGATAAATTTTATGTGGGTTGATAAAAAAATTTTCTGAATAAGTGGGGGTTGTCTTTATGAAGCACCTAAGCCAAGCTTGTCATTATGTCTGGAATTCACTATGCTTGTAATGTTCATCAACTTGATGCTTCTCCTATTCAGGGATTCTTCAAATTGCATAGCCTCAAATAATTCAGTCTTTAATTTAATGATTTGTTCATTAGCTAAGATGATTTCATCCTTTAATTTGTTGTTTTCTAACATGAGGTTTTCTTGTTCATTTACTTTCTCTCTAAGTTGTTTAATTAATTTTTCAGAGTTGTTTAAATAAAGACATAAAGATTTAAATTCAATTTTAAATTCGTTTGAATCAAAATCAAAGGAAGATAATACCTGATCCTCTTCAGATAGAGGTTCTTCAGTGTCTTATTAGTAAGCTTCAGAATAGGTGCTTGATGCATTAATAGCCATCAAGCATATTTCCTATGCCTTTGCTGTCACAACCCGCATTTTCTCCAAATTTAAGAAACGTCAGAGTATGAGAAAACAAGCATCGTGATGCCACGTTGAGCAGGGGATAACTGTTGACGTTCAGGCAAAACTAACTACTTTACTTTATGAAAATTCATAAGTTTAATGATTAGAAAATCAGTTATATTTTAAAGGCCGTATCCCTCGGCTCAGTGGATCACCTAGTCCGCCATTTTAAAAGTATACTTATACGCTACGAAAAATACTTTATTCAGGTTTGACATCCTAAAATAGAGCATAAGTGCCCCTAGAGGACAACTTATACTATGCAGGACCCTACATTTAATTTATACTATATATAGGAAAACGATCTTTTTACGTTATTTGGAAAATAGTGTTTGAGTTTTATAAAACATGTTGATCATGAGATATACTTATAATAGTGTTTTTAGGTATAAAAGTAACTAGCAACCTATCATAAATCATCTCAAGAGCAAGTAGACTATCTCCAGAAAAGGTAGCAGTAAAAAGTTAATATATCTCGTTTCAAGGTAAAACTTCACATGGGCGCCAACAAACTGACACGAACCCACTGACAAGTATGTATGTCTGTAACAAAGAGATACAAAACTACCTCACAAGACCAAGGAAATGATCTCCATAGTACGAGAGACCACCAGCAACAGCACAACACAACTAGCTGCCTAATTGGCTACTAACTAGAACCTGAGGCATTCATAGAAGAAAAGAATACCTCGACAAGCTAAACATGTAAGTTGTACGGAAATGTCAGGCTAAAATATAAGCAAGAAGAGTAAGTAAACCGTAACAAGTACCACTGTCCAAGGCAAGACAAAAAGAAAAGCACTATGTGTGAGGAAACAACAACAACCCTGCCCAAAAATCCTGTAGAGTTCACAAGGCTACCATGTGCCCAAACATTGCAAATTACAAAGGAAGAAACGTCTAACACCCTAAGTTGTGAGAGATGGTAGTAGCAAAAACAACGCGGATCCGGGTTGGAGGAAAACTCAGTACCCCAACCACCATTTCCAAGAAATAAATCTCAAGGGTCTACAAGTGAAAGCACTAGGGACCTCCCACCAACTTGCCCAGCCCGTACCTGGAACAAGTTAAAAGTGTGGCAACAACTAAGTCACACAATTTCACCACTATTAAGAGCTTCAAACCACCACTACTAACCACAACCCACGATTCGGCCTTTGGAAAAATATAGCCGACAAGTAATCTAAGAATCAAGGAAATTCACTCGGGAGAGAAAATCAAGGTAAGGAAAGAAAAACGTTGAGATGACTCAACACGGCATGACGTTGAGTTGGCCCCACTCACTTAACGTCCAAACAGACGGTGGCGTTGAGTGAGCTAACCTCACACAACGCCAAAATAGCTATGGCATTGAGTGAGGTTCACTCCCTCAACGCCTTAAGAACAACAGGCTGTGGCATTGAGTGAGCTAATCTCACTCAACGCCAAAACAGCTACGACGTTGAGTGAGGTCCACTCCCTCAATGCCTTCATCAACACTGGTTGTGGCGTTGAGTGAGCTAACCTCACTCAACGCCAAAACAGCTATGGCGTTGAGTGAGGTTCACTCCCTCAACGCCTTCAGCAACACAGGCTGTGGCGTTGAGTGAGCTAACCTCACTAAACGCCAAAATAGCTATGGCGTTGAGTGAGGTTCACTCCCTCAACGCCTTCAACAACACAGGCTGTGGCGTTGAGTGAGATAACCTCACTCAATGCCAAAACAGCTACGGCGTTGAGTGAGGTCCACTCCCTTAAAGCCTTAGCACTTAGCTACAAAAACCAAATGTGGCGTTGAGTGAGTCCACCTCTCTCAATGCCACGCCAAATTACATAACCGCAAGAAAGGGATGTGGGGTTAAGTGAGCCCGCCTCACTCAATGCCTAAATTGCCATGGCGTTGATTGAGGCCCACTCACTCAACGCCATCCAACATAACCGTGCGGATTGGCTGCAAGGTTGAGTGAGCCTGCCCCACTCAATGCCTAGATAGCAATGGCGTTGAGTGAGGTCTGGTCACTCAACGCCAACTACTTAGCCGCAAAAGAACAGATCAAGGGGCAATGGCATTGAGTGTGTGCACCACACTCAACGCCAAGCCCAAGCAGACCTGGCGTTGAATGTGTGCACCACACTCAACGCCAAGCCCAAGCAGACCCGGTGATAATTGTGTGCACCACACTCAATGCCAAGCCCAAGCAGACCCGACATTGAGTGTGTGCACCACACTCAACTCCAAGCCCAAGCCGACCCGAAGTTGAGTGTGTGCACCACACTCAATGCCAAGCCCAAGCCGACCCGGCGTTGAGTGTGTGCACTACACTCAACGCCAAGCCCTGAATTCTCCAACGCTAACTCCAGCAAGTCTAAGTACAGGGAAGGCTTCTGCTACAGCCACTACACAGGAAAACATATATACATCCCAACCTGAGCCTAAGCAAGATAGATTTTGCAAAAATTAAACTATAGCTTTTCTCCTCTACTCGGCTACAACTACTGCACAGGAAGAATCGACCCAACCCTCAAACCCTTACTATGCCCGAGAATAAGGCTTCTCTACTATCAGTTGGAAATTTATACCCGATTTCAAGCAAAGAATTGGGTTTCTAACCTAGGGCTAACAGGGCTTTATAAACATGGCAAAAATCTAGACAAGCTTGTCTATGGCCGCAAGAACAGAGAGAAAGAAAACAAAATTAGGCAAGGGAAAGAAAACCACTTGCCTCGATTTCCAGTGAAGCTTGGTTGGACTCCCTTACCCTCACTCTGCACCAGCAACAACAATACCTAAAGCAGAAAAACTGGAGCTTTAATTGCGGAAACGGACAACCCTAGAAATCGAGACCCCTAGAAACACAAAGAAAACTGAATTTCTTACCGTAGGAATGAAGGTCTAGGCGAGAGCAATTTAAATCCACTTTCGGTATCGAATTCCGTCCACAAACACTCCCGGAATCGGCGTTCGAAGGGGATCAGTTCCGACGGTTTCTCTGTTTTCCGTGAACAGGCGCTGCGGGCGGGGGAAGAAGGTGAACAGGAGCGGTTTCTTTTATTATAAGTCTAAACTATTCTATATATAGCACCCTTATTAATCTTAATTAGCTAATTAATTAATTAAGGCATAAAATGACAAGGCAAAACCGCCAAGCACCCGCACCCTTTCAAAATAATTATTAATATAATATTTATTAAATAGTTTTATTTTTCATAAAATACAAAACGACGCGAAAACTGAACATCCTCGGAATATGATGAAATTCGCACCGTAGCTAAATATCCACGCGAAGAACACAATGGCAAAGTCGAAATTAACTTTCGACGAACAGAACTCGAGTTATACCCACCCGAAGTCAAAACACAAGCATCCCCCTAGAGGCCACACCGGGTCACCAAAAACGACCCGGCTTGCTAGGGAGATCTTGCCAATAGACTACAAAATAGGTCACTATGTTCTAAGGAGTTAAGGCCACAATCCACAGATGACACAAGCTAAGAAAATGCGTCGACGTAACGCCAAGCAAGAATTAAATAATCGCAGAAAAATCGGGGGCGTTACAGTCACTCCCCCTAAAAGAAAGTTTCGTCCCGAAACTTTACGCACAACACTTCTACTATAGAAGGAAAAGTAACAAGCCAAACATTACAAGAAGAAAACATACCAATCCAATCTGGGAAATTATTTAGGGTCAGCCTCCCTCATAGCCGACTCTAACTCCCAAGTCGCGCTTTCCAAATCCTGGTTCTTCCATAGAACTTTGACCATCGGGATGGACTTCCTCCGCCGCACCCGATCTTGAGTATCAAAAATGCGGACCGACACTTCAACAAAAGAGAGATTAGGCTCCAACTGGGGCACAACATCCAAGACTTGCCCACTGCTACACACACACTTCCGCAATTGGCTTACATGAAATACATTATGAGCACCTGGGAAGTTTGCTGACAAATCCAACCTATAAGCTGACACGCCAATCCTTTCAACGATCTTAAACGGGCCCACATACCTCGGGTCCAATTTTTGGTTCTTACCGAACCTCTTAACTCCAACCATTAGGGAAACCTTAAGGAACACAAGGTCCCCTACAGAAAACTCTAAGTCCGACCTACGCCGATTGGCGTTCTTTTCATATCTCTCCTGAGCTATACGAAGCTTTTCTCGAATAAGCTTCACCGTGACTTCCATCTCTTCGAGCGCATCCGGACCCAACAAGGGTCTCTCACCTGTCTCAGCCCAAAACAGGGGAGTTCTGCAGCGCCTCCCATACAAAGCTTCAAACTGATCCATTTGCAAACTTTCTTGATAACTGTTATTGTATGCAAACTCCATCAGTCGCAACCCCTCATCTGACGCTCCTCCATGGTCTAGAATATAGCATCTGATCATATCCTCAACTATCTAGTTCACCCGCTCTGTCTGCCCATTGGTCTGTGGGTGGTAAGCAGTAGAATACCTCAGATCTGTACCCATAACCTCCTGCAGACTCTGCCAAAAACGAGAAGTAAATCGGGAGACTCGATCAGAAATTATTCTAACAGGCACACCGTGTAATCTGATGACCTCATTCAAGTACAACTCTTCTTTCTTATTCATCGGGTAGTCAATCTTATACGGCACGAAGTGAGCACACTTCGTCAGTCTATCCACTATAACCCAAACAGAATAAAATCACCTTGGAGATTTCGGTAAGCCCGTGATGAAGTCCATAGAAATACTTTCCCACTTCCAAGTCGGGATCTCTAACGGAGTAAACTTGCCACCAGGCCTTCCGTGATCGGACTTCACACGCTTGCAAGTGTGGCACTCAGCAACAAATCAGGCTATATCACTCTTAATCCCATACGACCAGGCAATCTGCTTCAAATCACGATACATCATTGTAGAGCCTGGATGGTAGGCAACACTGGATCCATGAGCCTCTCTGCATATCATACCCCTAATGTCTCCAACAGCGGGGATGCAAAATCTGCCGCGGTACTTCAAAGTACCCGCATCCTCGATAGAAAAATCCGGCAACTCCCCTCTCTCAGTCCTGAGGTATAAGTGCAGCAGGTCCGGATCATCCTTCTGGTGCAACCTATTAAGAGAAATCCAAGACGGCTCTGCCACTTCCAAACTGCTCTGCATGTCACAGCATCCCACTGAGGTATCATTAAGGAGGAACTCTTCCACTAATTGATCGGCGGAGAGATTAAAGATCTTTCCCGTCTTCTTGCTCAGGGCGTCGTCCACCACGTTGGCCTTGCCTTGATGATACTTGATCTCCACATCATAATTGCCCACATACTCTAGCCACTGATGCTGGAGAAGATTAAACTCCTTCTGCGTGAACACGTACTTGAGGCTCTTATGATCAGTGAAGATCTTGCACTGAGCCCCATAAAGTAGATGCCTCCACAGCTTCAACGCATAAATTACCGCCGCAAACTCAAGGTCATGCGTAGGGTAATTCCTCTCATGAGTCTTCAATTGACTTTACCCATATGAAATAACTTTTCCAGCCTGCATCAACACACAACCCAGGCCAACATGCGAAGCATCCACGTACACATCATACGCCACACCCTCAGTAGGTAGGGTCAGAACGGGAGCAGTGCACAATCTGCTCTTGAGCTGTAGGAAGGCTTCTTCGCACTTCTCGCTCCAAACAAAGGTCGCGTTCTTCTGAGTCAACCTGGTCAAAGTTTCAGCCAGGGTATAGAAACCCTCCACAGACCTCCTGTAGTAGCCGGCCAACCATAGGAAGCTTCTAATCTCCTTGGGCATGCCCGTCCTGCTCCAATCCATCACTACTGCGATCTTTTCTGGGTCGACCGAGATCCCATCTTTATTCACCACGTGGCCCAGAAACGAGACCTGAGGCAACCAAAATTCGCACTTGCTCAACTTGGCGAATAACTTGTGATTCCTCAACTCCGATAGAACCAAGCGCAGATGGTGCTCATGCTCCTCAGCGCTGCGGGAATAGACCAACACATCATCGATGAAAACCACAACGAACTTGTCTAGGAAATCCTTGAACACTCGGTTCATCATATCCATGAAAGCTGATGGTGCATTGGTCAGACCAAACGACAACACCAAGAACTCAAAATGTCCATGACTCGACCTAAACGCAGTCCGTTGAATATCTGCCTCATGGATCCTGAGCTGATGATAGCCAGAACGAAGATTGATCTTGGAGAACACTGTGCTACCGCGTAACTGATCAAATAAGTCATCGATCCTCGGCAGAGGGTACCTGTTCATAATAGTGACTTTGTTAAACTCCCTGTAGTCGATGCAAAGCCGCATCGACCCATCTTTCTTCTTTACAAATAGAACAGGAGCACCCCAAGACGACGAACTCTGCCTGATAAATCCTTTTGCCAATAACTCATCCAACTAGACTCACAATTCCTCTAACTCACAAGGGGCCATCCGGTACGGCGCCTTAGCAATAGGACGCGTACCCGGTTCCAAATCAATCACAAACTCAACATCCCGATCGGGAGGAAGACTAGGAAGGTCGTCAGGAAAAACATCAGCGAAACCACGAACAACAGGAATCTCCTCCAAACACGGTACACTAACAGCGGTCCCAACCACCGAGACTAAATAAGCAAAACAAACAGAAAGAAACAATTTCTGAGCACATACCGCAAAAATGACAAGAGAATCTTAACACGAATCAACATACACACTTCCCGGCTGACCATTGTCCTTTATGAAGTCTAAGCGCTTCCCTTTGCACTAAATAACCGCATCATACTTAGACAGCTAGTCAATTCCCAAAATAACATCGAAGTCCTCCAGATCAATCATCTTCAAGTCTGTCTTCGCAAGAAAGTCTCCCAACAAAATAGGGCAATCTAGAATGCCCAAATCTGATAACCATGATTCACCAGAAGGGAACTTGATGCGGAAGGTACACGAACTCGATCTAGAGTCAACCGATGTCGCTCCACAAAGGCTCTAGCCACATATGAGTGGGTTGCGCCGGAGTCGAACAGAACACGCGCCCAGCGGTTCTTCACCTTAAATTTCCCTATAGGAGTATATAAAACTAAGAATCTACCAAAACAAAACTATAACCATTCTAGTAAATAAAACTTTCAAGTTGGAAAAACAACTAACCTGAGATGACCTGAGTCGAAGCTTGAGCCTCCTCGGAAGAGATCACGTTCAGCTTTCCTTTTCCCTTGTCCATACGCTGAGGCGGAGGTAGTGCCTGAAGTGGAACTGTATGAAGAGCAAGCTAGACCTGAGGACACCTAGACTTGATGTGACCCTTCTGCCCGCACTGATAGCAGACTTTATACTTGGACCAGCACTGGGCAGCATCGTGCCCGGGTCGCTTGCAAACAGAACAGGAAACATCCCTCCTAGGAGCACCCATAATAACATGAACTTGCTCCTTCTTATGAGTAGCTGCCTTCTTGAAACACCTCTCAACAGGGTGTCCTGACCGACTACAGAAGCTACACACCACCTTGCTCTTCTTTCCCGAAGTAGCACCGAGTACCTGGGGTTTCTTCTCCTCAATAGACTTCCTCTTGTCCTTCCTCATTTACTGGCCTCTGTTCTTTGCGGTCTCGATTGCCTCCACCTTAAGAGCAGCCTCCACTACCCCTGCATAAGCCTCTGATACCAACTGTCACAACCAACATTTTCTCAAAATTTTAGAAACGTCAGAGTATGAGAAAACACGCATCGTGATGCCACGTCGAGCAGGGATAACTGCTGACGTTCAGGCAAAACTAACTACTTTACTTTACGAAAATTCATAAGTTTAATGATTAGAAAATCAGTTATATTTTAAAGGTGGCTCAGTGGATCACCTAGTCCACAATTTAAAACTATACTTATACGCTGCAGAAAATACTTTATTCAGGTTTGACATCCTAAAAGAGATCATAAGTGCCCCTAGAGGACAACTTATACTATGTAGGACCCTACATTTAATTTATATTATATATAGGAAAACGATCTTTTTACATTATTTGGAAAATAGTTTTTGAGTTTTATAAAACATGTTGATCATGAGATATACTTATAATAGTGTTTTTAGGTTTAAAAGTAACTAGCAACCTAGCATAAATCATCCCAAGAGCAAGTAGACTATCTCCAGAAAAGGTAGCAGCAAAAATTTAACCTCCCTCTGATACAAACTGTGGCGTTGAGTGAGTCCACCTCTCTCAACGCAAAAACAGCTTTGGCGTTGAGTGAGGTCGACTCACTCAATGCCAAATTACTTAACCGTAAGAAAGAGCTGCGGCGTTGAGTGAGCCTGCCTCACTCAATGCCTAAACCACCCTGGCGTTGAGTGAGGCCCACTCACTCAACGCCATCCGACATAATCGTGCGGATTGGCTGTAACGTTGAGTGAGTCCGCCCCACTCAATGCCTAGACAGCCATGGCGTTGAGTGAGGTCGGGTCACTCAACGCAACACTACTTAGACGCAAAAGACCAGATCAAGGGGCAATGGCATTGAGTGTGTGCACCACACTCAAAGCCAAGCCCAAGCAGACCCGACGTTGAGTGAGTGCACCACACTCAACGCTAAGCCCAAGTAGACCCGGCGTTGAGTGTGTGCACCACACTAAACGCCAACCCCAACACTAAACGCCAACCCCAAGTAGACCCTACGTTGAGTGTGTGCACCAAACTCAACGCCAAGCCCAAGCCGACCTGGCATTGAGTGTGTGTACCACACTCAACGCCAAGCCCAAGCCGACCCGGCGTTGAGTGTGTGCACCACACTCAATGCCAAGCCCTGAATTCTCCAACGCAAACTCCAGTAAGTCTAAGTACAGGGAAGGTTTCTGCTACAGCCACTACACAGGCAAACATATATACATCCCAACCCAAGCTTAAGCAAGATAGATTTTGCAAAAATTAAACTATAGCTTTTCTCCTCTACCTGGCTAAAACTACTGCACAGGAATAATCGACCCAACCCTCAAACCCTTACTCAACCCGAGAACAAGGCTTCTCTACTATCAGTTGGAAATTTATACCCGATTTCAAGCAAAGAGCTGGGTTCATAACCTAGGGCTAACATGGCTTTATTAACATGGCAAAAATCCAGACAAGCTTGTCAATGGCCTCAAGAACAAAGAGAGAAAGAAAACAATACTAGGCAAGGGAAAGAACACCACTTGCCTCGATTTCCAGTGAAGCTCTGTCGGCCTCCCTTATCCTCACTCGGCACCAGCAGCAACAATACCTAAAGCAGAAAAACTGGAGCTTTAATGGCGGAAACGGACAACCCTAAAAAATTGAGACCCCTAGAAACACCACGAAAATTTAATTTCTTACCGTAGGAATGAAGGTCTAGGCAAGAGCAATCCAAATCCGCTTTCGGAATCAAATTCCGTCCACAAACACTCCCTGAATCGGTGTCTAAAGGGGAGCAGTTACGGCGGTTTCTCTGTTTTCCGCGAACAGGCGCTGCGGGCGGGGGAAGAAGGTGAACAGGAGCGGTTCCTTTTATCTTAAGTCTAAACTATTCTATATATAGCACCCTTATTAATCTTAATTAGCAAATTAATTAATTAAGGCATAAAATGACAAGGCGAAACCGCCAAGCACCCGCACCCTTTAAAAATAATTATTAATATAATATTCATTAAATAGTTTTATTTTTCATAAAATAGAAAATGACGCGAAACCGGTTATTGCTGCTCTCTTGCTCCTCTATGCCTCTTCATTTCTAGATACTCTGGCCTGGTAGCCATCGCGTGACCTTCCTCCTCGTGGAAGTCACAATATGGCACGGGTCCTGAAGAATGTCTTGTAAATATCTTCGAAGTCAAAAGGAAGTTGGTGGAACACGAAGCCTCGTCCTTTCAAGTATGAAGAAAAGAGTGGTACATGATATATCCACACCGATTATTGCTGCTCTCTTGCTCCTTTACACCTCTTCATTTCAAGAAACTCTGGCCTGGTAGCCATCGCGTGACCTTCCTCCTCGTGGAAGTCAATCCTTATGCTCTTAAGAAAGTCTGTAAGGACTTTAAAGTTATCTGACTTGTTTCTCAAGAAGAACAAAATTTATCGCTGTCGAATAAGTCCTTATAAAGTCATGCGATGTATCAGTATGAATGCTACGAACACAACGGCGAAGTCGAAATTAAGTTTTGACGAACAAAACTCGAGTTATACCAACCCGAAGTCAAAACACAAGAATCCCCCGAGAGGCCACACCGGGTCACCCAAAACGACCTGGCTTGTGTAACATCCCATTTCCGGCTAGACCCCTGGGAATGGTTTTGTCTTAACAGAACCCTAGAAGCCCAAGAATTGAAGTACAACGACCGACACTTTGGGTCACGGGTTGGTCACGCCCGTGACCTATGTGTCACGCCCGTGACATAGGGTGTGACTCCTTCGATGATCGTCGATCTCCGTGAGACGATCGTCGAATTTGAAACCCGGGCCTATCACGCCCGTGACCTATGTGTCACGCCCGTGACCGAGGGCGTGACTCCTTAGACGATCGTCGATCTCCGTGAGACGATCGTTAAACTTGCAACCCGGGCCTGTCACGCCCATGACCCAGGTGTCACGCCCGTGACCAAGGGCGTGACCCCACCCTTCAGCGACCGTCGATCTCAGCGAGACGATCGCCGAGCGCGGAATTCGCCTCATGACCCTGTCATGCCCGTGACCTATGTGTCACGCCCGTGACCTAGGGCGTGACCACCCTTCGACGATCGTCGACCTCAGTTCGACGGTCGTCGAACCTAGAATTTGGTCACCAGGGCCTGTCACGCCCGTGACCCATGTGTCACGCCAGTGACCTAGAGCGTGACCACCCTTCGACGATCGATGATCTCAGTTCGACGATCGTCGATCCCAGAGTTTGTCATTCGGGCCTATCACGCCCGTGACTTATGTGTCACGCCCGTGACCAAGGCCAAAACGTCAGCCAGACTTTAAATTTCGGTAACCGACGTCTTAATCAATTCTGATTATGGAATGTACAGCAAGAATATTTATGGGCCGTTCCCGTCCCTAATTATTTAATAGAATGATAGAGTGAGGTCCAATAGAAAATCGCCACCTAGATCAGCCATTTCATCTTCCACCTTTTCCTCTTCCCAACATCATAACTGAAACGTTATTAAGAGAAATATTAATGGCCACAAGCGTTAGACCTTTCCCCTCCCTCCTTTTTGCTGCTTTAAAAAGGCACCTTAGGCTCAAGGATGAAGTTTCCCAGCCTTACCTGAAGTTTCGAGCCTCCTACTGTGCTGTAGAAGAATTCCGACGACGCCACCGTCGCGCATATAGCATCCCGACGATCGGCTCGACTCCAAACCGCGAATATGGTCCTCCTCTACTCTTTCTTCTATGGATAGATCTTAGAAATTACTTAGGAGAGATGTCGAGCTCAAAGGAGCAAGATTGAGTGAGTTTTTCAATGTTTTTCAAAAATAAATGGTGGTCGGGTTGGCCGGAAACTGCCTCTCCGGCGGCCGTGCCGCCGCCCGACGGTTGCCCACACCTCAACAGAGGTGGCGGTGGTGGTGGCCAGCCAGGGAGATGGCTGGGTGGCCGGTAAATAGCTTTAGAAAAGCTACAGGAGGCTTTTGTTTTTCTGATGCTGTTCGGGTTCGGGTGAAGAAGATGGTGAACAGTAGTATTTAATAATATTATATAATGTATAGTTAGGAATTAATTCCCTTTACTGTACACTTGGTTAAAACTGAAAATTATAGCCCGTAGGGTCTGATACATAAAAAGTGGTCAACATAGAAAATGTATCCCTTGAAGTCTAGTTTAATTTAAAATTGATTTCACTCGATTTGGAGTCCTGGTTGGACCACAATACACTTTTTGGTGAGGCCTATCCATAGGGCTGTATTGACCTTTGAAAAATTCCCCACTCCAATCCATTCATCAAAATGACTTGAAATTTGGGGTGTGGCCTAATCTTACCTATATCTAGGTGCTATCCATAAATGAGAATTTTTAGAGAATGTTTTTCTATAGTTTTTAGAATAATTTAATAATCTTAGCATAATTTAATTAGATGGCAAAATGACTTCCAAACCCTCCCAAATTTTGGTGAGTGGTCCCTGGGTGTAACATAAGGTTCTGGTAAAAATTTCATTTCATTTGGAGATGTTTTAATTAGGTTTGTGTCCAACCCTAGGTTGATCCTCATAAGATAATTTAGGATCAAACACCCCCTTGGTATTTGAGTGGCCATATCACCTCAACAGGGGCTGATATTTTGGTCACTGACTTTTTAAGGCATGACACACCTTCCAAGGGAGTTTGGAGTGGTTTGGTGTAGGGTAGCACTAGAACCCTAGGGTAGGTCCCTTAATGGGGATTTGTAGGGTTGTGAAGGTCATGGGGTCAAATGACCTTGGACTGACTTGAAATTTGGTGGAGAGGACCATAGGTCCAGTAAAGTCCTCTGGTAATAACATTAGGGTATTTGGAGACCTTTAGCCCACCTAAAACCCTAACCCTAGTTTAGGTCACCAACATTAATTTGAATTATTAAGCTATCTAATAAATTTCAAATCAGGTAAAATTTGGGCAAAGAGATTTCCTGGTCAAAGTAGCCTTGATATAATTTTGTTGAGATTTTTGGGTTAATTTATACATTACTTCATTTACAACTCTAATTATGCCCTAGATATTTATCTTGATGATTATGGAATTTCTGTTCACTGGAATATTATGAAATATTGGATTAGGGCATCTTATAACCTGTTATACCTTCTGTATTTTTCTTGGAAATTTTAACTGATTATTTCTGGTACATATTTCTTTAACATACTAATTGTGATATGTAGTCAAAAATATAGTTAAGGCCCAATTACTATTTGGAAAATTATGAAATTTGGTAAGAGGGTGTTTCAAATTATGATAGTCACCCTGTAATTTTCTCTGGAATTTTAGATGATTAAAAACAGTACCTCCTTCATTAAGTTAGGAGAATTAGTATCTTGAATTAAAATAAATTCAGAGTTCAAATATTGGAGAAAAATTATTGTACTTGGTTTATGATGATTTTTGGTCACTAAAAAGCTTCTATAAATTTCTTGGGATTTTTGGATATATATTTACAGTACTTCCTTCATAATATAGTAAAAGTGGCCTAAAATGGTAAATTAGGAAATATTGGCCTAAACACCTCTGAAATTTCTCAAAATTTGGAATTACTGTTTAAACGACTTATAGGATTTTTACTGATTTTATGATGATTTATTGTTGGCTCATTAGTGCCCTTCATGTTCATACTAGGACATTTGGAATCTTAGAATAAATAAATTAAATGCCCGATAAATAGGAAAATTATTATTTTCTGGATTTAGACTAATTAGGTCATGGTAGACCTCCAGTAAATTTTATATGGGATTCGGAAGACAATAGGGAATACCACCCCTTGCATACCTCATAAAGCTTAGGATGGTCTGCGTTTAGTAAAAACTGCAGAAGCTGAACTAGAGTGGGTAATGAACTTGGGAGATGGAATTTTGATAGTTTGCTGGTTAGGATAGGGTGAGTTAAATTAAGTTCATTATTGGAAGTCATGATGGGTAGGGTGTGAGATTGACTAGCGATTAGTAGTGTTCGGGTTCGACGGAAGATCGTCCTCCCCGAGAAGAGGAAGAGTCAAAGTCACCCTAGGATTAGCCCACTGTAATGAGAGAAGGGAATGGGTTAAGGGAACCAATCAATTATAATAAGTGCCTTAGAAAGGGAGCTTTAGGATTCACCCCATCATAGCTCCTAGTACCGCTGCGAGCCCTTCACCGGGTAAACCTCGGGAAGTCCAAGGTTAACCTTAACTCTTAGGAATAAAATGATCAAGAGTAACCCTAATAATAGTTCTACCTCACACCTACACTTGTACACTTAGGAAGAAGAATTGGCATGGAATGGGTAGAGTAGGTCTGTGGTCTAAGGGCCTACTAGTAATGATAGTGGTCTGGTTTGTGATTGGGAAGTCCAGGGAGCGGGATGCTCGGGGACTTGGTATATGCTTGGTAGCCTAGAGAGCTGGACGCTCGGTAACATGAGAACTTGTACAAATATAATTGTCATGATTGCATGTGCATAAAAGTGGTGGGTCATCGGTACTGGGCGATCGATCACACCGACAGCGGTACGTTGACTCAGCGGTGTGGGACACTTAGCCAAAGAAAGCCTGTGGGTACAGCCAGCACTAGTATGCGGATACTCTAGGTTGTGTTCTTCTAGGGGCGTACGGAAGGGCTAGGCCTGGTAGTGTGGTTACCCGCCTAGGAGTGGGGGGCCCGACCCACTGTCTCCGTTTGCCACAACGGAGGTTTCTGGGGGTGAAGCTAGCCGCCCGAACAGGGGGAACTAAAGGTCTGTGCGCATAGAGTCGGTGGGTGTGTTGCACTTGCTTGTGCATTTCATAGAATATTTGCGTGTCATAGCATAAACATTGTCACCTATCGTATAAGATGGTATGGGACGTTTTATACGATAGGCCCTGCAAAACGACCCCTTGGTCTATAGGGGTAATCCCTATAAATCAATGGTTATATTTCTTGTGCTTTCACTTACTTGCTACTCTTAACTGTTTGATAACCGACACCCCAACGTATAAGTGGTATGGGACACTTTATATGATGGGAGCCCTATAACAGATCCCTTGGCTTATGTGCTTCCGCATAAGTTAAGGTTACATTTCCTACTTTCTGCTTCTATCATGTTTAATATGGAATTGCTAGCATAGGTCCGCTGTCACCTGCTTTTGACTTAATCTCCACCTTCATATCCTTCCCTTTCTCCCTCTCCGCTCGGTACCTAGGAGCCATGGGGGAAGGGGTAGGGGATGATAGGGCTTAGTCTTTATGACTAACGGTTTCCGAACCACAACATTTTAGGTGTACCATATGGAAGGGTCACGGGTGTTACAGTTTCTGACAGAGTTGACCCCGCGATCGTGTTACCATTGTCACCAGCCGGGACATACACGGGTTAAATGCCCCTTGATGGGTGAGATCCCACCAGCTCAGCAACCAGGAGGCCGAAGACGTAGACGCAGACGTGGATTGCGAGGCGGCGACGGCAGGCCAAAAAGGAAGAAGCACCCAGGGATGCAGCACCAGCAGAGTACGGAACGGTGGATATGGGCCAGTCTAGCTTGGGTTCTCTCGGTTCAGTGACAGTTACGGTGTCGCTTAGTTTCAGTTTTGCTTCCGCGAGTGACTTGTAGTGAGGATATGATGTACTGGGCACAAGCCCTCCTTTTGTACTCTGATATATTATTATTGTGGACACTCCCTTCGTGGAGATTTATTTATATACATGTGGTTATGTGGACTTGCTTTTACTTCTTTATGCTACTGTTCTGCGATCGAAAAGGGCCGGCAGAATTTGCGTTTTGTAGTGGCGGCCTTTCCGTGAGTCGGTGCCACCGCAAAGCGGCAGTTCTGGGCTAAGACCCCGGTGTAGAAAAAAAAAGGGGGGGGGGTCTTACAAGTGGTATCAGAGCAAACCTCAATCGGAAAAGTAGTAGTCCACTAACCCTGGGTCACCCCCACTCGAGTTTAGTTTGGGGACAAACTAAGCAGCGGAAGCAGTGGTGTGCCCATAAGGGAAATCACATATAAAAGTCCACTTCATCATTAATTGGAATCCTTCTTTGTAGCCTGTGACTACCCTGCCCCCAGTAGGGAACATCTCTGGCTGTGAAGATCTCGTCTTATCATCCTCTAACCAACGACTTAGACTCAACCAACTAGGACTCGTGACTAACCATGACAATTTATAGTATGCCCTAGTTCAAAATAGACCATGGGTATGAACTTGGTTAAGGTGCGGAGATACCCAATGAGAATAAAGGAGGAGTTTAGCACGAGGATGACTACCTAAGACGTAAACTCAGGTGTCCCTACTATCCCAATCTAGGATTATTCAAAGCGGTAGACTACTTTAAGGAGAATTGAGACCAATAATACATTAGCAGAATGGTAAAAGGCAAGTAGTCTTAACCCTCAATACCGGTAATAAAATTACCTGGAGGCAACCACCGAGACAAACACTGAGGGTCGGATAGGAATTCGAGTTCGGAAGATACCCATTTGGGATTGGGAACATTTTGACCCGGATAAGGCTGTCGTAGATTTGACTCAGAGAGTTTAAAGTATGGAGTATATTAACGAGTTTCAGGGTGGAACCCTAAGCCGAAGATTGATGCCCTAGGGATTGTGCACCCAGCTAGGACAGATGTAATACGGTAATATCAAAGATACTTAGCCCAAGATAGGTAGGGGCTGATCTTTTGTTTATTGGGGGCTAAACTTTTGTTTATTGGGCAAACTAGTATTGGTTTGGGTTCTCTTGGACCTAGTTTAGGGAAAGTGGCGTAACAAACATGGTTGGAATGATTACCCGTAGTGTTACCAAGATAATGACATGGTAATAAGACGGAATAATTACGAGAATTAACTGTTATCACGTGAAATTAGGTGACGGGTAACAAGATTCGGATTATCTGAGAAGGTAAAAATTTAATCGCTAGGTTGTATCATCAGAAGGATGATGTACCCCCGGAGTGGAAATTTGAGGACATCGCGATGGAATTTATTCATAGACTTCCCCGATCACGGACGGGAAACGACTTGACTTGGGTCATCGTCGATCGGTTGACGAAGGTGGCCAGATTCATTCCGATCAAGAAGGATGACTCTGTGGGGGGCACCAGTGCAGAGATTTGTGGAGCAGTTTGTTCGATACCACGGGGTGCCCAAGACAATCGTGTCGAATCGGGATGGCTGGTTCACTTCCAGGGAGTGGAGGTCCGTGCATGCTTACTTGGACACGCGATTGACCTTCAGCACCGCATTCCATCCCCAGACGGATGGGTAGATAGAACGCACCGATCGGACGCTGGAAGACCTTCTGAGGCTATGCATTTTGGGCCACGGGGAACCATGGGAGAAGCTCCTACCCTTGATCAAGTTCTCCAATAACAACAACTACCAGTCCAGCATCAGGATGGCGCCTTACGAAGCCTTGTATGGAAGGAGATGAAGTACCCTGCTTTCTTGGATTCAGGACGAGGATCCGAAGGCGTTGGGATCGGATTTTGTCGAATATGCCGAGGCTCAGATGAGACCAATCAGAGACAGGATGTTAGAAGCGCAGAGTAGACAGGCTAAGTATTATGATGCCCAACATCGTCAGGTGCAGTTTCAGGAGGGGGACCGAGTGGTTTTTTTGAATATCTGGCCCATACATGGAGTTTCACGGGTGCGTGGTCGGAGCAAGAAGCTCAGTCCTAGGTATATGGGCCCTTACAGGATCCTGGAGCGAATCGGGGCCCTAGCTTACAGGCTGGAGATTGCCACCAGAGCTGGCATCTCTGCACGACGTATTCCACGTTTCTTCGCTTAGGAGGGCTCTACTGCGCCTAGAGCAGCAGATTTTTACCATAGATGGACCGGTAGCTTCTGACCGGTCAGTTCATTTGGAGCCGATCGGGATCGATGACACGGCAGTGCGGGTCTTGTAACGGAAGAAGGTTCCATTAGTCAAGGTGCTGTGGAACAATCATGGGCAGGAGGAGCATACATGGGAGCCACAGGACATGATGCGGTAAAAATACCCAGAAAATTTCGGTCAGGTATACCTCACAACCCCTCTGGACAATCAATTTGCGTTCCTATTTTTAACCAATAAGACCGAAAATTCAAGAATAGGGGCTAATCCTTTGTTCATTGGGGTATATACCTTGATAATTGGACAAATTGGTCTTAGAATCAAAATTGCACACTGCAAACGTAATGTAGAGATATAGATCTTTCAACTCTCATGGGATGTTACAAGCCTTTTTCTCCGGATTGGAGCCCCCGTAGGCTTAACCTTGATTTCGGGGACGAAATCTTTGTTTTGTTTATTGGGATTTGTAACATCCCATTTCCGGCTAGACCCCTGGGAATGGTTTTGTCTTAACAGAACCCTAGAAGACCAAGAATTGAAGTACAACGACTGACACTTCGGGTCACGGGTTGGTCACGCCCGTGACCTATGTGTCACGCCCGTTACATAGGGTGTGACTCCTTCGACGATCGTCGATCTCCGTGAGACAATCGTCGAATTTGAAACCCGAGCCTGTCACACCCGTGACCTATGTGTCACGCCCGTGACCTAGGGCATGACTCCTTCGACGATCGTCGATCTCCGTGAGACGATCGTCAAACTTGCAACCCGGGCCTGTCACGCCCGTGACCCAGGTATCACGCCCGTGACCAAGGGCGTGACCCCCCCCCTCTTCGACGACCGTTGATCTCAGCTTGACGATCTCCGAACGCGGAATTTGCCTCATGACCTTGTCACGCCCGTGACCTATGTGTCACGCCCGTGACCTAAGGCGTGATCACCCTTCGATGATCGTCGACCTCAGTTCGACGGTCGTCGAACCCAGAATTTGGTCACCCGGGCCTGTCACGCCCATGACCCATGTGTCACGCCCGTGACCTAGGGCGTGACCACCCTTCGACGATCGATTATCTCGGTTCGACGATCGTCGATCCCAGAGTTTGCCATTCGGGCCTGTCACGCCCGTGACTTATGTGTCACGCCCGTGACCAAGGCCGAAACGTCAGCCAGACTTTAAATTTCGGTAACCGACGTCTTAATCTATTCTGATTATGGAATGTACAACAGGAATATTTATGGGCCGTTCCCGTCCCTAATTATTTAATAGAATGAGAGAGTGAGGTCCAATAGAAAATCGCCACCTAGATCAGCCATTTCATCTTCCACCTTTTCCTCTTCCCAACATCATAACCGAAACGTTATTAAGAGAAATATTAATGGCCACAAGCGTTAGACCTTTCCCCTCCCTCCTTTTTGCTGCTTTAAAAAGGCCCCTTAGGCTCAAGGATGAAGTTTCCCAGCCTTACCTAAAGTTTCGAGCCTCCTACTGTGCTGTAGAAGAATTCCGACGATGCCACCGCCGCGCATATAGCATCCCGACGATCGGCTCAACTCCAAACCGCGAATAAGGTCCTCCTCTACTCTTTCTTCTATGGATAGATCTTAGAAATTACTTAGGAGAGATGTCGAGCTCAAAGGAGCAAGATTGAGTGAGTTTTTCCATGTTTTTCAAAAATAAATGGTGGTCGGGTTCGCCGGAAACCGCCTCTCCGGCGGCAGTGCCGCCGCCCGACGGTTGCCCACACCTCAACAGAGGTGGTGGTGGTGGTAGCCGGCCAGGGAGATGGCTGGGTGGCCGGTAAATAGCTTTAGAAAAGCTACATGAGGCGTTTGTTTTTCTGATGCTGTTCGGGTTCGGGTGAAGAAGATGGTGAACAGTAGTATTTAATAATATTATATAATGTATAGTTAGGAATTAATTCCCTTTACTGTACACTTGGTTAAAACTGAAAATTATAGCCCGTAGGGGCTGATACATAAAAAGTGGTCAACATATAAAATGTAGCCCTTGAAGTCTAGTTTAATTTAAAATTGATTTCACATGATTTGGAGTCCTGGTTGGACCACAGTACACTTTTTGGTGAGGCCTATCCATAGGGATGTATTGACCTTAGAAAAATTTCCCACTCCAATCCAGTCATCAAAATGACTTGAAATTTGGGGTGTGGCCTAATCTTACCTATATCTAGGAGCTATCCAAAAATGAGAATTTTTGGAGAATTTTTCTATAGTTTTTAGAAAAATTTAATAATCCTAGCATAATTTAATTAGATGGCTAAATGACTTCTAAACCCTCCCAAATTTTGGTGAGTGGTCCCTGGGTGTAACATAAGGTTCTGGTAAAAATTTCATCTCATTTGGAGATATTTTTATTAGGTTTGTGTCCAACCCTAGGTTGATCCTCATAAGATAATTTAGGATCAAACACCCCCTTGGTATTTGAGTGGCCATATCACCTCAACAGGGGCTGATATTTTGGTCACTGACTTTTTAAGGCATGACACACCTTCCAAGGGAGTTTGGAGTGGTTTGGTGTAGGGTAGCCCTAGAACCCTAGGGTAGGTCCCTTAATGGGGATTTGTAGGGTTGTGAAGGTCATGGGGTCAAATGACCTTGGACTGACTTGAAATTTGGTGGAGAGGACCATAGGGCCAGTAAAGTCCTCTGGTAATAACATTAGGGTATTTGGAGACCTTTAGCCCACCTAAAACCCTAACACTAGTTTAGGTCACCAACATGAATTTGAATTATTAAGTTATCTAATGAATTTCAAATCAGGTAAAATTTGGGCAAAGGGATTTCCTGCTCAAAGTAGCCTTGATATAATTTTGTTGAGATTTTTGGGTTAATTTATACATTACTTCATTTACAACTCTAATTGTGCCCTAAATATTTATCTTGATGATTATGGAATTTCTGTTCACTAGAATATTATGAAATATTGCATTAGGGCATCTTATAGCCTGTTATACCTTCTGTATTTTTCTTGGAAATTTTAACTGATTATTTCTGGTACATATTTCTTTAACATACTAATTGTGATATGTAGTCAAAAATACAGTTAAGGCCCAATTATTATTTGGAAAATTATGAAATTTGGTAAAAGGGTGTTTCGAATTATGATAGTCACCCTGTAATTTTCTCTGGAATTTTAGATGATTAAAAATAGTACTTCCTTCATTAAGTTAGGAGAATTAGTCTCTTAAATTAAAATAAATTCAGAGTGCAAATGTTGGAGAAAAATTATGGTACTTGGTTTATGATAGTTTTAGGTCATTATAAAGCTTCTATAAATTTCTTGGGATTTTTGGATATATATTTACAGTACTTCCTTCATAATATAGTAAAAGTGGCCGAAAATAGTAAATTAGGAAATGTAGGCCTAAACACCTCTGAAATTTCTCAAAATTTGTAATTACTGTTTAAATGACTTATAAGTTTTTTACTGATTTTATGATGATTTATTGTTGGCTCATTAGTGCCCTTCATGTTCATACTAGGACATTTGGAATCTTAGAATAAATAAATTAAATGCCCGATAAATAGGAAAATTATTATTTTCTGGATTTAGACTAATTAGGTCATGATAGACCTCCAGTAAATTTTATATGGGATTCGGAAGGCAGTAGAGAGTACCACCCCTTGCATACCTCATAAAGCTTAGGATGGTCTGCGTTTAGTAAAAACTGTAGAAGCTGAACTAGAGTGGGTAATGAACTTGGGAGATGGAATTTTGATAGTTTGCTGGTTTGGATAGGGTGAGTTAAATCAAGTTCATTATTGGAAGTCATGATGGGTAGGGTGTGAGATTGACTAGCGATTAGTAGTGTTCGTGTTCGACGGAAGATCGTCCTCCCCGAGAAGAGGAAGAGTCAAAGTCACCCTAGGAGTAGCCCACTGTAATGTGAGAAGGGAATGGGTTAAGGGAACCAATCAATTATAATAAGTGCCTTAGACAGGGAGCTTTGGGATTCACCCCATCATAGCTCTTAGTACCGCTGCGAGCCCTTCACCGGGTAAACCTCGGGAAGTCCAAGGTTAACCTTAACTCTTAGGAATAAAATGATCAAGAGTAACCCTAATAATAGTTCTACCTCACACCTACACTAGTACACTTAGGAAGAAGAATTGGCATGGAATGGGTAGAGTAGGTCCGTGGTCTAAGGGCCTACTAGTAATGATAGTGGTCTGGTTTGTGATTGGGAAGTCCAGGGAGCGGGATGCTCGGGGACTTGGTATATACTGGGTAGCCTAGAGAGCTGGAGGCTCGATAACATGAGAACTTGTACAAATATAATTGTCATGATTGCATGTGCATAAAAGTGGTGGGTCATCGCTTTTGGGCGATCGATCACACCGACAGCGGTACGTTGACTCGGCGGTGTGGGACACTTAGCCAAAGAAAGCCTGGTGGGTACAGCCAGCACTAGTATGCGGATACTCTTGGTTGTGTTCTTCTAGGGGCGTAGGGAATGGCTAGGCCTGGTAGTGTGGTTACCCTCCTAGGAGTGGGGTACCTGACCCACTGTCTCCGTTTGCCACAACGGAGGTTCCTAGGGGTGAAGCTAGCCACCCGAACAGGGGGAACTAAAGGTCTGTGCGCATAGAGTCAGTGGGTGTGTTGCACTTGCTTGTGCATTTCATAGCATATTTGCGTGTCATAGCATAAACATTGCCACCTATCGTATAAGATGGTATGGGACAGTTTATATGATAGGCCCTACAAAACGACCCCTTGGTCAATAGGGGTAATCCCTATAAATCAATGGTTATATTTCTTGTGCTTTCACTTACTTGCTACTCTTAACTGTTTGATAACCGACACCCCAACGTATAAGTGGAATGGGACACTTTATACGATGGGAGCCCTGCAAAAGATCCCTTGGCTTATGTGCTTCCGCATAAGTTATGGTTACATTTCCTACTTTTTGCTTCTATCATGTTTACTATGGAATTGCTAGCATAGGTCCACTGTCACCTGCTTTTGACTTACTCTCCACCTTCATATCCTTCCCTTTCTCCCTCTCCGCTCGGTACCTAGGAGCCATGGGGGAAGGGGTAGGGGATAATAGGGCTTAGTCTTTATGACAAACGGTTTTCGAACCACAACATTTTAGGTGTATCATATGGAAGGGTCACGGGTGTTGCAGTTTCTGACAGAGTTGACCCCGCGACCGTGTTACCATTGTCACCAGCCGGGACATACACGGGTTAAATGCCCCTTGATGGGTGGGATCCCACCAGCTCAGCAGCCAGGAGGCCGAAGACGTAGACGCAAACGTGGATTGCGAGGCGGCGACGGCAGGCCAAAAAGGAAGAAGCACCCAGGGATGCAACACCAGCAGAGTACGGAATCGGTGGAGATGGGCCAGTCTAGCTTGGGTGCTCTCGGTTTAGTGACAGTTACGGTGTCGCTTAGTTTCTGTTTTGCTTCTGCGAGTGACTTGTAGTGAGGATATGATGTACTGGGCACAAGCCCTCCTTTTGTACTCTGATATATTATTATTGTGGACACTCCCTTCGTGGAGATTTATTTATATACATATGGTTATGTGGACTTGCTTTTACTTCTTTATGCTACTATTCTGCGATCGAAAAGGGCCGACAGAATTGGCATTTTGTAGTGGCGGCCTTTCCGTGAGTCGGTGCCACCGCAAAGCGGCAGTTCTGGGCTAAGACCCCGGTGTAGAAAAAAAAGGGGGGTCTTACAGCTTGCTAGGGAGATCTTGCCAATAGACTACAAAATAGGCCACTCAGTTCTAAGGAGTTAAGACCACACTCCACAAATGACACAATCCAAGAAAATGCGTCGACGTAACGCCAAGCAAGAATTAAATAATCGCAGAAAAATCGGGGGCGTTACATTTGCTTCCTCTTCATCTTCACTAGAGCTGGAAGATGAAGATTCTTCTTCAGTGTCACTCCAGGTATCAACAATGAAACCTTTTTCCTTCCTTTTATGCTTGCTAGAGGAAGGCTTGTTATAATGTTGTTTCCTGGTCTCCTTTTCTTTTCTTTTATCTTTCTTTTGAGTCTCTGGACACTCTGAAATGAAGTGTCCAGGCTTCCTACAGCCAAAACAAACTACTTCGTTAGTTGGTGTTTTGTCATACCTGGGTTTGTCATCTTGCCTTGATGACTTTCTTTTGAAGTCCCTCTTTCCCATTTTGTAAAATCTTTTGGCTAAGAGACTTAGGATTTCTTTATTAACAGTTGGGGATTCTGAATCTTCAAAAGCTTTGAATGCTATATTTTGCTCCTTTCTCCCAGATGAAGGAGTCTTATGTTCTGCAGCTTCTCTTGACTTAATCAGTTGCTCATAAGATTTGAGCTTTCCCAATAGAGATTCAGTAGAAATATCATTAAGGCTTCTGGCTTCCTTGATAGGCCATATTCTAGAATCCCATGAGCTTGGTAAGAACATGAGGATTTGTCATTCACTTCTGTAAGAGTGATGCCCTTGTAAATTTTCTTCAGATCATTAATTATTTAGCTTAATCTGTTATACATATCACCAATAGTCTCTAACTCATCCTTCTTGAAGTTCTCATACTAAGAGATGAGGTTAGATCTCCTATCCTTTCTCTCATCAGCAGAACCAACTACCATCTGGTTAAGTGAATCCCAAATAGCCTTGGCTGATGTGCATTCAACCACCTTCTTGAAGATGTCATCAGACATAGTCTGAGTCAGAATATTAATTGCCTTTGCATCAAAAAACTTGCCCTTTTTCTGAGCATCTATCCACTCAGGTGGTGGAACAGCATGTGTGCTTGATTTTGAGGTGGATGCAGTCACTGGAGCTGGAGGTCCTGTCAAAATGGAATTAAAAATGTCCTCATTAATAGAGTTCATATAAAGTTTGATTCTTGCCTTCCAGATGGCATACTTATTAAAGTTGCACACTGGAGGTCTGGTGATTGCATAATCCTTATTCTGTGGCATGCTATAAGAAATAGGATAGAGAAATTTAGATCTAAGAAGGATGTGTTGGTTCAAGTGTTACCTTATTCAACCAAGAGAGAAACCCTCTAATACCAATTGAAAGGAGGGGTTAGATCTATCTTACTCTTTGAGGGGGGGGGGGGTGAATAAAGTACTAAAAAATTCTTGGCAGTTTTTAGTTTTATATCAGAGTGAAAAATAAGTGATACCAAAAATAATAATAAAAGGAAAAACAAGCTAAGCTATTCTAACTATCACAGCCACAGCAAGAACAAAAACAGAAAATGAGCAACCAGACAACACAAGAAATTTTTTAGTGGCTCCCCTAAACTTGGGTACATCCACTCTTCTACCACCCTGGTAGGAATCCAATAGTGATGTAGGCCACGGTGTTCGACGTGATAACGGCCACGAGAATAACACGTACGCCTCTCTTTTTCACTATTACGCTCACACAAATTATTACAAACGTACGGTAGCCACGCTATTTTAGGATTGAACAAAGGACTATAGGTCGTTGTTCTCTCAAGCTAAAGGGACCAATATTTGGTCTGATCGAGCGATGGTTGTACCAAAAGAGATGTATCGAAAAGTTCGGTTCGGAAATGGTAGATCTCTCCCAACAAAACGAAAGCGAGGCTCGCCAAACCTCTCGGAAAATTAAACAATTAGAAAGAACAATTTATGCTATCGGAAAGATAAACCACGAACAAAAAACGATTCCAAAATAACACAAAGGTATTCCACCAAATGAAAATATAAAAATGAGAATCACACAAGAGGTAGATAAACTCGTTACCCAACCAGAATAGATGATTCTGATTCACTTTCAAGGATCGTTCTTCCACGAATCCTCCAGAGTTTCGCCGACCGGAGAGAAACTAGTCCGCTTCCTTTGCTTCACGCCGGAGAGGAATTCCACAAAATTAGAACTTGCCTTGGCCGATTTCTATCTTGAAAGAGGGCTAATTGGGGTGTTGATGTGGGTCTGGTTTTGTGGTGGAGAGAGAGGTGGTTGGTCGTGGGGTGCAAAGAGGGGGAGTGGTGGTGGCGGCTATGGAGAGAGTTGGTGGCCGAGCTTGTGGAGGGGTGAATGGGGTCGGTTTTTGGATGAGGAGAAGGGATGGATGCTAGGAATAGCACTAGAGGTGGGAGGAGGAGAAGAGAAATTGGAGGGGAGGAGGAAGTGTGGCCGGCGGCCAAGAAGAGGGAGGAGGGAAGGGGGCGGCCAAGGAGAAGAGGAGAAGATTCTCAAGATTAGGGTTAGGAGATTTTTTTTCAATATTTCATTCAATAATCAAAACTATGAAAGTCCATGCCTATATATAGGCTTACAACATGTGGTGACTATTTGCAGCCCAAATAAAATAAAAAACAATACCAAAATTAATAAGCAACATGATGAAAATTAAAATGCAAATAATTAAAATAATATTTAAAGCCTTCATAAGTTTTCATCATGTAGCTCCTCATCGTGTATGAAGTCGTCATTGCCGTCACCGCATTATCGTCAACATGTAGGAGAACGCCATCGTCGTCGCCGTCGTCGTCATCATCTTCAACATATAGGTGAACTCCATCGCCGTCGTCGTCGCCGTCAACATCTTTAATATGTAGGAAGTTGCCATCTTCATCAATCCTCCCCCGCTTAAAATAACTCATCACCGATGAGTTGGCATAGAGGTGCGGGTGCAGAAGAACAACATCCAAAAGAACCATCACCGAGTCCGTAATCCAAGGGTCAACGGGGACCGGGCGAGCACACCATCATATCACATAACGCTTAATACCACCGCTTGGAGAGTAGAGCAAAACACCAAATATGAACCTATCTAGCAAAAAGATTGTCCAGAGGAAATTGGGAAAAGCATTAGGCAAATAAAGAGGAAAAATTTCTTCATCAATAGCCAACGTACCTCCGTTGGAGACCAATGGAGAGAACAATCCAAGAACAAGCTCACCCCCCCCACCCAAATGAAAATATAGTGGCACCAAACGTACAGTTAGATATTTCAAAAGGTGGAAAAACACAATGCGTGAAATTGGAAACATTTAAACTAGGGGAATTACCCCATTCAGTGGTTAACTTCAACAGATATGTTGTTTCTCCTAATTGATTAAAAATCCGAAAAGTTCTAACTCGCCAAATCGCCAACGTTTCTATAGCGCCCGAAGGCATCCGTTCAGGTACGAGACACACCAAGAGTAAACCGAAAACCTTATAGGGAGACACCCTCTTATTTAAGTTAGCAATATATTGATAAGAAGACATGTGTGTTTCTAGTGCTTCCTTACTGTGTTTATGTAAAATGAGAGCGTGAGATGTAAATAATATTGCAGCCAGACTTGACATGAAAAATAGCGATAGCGGAACTACTGGAGATGGAACCAAGGGAACAAAATATGGTGGCGCTAACGGAAAGTAATAGGGTGACACTAGCGGAACTATATCAGGAGGCACCAACCCAACGAGATCTGGTGGTACCAACAGAATGCGAATAGGTTGCACAAATGGGGCTATATCCGGGGATACTAGTAGAATGAAATCAGGTGGTACTAGCTGAATGCAATCCGGTGGCACAAAAGATGGCCACATCCTTAACGTACTCTAAGAGATTTGGTTAGGTTTTGAAAATCGAGTGGATATCAAATTAATGAGCCATTCATCATGACCCAACACGAAATCTATTATCACACTACGAGACATGTCCCAAGGAGGGTCCAGCATGGATGGTAAAATAACATGACTCAAATCAGGCAAAATAAATTCATGTCCGAAAGGATCCATTGGTCGGGTAAACATAACAGGAGGGAGAGTCGGTAATACTAAAACCGAGAGAGAGTTAAGATCGCATATAAATTCACGCAACGGAGCAAGCATCAGGGGACACTCATCCGGGTCTACTTCTAAATCGTCTTCCAAAAATATAACTCTCTCGTTAGGACATCCTTCCAACTCATAAATCACGACATCAGTAGCAGTACAAATCTCATAAATGGGCGCATCGATAGATTCTGGAGGAGGGGCTAAGTCATCCCTAATGTCAAAATACGGATTTATCATCCAAGTTAAATCCTCCGGGTGCAAGCCATCAAAATAAACCGAAAAATCAAACAGAAAATTTTCCCTCGCAGAAAACTCAACTGTCTCGTCATCACCTAACTCGCTATCAGAGAAACATTCACCACACGGTGACTCTATCAACTCACAAGATACTTCACCCAAATCAGACTCAGTAATGGTTTCAGAAACATCGACGAGAGGAAGTGGAGGTGATTCCTCAGGTGTGAGCACTACCTTATGTTTCGGAGTAAAAATAACCCGCTCAAGTCCTAACAAACCATCGTCTACATCACAAATGGGTAAGCTATCAGCATAAAGTAATTCTTCCGACTCAGCCAGAATTTCAATCAACTTAGATTCATCAAAATTAGCCACAACGGTCAAGGTGGATGGCCCCGAAATGTCATCAAAGGGGAGTGGAGATGATTCCTCAACGGAGAAATCCTCATTCAGGTCACTAGGGAAACAATCCCCTCAACGTCGCTACAATTGTCAGTGATAATAGCCTCGTCCGAGATAATAGCCTCGTCCTCAGTGATGGGCGCAATCGTAGAATTAGCCTCAAACTCATCAGGGGAATCAATAACTAGATCCGACAGCTCAGGGGGTGACTCTAAGGAGACTACGGGCATAGTAAGAATAGAATGATCGATAGTGCCAAACCCAGACATGTCACTAATCTCACGTGTCTTGATCGCCTGACTACCCACGATGATATGAACACCCTCATAATCAAGTAGGGGTCTAGTGCCCTGGTGGGGAGAAGTAAACTTATGTGACGTCCTAGTACGGGAGTATGGGGTATCGTACTTGTTCGGTGTAGGCATAGTCATAGGTGGCGCTTCACTCAGATTTTCAGATGACTGAGAACGACAATGGGGAAGGTAATACTCATCTGTTAAAAGATTCTTCATAATATTCTAACATACAGGTGAATCGTCGAGGGATGTCCCAAAATGTTTATCCTCATTGAGCCAGAAGGTCTGGGCTCGACTAAATAATTGAAGTCTCGCAACGGGAATCCTGTGGGGGTCCACAATCTGATATCTCTCAAAATAGTGCTCCATAGCCTTCACCCAGCATAAAAACTCTTGCGTTCCACCAAGCCCATCATAGGTCGGAGAAGGAACTCTAACATGCCTAGATGAGTGCAGTGTAACTTGATTAGCCTTTAGTTGGCCAATCAACCCCTTGATCTCTTCCACTACCGGGCAATGGAATGGCTTTCTGACTTTCATGACGGAACCTAAAGGTTTCATTCGGGAAACGTGAACATCGTTGTCCATTTCAGAGGGAACCAAAGAGAACACTCAACCGAAACCGGTGCAAATGCAAAGAAGAAAATAAGCCTGGTCCTATTTATTTTTAAAGATAGATTTGTTCCCGCTTATATTTCAAAATAATATATAATTGTTTTTGATATTCTTGTTGGCAAAAATATGGAGATTATTAATTAAATTTTTTCTGATTTTTTTTATTGTTGAAAATAAAATTTAGCCGGCTATTGTCAGACCACAATTTTTTTTTTAATTTGGAGAAAAATTTGAACTTTGGAATTTTAAATTTTAAATTTGAATTCTAAATTTTGAAATTTGAAATTTGAAATTTGAAATTTTAATTTTGAATTTTTAAATTTGAAATTTGAAATTTGAAATTTTAAATTTGAATTTTAAATTTTGAATTATGAAATTTGAAATGTGAAATTTTGAATTTTGAAATTTGAAATTTGAAATTTGAAATTTTAAGAGGGGAGGAGTGCCAATTAGGAAATTGACGAGAACCTCCCTCTGATACCAAATTGATCTAGGCCACAGTGTTCGACGCGATAACGGCCACGGGAATAACACGTACGCCTCTCTTTTTCACTATTACGCTCACACAAATAATGAAACGCAGCACGCTCACGAACAATGTTATCAATTATTACTAACGTACGGTAGCCACGCTGTTTTAGGATTGAACAAACGACTATGGGTCGTCGTTCTCTCAAGCAAAAAGGACCAATATTGGGTCCGACCGAGCGATGGTTGTACCAAAAGAGATCTACCGAAAAGTTCGGTTCAGAAATGGTAGATCTCTCCCAACAAAATGAAAGCGAGGCCCGCCAAACCTCTCGGAAAATTAAACAATTAGAAAAAACAATTTATGCTATCGGAAAGATAAACCACGAACGAAAAACGATTCCAAAATAACACAAAGGTATTCCACTAAATGAAAATCTAAAAATGAGAATCACACAAGAGGTAGAGAAACTCATTACCCAACCGGAATAGATGATTTCGATTCACTTTAAAGGATCGTTCTTCCACGACTCCGCTGGAGTTTCGCCGACCGGAGAGAAACTAGTCCACTTCCTTTGCTTCACGCCGGAGAGGAATTGCACAAAATTAGAACTTGCCTTGGCCGATTTCTATCTTGAAAGGGGGCTAATTGGGGTGTTGATGTGGTTCAGGTTTGGTGGTGGAGAGAGAGGTGGTTGGCCGTGGGGTGCAAAAAGGGGGAGTGGTGGTGGAGGCTATGGAGAGAGTTGGTGGCCGAGCTTGTGGAGGGTTGAATGGGGTCGGTTTTTGGATGAGGAGAAGGGATGAATGCTAGGAATAGCACTAGTGGTAGGAGGAGGAGAAGAGATGAATTTGAAGTTGGAGGTGAGGAGGAAGTGTGGCCGACAGCCAAGAAGAGGTAGGAGGGAAGGGGGCCGCCAAGGAGAAGAGGAGAAGATTCTCAAGATTAGGGTTAGGAGATTTTTTTTCAATATTTCATTCAATAATCAAAACTATGAAAGTCCATGCCTATATATAGGCTTACAACATGTAGTGGCAATTTGCAGCCTAAATAAAAATAAAAAACAATACCAAAATTAATAAGCAACATGATGAAAATTAAAATGCAAATAATTAAAATAATATTTAAAGCCATCAGAAGTCTTCATCATGTAGCTCCTCACCATGTATGAAATTGCCATTGCCGTCACCGCATTATCTTCAACATGTAGGAGAACGCCATCGCCGTCGCCGTCGTCGTCATCATCTTCAACATGTAGGTGAACGCCATCGCCGTCGTCGTCGCCGTCAACATCTTTAACATGTAGGAAGTTGCCGTCTTCATGAACTAACAGGTTTTGATCAGGTGTTTGCCACCACAATATCTATTTACAGGGAGATATTGCCACCCTTTAGGCTATTGATCAGGTCCCCAAAAACCAACTCAAGCCTTTTGATCAGGAGACTTGACAACCAAGAGCTAACTTTTAAAGAGAGTTAAAACCCTTTTACAAGAGGTGAGAGGAGATGATGGTGTATTCTCTTTCTCTAATCAACAGAGAAGACTAGTGGATCTTTGATATTGACAAAGCTCTCCCTGAGATGTTGATGGTTCAGGAAGACTGGAGCTTTCCTTCATGGTGCAGGTCTTCAGCCTTGTCTGAAAGTAGTCCTGGAAATTTTCTGACTGAATAAATCTTTATTGTCCTGAATGTTCCTGGAAATGAAGCTTGAAGGAGACTCTATATTATGATGATTGTTCTTCTTCTGTCTTCAGACTTGATAAGGTGAGACATAGAGAATTTTTTGCATTGTGAGAGAAAGAGAGAGTTCTAAAAGATTAGTCTATCTCAGTGCTGTATATTTTCTCTGAAAGTTCTGATGGTTCCTTCTGTATCATTGTCTAAAAGACAAAAATATTTTTTTATATTCTCAGTCAATAATTTTTCCTTTGAAATTTGAATTACTGCCTTAATTGCTGCCTGATTTGGAGAATACAAATGGCTGGAATATATCATAAATGTGTTTCACCAACTGTCCCTTAATAAAATAAGCAAGTAAATATCCTGAAAAATACCATAATTAATGCTGCCAATAACAACTATATTCAGAGGAATATAAGCATTAATTACTTAGGAATAATACTGCTATTAATATAGAAATAAAGGAATAGAAGGAAGAAAACTTCTCATTCTAGAACTGGACAGATATTGTCGACCATTAAATAGAATTCGTCGACCTGAGGTCCAAGATCATCGACCTAAGAAATCCTGTTCGTCGACCTGAGCTCTGCGAACTGTTTACTGAGAATGGCTTACCAAAACTGCACTCTTAGTTCGTCGAGCTGAGATTCTGTCTGAAGAAAACTGATCGTCGACCTGAGCTCGAATATCGTCGAGCTTTGCTCAGAGAAATAACTCTGAGTTCGTCGATCTGAGATCCACGATCGTCGAGCTGAGTTCAAAGAACTTCAAATTGATCAAACTGTTCTCTAAAAACTTCTATGTCTGAGTCTTCTTAGGTCCTCTGTTGGCTGGTCCAAGAAGGTTGAACTTAATGACTTAGCCTACAGTCTAGGACTACTAGACTTGGCCTTGGCTATACAAGGTGGGTCAGAGTCATCCTAAATTAGTGAACCTAGCCCAAATCCAACTAGGGATCCAACAATACATATCAAGAGAGTTTGTAGATGGCCCCATTTGATGATTTGTATGGGAGGCATTGTCGAACCCCCCTTATTTTGGACTGAAGTTGGTGAAAGACCATTGTTGGGACCAGAAGCTTTGGAAGGGATGAGTACCTATGTATTGCATATTCGAGAGAAGCTTCTTATAGCTCAGGAGCTTTTTGAGAAGAATTTTAATAGATAAAGGGTTGATCTGGAGTTCGCAGTTGGGGACATGGTTTTTCTCAAAGTTTCTCTGATGGCATGCATTATGAGGTTTGGAAGAAACCAAAAGTTGGATCCCAAGTATGTGGGACCTTTCCAGGTTGTTGAATACATCTGAGTGTCAACTTATAGGCTGGATTTGCCCGCCAATTTCCCTAGTTTGCACGAAGTGTTTCATGTGAGCCAGTTGCAGAAATGTGTGCTTTGTGATCGGTATGTCCTTAACTCGGTGCCCCAGTTGCAACGTAATCTTTCTTTTGTTGAAGTGCATGTTCGTATTCTAGATACTCAGGATCAGGTGTTATGAAAGAAGACAATACCTATGGTCAAGTTTCTTTGGCGAAACCAAGACATTGAGAGCGTAACTTGGGAGTTGGAGTAAGCTATGAGATAAGCTCATCCTCATCTATTCTCCTAGTTTCTTTTGGTAAGTGTTTTTTTCAATAACTATTGGTTACTTCCTTTTAGTAGTAGATTCAGTTTCGTACCAAGTTTTAGGACGAAACTTTCTTGTAGGGGGAGTGACTGAATCTCCCATAATTTTTTGATGTTTATTTTAATTACTATAGTGAAATAATAATGATGTTTGGGCGTTACGTTGACACAGAGTTAACGAGTGTCGTTGTTAGAGCATGATTTTGCTCATCGAAATCCGATGTTTTGACTCGGTGGGTTTTTATAGTTTGATGTTGGTTGTAGCTTCGGGAAATTTTTAACCCAAGTTTTGTTTGTCAAATTTTTATTTCAAATCCTCCTTTGGTTTTGCGGCGTTGGTATTTTGCATTTGTGCGAATGTCGTGAAAATCCGAGATGATTCGAGTTTTTGGTCGTTTGGACGTTTAAATAATAATAGTAATATAATATTATATATATAAGTTCGTACGTTTAGATGAAACCCTATTCATCGTCTCTCCCAAACCATTGGACCGAATCGCAGAATAGAGTAGGCGACGGACATCGTGAGTTCGTCGGTCGCTGACGGTAGGAGTTCCGGTGCTCGGAATCATCGTTGGAGGCTAGATTATAAAGCTATCGCAAAGATCTACGCGTGTGAGGTATGTTTTCCCCATTTTGTGGATTTTTGGCCTTAGGCTTTTTGACCTTGACTCTCGTTTATCCCGACAAGTTTAAGGAATCATTGCCTAGGAGTTCTTGCGGCCGATCCTTGGAGCGGAGTGCTCGTGAGGCTTGATTTTTGAAGATCTTGAGGCAAGTGGTGACTTATTTCCCCTTTCTAGTCTCTTCTTGGTATTTCCTTTCCTTCCTCTTGAATATCCCTCCTTAAAAGATAGGAGTAATATATGGTTCAGCTAGGTTAAAACCGTCAGGTATTGAAGGAGGTTGACTGTGTGAAATTCGTCGAGTATGGGTAAGTCACCGCCTCTTCCCAACTTTGGACGAGTTCAGGCCCGACCTACCCCGCTCGCCCGCTGCTCACCGAACACCTGGGGCGAGTGCGAGACGGGAGACTGTTGGAGTTACCATGGTGATCTAGAAGTTGTCAAACATGTAATCTCACTGCCAACGCGATATGAGCCTGCAGGGTCGCACATAAGAGCTGTGGAGGAGTTGGAAGATTGACCGTATTGGTAAAGGTTACCAATCACCATTATGTATGGGGGTCAGGCAATTGTTGCCAGTAAAGTTCATAGGGCATGGATAGTCGAAAGGTCGTCGAGTTTGACTCGACGACCAAGGCAAATCGTCGAGAATGTCTCGACGACCAAGGCAAATCGTCGAGAATGTCTCGACGACCAAGGCAATGTCGTCGAGAATGTCTCGACGACTATGGGGTTTTAGTTGAGAATCATTCTGATAGATTCGTCGAGAATCAAAGACTTAGTCGTCGGGACTATCCATTGATTCTCGCCGAATCTGCCTGATGATTCTCGCCGATCGACGAGTATCGTCGAGAGTTATCGAGTATGACTCGACGACTAAAGGCCATTCGTCGAGAATTGTCCCTGATTCTCGACGACTTGGCGGATGATTCTCGCCGAATGCCTTTGCCGATTCTCGCCGAATTCTTCCAGGGACCCTATGTTGTGTGGTCTGCGGATAGCCATTCCTTTAGGTCTATTTATACCTTTGGTATAAATAGACACTTAGGGTTTTGGAAAACAGGAGGACTTGTGCTTTTCTTGCGGCCGATTAGAACCCGACGGAAAGAGTTCCGCCGATCGCTCGTTCCGCCGCATCCCGCACATCGCCGGACGGAAGTGTTCTGCCGCCGCCGTGTCTGCTCCGCTGACCCTCCCATTTCCGGCGATACTCGTTGTTCTTGCATATCCTGGCGCGGACCTAGCAGTCCGTGGAGTTGCAAAGGTGCGGTTGTCTTCCTCCTGATTGTTCGTGCGACGAGCTATTCGGGTTTCTCTTGCTCGTGTGGATTTCTGCAGAGACGTGGATATTATTCCACGTACAACTCGCCACCGACAGCACTCAATACTTGGAGCATCTTCGTTGAGTTGTGACTCAACGCCACTAAGGTATTTTGCCCTAGTTATTTTGTTTACTTCTTGATACAACGATCATGGCCAGATCCAGTTCTCTTGGGCTGTTCTCGTACTTTTCCTTTCCGCTGCGTGCACAAAGTGTTGTGCCAACCCTCACGAGAAAACCCAACAGTGGTATCAGAGGCAGGTTGCGGCCATGATTGTTGTATTGGAAGTTAGGGAATTCCAACACGTGTAAACCTAGGGATTTAGAAGTGTTCTAAATGTCTAGATTTATTCCTGGAACATCAATTGTTGATGATTTTTCAAAGGGAAATCGGTGGCAGAAGTATGAGGCAAGACAGGAAGCAATAGTACAATTCAGAAGGAAAGCTAAGCTGGGAAGACTGCCATCAGATGCTAAGGAGCCAAGCAAGTACTTCCCAAAGCCTTTTCACTATTTTGAAAGGCAAAGGATCAAGGAAGAAGCTCAGAAGAAAACTGATCTAAAAGGAAAGAAGATAGCTGAAGAATCAGAAGCTCCTGTGACAGCTACCATTCAATCTGGCAAAGGGATTATAATTAGAGAGCCTGATCAATCGTGATTATGTTTTAAGTTCCTTCATAGTGTTTTGTAATGTTGTGATGTAATCATTAAATGTAAAACAATGTAATCAAACATTACCCAGTTATAAACAAAATGTTGTTTGGCATATTATAATGTGCATTCTGTGATGGATTGTTTTGTTTATGTTTTGTTTATATTAAGTATTCTTGTCATGTCATATATCATCATTTAGTACTGTTTATAAATGGTGTATATCATTGGCTAGAAGGGTTATGACTTCTCCAAATAGGGGGAGATTGTTGGGTACATTGGAAAATGTGTACCTGATTTGAAGAAGCCCAACCTAGCTCAATGATATACATCAAGGTGTATTTGATGTTGTTTTTGAGTTGACATGTGCAGGTGAAGAATTGATAAAGTATGCAGAAAAATTCTAAGTCCAAGTGTCGACACAGAGGAAGCAGTGTCGACACATAGAAGAAAATAGTCGACACAACACTGGGAAGCAGTGTCGACACATAGCAGTTAGTCTACAACTACACTGGGAAAAAGTGTCGACACAGAGGAAGCAGTGTTGACACATAGCAGTTAATCTACAACTACACTGGGAAAAAGTGTCGACACAGAAGAAGTAAGTCGACACAACACTAGGAATTTGTGTCGACACAGAAGAAGTAAGTCGACACAACACTGGAAATTTGTGTCGACACAGAAGAAAAGCGTCGACCTCAACATTGGGACAATGTGTCGACACAAAAAAATATAGTCGACCTCAAGTTTGTCGACACCAGCAGAATGTGTCGACACATTGTGATTGAGTCGACACATTATAGCAAAGTTAAAAGTAGACTGTGTCGACACCTGAAGGCTAAGTCGACACTTACTAAGTTATGATTCTACAACAACTGTGTCGACACACAGGACTTGTGTCGACACACTGAAGAGTCAAGACCAAGTTATTTTCAGAAGAAGCTGTGTCGACTCAAAGGCAACTTAGTCGACATCACTGAAGACTGTGTCGACACCAAAGTCAATTGTGTCGACTCAAATAGACAGATGGTCTCGACACTTTCTGACAGACTGTCTCGACAATTTATGGTTCAAGACTAAGGCACAGGACTTGTTTGAAGACTTGACAGCTGTGGGTTGCCACCAGTTAACTGAAGCTGTCAGACTTGTCAGAAAACGGTTAGAAACCGGATCAGCCGGTTACCATGAAGAAAGTCTATAAATAGACAGAATCAGAAGGAGAAAGTAACTTTTGAAACATTGATAAGAATCAAAAAGTTGAGAAGGATTACAATCCAATTCATTTCAAGAAAGTGCTAGGCACTTAAGAAGATCTTCTCCGGAAGATCAAAGAAGACTATTTAAGGATAGATCAAAGAAGAGTTCTAATCAGAATTCAGAAGAATCATTCAAAGTGCTGGATAGAGAGAGATCAAGCCAGAATTTGAAGAAGAAGAAAGAAACCACCAGTGGATTCTCAAGAAGCTGTTTGGAAATCAACTCAGCTAAGTTCATATTCAAGAAGCTTTGAAGTAGGCTCAGATACAGTTGATTGCATCAGCTGATCAAGAATTATCTTGGCCTTTTCTCTCTCAATTCAGGCAAGACAGTTAAATAATATTTTCCATATTTCTGTAGGATCTGTTTACACAGATCTGAGTTGTAAGCCTGTGTTATAAAGGCTGAGTGTAGGAGTGTTGAACTCTGAGTGGTAGGGCAGTTTGCCTGAGTGTAGGAGAAGGAACTTCTCTGAGTTATAGGCCTTGGGGCAAGGCTGAGGTAGGGCTATTGTGCCTGAGTTGTAGGAACCAGTTGGGTTCTGAGTTGTAGGATCTGTTGATATAAGATTAGTGGAAGTTTGGCCGAATCTAGCATACTGCTAGATAGGTGAAGGGGGAAAGTGGATGTACCCAGATCTTGGGGAACCACTATAAATCATTGTGCAATCTGTGATGTTTTATTTTCTGTGATTGCTGTGATTATTGTGTTAGCCATTGAATTGAATTCTGCCTAGAAGTTTTTATAAAAAAAGTAGAACCTATTCACCCCCCCCCCCCTCTAGGTGTTTAGGTTGTCTTGAAAGTAAAACTATCAAGTGGTATCAGAGGGAGGTTCCTCAAAAAGGACTTAACAGTCTGAGGTAGATCTGAAAGGCAGATTCAAGATTCAAGAAGATGGGTTCTGGAGGGAATCATAAGGAGCTAGGGTCTATGAAATTACCCATATGCAAGAAGGAAATCTTTGGGATCTGGAAAGAAAGAGTCAGATTGTTTATGGAAGCATCTGACCCAAGGATTTACATCACAGTACAGGAAGGCCCCTTCATTCCAATGAAGATATCTGTTTTTGATGCAAATATCCAAATACCAAAGACTTATTCAGAAATGACCAAGGATGAAATCATCTTGGCAACCATGGACAAAAGGGCACAGAACATCATTGTTAGTGCCATAGATGATTCAACATTTCAAAATCTGATTCACTGCAAGACCTCCAAGGAGATGTGGGATACATTGATTGTCTACATGGAGGGATCTGAAGAAGTAAGGCTGGACATAAAGTCTATGCTAAATCAGGAGTATGAAAGCTTTAGACAAGGAAAATCTGATAGCATAACTGAGTGTTATAAGAAATTCTATAGGATTGTGAATGAGCTAATATCCTATGGAAGAGTCTTCAGTACCTATGAACTGAATGACAAATTGTTAAGATCCTTATCAAAGGATTGGGATACAAAGATCTGTGCCATAAGAGAAGTGGCTAAATTGGCAGAGATATCTCCTCCAACCCTATTTGGAAAGTTGCTATCCTATGAAATGCAACTTATGGTGAGGAAGGAGGAGGAAAGAAACTCAAGAGGAGATCACAGAGAAAAGACTGTGGCATTTAATGCTGAAGCCACTAGAAAGAATAGGAGGAAATCACCATCTCCTCCTAAAGAAGTTGAAGAAGATAGTTCTGAAAATTCAGATAAGGGTTCAGAAAGCTGTGATTCAGATGCAGACTTTGCTGCATTCACAAGGCAATTCCAAAGGTTCTTGAAAAAGAAGCAATGGAAGTCTAGGCCTTCCACATCACAGCAAGTTGATGACTATTATCAGAAGAGAAGGTCATCAAGGAAAGAGAAAAGCAGATCAAAGTCCAGCAAAGCCACTACTTCAAAGATTGTCTGCTATTGTTGCAATAGGCCTGGACATGTAGTGGCTGATTGTCCTGACAAGAGGAAGGAATCTTCAGAAAAGAAGAAGACTTATCAGAAAGGCAAGAAGGAGAAATCCTTTGTAGCAAAGAAAGATAAAAGTCTGTCAGACCAGTCAACTTCAGAATCAGGATCTGAAGCTGAAGCATATATTGGACTATATGCTGCATCTGAGGAAGAGGAGTTTATGCAGTTGCTAGACTCCATCAATGAATATCAATGCATGGGGTTGATGACAAGATCAGAAGAGGACATATGCCAGAATCAGTCTGGTCCTAATGAGGTAAACTGTCCTTCCAGTATATCTGTTTGTAGTACAAGTGAAGAATCAGCTACATCTGCATCAAGTGATGAAGATGCATCTGGATCTGAAGGAGATGTCTATCAATTGATAGACAAGTATGGGGACTTGTTGCAGGCCCTTAAGAAAAGCAAGAACCTGGTTAAAACTCAGGCTCAGGAAATTGCTGAACTTAGGGTTGCAACAACTGAATTAGAAAAAGTCCTTGATCAAAAATTAAATGAAATTGCCAAGCTGAAGAATATAACTATTATTCAGATGGGCACAATTAATTATACTAATGATCAAGTGAAGAGTCTGGAGGCCAGACTTAGAATTGAAAGGGATTTAGTGGCTAGTTACTCTAAGCCAAAATCTATCTTACCCTTGATAGATGAATTTGTCACTCAGAAGGGTAAGGCTGGATTAGGATTTAAAGGTAACTCCAGGGCTGGCAGATTCAAGAGGAAAGGCAAAGCCCCTATTCCGCCACTAAACCACTCAGTCCCCATAAAGTTTAGTAAGGTGAAAGTGCCTTCTAACATATATGATCATGAAGACATTCAAGGTCATATTAAGACTAATGTTCTGAAGAACAAGGGTGTAAATGCAAGCAGGCCTACCTATGGTCATAAACCCAATGGTTTTAAGAAATCAGTAGGTGAAGTTGCAACAGCACCAGCAATGAACAGAAATTCTTCTGACAAGGATGTATCTAGATCTAGATACAATAAGTTTGAATGTTGGTGCTGTGGCAAGAGAGGCCATTTTGCATTAGACTGCTGGTATAACACAAGTGTTATAAAAAATAAGAGTCTACCTGTTAGAAGAGGCTATGATAACTTTATTAATGATAACCTGAACCAAGGACCCAAGACTTACTTGGGTTCTAAGGGTAAGTAATTCTGTATTGCAGGTGAATCCAAGTAACCATGCCCCTATATGGTACTTGGATAGTGGTTGTTCCAGGCACATGACTGGAATAAAGGGGCTGCTGAAGGAGTATTCATCTGTCAAAGATGGACCTAAAGTGATCTTTGGTGGATCTGAGAAGGGAGTCATCAAAGGGTTTGGTAACATTTCTTCTAACCTTATTACTATCACCCAAGTGGCCCATGTAAAAGGTTTGAAACATAATCTAATAAGCATAAGCCAGCTGAGTGATCTAGGATATGACATTTCATTTAGTAAGGATGGTTGTCATATCAAAAGGTCAAGTGATCAAGAGATCATATTGACTGGGTATAGGAAGAGAAATGTGTATTGCCTTAATTGTGAATGTGAAAATAAGGCTTTCCCCATTTGTCTTGTAGCTGATGACAATGCTTCCCATTGTGTTAAGTGGCACAAGAGATTGGCTCATCTAAACTACAAGACAATTGGCCAACTCTTTAGTAAAGAACTAGTGAGGAATGGGCCTCAAGTTAAGTGTATAAAGGAAGGGGTATGCTCAGCTTGTCAAAAGGGCAAGCAGACAAAATCCTCATTTCAAAGCCTTGAAAACAAGGATTCTGTGAGGTGCTTATACCTCTTGCATATGGATCTTTTTGGTCCTATACCAGTTCACAGTCTAGGTAGGAAGGTCTACACTCTAGTGGTTGTAGATGACTACTCTAGATTTACATGGGTGTTCTTTCTGAGACAAAAATCTGAAACCCCAAGTGTATTACTAAATTTTGTAAAGCAAATTCAGAATGAACTGAATAGTACAGTGGTCAAAATCAGAAGTGACCATGGTACTGAGTTTCAATCTGAAAGCATAACAAACTTGTGTATAGACTTTGGGATTTTCCAAGAGTTCTCCTCACCTAGAACACCTCAGCAAAATGGAATTGCTGAAAGAAAGAATAGAACATTAATTGAAGCTGGTAGAACTCTATTGAGTGACACCTCTCTCCCAGAATATTTTTGGGCTGAGGCAGTTAACACTGCTTGTCATGTCATCAATAGGGCTTCTATCACCAAAAGCCACAGAAAGACTCCCTATGAGATTGTGAAAGGCAGAAAACCAAATCTATCCTATTTTAGGATCTTTGGTTGCAAGTGCTATATACTTAACAATGGCAAGTCATATTTGACTAAGTTTGCTGCCAAATCCCAAGATGGGATATTTGTTGGGTACAGCACAAATAGTAAGGCATATAGAGTCTTCAACTTAACTACTCAAGTTGTTGAGGAATCTGTGCATGTTGTATTTGATGAAACAAGATTAATCAATTGTGAGTTGTCTTGTAGATCAAATGACTCAACAGGTATAAGCAAGAGGATGGACAAGCTCTCCATTGCTGAAGCTTCAAAGGAAGATGGAGCATTGGAAAATGAAGGCTGCTGTCCAGGGGGAGTACAAGAGATAATGGAAGCTGATGAAAACCAAGAGGTTCAGCAGAATGAAGAAGCTAGAGATGCTCAACCTGAAGGGAATCTTCCTCCAGCTATAAGATATCTAAAAGATCATCCTGCTGATCAGATAATAGGTGATCCAAGACAAGGAGTGCAAACTAGAAGCAGAAATCAAAGCATAGTTTTGCATTCAAGTTTCTTGTCTCAAATGGAACCTAAGAAGTTTGAAGAAGCTATCCAAGACCAGTACTGGATTGATGCTATGCAAGAGGAGCTGAATCAATTCAGAAGATGCAAAGTCTGGGAGCTTGTTCCTAAACCAAGAGGCCACAACATAATTGGCACTAAGTGGATCTATAGGAACAAGCTAGATGAAAGTGGGATAATAGTGAAGAATAAAGCAAGGTTAGTTGCAAAAGGATACAGGCAGGAAGAAGGGATTGACTTTGATCAAACCTTTGCTCCAGTAGCAAGGCTGGAGGCAATCAGAATGTTCCTTGCCTATGCAGCCTACCAAGACTTCAAAGTATATCAGATGGATGTGAAGTCAGCATTTCTGAATGGTGATCTTAAAGAAGAAGTATATGTAGAGCAGCCATCAGGTTTTCTAGATCCTCTTAAACCTGATTATGTGTATAAGCTTAGGAAAGCTTTGTATGGGTTAAAACAAGCTCCAAGGGCTTGGTATGAAACCCTGTCTACATTCCTCATTGAGAATAAATTCTCAAGAGGAAAGATAGACAAAACTCTATTCCTTAGGGAATCCAAAGGAAAGATCATCTTAGTCCAGATCTATGTTGATGACATAATCTTTGGATCTACTGAAAACAACCTTTGTAAAAAGTTTGCCAAACTTATGCAAGGGAAGTTTGAGATGAGCAGTATGGGAGAACTTAAGTTCTTCTTGGGACTCCAAGTAAGACAGACTGATGATGGATTGTCCATATCCCAGTCTAAGTTCACCAAAGAATTAATTAAGAAATATGGTATGGAGTCATCCTCCACCATGAGAACTCCTATGGGAACAAGTATGCCTATATGCAAAGATGAGGCAGGTAAACCTGTTGATGAATCATTGTATAGAGGAATAGTTGGGTCTCTACTATATCTCACTGCTAGTAGACCTGACATTATGTATGCAACATGTGTCTGTGCTAGGTACCAAGCCTGCCCTAAAGAATCTCATTATACTGCAGTCAAAAGGATTCTGAGATATCTAAAGGGCACTCCTACTCTAGGTCTTTGGTACCCTAGGAATAGAGATTTTCTACTAACAGGCTATTCAGATGCAGATTTTGCAGGATGTAGAGAGGATAGAAAGAGTACTACAGGTACTTGTCAATTCCTGGGAGGAAGACTAATATCTTGGAGTAGTAAGAAGCAGACTAGTGTGGCAATTTCCACAGCTGAGTCAGAGTATGTTGCTGCTGGAAGCTGCTGTGCACAGCTATTATGGATGCAGCATCAGCTTAAGGATTATGGTATTCAGGTAAGTAGAACACCCCTTTTATGTTATTCTAAGAGTGCTATTTCTGTTGCTAATAATCCAGTTTCTCATAGTAGAACTAAGCATATAGAAATCAAATACCATTTTCTTAGAGAACATGTAGAAAAAGGAGACATCTCATTGGAATTTGTAAAAACAGATTATCAAATAGCAGATGTATTTACTAAGCCTTTAGATGAAACCAAATTCAACAAATTCAAAATTGAATTAGGTATGTTAACCATTGATTAATGTATTAACAAAATCATTAACAATGCAGTTAAAGTGGGATTTAAGTAAGTTAAGTAATAACAATAGAAATTGGCTAAGTAAGAATGTGTCGACACATTCAGTAATAATGTGTCGACTCAGAGAAATAATGTCGACAAGTTAGAAATATTATGTCGACACAGAGAATATGTGTCGACACTTAAGAGTTATATTGTCGACTTAACCAGAAATGTAATGTCGACTCAACCAGGATAATGGTGTCGACACTTACAGAATATGTGTCGACACTTATCCTTAGAGTCGACACAGAATTTCTGTCTTTCTATTATGTATCCAAGGTGTCGACATAACCACAAATTGGTGTCGACACATAGTAGGCTGAAGTAATGTCGAGTCAATAGAAGTTTGTGTCGACACATTCCGTCTGTGTCGACACATTTAGACTGTTTTTGGCGCCTTTTGAACTTCTTTCAACTGAAGCTATAAATAGGTCAAAAACTCTTTCTATCGACATGCTTCCAAGGTTTTCGAGACTAAAACCCTGTGTCGACAGTCTATCTTTCTCTCTTCTCTCAAGCTTTCTCGACGAATCGATGGCGCCAAGGATTGAAGACAACATTAATGAAGGGTATGAGTTGGTGCGCCAGGCCTTTGCAGAGGCGCCGCCAGATGTTCAAGGGGTTATCACCCTCCTCTCTGAGTCAGGGTTAGAATTTTTCATCTCAGAACCAACTAAAATCTGGAAGAAGGAGGTGCACGAGTTCTTTATCTCTGCATCAGTCCACTCGACTGGCCTCAAGATTAAGTCCACTGTACAAGGGACTAAGGTGAAGATTACTCAAAGAAGTTTAAGAAAGATCTTTCAATTGCAAGTAGTTGAGAATGAAGAGGAAGTTCCTAGTTCTAAGACAAGGGAAGCCCTTCAATGGTGTGGACTGGACTCAAGCTTGAAGATTGGAGCTGCATTCAACAGGAAGGGTATGAATCAGCAAGGGAAGTTCTTGTCTGAAATAGTTGGGAAAGTGATCCTCTGCAAGACAGGTGGACATGATAGGATTTCTGCCTATATGTTCAGCCTTATGACCAGGATTGTTTTTACAATTCCTACTGATTGGTCAGGAGTGATCTTTGACAAGATCAAAGAAGGAATCAAGAAGCCTAACATGGCCAGGATCATAAGCTTATATCTCATTGGAGTGATCCCTGAAGTGATGCAGCAACTGCCAGGGACTAAGATCAATCATATGAGAAGGATGGATATGAGACTGTTCTCTAGGTGGGATAGGGTGCTGTCCAAGGATGTGCCTGAAGAGAGCAGGCCAGACACCCCTGTGAAATCCCCTTCTAAAACTCAAGAAACTGAACAACAACAAGAAGACCCACTCAGGACACAGGTTGAAGATCAGCCAGACTCAACTATAGTCCAGCAAGTGTCAACACCTGCACAAATGCAGGGGGAGCCAGTTTTCACTCCTGCTCAAAATGTATCTGCACCTGATCAGGTACATGTGTAGGGGGAGCTAATGTATTTTACTATAAAAGACTTTGCTCATATTCTTATTAATGCACAGGTTCAGGAAGAGCTAGTGTCCACTCCTCCTCTAGATACTACAAATACTGAAGTACAAGTACAAGAGGAAGCACAGTTAAACTTATCTCAAGATTTAACTGCTGCAGAAGTTACAGCTCAACTGGAATTTACTCTGGAGGAGTTATTCCCTGATGATGATACTACTACTGATAAAGTAGGAGGTGAACAAGAAATTGAGAAGTCAATAGGTATGGAAATTAATCAGGAAGCTGAAGTTAAGGCACAAGTTGAGGGGGAGCCAGTGGCTGTTGAAGCTGAGCAACAGGTCACTGGGACAGATACAATTCATCCTCCTCAAGAAAGAATTCATTTAGATACTTCATCTGAAACTGAAACTGAAGATGCCAGGATGGCAAAGAAAAGAAAACTTGTTGTATTTAAGAGAAGAAGCAAGAATTATAAGCAGGCTTTACAGACCACACCTCTACAGGTATCTCCAGCTTTTGATTATAACAAGTTTATGGTAGATCTACAGGTTAAATTGGATGAACAAAGGATGGCTTTGGAAAAGTATGTTGATGAAAATAGCAAGTCACTTCAGTTTGACTTAGCTCAGGATATAAAGTCCATCCAGTTTCAAGTCAACATGCATAAAAAGGAAATGACAGATTGCTTCCACAAGGGTGGCAATGCTGTGGTTTATCTAGCTCAACAACAGGTGGCTATTACTACAAAGGTGGATGACATTGCTCTGAAGCAAAGCTATGTATTGGAAAATCAGTTAAGAATGAATGATAATTTAACTGAATCTCATAATGAGATCATTGAAGAGGTAAAAAAGATTGTTCCAGGTCTGCCTGCAGATAGAGCCAAAGAAAGGGAAGAATTTGATAAGAATTTTCAAGCTGCCATTGCTTCTGTTAAGACTGCCATCACAACCTCTCAAAAAGAAATATCTGAAAAGCTTCAAAAGTTAAAACCATTTTTTAAAGAGGGTGTGAATTATTTGGATGGCCAAATCAGATTTCAAAAGGAAGATCTAAGAGATCATGTCTCTAGAGAAGCCATAAAGGGGGAGAGGATGCTAATTCATGCAGGCTCAGAGCACTCCAAATGGGTGACCAATAGTATCCGAGCCACATTGGGATATCCCCCATTGTGTGATGATTCTATGGTGGCTGAGTCAGGAATACAATCAAATCTACTTGAAGGCAATCAACCTAAGGTTGCCCAAGTCATTTACCCCCCTCCAGATTTTGACATGATTGATCAGAAGGTTCAGGGCATGTATAGTCCTCCAAAGGAGGTTACTAATATTGTCATTGGGAAGGTTGATAAGCCTGAGGCTACTCTGAAAGAACAGCAAGATGCTCTATTAGCAAAGAAGAGATTCAGAGAGCAGGCTGCACTCAAGCCAGATTATGAGCAGTGGAGTCCTACTTCAAGGAACATAATACTCACTGCATGGAAAGCTGTACAAGACAAAGTTCATGAGAGAGGGAAGTGGTACAATGAGATAGAATGGCAGAAGTATGAGGCAAGACAGGAAGCAATAGTATAATTCAGAAGGAAAGCTAAGCTGGGAAGACTGCCATCAGATGCTAAGGAGCCAAGCAAGTACTTCCCAAAGCCTTTTCACTATTTTGAAAGGCAAAGGATCAAGGAAGAAGCTCAGAAGAAAACTGATCTAAAAGGAAAGAAGATAGCTGAAGAATCAGAAGCTCCTGTGACAGCTACCATTCAATCTGGCAAAGGGATTATAATTAGAGAGCCTGATCAATCCTGATTATGTTTTAAGTTCCTTCATAGTGTTTTGTAATGTTGTGATGTAATCATTAAATGTAAAACAATGTAATCAAACATTACCCAGTTATAAACAAAATGTTGTTTGGCATATTATAATGTGCATTCTGTGATGGATTGTTTTGTTTATGTTTTGTTTATATTAAGTATTCCTGTCATGTCATATATCATCATTTAGTACTGTTTATAAATGGTGTATATCATTGGCTAGAAGGGTTATGACTTCTCCAAATAGGGGGAGATTGTTGGGTACATTGGAAAATGTGTACCTGATTTGAAGAAGCCCAACCTAGCTCAATGATATACATCAAGGTGTATTTGATGTTGTTTTTGAGTTGACATGTGCAGGTGAAGAATTGATAAAGTATGCAGAAAAATTCTAAGTCCAAGTGTTGACACAGAGGAAGCAGTGTCGACACATAGAAGAAAATAGTCGACACAACACTGGGAAGCAGTGTCGACACATAGCAGTTAGTCTACAACTACACTGGGAAAAAGTGTCGACACAGAGGAAGCAGTGTTGACACATAGCAGTTAGTCTACAACTACACTGGGAAAAAGTGTCGACACAGAAGAAGTAAGTCGACACAACACTAGGAATTTGTGTCGACACAGAAGAAGTAAGTCGACACAACACTGGAAATTTGTGTCGACACAGAAGAAAAGCGTCGACCTCAACATTGGGACAATGTGTCGACACAAAAGAATATAGTCGACCTCAAGTTTGTCGACACCAGCAGAATGTGTCGACACATTGTGATTGAGTCGACACATTATAGCAAAGTTAAAAGTAGACTGTGTCGACACCAGAAGGCTAAGTCGACACTTACTAAGTTATGATTCTACAACAACTGTGTCGACACACAGGACTTGTGTCGACACACTGAAGAGTCAAGACCAAGTTATTTTCAGAAGAAGCTGTGTCGACTCAAAGGCAACATAGTCGACATCACAGAAGACTGTGTCGACACCAAAGTCAATTGTGTCGACACAAATAGACAGATGGTCTCGACACTTTCTGACATATTGTCTCGACAATTTATGATTCAAGACTAAGGCACAGGACTTGTTTGAAGACTTGACAGCTGTGGGTTGCCACCAGTTAACTGAAGCTGTCAGACTTGTCAGAAAACGGTTAGAAACCGGATCAGCCGGTTACCATGAAGAAAGTCTATAAATAGACAGAATCAGAAGGAGAAAGTAACTTTTGAAACATTGATAAGAATCAAAAAGTTGAGAAGGATTACAATCCAATTCATTTCAAGAAAGTGCTAGGCACTTAAGAAGATCTTCTCCGGAAGATCAAAGAAGACTATCTAAGGATAGATCAAAGAAGAGTTCTAATCAGAATTCAGAAGAATCATTCAAAGTGCTGGATAAAGAGAGATCAGGCCAGAATTTGAAGAAGAAGAAAGAAACCACCAGTGGATTCTCAAGAAGCTGTTTGGAAATCAACTCAGCTAAGTTCATATTCAAGAAGCTTTGAAGAAGGCTCAGATACAGTTGATTGCATCAGCTGATCAAGAATTGTCTTGGCCTTTTCTCTCTCAATTCAGGCAAGACAGTTAAATAATATTTTCCATATTTCTGTAGGATCTGTTTACACAGATCTGAGTTGTAAGCCTGTGTTATAAAGGCTGAGTGTAGGAGTGTTGAACTCTGAGTGGTAGGGCAGTTTGCCTGAGTGTAGGAGAAGGAACTTCTCTGAGTTGTAGGCCTTGGGGCAAGGCTGAGGTAGGGCTGTTGTGCCTGAGTTGTAGGAACCAGTTGGGTTCTGAGTTGTAGGATCTGTTGATCTGAGATTAGTGGAAGTTTGGCCGAATCTAGCATACTGCTAGATAGGTGAAGGGGGAAAGTGGATGTACCCAGATCTTGGGGAACCACTATAAATCATTGTGCAATCTGTGATGTTTTATTTTCTGTGATTGCTGTGATTATTGTGTTAGCCATTGAATTGAATTCTGCCTAGAAGTTTTTATAAAAAAAAGTAGAACCTATTCACCCCCCCCTCTAGGTGTTTAGGTTGTCTTGAAAGTAAAACTACCAGGATGATTACAAGAAGTATACCGATGATGCTTTAGACATCGAATGCCTCATGCTTGCCACCATGAACTCTGAGCTCCAAAGGCAACATGAGAACATGGGGTGCAAGGAGATTGACGAGCATCTCAAGAAAATGTTTCAAGGGCAGGCTCGTCAAGAGAGGTTCGACGTCACGAAAGCGTTGTTTCAGTGCAAGATGGGAGTTCGAGACTCAGTAGGGACTCACGTACTCAAGATGATTGGGTATATAGAGAACCTTGAAAGGCTGGGTTTTCCTCTGGGTCAAGAGTTGGCCACAGATCTGATCCTGCAATCGTTGCCGGACAGCTACGAGCAGTTTGTCTTGAACTATAACATGAATGAAATTGACAAGACACTGCCCGAACTCCTAGGCATGTTGAGAACTGCCGAAATCAATATGAAGAAGGCCAAGCCTACCAGCCCCATACTGATGGTGCTTAAGGGCAAGGGCAAGGCCAAGGGCTTCAAGAAGACGAAGGTGGGACCTAAGTCACATCTTGAGCCCAAGTCTTCTGCACTGAAGAAGAAGAAAAGCACGGTGAAGGAAGGGAAATGCCACCACTGTGGCAAGGCTGGTCATTGGAGGAGGAACTGTCCTTCTTATATTGAGGGTCTGTAGAAAATGAAGGGAGGTATGACTTCCGCTTCAGATATTTATGTTATAGAGATAAACCTTTCTGCTCCATCTTGGGTATTGGATACCAGATGTGGTTCTCACATTTGTACAAATGTGCAGGAACTGGAAAGGAGAAGATTGCTGAGTAAAGGGGAGGTGGACCTGCGTGTCGGTAATGGAGCAAGAGTTGCTGCTGTAGCCGTAGGGGTTTACCGTCTTTCTTTGCCCAGTGGGCTTGTAATAGAACTAGATAATTGTTATTTTGTTCCGGCCATAACTAGAAACATTATATCTATTTCATGTCTGGACATGATTGGATTTTCTTTTATAATTAAGAACAACTGTTGTTCCATATTTAAGAATGATGTTTGTTATGCTGTAGCCCAACTGTTTAATGGTCTTTATGTTTTGAACTTACACCATATGATCTATAATGTAGAAAATAATAAAAGACTAAGAACAAATGACTCAAACCCTACGTATCTCTGGCATTGTCGTTTGGGCCATATAAACGAGAAGCGCATATCCAAGCTCCATAAGGATGGACTTTTGGACTCATTTGATTATGAATCATTTGAGCGATGCGAATCTTGTTTGTTAGGCAAAATGACAAAAGCTCCTTTCACTGGTTATACTGAGAGGGCTGAGGATCTCTTGGGTATTGTACATAGTGATGTATGCAGACCCATGAGTTCCATGGCTAGAGGTGGGTATTTCTACTTCGTTACATTTACTGATGATTTCAGTAGATACGGATATGTGTATCTTATGAAGTGCAAATCCGAGACCTTTGAAAAGTTCAAAGAGTTCAAGAATGAAGTAGAAAACCAGTTGGGCAAAAGGGTTAAAGCACTTTGATCCGATCGAGGTGGTGAATACCTGAGTCACGAGTTCCGTGATCATCTGAAAGAGTATGGTATTATATCACAGCTCACTCCACCTAGAACACCACAACACAATGGTGTGTCTGAGAGGAGAAATCGTACTCTGTTAGACATGGTACGTTCGATGATGAGTCATGCAGACTTGCCTGTTTCCTTTTGGGGTTTTGCTTTAGAGACTGCTGCTATGACACTGAATCGCGCTCCAACAAAAAGGTTCTGAAGACACCATATGAGATATGGACTGGGAAACGTCCTAGTATGTCGTTCATTAAAATTTGGGGCTGTGAGGCATACGTGCGACGTCAAATGCCTGACAAGCTAGAACCCAAATCAGATAAATGTTATCTGGTGGGATATCCTAAGGAAACGAAAGGATATTACTTTTACCTACCGTCCGAGGGCAAGGTGTCTGTCGCAAGGACCGGTGTCTTCTTGGAGAAAGAGTTCTTATCAAGAAAGACTGAAAAGGTAGAACTTGAAGAAGTTCAAGAACCACAAATAGTGAATGAACCAGAATTGGATTCTGAATTAGGACTACAATGTGTTGTAGCTAGAGAACCTACTCAAGAAACACATGTCCTGCGTAGATCTGGTAGACCAAGATTTGAGCAGGAGAGATATGGATTTCTCATGTCTCAAATAGGTAATGTGTTGCTAATGGATCATGATGATGAACCAGCAACCTACCAAGAGGCTATGAATGGACCGGACTCCGACAAATGGCTTGAGGCTATGAAATCCGAAATGGACTCCATGTATGCAAACCAAGTTTGGAACTTGGTGGAACCACCTGAAGGGGTACGACCCATAGGGTGCAAGTGGGTCTTCAAGAAGAAGACCGACATGGATGGGAATGTACAGACATTCAAAGGGCGACTGGTGGCTAAGGGTTTTAGACAAATTCATGGTATTGACTATGATGAAACCTTTTCCCCTGTTGCCATGGTAAAGTCCATAAGGATATTGCTTGCTATTGCTGCGTATTATGACTACGAGATCTGGCAGATGGATGTCAAAACAGCTTTCCTTAATGGAAACCTCCTTGAGGAAGTGTACATGACACAACCCGAGGGTTTTTGTACCCCCAAATGAAGCCACTAAGAAATGCAAGCTGAATAGGTCCATATATGGACTGAAACAGGCCTCTCGAAGTTGGAATCTTCGTTTTGATGAGAAAATCAAAGAGTTTGGTTTCATCAAGAATGAAGATGAGCCTTGTGTTTACAAGCGAATCAGTGGGAGCATTGTTGTCTTCCTGATACTGTATGTAGATGACATACTGTTGATTAGGAATGATATTCCTACCCTGAAAGTTGTTAAGAACAACCTAGGGAACTGCTTTTCTATGAAGGACTTGGGTGAAGCGACTTATATACTTGGTATTAAGATTTATAGAGATAGATCGAAGAAGTTGCTGGGTTTGACCCAGAGTACATACATCGATAAGGTGTTGAAGCGGTTCAACATGCTTGAGTCCAAGAAAGGATTTTTGCCCATGTCTCATGCTGTGAATCTCTCTAAGGACCGGTGTCCAAAATCTTGTGAAGATAAGGACCGCATGAAGTTGATTCCATATGCTTCGGCAATTGGATCAATCATGTATGCAATGTTATGTACTCGACCCGATGTCTCCTTTGCTTTAAGCATGACTAGCGGGTATCAGTCAGACCCCGGTGAGTGTCACTGGATTGCAGTCAAGAATATCTTGAAGTACTTGAGAAGGACTAAGGATGTGTTCTTGGTGTATGGTGGAGAGGAAGAGCTCGTTGTAAGTGGTTACACGGATGCTAGCTTCCAAACTGATAGGGACGATTCAAAGTCTCAGTCAGGGTTTGTGTTTTGCCTGAATGGAGGAGCTGTGAGCTGGAAGAGTTCCATGGAAGAGACAGTTGCTGATTCTACAACGGAAGCCGAGTATATCGCTGCAGCTAATGCAGCGAAAAAGGCTGTATGGATTAGGAAATTCATCGGCGAGCTTGATGTAGTTCCTAGCATTGTTGGTCCCGTAGTTCTCTACTGTGATAACAATGGTGCAATTGCACAATCTAAGGAACCTAGATCCCATCAGCGCTCCAAGCACATACTTCGGCGGTTCCATCTTATTCGTGAGATTGTCGAACGAGGAGATGTGAACATTTGCAGAGTGCCGACTGAGGAGAATATTGCAGATCCACTGACAAAGCCTCTCGCGCAGAGAAAGCATGATGGTCATACTAGATCAATGGGTATACGATACCTGAATGATCAAGTATAGTGGGAGCCTTGTGGGTTGCATGTAAAGATATATTCTGTTGGCTGTTTATTGTTTATTCATATGATGAATTGTGTACCTAGATTTTCTTTTTACAATTAATGGCATATTCCGTTATTATGGTTTTTCTATATGATAGTTAAATGTTAACATAATGAATACCCTTAGAATGTTCGCTTCCATAGGACATCAAGTACGTGACTTGAATGTGAGAGCCTATGATTCATTTGAAGCTTCATTCTTAAAAGTCCCTGGTCGTGGTATCATCATAGGATCTAAGGGTAATGATGATACATGAAGACTAGCACGTGCGTTGACTGATGACCAGTTCTCACAGGTCATGATATTGTGATATCAAGTCATTACGTGGGTACTTGTTAGTGAACAAGTTGTACTGGACAGACCCAACCAGAGACCACTTTGTGGATTGTTATCTAATCGTGTCACAAGTAGGTCTCTATTGACAATGGTGTTGTGGTCCTTTGACCTGAAGTCACAGTATTCATCAAGTGAGGAAGAGCATGCTTTGATGCCATCTAAAGTCTTCCTTGAGAAAGGTTGATGATAAGGGTGGTTGTTGGGCACGTTACGAATCATTTGGATGTTTGTGTGTGAGCAGATATGGAATTTGTCCTCCTATATGACAGGAGTTGCATCCATGGGCCCCTTGATGGAACTGGACTGAGAAATGCATGGCCATGCTTGGTGGAGTCAATATGTGATATTGGCCTCACCATTCTCTGGATGTCCATTCTAGATCAGGAAACTTGGATTGAGTTATTATGAGGGTGACACGGTCCATGCCTCTAGTTCTTTCCGGATGTAAGGGACAAAGGGACAAAGACAACGCTGATACATTATTCATGAAGGCTTATGAGTTATAACTCTTATTGCTTGGGGAGCAATGATGCATTGCTAGATGCCGCTCATTGTTTGTGAGGTTTTTGATTTGATACTTCCAAGATCAAGTGGGAGACTGTTGGAGTTACCATGGTGATCTAGAAGTTGTCAAACATATAATCTCACTGCCAACGTGATATGAGCATGCAGGGTCGCACATAAGAGCTGTGGAGGAGTTGGAAGATTGACCGTATTGGTAAAGGTTACCAATCACCATTATGTATGGGGGTCAGGCAATTGTTGCCAGTAAAGTTCATAGGGCATGGATAGTCAAAAGGTCGTCGAGTTTGACTCGACGACCAAGGCAAATCGTCGAGAATGTCTCGACGACCAAGGCAAATCGTCGAGAATGTCTCGACGACCAAGGCAATGTCGTCGAGAATGTCTCGACGACTATGGGGTTTTAGTTGAGAATCATTCTGATAGATTCGTCGAGAATCAAAGACTTAGTCGTCGGGACTATCCATTGATTCTCGCCGAATCTGCCTGATGATTCTCGCCGATCGACGAGTATCGTCGAGAGTTATCGAGTATGACTCGACGACTAAAGGCCATTCGTCGAGAATCGTCCCTGATTCTCGACGACTTGGCGGATGATTCTCGCCGAATGCCTTTGCCGATTCTCGCCGAATTCTTCCAGGGACCCTATGCTGTGTGGTCTGCGGATAGCCATTCCTTTAGGTCTATTTATACCTTTGGTATAAATAGACACTTAGGGTTTTGGAAAACAGGAGGACTTGTGCTTTTCTTGCGGCCGATTAGAACCCGACGGAAAGAGTTCCGCCGATCGCTCGTTCCGCCGCATCCCGCACATCGCCGGACGGAAGTGTTCCGCCGCCGCCGTGTCTGCTCCGCTGACCCTCCCATTTTCGACGATAGTCGTTGTTCTTGCATATCCTAGCGCGGACCTAGAAATCCGTGGAGTTGCAAAGGTGCGGTTGTCTTCCTCCCGATTATTCGTGCGACGAGCTGTTCGGGTTTCTCCTGCTCGTGTGGATTTCTGCAGAGACGTGGATATTATTCCGCGTACAACTCGCCACCGACAGCACTCAATACTTGGAGCATCTTCGTTGAGTTGTGACTCAACGCCACTAAGGTATTTTGCCCTAGTTATTTTGTTTACTTCTTGATACAACGATCATGGCCAGATCCAGTTCTCTTGGGCTGTTCTCGTACTTTTCCTTTCCGCTGCATGCACAAAGTGTTGTGCCAACCCTCACGAGAAAACCCAACATGACCATGACAACATGTATGATAATTGGAAGAATGAATGTTCTTCTTGTAAGAGCATTAATGCATATTACAATGGAAGAAGAAAGTGCATGGGGTTGAGTGCACTGAAGGCTCCCCATGAATAAATACAAATGGCCCACCATATACAATTTTTGTTTGGTGCTACAACACCCACACTCAAGAGTAAGTCAGTGGCCTCCACCCAAGGTCTTTCATCATAGAATAAGTGTTTAAGCAAGACTGCAAGTAAGCCACCCCTATCCATTTCTAATGTCATCAAAACCTTATCAACTGAAATGCAGACACTTGTTGTTGTCAATCAGAATAAACAAAGAGAACCTACTGTTAGGCTAACTTTCAGCTAGATTCTAGCTGAAAGAAATAGAAAGAGGGCTTATATACTCCCCTCTGAACAAAAATAGTATGATAGATCACACACATCAAGGGCTGTTCAGAAGAGGTGACATAATATTCATGAGTGCTAGAGTTGTGGCAAAGTGGGACACTTTGCCATTGATTATTGGCACAGCCCTAGTGTTCCTAATGCAAAGTGAAGTCTTCCTGTCAGGGCTGCTGTAGGGAAAAATGTTCAAGTTTATGCTAACAAGGACCAAGGACCCAAATCCTTTTGGGTACCATAGGTAAACTAAATCTGTGATTGTAGGTTAGTCCAAGTACCCATCAAATGCATATTTTGAACTTGGATAGTGGTTGTTCCAGGCACATGACTTGAACAAGGAGCCATCTGAAAGACTACACTCAAGTGAGGAATAGACCCAAAGTCATTTTTTTTGTCCAGACAAAAGAGTTTCTAAAGGATATGGTATAATCACCAATAACATAGTCTCCATCACAAAAGTGGTTTATGTGGAAGGATTATAACACAATCTGATTAGCATAAGCCAACTATGTGATATGGGCTATGTCATTGTCTTTCACAAGGATAAGTGCCTAATCAAAAGTCCAAGTTACCAAGAGATCATTCTGTCAAACACTAGGAGTGGAAATATTTATTGTTTAAATTTTCTATGTATAGATTCAGATTCTCTTGTATGCCTAGTAGCAAATGAGAAAGACTCTTATTTTGTGCAATGGAATAAAAGGCTTGCTCACTTGAACTACAAGGAAATCAACAAGCTCTTTAGTGTAGAGTTGGTTAAAAATGGACCCAATTTGAAATGCACTAAAGAGGGCATTTCCTCTGCGTGCCAAAAGGGCAAACAGACAAAGGCTTCTTTTAAATGCATTGGGTCCAAAGATACTAATAGGTGTCTTTACCTTCAATATATATAGACTTATTTGGTCCTATGCCAATTCATAGTCTATGTAGGAAATTCTATACTTTTTTGATCGTTGATGACTTTTCCAGATTGTATACGTGTTCATTCTTAAGAAAAAGTCTTAAACCTTTATTAGCTTTGTGACTTTTATCAAGCAGATTTAGAATGAAAAGGGATGTATTGTGCTCAAAATCAAAAGTGGCAATGGGACAAAGTTTCAATCTGAAAGCATGACAGAGTTCTTAAAAGAGCAAGGGATCTTTTAGGAGTTTTCGTCTCCAAGAACACCCCAGCAAAATGGGATTATTGAGGGGAAAAATTAAACTCTCATAGAGATAGGGAGGACTTTGCTTAGTGACACTTCTCTCCTATAATATTTCTAGATAGAGGCAGTGATCACTGCTTCTCATGTCCAAAATAGGGCCTCTATCAACAAGTACCACAAGAAGATTCCCTATGAGATTATAAAAGAAGAAAACTAAATCTGGCTTATTTCAAAATCTTTGGAAGCAAGTGCTAAACAATTGGAAGTCCTACCTGACAAGGTTTGCTCCAAAATTCTATGAGTGAATTTTTGTTGGGTATATCAACCACAGTAAAGCCTATAGGGTCTTCAACTTGAAAAATTAGGTTATAGAAGTGTCTATCAAAGTAGTGTTTTATGAAACTTCTATGATTCATAGTGAGTTGTGTAACGCCACAAATCTCTATTTTTGAGTGGGTTGTATAGACTGAGCAACACGGCTTGGGACATGGGTGTGTCCAAGGCTGTTTCCTACTCTGTGTACTCAAGTGTGGCGCAGGAAGGTCTCGAGTGGGTCTAGTGTGGGCCTTGAGTGAGGCACCCAGTCTGTGACACAGGCGTGTTTAAGGCCGTGTCCTTCTCTGTGTAGGGCAGTCTCGAGTGCGGCATAGGGCGATCTTGAGTTGGTCACACGGCCTGTGATACAGGCGTGTCCAGGGCCGTGTCCTATGAGTGAGACGAAATAATCTCGATAAAATGCACTCGACGATCCTCAAGAGAAAAGTCGTGTTGGGCATACGGCTTGTGATACTGGTGTGTAAGGGGTCGTTCCCTTCTCTGTGTTTGGCCAGGTTTGTGAGGGATATTGAACACAGGCTGGACACCGGCATGTCCATAGTCATGTCTGACATACGGCCTGTAACACAGGCATGTCACAAGGCCATGTGCTATTATGGCAGTATTAGTTTCTTTGCCGCTTAAGGCACACAGCCTGTGACACTGGCGTGTCACAAGCCGTGTTCGACCTAGGAAATTGAGTTTCAGGGAGATTTGTGGTCGTTAATTTCCTTCAATTAGGATCCGACGGTTAAGAGCTATTCCTGCTGTGTAAAGGCCGAGAGTTGAAGGATAAACTCTCATTTCTATCAAGCCTTTCTCTTTCTAAAGTGTTAGAGAGTGGGGAGAGCAAGGAAGGAGGAGGAGAAGGAATCCGGCTACCGATGGAGCTTCAGAGCCCTGAATCGCAAGCCGAGTATAGATTTGTGGAGGAAAGGCCGTTGTGATGCTTTTAATTTGGATAGTTTTCTATGGCTCCAAAGAGATCGTCAAGGGTAACGATCTTTCTTCCTTGGGCGCGTGAAGTCCTTATTTTGGCATATACATGGATTTCCCCCACCAAAAGGTGGATTATGGAGGGATTTCCCTTGGGTTGATTCTTGATATCCCAATCAAGTATTGCATATAGACCCGAAAATGTGTACTACGGAATAGGCATGTTGTGTGAAGCCCATCTTGACAGGTTTGTCTGGATTGGTGATGTTTCATTTTGCACACCAGAGAAGACTCCGCGTATAAACGTGTATGTTGTAGAGTCTATGGGTTGTTCCTGTGAAGGGTAGTAACAGGAAGTACTAGAGTGGAATTCCAAGAAAATACCCTCGTTACTCTTGTGTTGTATGCTATTTTTGTTTTGATTTTGGGTGCTGAAAGAATGCTTTTGCTGAACCTAGCAAGTGACCGCGAGGTATACTGGCATTAGCTCCCCTTTTGGATTGGGAAGCCAGTCCTTGGTGGACAGTGTGGCTATTGTGAGCTGCGAGATCTTATTAGGCTTAGTGCCAAACAGGAAAGGTGAAGCTGACCCGCGTCTACCGTTGGGCCATGAGTACTGCGGTATTCGGCGATGGTATGGCGACTTAAGCAACGGGTAAGGGTGGAGCTGGTCCTACGTTATGTCGGCTTGACAAGAGAGCATCAAGGAATTAGGCTTTCATCGGTGGCATAATAAGAGTCTTAGGCATGCACACAAATAATACTAAATGCTCAATACAGTTGGGTTTCGGACCTTGAACGGTGGTTGGGCCCTGGTATTTCAGGTACACCAAGATTCTACCCTGAGTGCACGAAGCGTCGGGTTGCGTGGCCGATGTTTGTGATATATTATTTGTGCGTGAGTGCACATTATGTGATATATCTGCTTATGAAAGGCTATACCTGCAGGGAAGGAATACCACTTCCCCGAGAAAGGGGTAGGGTCGTTATAAATTGGTCAGCTGAATGCTGACCATTGCCTTATTTGCCCCCATTCTGGTGGGCTGTCCAAGTGCTGGTTCTAGAGAGCCAAGCTGGAAATAGTGCCCTGAAGCCCTTGTTGCTGCTGCTAATGCTGCTGGCCCTCGAAGGCTGAGCAAAAAACTTTGTAATTTTCATGTGTGGCCGGCCTACGCGCCGATGTTTGTAATCTGTGCTTGTAAAGCATAACTGTAAGGCCTTAAGGAAAACTTTATTGTATTTTATGTATATTCTTTCAGGGTGATAAATAAATGTGGTTGTTTATATATAGTGGACATTCGTGGTTGTTGAGTTCAATATTAATCTTAAGCTTCCGCTAGCTTGCTTTGAGTTAGGATGCGAATATGTTTATAAATTAACCTATAACCTCGCTGCTTGTTTGTGACATATGGTGTGGCACCCCGACCGGGCCTTCTATTATATGTTATGTAATGGATGGGGACGTTAAAATTTGGTATCAACTTGTCTTGGTCTTCCTCTTTCGAATTCGTGTTCGAATTCTTTTGTGTGGTGGAGAGCACGTGTAAGTGTGACCCGCTTTCACATTAATGAACTAAAGAATGACCACTAAGCAATGGAAATACACTTGTTTGAGGAGCATGCGAGTTCGTATTTTTTTGTTATTGATTGTGCAAGGTCGCTAAAGTGTGTCTTGTTCACCTATAAGTGACTCGTAGTGGTGCTGGGCAGTCTGAGCCTCAGCGTTCTGATGAGAGTGAGGCACCAGCTAAGGTGCCTACCCTCCTACTTCTGCGGAAAAAGTACGCTTAGTTGATGAGGCGTTGTTTGCAATGATTCATGCACAGCCTACTAGGCAGGCGTAGCCAGCAATTGTGCTAGAACGGGTTTGTCTAAGACCAGAACCTATTGAGGTTGTTGATCCTCGAGCTGCAGAATGACAGTTGAAGCAGTTTGTGAGCTTCAATCCTTCGACGTTTATGGGTGTGGGATCCCCAATACAGACGAAAGATCGGTTTTCGCGCGTCAAGCGAATATTGATGGTGATAAGGATGGAGGAAGATTAGAAGGTCATCTTGGCCACCTTCTTGTTGGAAGGAGAGGCTCGGCTATGGTGGGAAGAGATAGAGTTGCATCACTTAGCGGGTAGTAAATTAACTGAAGTCTCGATCGAGGAGTTTTCGCGACTATTCTTGGCAAAGCACTTGCTAGCAGCACAACATATCGCTATGGAAAATTAGTTCCAGCATTTAACACAAGGCGAAAGTAGTGTAGATACTTACTTGCATGAGTTTACGCGGTTGGGACGCTATTCAGGGTCTATCTTTGCTGATGAACAACGTAAGACTAATCGGTTCTACGAAGGTTTGCGGGATGAGTTGAGATTCTTGCTCTCAAGTTCGGTGAACCAGGGGTTTTAGGCGTTGGTGGATATGGCTTGTGCGTTGGAAAAGGATATGAAGCGGGTGCAGGGAAAAAGGGACCTGGCTATGACAAAATCCGATTTCAAAGCGCCCCATTCTGGAAAATCGAGCTACCAAAGGAAATGGAGCAAGTGATCTAAGTCTTCTAGATTGTCTCCTTCTACAGTTGCGTCGGGGGCAACTTGTGGGCAAGAGTCTCGTACCTGCTTTACATGTGGTAGAGTGGGGCATATAGCCCATGACTGTCCAGTTGGTCCACCAAATGGGGAAAAGAAGATGGGAGCGTCTTATGCTGATAAGGGAAAGGAAGTGGTGGAGTCCTCTACATCCCAGGCGCAGCCCCGAGTATATAATCTTGGCCAGCAGGAGGCCGTAAAGCAAAGTGATGTCGTCACAGGTACAACCTAAGATATTGATTGCTTATATTTCATATTTCATACCTTTTGTGTAGCTTGTGTATGATGTGTTTTTCTTAGGCTTTGTCTTGATTTGGAATAATCCGGTGAGAACACTATTTGATATAGGTGCTTCACATTCATTTCTAAGGACTTTGTAGCACAAATCAGAGTACTTAGTCATATGACGACAGATACTGTGAAGGTGTTATTACCAAACGAATGTGTGATGTGTGCGGATAGGACTTGCTACATGGAGGTACGAATAGGAAGATGGGATTTCTTATTGAACACATATGTTCTACCGATATCGGAATTATATGTGATCTTTGGTATGGATTGGATCTCAGAGCAGCGTGCCTTTATTGATTGCAATTCAAAGGAGATCACACAAGGCCAGAATACCGAGCTTGAGACTAAGTTCGCTGGTATGCGAGGAGTGAGCGGGACCTTGATGTCTGCACTCCAAGTCGTCAATACTGTTTGGAAGGGCGCGGAGTTATTCTTCACACTTATTCAGGCTGTTGAGCCAAAGGCTAGTGTGAATGATGTTCCGATTATATCGGAGTTTGCTGATGTGTTTCCTAAAGATCTTCCTGGATTACCACCCCAGCCGGAGATTTTCTTCACTATTGAGCTGGTGCCAGGTGCAAAACCTATGGACCGCTCGCCATATCAAGTAGCGCCAAAGGAAATGGTAGATCTGAAAGTTTAACTACAGGAGATGCTGGAACAGGGATACATACGCCCAAGTATGTCACCTTGGAGCGCAATTGTTCTCTTTGTGAAAAAGAAGGACGGTAATCTGCGGTTGTGTATCGATTATCGTGAATTGAATAAGATGACAGAGAAAAACAAGTATCTGATTCCACAGATAGATGAATTGTTTGATCAGCTAGTCAGATCAACTGTCTATTCTAAACTGGACTTAAAATCTATTTATTACCAGTTGATAATTCGGGAAGGTGACATTCCCAAGACAGCGTTTGGAACACGCTACAGTCATTATGAGTTCACTGTAATGTCGTTTGGGCTTTGTAATACGCCATCAGTGTTCATGGACCTAATGCACCGAACGTTCCGAGAGTACTTGGACTTGTTTGTGATTGTATTCATTGATGATATCTTGGTGTACTCTCAATCTGAAGCTGACCATGCGAACCATTTACGGTTGGTGTTGCATACCCTGTGGAGAAATAAGCTCATTGCCAAGTTCTCAAAGTGAGAGTTTTGGCTGTCGTAAGTGGCTTTCTTGGCCATGTGGTAAGTGGAGAGGGCATTGCGGTGGATTCGTCAAAGATAAGAGCCATTTGGGAGTGTCCAGTGTTGTCTTCGGTGGCCGAATTAAGGAGTTTCCTTGGACTGGCAGGCTACTATGGACGTTTTGTAGAAAACTTCCCACGGATCGCTTTGCCTCTTACCACATTAACGAGGAAGGATCAGAAGTTCGTTTGGATGCCAAAGTGCGCGCGTGATTTTGAAGAGCTAAAGAGTTGTTTGACCACGATGCCTGTTTTGACATCGCCATGTGGTACAGACATCTAAGAGATTTATAGCGATACTTCAGGGAGCGGCTTAGGCTACATTCTTCTTCAGTTTGGAAAGGTGATCGCTTACGGCTCATGCCAGTTGAAAGTGCATGAGAGAAATTATCCCGTCCATGACATGGAGTTGGTGGCGGTGATTTCTACACTTAAATTTTAGCATCATTATCTATATAGTGTAAAAGTGGACATATTTACGGACCAAAAGAGCCTAAAGTACCTATTGGATCATAAAGATCTCAATATGCGACAAAGAAGTTGGATGGAGCTCCTCGGGGACTATAACTTTGATATTCACTACCTTCCCGGGAAGGGAAACGTGGTCGTAGATGCCTTGAGTCGCAGGACTCCGTCAAGGGCAAATTGGTTATAGATGCATAATGAGTGTCTAATCCAGGAGTTGGAAGAGTTAGAGATTTCATGTGTTGACAAGAATTCCACAGTAAATGCAAGCTTGAACTGGACGGAGGTACAATACGACCTTGCGTACAGGGTTCGGCGAGCAATGGAACTAGATGAAAGTCTACAACGCTATGCAGTGGACGGTTCAAATGACCAATTCTCTTGGGATGACTGTCATTTGAGGAAAGAGGGTCGTTTTTGCGTCCCAAGTATGGGTACGTTGAGGGAAGAATTTAAGTATAAGGCTCACTTTACAAAATACTCAATTCACCCAGAGAGCACAAAAATGTACAAGAACATGAAAAAACTGTTCTGGTTGTCAGGCTTAAAGAAAGACATCGCACATTATGTGGATAAATGTCAAACATGTGCCTCGGTAAAAGCTGAATGTCAGAAGCCCGGAGGTTTCCTGAAGTCGTTACCTATTCAGGAATGGAAGTTTGATGATATTTCGATGGATTTCGTGCACGGTTTGCCTAGATCTCAACTCTGGAATGATTCGGTTTGGGTGATCGTAGACCGGCTGACTAAAGTGGCTCACTTCCTTCCGAATAAGAGGGATAATTCAGTGGAAGTCTTGGCGAAACTTTATGTTGAGCAAATCGTACGATTGCACGGTGTTCCCCGTAGCATCGTAAGTGACTGTGACAAGCGCTTCACGTCGAATGATTGGAGGCTGATCTATCAGTTGTTGGGAACAAAGTTATCATATAGTACGACTTTCATCCCCTAACGGATAGCCAGATTGAGAGGACCAACCGAATGATGGAGGAAATGCACTGAATGTGCGCCTTGGATTTTGGTAAGAGATGGGAAGATCATCTCTATATGGCAGAGTTTGCCTACAATAATAGCTACAAAGCTATCATAAGTATGACACCGTTTGAAGCTTTGTATGGTCGGAAATGCCGGACACCATTAACTTGGGCGGAAACAAGCGACTCAAAATTATATAAGCGTAAGGAAGTCGAAGAAGCTAATTCGACGATATGCTCTATTTGCTAGAGGTTACTGATAGCCCAAGATAGACAAGCAAAGTATTACAACGCTAAGCATCGAAACGTTGAGTTTGTGGTTGGCGATTGGGTCTATTTGTAAATCAAGCTATTCAAAGGCATGTCCAGGATTCGGTGCTTGAAAAAGTTAAGTCCGAGATATCTTGGTCCGTTTGAAGTGGTGGAACGAATTGGAGAAGCTGTCTATCGGCTAGTTCTTTCTATAGAATTGAGTGGTTTGCATGATGTGTTCCATATATCAGTGCTTCGAAAAGCCTTAAAAGATCCAGCTTAAGTGATTGCTAATGATCACCTACCAGTCGAATTTAGGCTAACGACGAAGGTTAGGCCCATTCGAGTCAAGGATAAAGCCGAGAAGCAGTTGTGGAATAAGACCATCGGTATGGTCAAGGTCAGATGGGACAACTACAGCCGTGAGGAGCTAACATGTGAGCGAGAGCAGACCATGCTTGCTGAATTTCCCAAACTATTTGGCAAATCTTGTATAACAGTTTGTGTTTTATGTTGTACAGAACATGAGATGTTGTAACAACATTTTGTTGAAGAGTTTTCTTAGTCCTGTATACAAATTTTGGGACGAAATTTCTTATAAGGAGGGAGGATTGTAAAGCTCCTAATCTCAATTTTTAAGTTGGCTGTGTAGACTGAGCAACACGGCCTAGTACACGGGTGTGTCCAAGGCCGTGTCCTACTCTGTGTAGTCGAGTGTGGCGCAGGACAGTCTCAAGTGGGTCTCGATTAGGCCTCGAGTGAGGCACACAGCCTGTGACACAGGAGTGTTAAAGGTCGTATCCTTCTCTATGCAGGGCTGTCTCGAGTGTAGCATAGGGAGATCTTGAGTGGGTCACATGACCTGTGACACAGGCGTGTCTAGGGACGGGTCCTATGAGTTCGACAAAATGATCTCGACGAAATGAACTCGATGATCCTTGAGAGGCAAGTCATGTTGGTCACACGGCCTGTGACACGGGCGTGTCAGGGGCCGTATCATTCTCTGTGTTTGGCCAGGTTTGTGAGGGATGTTCAACACTGGCTAGACACGGGCGTGTCCGAAGCCGTGTATGGCACACGGCCTGTGACACGTGCGTGTCACAGGGCCGTGTCCTATTTTGGCAGAGTCGGTTTCTTTACTGCTTAAGGCACACAACATGTGATACGGGTGTGTTGCAAGCCTTGTTCAGCCCAGGAAATTGTGTTTCAGGGCGATACGTGGCCGTTCATTTCCTTCAATTAAGATTCGACAGTCCAGAGCTATCCCTGCTGTGTTAAGGCCGAGAGTTGAAAGATAAACACTCATTTCTATCAAGACTTTCTCTTTCTAAAGTGTTAGAGAGTGGGGAGAGCAAGGAAGGAGGAGGAGAAGGAATCCGGGTACCAGTGTAGCTTTAGAGCCCCGAATCGCGAGCCGAATCCAGATTTGTGGAGACAAGGCCATTGCATTGCTTTTCATCAGGTTAGTTTTCCATGGCTCCAAAGAGATCGTCAAGGGTAACGATCTTTCTTCCTTAGACATGTGAAGTCCTTATTTTGGCATATGCATGGATTTCCCCCACCAAAAGGTGGATTATGGAGGGATTTCCCTTGGGTTGATTCTTGATATCCCCAACAAGTCTTGCATATATACCCGGAAATGTGTAGTACGGAATATGCATGTTGTGTGAAGGCCATCTGGACAGGCTGGTCTAGATTTGTGATGTTTCATTTTCCGCACCGGAGAAGACTCCGCGTATAAACGTGTATGTTGTGGAGTAGATGGGTTGTGCCTGTGAAGGGTGGTAATAGGAAGTACTGGAGTGGAATTCCATGAAAATAGCCTTGTGATTCTTGTGTAGTATGCTACATTTGGGTTGAGTTTGGGTGCAAAAAGAGAGCTTCTTCTAAACCCGCCAAGTGACCAGGAGGAACGCTGGAATTAACTCCCCTTTTAGATTGTGAAGCCAGTCCTTGGAAGACAGTGTGGCTATTATGAGTTGTGAGCTCTTAAAAGGCTTAGTGCCAAACCGAAAAGGTGAAGCAGACCCGCGTCTGCCATTGGGCCATGAGTACTACGGTATTCAACGATGGTTTGGTGACTTGAGCAATGGGTAAGGGTGGAGCTAGAACTGCGTTATGTCAGCTTGACAAGAGAGCGTTAAGGCATTGGGCTTTTATCGGTGGCATAATGAGAGTCTTAGGCCGACGCGCCATTATGAATAAATGCTCAATACCGTTATGTTTCAGACCTTGAACGGTGGTGGGACCCTGGTATTTTTTTTACACTAAGAATGTGCCCTGAGTGCACGGAGCGTCGGGCCGCGTGGCCGACGTTTGTGATATATTTTTTGTGCCTGAGTGCACAATGTGTGATATATCTGCTTATGAAATGTTATGCCTGCAGGGAAGGAATACCACTCCCTCGGGAAAGGTATTGGGTCGTTATAAATTGGTCAGCTGAATGTTGACCGTTGCATTGTTTGCCACAATTCTTGTGGGCTATCCTTGTGATGGTGCTGGAGAGCCGAGCGGGAAATAACGGGCTGACGCACTTGTTGCTGCTGCTAATGCTGCTGGCCCTCGAAGGCTGAGCAAAGAACTTGGTTATTTTCATGTGTGTCCGGCCTGCGCGCCGATGTTTGTAATCCACTCTTTTAAAGCTTAACTGTAAGACCTTAAGGCCAAACTTTTTCTGTATTTGATGTGCATTCCTTTGGAATGATATATAAATGTGGTTTTTTATATATAGTTGACATTTGTGGTTGTTAAGTTCAATATTAATCTTAAGCTTCCTCTACCATGCTTTGAGTTAGGATGCGAATATGTTTTGATATTAACCTATAACCTCGTTGCGTGTTTGTGACATATGGTGTGGGGCCCCGGACAGACCTTCTATTATATGTTATGTAACAGATGGTGACGTTACAATTTGGTATCATCTTGTCTCGGTCTTCCTCTTTCGAATTCATGGTCGAATTCTTTTGTAGGGAGGCGAGCACGTATAAGTGCGACCCTCTTTAACATTAATGAACTCAAGAATGTCCACTAAGGAATTCAAATACACTTGTTTGAGGAACCTACGCATTCCTATTTTATTGTTATTACTTGTGCAAGGTCACTAAAGTGTGTCTTGTTCACCTATAGGTGACTCGTAGTGGTGGTGGGCAGTCTGAGCCCCAGCATTCTGATGAGAGTGCGACACCAGCTGAGGTGCTTACACCTCCTCCTTCTACGAAAACAGTATGCTTAGTTGCTGAGGCGCTGTTTGCAATGATTCATGCACAGCCTACTGGGAAGGCACAACCGACAAAAGTGCCAGAATGGGTTGGTGTAAGACAAGAACCTGTTGAGGCTGTTGATCCTCAAGCAGCTGAACAGCAGTAGAAGCAGTTTATGAGCTTCAATCCTCCGACATTTACGGGTATGGGATCCACAATACTGGCAGAAGATTGGTTGTCGCACGTCAAGCGAATTTTGATGGCGATAAGTACGGAGGAAGATCAGAAGGTCACCTTGGACACCTTCTTGTTGGAAGGAGAGGCTCGGCTATGGTGGGACGAGATAGAGTTGCATCACTTAGTGGGAAGGCAATTAACCGAAGTCTCGATCAAGGAGTTTTCGTGACTATTCTTGGCAAAGAACCTGCCAGCAGCACAACGTATCGCCATGAAAAATTTGTTCCAGCGTTTAACGCAAGACAAAAGTAGTGTGGATACTTACTTGTATGAGTTTATGCGGTTGGGACGCTATGTGGTGTATATCTTCGCTGATGAACAACGTAAGACCAATCGGTTCTACGAAGGTTTACGGGATGAGTTGAGTTTCCTGCTCTCAAGTTTGGTGAACCAAGGGTTTCAAGCGTTGGTGGATAAGGCTTGTGCGGTGGAAAAGGATATGAAGCGGGTGCAGGGAAAAATGGACCTGGCTGTGACAAAGTCCGAGTTCGAAGCGCCCTGTTCGGAAAATCAAGCTACCAAAGGAAATGGAGCATGTTATCTAAGTCTTCTAGACAGGCTCCTTCTACAGTTGCATCGGGGGCAACTTCGGGGCCAGAGTCTCGTACCTGCTTTATATGTGGTAGAGTGGGGCTTATAGCCCGTAACTGTCGGGTTAGTCCACCAAAGGTGGAAAAAAAGACGGGAGTGTCTTATGCTGATAAGGGAAAGGAAGTGGTGGAGTCCTCTACATCGAAGGCGCAGCCCCGAGTATATAATCTTGTACAGCAGGAGGCCATAAAGCAAAATGACGTCGTGAAAGAGAGGGATAGATAGGTTTTACTCTAGAGGGGGGTGAATAGAGTATTTAAAAAAAAAGTTGTTTAGATTTATTGCGGAATTAAAATACTGATAACTATAACTAGTGAAATAAAATAGGCAAGACTACCACAACATAACACAGAACATAAAGAAATCACACAGCAACTAAACAACACAAAAAATTTATAGTGGTTCCCCAAATCTAGGTACATCCACTTTTCTACCACCCAGGTAGGAATCCACTTAGGTTTCTGATCAGGTGCCTTATAACCACAAGATCTGCTGCACGTAGATCTAGAAACCCTTTGAGCTTTTGATCAGGAGCTCAATATCCAATAGTTTTTTGATCAGGTGCCCTATCACCACAAGTGTTCACTTTTGAAGGGAGAGATAACCCTGTACAGATGGAGGTAAAAGAAACAAGAATGTTTGGAAATCTTCTCTTTCTCAGGCAAATGAGAAGACTGTGTGGATTAAAGTTGAATGTCCAAGCTCCCCCTGAGATGTTGTATATATTCAGGAAGACGAAACTTGGCCCGAGGTGTAGGTCTTATAAATATGTTGCAGAGCCTTTTGAATCTTTGAACTGTTATTGATTTTTGGCTCTCTGTAAATCTTTGAAGACATAAGAAGGAAGAAGACTGGAGAGAATTGTTTTTGAAAAAAAAAAGTTCTTCTTCTTCCTCTTTTCAGCAAAACATGCAAGATCCCTTGAGAGAAATATTCTTCTCTGACTACTGATTGATTGTCGTTTGTTTCTCTTTTTGTATATTTTTTTGTCAGAATGAAGAAAACAGCATCAATTTGAATTCCCAAGACAAAACATAAATCTCTACAAAAAATGAGGAGCCCAAACAGCTAGATATTGTTTTCAATCATAAATGTATTTCCATAACTATCTTGATAAAATATTCGGTGAATACCATAATTAATGCTTCAAGAATACGGCTATCAGCCTTGAGAGAATCAACATTAATTATCAGAATATATTTGCCTTAAAATTCTTTATCATAATCAAAATAAATAACTCTGACCGTCCTGAAGAACTGATAACTGAAAGCAGTATACAATCGTAGAGCTCCGTTCAGAGATCATCGATCTGAGTTAAGAGATCGTCGACCAGAGAATGGCTATCGTAGAACTGAGATTACTGCTGAGAAAAAAACAAAATCGTCGACCTGAGCTCGTAGATCGTCGAGCTTAGTTCAGAGTAGAAGACTATGAGATCGTCGATGGGAGATCAACGATCGTCGAGCTGAGTTTGACTATAGTCGAACTGATATAGATAGTCCACAACATTTATCTGAATCTAAGTCTGAGTCCACTGCAATGCTGGTCTGCACAAATCTTGACCTAGAGGGGACCTAACTAAGACTTAGATAGAGACCCTGGCTATACATGGGGGTCAAGACATCCTATGAGTTAACCTAGCACAAATCCAAACAAGGGTTCCAACACGTCCTCACAGGTACGACCTAAGATATTGATTGCTTACTTTTCATATTTCTTACCTTGTGTGTAGCTTGTGTATGATGTGTTTGTCTTAGGCTTTGTCCTGATTCCGTACAATCAGGCGAGAGCACTATTTGATACAGGTACTTTGCATTCATTTTTGTCTAAGGAATTCGTAGCACGAATGGGAGTACCTAGTCATATGATGACAGATACTGTGAAGGTGTTGTTACCAAACAAATTTGTGATGTGTGTGGATATAACTTACTATGTGGAGGTACAAATAGGAAGTCAGGATTTCTGCTTGAATGCATATGTGCTACCGATATCGGAATTTGATGTGATTTTTGGCATGGACTGGCTCTCGGAGCAGCGTGCCTTTATTGATTGCAATTCAAAGGAGATCACACTAGGCCAGAATACCAAGCTTGAGACTAAGTTCGCTGGTATGCGAGGAGTGAGCGGGACCTTGACGTCTATATTCCAAGTCATCAATATTGTTTGGAAGAGCGCGGAGTTATTCTTCACGCTTATTCAGGCGGTTTTGCCAATGGCCAGTGTGAATGATGTTCCGATTGTATCGGAGTTCGCTGATGTGTTTTCTAAAGATCTTCCTGGGTTATCACCCCAGCGGGAGATCAACTTCACTATTGAGCTGGTGCCAGGTCCAAAACCTGTGGCCCACTCGCCATATCGAGTAGCACTAAAGGAAATGGCAGAACTGAAAGTTCCACTGCAAGAGTTGCTGAAATAGGGATATATACGCCTAAGTATGTCACCTTGGAACAAACCTATTCTTTTTATGAAAAAGAAGGACGGTAGTCTGCGGTTGTATATCGATTATCGCGAATTGAATAAGCTGATAGAGAAAAACAAGTATCTGATTCCACAGATAGATGAATTATTTGATTAGCTAGCGGGATCAACCGTCTATTCTAAACTGGACTTAAAATCTGGTTATTACCAGTTGAGAATTCGGGAAGGTGACATTCCTAAGACAGCGTTTGGAACACGCTACGGCCATTATGAGTTCACTGTAATGTCGTTTGGGCTATGTAATGTGCCATCGGTGTTCATGGACCTAATGCACTAAACGTTCCAAGAGTACTTGGGTTTATTTGTGATCGTCTTTATTGATGATATCTTGGTGTACTCTCATTCTGAAGCTAACCATGCGAACCATTTACAATTGGTTTTGCATACCCTAACGAGAAATAAGTTTTTTTCCAAGTTGTCAAAATGTGAGTTTTGGCTGTCGTCAGTGGCTTTTCTTGGCCATGTGGTAAGTGGAGAAGTCATTGTGGTGGATCCGTCAAAGATAAGAGCCATTCAGGAGTGGCCAGTGTTGTCTTTGGTGGCCAATGTCTGGAATTTCCTTGGACTGGCAGGCTACTACAGACGTTTTGTAGAAAACTTCTCACGGATCGCTTTGCCTTTTACCACATTAACGAGGAAGGATCAAAAGTTCGTTTGGATGCTAGAGTGCACACGAGCTTTTGAAGAGATAAAGAGTTGTTTGACCACGTCGCCTGTTATAACATCGCCATGTGGTACAGACGACAACGAGATTTATAGCGGCTTAGGCTGCATTTTTCTTAAGTTTGAAAAGGTGATCGCTTACGGCTCACGCTAGTTGAAAGTGCATGAGTGAAATTTTCCCTTCCATGACTTGGAGTTGGCGACGGTGATTTTTCCACTTTAATTATGGCGTAATTATCTATATGGTGTAAAAGTGTACATATTTACGGACCACAAGAGCCTAAAGTTCCTATTGGAATAGAAAGATCTTAATATGTGATAACGAATGTGGATGGAGTTCCTCAGGGACTACACCTTTGATATTCACTATAGTCCCGGGAAAGGAAACGTGGTCGCAGATGCCTTGAGTCGTAGGACTCCATCATGGGAAAATTGGTTACAGATGAATGATGAGCGTCTGATCCAGGAGTTGGAAGCGTTAGAGATTTCACGTGTTGACAAGAATTCCACAGCAAATGCATGCTTGAACTGGACGGAGGTAAAGTATGACATGGCTGACAGGGTTCGACGAGCAACGGAACTGGATGAAATTCTACAACGCTATGCAGTGGATGGTTCAAATGACCAATTCTCCTGGGATGACGGCCTTTTGAGGAAAGAGGGTCGTTTGAGCGTCCCAAGTATAGGTAAGTTGAGGGAAGAATTGATGTATGAGGCTCACTTTACAAAATACTTAATTCACCCAGAGAGCACAAAATGTACATGGAAATGAAAAAGCTATTCTGGTGGCCAGGGTTAAAGAAAGACATCACACATTATGTGGCTAAATGTCGAACATGTGCCTTGGTAAAAGCTGAATGCCAGGAGGTTTCCTGAAGTCATTACCTATTCCGGAATGGAAGTTTGATGATATTTCGATGGATTTCGTGCATGGTTTGCTGAGATCTTAACGCTGGAATGATTCAGTTCGGGTGATCATAGATCGGTTGACTAAAGTGGCTCACTTCCTTCCGAACAAGAAGGATGATTCAGTGGAAGTCTTAGTGAAACTTTATGTTTAGCAAATCGTACGATTGCATGGTGTTACCCATAGCATCGTAAGTGACCGTGACGGGCGCTTCACGTCGAATGATTGGAGGCTGGTCCATCAGTTGTTGGGAACAAAGGTATCATACAGTACGACCTTTCATCCCCAAACGAATGGCCAGATTGAGGGGACCAACAGAACGATGCAATACATGCTCTGAATGTGCTCCTTGGATTTTGGTAAGAGATGGGAAGATCATCTCTATATAGAAAAGTTTACCTACAATAATAGCTACCAAGCTAGCATAAGTATGGCACCGTTTGAAGCTTTGTAAGGTCGGAAATGCCGGACACAATTAGCTTGGGCGGAAACAGGCGACTCGATACTATATAAGCGTAAGGAAGTCGAAGAATCTAATTCGACGATACGATCTATTCGGGAGAGGCTACTGATAGCCCAATATAGACAAGCAAAGTATTACAATGCTAAGCATCGAAATGTTGAGTTTACGGTTGGCGATTGGGTCTATTTGAAAATCAAGCCCTTCAAAGGCGTGTCCAGGATTCGACGCTTGAAAAAGTTAAGTCCGAGATATCTTTGTCCGTTTGAAGTGGTGGAACGAAATAGAGAAGCTGCCTATCAGCTAGCTCTTTCGGCAGAATTGAGTGGATTGCATGATCTGTTCCACATATCAGTGCTTCGAAAAGACGTAAAAGATCTAACTCAAGTGATTTCTAATGATCGCGTACTGGTCGAATTTTGTCTAACGACAAAGGTTAGGCCCATTCAGATCGAGGATAAAGCCGAGAAGCAGTTGCGGAATAAGATAATTGGGATGGTTAATGTCCGATGGGACAACCGCGTCCGTGAGGAGTTAACATTGGAGCGAGAGCAGACCATGTGTGCTTAATATCCCGAACTATTTGTCTAATCTTTATATAAAAGTTTGTGTTTTATGTTGTACAAAACATGAAATGTTGTAACAAAATTTTGTTGAAGAGTTTCCTGAGTCCTTTATACAAATTTCGCGACGAAATTTCTTGTAAGGAGGGGAGATTGTAACACCCTAAATCTGGATTTTTGAGTGGGTTATGTAGACTGAGCAACACAGCCTGGGACACGGGCCTATCCAAGGCCATTTCCAGCTCTGTGTACTCAAGTGTAACACAAGATGGTCTCGAGTTGGCCTCGAGTGAGGCACACGGCCTGTGATACGGGCGTGTCAAAGACTGTGTCCATTTCTGTGCAAGGCGGTCTCGAGTATGTTATAGGGAGATCTCGAGTGGGGCACACAGCCTGTGATATGGTTTGTCCAGGGCCATGTACTATGAGTTCGACGAAATGATCTCAAAGAAATGCACTCAACGATCCTCGAGAGGCAAGTCGTGTTAGGAACACGGCCTGTGACATGGGCATGTCAGGGGTCATGTCCTTCTCTGTGTTTGGCCAAGTTTGTGAGGGTTGTTGAACACAGGCTGGACACGGGCGTGTCTAAAGCCATGTTTGGCACACGACCTGTGATAAGGGCGTGTCACAGGACCGTGTCCTGTTCTGACAGAGTCGGTTTCTTTACCGCTTAAGGCACACGTCCTGTGACATGGGCGTGTCACAAGCCGTGTTTGGCCCAGGAAATTGAGTTTTAGGGAGATTCGTGGTCGTTAATTTCCTTCAATTAGGATCTGACGGTCCAGAGCTATCCCTGTTGTGTTAAGGCCGAGAGTTGAGAATAAACTCTCTGTTGGAACCCCTAAGTGATTTGGGCTAGGTTCTCTTCTTAGGTTGTGACCCATGTTGTATAAGAAGGGTCAAATTCTATGTATTTCTAGAGTTTAGGCCATGTCCTTACAGTCAACAGTACAAAGTACCAGCCTCCATCACTGTCAGAGACTCAAGACTTAGAGAAATCAAGGTTTAGAAAAAGAGATCTACGTTCATCGATCTTAGGTCGAAGAAAGTCGTACTCAGCTCAACTAACTCAGAGATAAAATTCTCTGAACTGAGTTCGATGATCTTTGTTCTCAGGTCGATTAATACTTCATCTCTCAACGCCAAAGATCACTCAATGCCATAATCACTAAGCGCCATAATGGACTCAGCGACATAATTCACTCAAAGCCAAAGCTGATCTCAGGTCAACGAACTCAGAGCACAGAATCATTCAGTTTATGTAATGCAGTTGTTCGCAGAGCTCTGGTCGACAAAAAAATAGGTCGACGGAATTACAGGTCGACGAAAGATGATCTCAGGTCGACGAAAACTGTAAGACATTTTGTTATTTATTCTTTTTCTTTTTGTCTCATCACTTTATATCTATTATAGGCTATTAATTCCCTTGTAAATCAATGCACTTATATTCTCTGAATAGAGCCGTTACTGGCAGCATTGATTGCTAACATCCTCTATGGAATTAATTGCTTATATCTCGGGATAAACATAGAATAGAATAATTGACAGCATTCTTGCCATTTTTCGTTCCCAAGATTTTGGCTGAACATTTATTACAGAGTTTTTTTTGAAATTCGACCAAGTTGCAGTTATCTGATATATATCTCCCTGCTAAGAAAACAACAAAAGAGAGAACATATAAACAAAAACGACAATCCATCAACAATAGAGTTACAGAAAAGAAAACATACAAAAGTGCAGTGAAAACATCTCTCAAAAAATTTGACTTCTCTCAAGAGAAGAAGAAAGAACAACCATCACCATCAAGAGTCTTTCTTCCTCTCCTTCTTTGTTTTTAGGGATCTCAAGTGACATCAACATTCAAATCAGTCAAGACCTACTCACCCTTCGACAAAGCTTCCACTCCTTAACCATTCAAGATCTCAGGGGGAGCTTTGTCATCAACAACAACAAATCAACAAAGTATTCTCACTGTGTTTTGAGAAAAGAAGACTTTCATCAAACTCTCTTCCCCACCTTGATACAGGGTTTTAATTCCCTTCAAAATTATTCTGGTTACAAGTCTCCTTCCAAAAGACTTGAGTTGGTTTTTGAGCACCTGATTAAAAGCTCATTGGTGGCAGTCACCTGATCAAAACCTGTAGTGGATTCCTACCTAGGGTGGTAGAAGTGTGGATGTACCCAAGTTTGGGGAACCACTATAAAATTCTTGTGTTGTCTGTGTTTGCTGTGATTTTTCTCTGTGCTTGTGCTGTGATATATATGTTTTGTGTAGATTAGATATATATCTCTAGTTTATCTCCTGCACCTTTACACTTGTACACTTATAGTATAGTAACTTATTTTATTAAAGATTCTTTAATACAGCAAAAATTTAAAAAAGATTCAATAACTCTATTCACCCCCCCCCCTCTTGAGTTTTGAGAGCTTACCCTATCTTTTAATTCATATCAGAGGAAGGTTAATCATATTATACAGGCTCACACCTGGATTAACCAAGATCCTCAGGATAAACTCTTAATAAGCTTTAGCAGTCTCTCTGATTATATTTTATTTTCTGATATCATGGCACAAAACCAGGATTATGCCAGCACCAGACCTCCAGTTTGCAACTTGCAAAAGTTTGGAATCTGGAAGGCAAGAATCAAGCTGTAAATGAACTCTATTGATGAGGATATTTTCAATTCTATCTTGACAGGACTACCAGCTCCAGTGGCCTCTACCTCAACTTTAGTAAATCTCAGTGTAGTGCCTCCTCCAGATCAAGATGATGCAATAAGAAGGCAAAGATTGTTGATGCCAAAGCTATGAATTTATTAGCCCAAACTATGTCATATGACATATTTAAAAAGGTTGCTGATTGCATATCTGCCAAAGCCATTTGGGATTCCCTCAACCAAATGGTAGCAGGCTCTGCTGATGAGAGGAAGGACAGAAGATCAAACCTCATCTCCCAATATGAGAACTTCAGGAAAGATGAAGCAGAATCTGTAGAAGCAATGTACAACAGACTGAGCTCAATCATAAGTGAGCTCAGAACATTGGATAAAGAAATCACTCTGACTGAGGTCAATGACAAGATCTTCATGTGCTTTCCCAACACATGGGACTCCAGAATCTGGCCCATCAGAGGAGCTAGAAGCATGGCTGAAATATCAACAGAATCTCTTCTTGGAAAGCTCAAATCCTATGAGCAACTGATCAAGTCAAGAGAAGTTGCAGTTGAACCAAAAGAATCAACACCTACCAGGAAGGAATAAAGCTTAGCATTCAAAGCTGCACAAGAATCTCCCAGCTTATCAACCAATGAAAAACTTATGAGTCTCTTTGCTAAGTGATTCTATAAGATGGCAAGGAAGGACTTCAGGAGGAAGCCTTCAAGGAATGAAGATAAACCCAGGTATGATAAGACCCCTTCTAAAGAATTTGTCTTTTTTGGATGCAGGAAACCTGGACATTTTATCTCAGAAGGTCCAGAAGCTCAAAAGAAAGACAAAAGGAAAGAAAAGGAGTCAAGAAGACATCAACACAACAAGGCCTCCTCAAGCAAATACAAAAAGAAGGAGAAGGGCTTTGTGGCTGAAACCTGGAGTGATACTGAAGATGAAACATCCTCCTCCAGCTCTAGTGAGGATGATACATAGGAAAAAAGGCAAGGGAACTTTACCTTATAGCAATAGATGCTGGAAGAAACAGATCAGATTCTGAAGGATAAGAAGATGAAGAATTCCTCTCTGAAGAGGATCATGTAATTGCATCATATGATTTTCAATCTAAAGAATTTCAATATGAAATTAAACTATTGTGTTTAGACCTAATAAGATCTTAGAAGGAAATCAAACTTCTCAGGGAAAAACTGGTAGAACAAGAAAAAGTCATTGCTGATAATGAAAAATTTACTGAAGAACTAAACCTAGCTAATCAACAAATAGTGTTTTTAAAATCTGAATTAAGTAAGGCTAAGGAACTAGAAGAAACCTTAAATGGTAGAAGTTTACAATTGATAGACATAACTAGTACAGTTAATACAAGATCTAATAATAACAAACTAGGATTAGGAGACTCATCTAGTGAACCAATCCTCATTCAGAAAAATCAACTACCAAAACCTATTGATTTTATTTTTGAAAGTGGTAAGAAGAATACTGAACAGGTAGACAAAGTTAATGAAGTTCTTAAACAATTAGAAATTAAGAAAAGAAATCAGAAAAAGAAAAACAAACAACATAACTATGTTCAGTAAATTTCGTCGAACTAAGAATGACGAAATGGGTATGGTTTGTCGACGTCAGACCGACGAACTCTGAACGCAAAAAATAATGCAATCTATTCTTCAAACTGGGATCGACGAAACCAGTAAGGTTTGTCGACCAGAGATCGACATTTCTGGGGCTCTGAGAATGGATATCTCCATTCTTCGAGCAGAGATCGAAGAACTCAACCCCGATCGTCGATCTCAGGTCGACGAACATACTCAAATTTGTCAGATCCAATTCATAACAAGAGTAACATAAAAGCTAATAAATCACTTAATCCCTTTAGTCAGTGGGTCATACCTCCTAGAAGGTATCATCCCTTAGGTTATAAGGATCAACCTGAATGCTCATTTATTTCATGCTTCAGCTATGTTAAACAACAAGGACCCAAGGTAACCTGGGTCAAAAAATGATAATCCTCTTTTCAAGTAGAAGAGAACCCTGCCACTCAAAACAAATGGTACCTGGATAGTGGTTGCTCTAAACATAAGACAGGTTGCAAAGAATGCCTAATTAACTATAAAGCCAAGACTGGACCAAAAGTAACCTTTGGGGATTCAGGCTTTGGATTGACAGAAGGCTATGGTGACTTCAACTGTGGAGCTGTCACATTCAAAAAGGTGACTTATGTAAATGGTCTAAAGCATAACCTGATATCAGTAAGCCAACTATGTGATACAGGTTCTCAAGTAAGCTTTACTAACTCCTTATGCATTATTTCTCTAAAAAACAACACTGTTTTAACAGGAATTAGACAAGGCAACATCTACTTACTAAATTTTCAATCTGCTAACTCTAAAATTTGTCTATTCAATTCTGTTATCATTCAAACTAGCTTATGACACAAAAGACTAGGTCATGTAAACCTTAAGAATATAGCTAGGTTATCAAGGATAATCTTGTTAAAGGTTTATCTTTTGGTCCCTACAAGAAGGAAGGCCTCTGCAGGGCTTGTCAACTAGGAAAGCAAACTAAATCTAGTTGAAAATCCATTAATAAGAGTGATTCACCTAGAATTTTTTATTTGCTCCATATGGAACTTTTTGGTCCTATTGCTGTACAAAGTCTAGGAGGAAAGTCTTATACATTAGTTATTGTAGATGAATTCTCCATATTCACATGGGTTTTCTTTTTGAGAGCAAAGTCAGATACCTTTCAAGTTCTTACAGATTTTATCAAGAACATACAGATTGAGTATTCTACTCAAGTTGCATTGATCAGAAGTGATCATGGCACTTAGTTTGAGTCTCTTCTTATGTAAGAGTTATGTAGGAAAGAAGGTATAAGACACTGCTTCTCAGCTCCCAGAACTCCTCAACAAAATGGGATAGTTGAAAGGAAGAATAGAACACTCATTGAAGCTGTAGGTACATTGCTTGTAGATGCTTACATGCCTCTATCCTATTGGGCAGAAGCTGTAAGCACAACAAACTATGTCCTGAATAGAATCCTTATACATAAACTAAAGCTCAAGACTCCCTATGAACTACTCAAAGGGAAGAAACCTATAATCACCTATTTTAAAGTATTTGGATGTATATGTTATATTCACAATAATGACAAGAAACATCTTAGAAAGTTTGAAGCTAAGGCTGCAATAGGAATTTTTCTAGGATATTCCCATGTCAGCAAGGCATATAGGGTGTTTAATAAATCAACACTAAAAATTGAAGAATCCATGCATGTGACATTTGATGAATCTAACATGTTTTACAAGGAGAGAGATATCTCTACCAATAGTCATTTGAAGGTATAGAATTTGTGTGATAGCTTGGGTGATCTAAACCTTACCTCAAAGGTTGATTCACATCCATCTCCACAAGCTATATCAGAAGCTGAAAGTGAAGAAGAAACTGTGGAAGCAGTCCAACTTCCTTCAACAGTTGATACAATTCAACAAGAGGAATTAAATCAAATAACTATTGCTGAACCAACTTCCCTTAATTATTTTTTCACACTTAGGGATCACCCTAGATCTCAAGTAATTGGACACATATCAGTAGGAGTGCAGACAAGGCATCAACTCAATCGTGATGTGATGCTTGCCTGCTTTCTCTCTCAAATTGAGCTTAAATCCATATCTGATACAGAGCAAGATCCAAACTAGATCATTACAATGCAAGAGGAACTCAACCAGTTTGAGAAGTGTAAAGTTTGCGACTTAGTTCCAAGGCCTAAGGGCTATCAAGTAATTTGGACTAAGTGGGAATTAAGAAACAAACTTGATGCCCAAGGTGTGATTATGAGGAACAAGGCAAGGCTTGTTGCTCAAGGGTACAAACAAGAGGAAGGGATTGATTATGATCAAACCTTTGCAACTGTTGCAAGGCTTGAAGCCATCAGAATCTTCTTGGCCTATGCTGCTCACAAGAAATTCAAGGTATATCAAATGGATATCAAAAGTGCCTTTCTCAATGGGGAACTAAAAGAAGAAGTATATGTGGAATAGCCACCAGGTTTTATATCTTCAACTCACCTCTCTTATGTATTTAAATTGCATAAGGCTCTCTATGGTTTAAAGCAAGCTCCAAGAGCTTGGTATGAGACCTTAGCCAGCTTTATTTTAGAGCGTGGTTTTTCAAGAGGCATGGTTGATAGAACTCTTTTTACAAAATTGCATCATGATAAAATTCTATTAGTACAAATATATGTAGATGACATAATATTTGGATCTACTGATCCAAATCTGTGCAAAAGATTTTCTTATCTAATGCACTCAAGGTTTGAGATGAGTAGCATGGGAGAGTTATCATATTTCCTTGGTCTTCAAGTGAAACAAACCCCTGAAGGAATCTTCATCTCTCAGTCTAAATATGCTAAAGAGCTTATTAAGAAGTTTGGGATGAATTATGCCTCCTTCATGAAAACTCCCATGGCTTTCAATGCTGTTATAGATGCTGATGAATCTGGAAGACCAGTTGATCAGACCAAGTATAGGGCCATTGTTGGATCCCTACTGTATCTAACAGCTAGCAGACCAGAAATTATGTTTGCCACATGTCTTTGTGCTAGGTTCCAGGTGAACCCTAAAGAATCTCACCTTATTTTCTTAAAAAGGATTTTAAGATATATAAAAGGTTGTCCAGATCTAGGCCTCTAGTATTCAACAGAATCAGCATTTGTGTTAACTGGATTTTCTGATGCTGATTATGCAGGATGCAGAGTAGACAGGAAAAGCACCTCAGGAACTTGTTAGTTCCTTGGTGACAGACACGTATCTTGGTTTTGTAGAAAGCAAACATCTGTTTCAACCTCCACTATTGAAGCTGAGTATATGGCTGCAGGAAGTTGCTGTTCACAGATCTTGTGGATACAAAACAAACTACTGGATTATGGTGTCAACTTAAATAATTCAACTATTCTTTATGATAATACAACTGCTATCTCAATTGCACAAAATCCAGTATTGCATTCTAGAACCAAGCATATAGACATTAGACATCATTTCATTAGAGATTGTGTTGACAAACATTAGATTAAACTTGAATTTATCTCTACTGATTTGCAAAGAGCAGACATATTCACTAAACCATTGGACTCATCCAAGCATCTGTTCTTTGTCAATCAGCTTGGTGTGATAAATGGTCAGGACTTAATCTAATGCTCTGTCTGTGGTCAAAGAATTGCTTATGTTCGTCGACCTGAGATCGACGAACTGATAAATGTTCTTGAAGACTTTTCGTCGACCATAGATCGACGAAATCTCTTAGTTGAGCGCATTCGTCGACCAGAGAATGACGAATTCTGTCTCTTAAAGTTTTCTATGAACGACGAAAACTTTCCCTATCTTCATTCTTAGATCGACGAAATTCTCCTGAATGAAATTTTTTGTCGAGTTGAGATCGAAGAATCTTGTGTTTTTTCGGATTGAGATTGGCGATTCATATTCCTAAAACCTTTATTAAGGCTTTCTTCTTCGACCTCAATCCCGCGCTTTCAGAATTCCCCTCTTGCACTTGATCTTGTGTTTTCTCTTGTAGGTGTGCTCTTTCTCTCTCTCATTCGATCTTAACGTCGCAAATGGCCGGTACTGGATCAACCGGTATGAAGTTCGATCATGGTTTCGATATTGATTTTGACTCTTTCCAACAGTCAGATCAAATTTTCATAGATATTCTACAGCTATTTGAGGAACAAAATCTGAAGAAGTTCATGACTGAAAGAATTAGGATTCCTATGATAGAAATCAAGAAATAGGTTGGCTCTTCTTCTTCAACAGAGATTGAAATGAACCAGACTGTCAGTGGTAATCAGGTGATTCTTTCTCCCTCCGTTCTCTTTGAAATTTTCAATTTGAAAAATGGAGAAGATGATCTAGAAATGGACGATAATGAATATGAGGATATGCTGACGGTTATGGGTCACTTCGGCGAAAACCCTAAGAAACTGTTTAAGAAAAATTTCTCCCCGGCATATAAATTTCTTGCGGATGTCATTGGGAAGGTGTTGTTTGCTAAGCATACAACACATGACTATATTTCTAGGAAACAGTTCCTGGATATGGCCGCGTTGGTCAGTAAGAAGAATGTGAACTGGCCGTAGATCTTCTTTGATTTAATCAGGAAAAAGAATAGCAAAAAGGAGGTTTTTTATGGAAGAATCTTGGGCTTGTTTCTGAAAGCCAAGGCAAATGAACTACTGCTATCTCAGACAACATGCATTAATGCATCTAAGAAGCTCTCATCTGCCCTCTTTAGCAGGTGGGAGAGGACTGTCATAAAGCCATCTAAGGGCAAGTCCTCTTCTTCTAAATATTCTGAAAGTACAAGGGCTGCATCAGCCACTCCTCAGCCCTCTGAAGAGATTCCATCCACCCCTCCACCTCCTCCTGATTCTCAAGCTCCATCTCAGCCTCAAGTTCAACAAACACTAGCCTCCACTTCTATTCTAATACATACCCCTACACCACCAGCATCTCCAATTCCTTCTTCCCCTACACATATTCCATCCAATACTCCCTCTCCTAGGCCTGATACATCCATCCCTACTCCTCCCCAATCTCCTTTTCCATCTCATCTTACTGATATCCCCCTCTCTACTCTCTCTTCAATCCAATCTTTCAATTTACTTTCATCTCCTTTGAACACTCCTTCTCCTCAACAATCTCCTCAATAAGACCCTCTTCTAGACACTTCCAATCAACCATCTCCTCCAGCAACTATCATCACTACCTCTATCCCTTCTCAACCACCTCCTGCCCAAACATTTGTCTCTATATCTTCGAATCCCTCCATCATCCATCCACTTCTTGAGCTCCTTAAGCATATCCTCCAAACCATCATTGCAAAGGCTATTTACCCTCTAGATATCTCCATATCATCTCTCTCTGCTCAAATCTCTACCCTCACCTCTACCCTCTCTTCATCTGGGGGCCTGGCTTCAGTCCCTACTGAAACCAGGCAGGGGGAGATACTTAATGATGAAGCAGCAATAGCAGAACCAGCAATCTTCTAGAGGTAGTAAGAATCAACATAGACATCAGATGTCCTCTAGAAGTTCTTACAGTGCTCAGTAGTATGCTCCCCAGCCAACATTTTCCACTCCTCCATCTCCTAGAAAAGCTAATAACCCTGAAGAACCTCCAATTCCAGCTTATGATCCTGAAGCTAGTCCAACTACAAGAATGGCTAGTTTCAAGGAATATGTGGCTCTTTCTAAAATTAGGCAAGCCCGAGAAAAAGGCCAAGATCCTTCTCAGTTCTCTACACTGTCAAGCTACTGAAAAAAAAGAGTTTGAAAGATATCAAGTAGGGAAACTATTCAATGCTGATGAATACATGAGTCAACATTCTGAAGCTATGGTTCTAAGAACCACCTATCAAAAGACTCTCGGGGATGCTGATATGACCATGACTATGAAGCAAGCTCAAGATTTAAACAGGATAATTAAATTTGTTAAGTCTTTTGATTCTCACAAGAACATTTAAATTGTTTATTTTCTGTGTTTTTTGTGAACAATCTGGGTACATAGCTTTATAAAGGTACTGATAGCTTATTTATTCTATCAGTTATCTCAGTTTCCATGCTATGTTTACTTCATTTTGTCTTGTGATCTTTATCAATTTTTTTTTCTGAAGTAACCTCACCAAAATAGGAGGAGATTGTTGGAAACCCTAGGTTATTTGGGCTAGGTTCTCTTCTTAGGTTATGACCCATGTTGTATAGAAGGGTCAAATTTTATGTATTTCTAGAGTTTAGGCCATGTCCTAAGAGTTATTAGTACAAAGGACCATCCTCCATCACTGCCAGAGACTCAAGACTTAGAGAAATCAAAATTTAAAAAAAGAGATCTACGTTCATTTATCTCAGGTCAAAGATAGTCGTACTCAGCTCAACTAACTCTGAGATTAAATTCTCTGAACTGAGTTCGACAATCTCTCTTCTCAGGTCGACCAATACTTCATCTCTCAACGCCAAAGATCACTCAATGCCATAATCACTCAACGCCATAATGGACTCAGCGACATAATTCACTCAAAGCCAAAGCAGATCTGTGGTCAACGAGCTCAGAGCACAGAATCATTCAGTTTATGCATTGCAGTTGTTCGCAGAGCTCAGGTCGACGAAATCATAGGTCGACGAAAGCTGATCTCAGGTCGACGAAATCTGTAAGACATTTTGTTATTCATTCTTTCTCTTTCTGTCTCATCACTTTATATCTATTATAGGCTATTAATTCCCTTATAAATCAATGCACTTATATACTCTGAATAGAGCCATTACTGGCAGCATTGATTGCGAACATCCTCTATGGAATTAATTTCTTATATCTCGGGACAGATATAGAATAGAATAATTGACAGCATTCTTGTCGTTTTTCGTTCCCAAGATTTCGGCTAAACATTTATTGCAGAGTTTTTTTGAAATTCGACAGAGTTGCAGTTATCTTATATACATCTCCCTGCTAAGAAAACAACAAGAGAGAGAACATATACACAAAAATGTCAATCCATCAACAACAGAGTTATAGAAAAGAAAACATACAAAAGTGCAGTGAAAACATCTCTCAAAAAATTTGACTGCTCTCAAGAGAAGAAGAAAGAACAACCATCACCATCAAGAGTCTTTCTTCCTCTCCTTCTTTGTTTTCAGGGATCTCAAGTGATAGCAACATTCAAATCAGTCAAGGCCTACTCAACCTTCTACAAAGCTTCCACTCTTGAACAATTGAAGATCTCAGGGGCAGCTTTGTCATCAACAATAACAAATCCACATAGTCTTCTCACTGTGTTTTGAGAAAAGAAGACTTTCATCAAACTCTCTTCCCCACCTCTGTACAGGGTTTTAATTCCCTTAAAAATTATTCTGGTTGCAAGTCTCCTTCCAAAAGACTTGAGTTGGTTTTTGATCACCTGATCAAAATCTCATTGGTGCCAGTCACCTCATCAAAACCTGTAGTGGATTCCTACCTAGGGTGGTAGAAGAGTGGATGTACCCAAGTTTGGGGAACCACTATAAAATTCTTGTGTTGTCTATATTTGTTGTGATTTTTCTCTGTGCTTGTGCTGTGATACATATGTGTTATGTAGATTAGATATATATCTCTAGTTTATCTGCTGCACCTGTACACTTGTACACTGATAGTATAGTAACCTATTTTATTAAAGAATCTTTAATACAGCAAAAATTTAAAAAGGTTTCAATAACTCTATTCACCCCCCCCCCCTCTAGAGTTTTCAGAGCTTACCCTATCTTTAACTCTCATTTCTATCAAGCCTTTCTTTTTCTAAAATTTTAGAGAGTGGGCAGGGCAAGGAAGGAGGAGGAGAAGGAATCCGGCTGTCGGTGGAGCTTCAAAGCCCCGAATCGCGAGCCGAGTCCAGATTTGTGGAGGCATGGCTGTTGCGGTGCTTTTCATCCGGATAGTTTTCCATGGCTCCAAAGAGATCGTCTAGGGTAACGATCTTTCTTCCTTTGACATGTGAAGTCCTTGTTTTGACATATACATGGATTTCCCCCACCAAAAGGTGGATTCTGGAGGGATTTCCCTTGGGTTGATTCTTGATATCCCCAACAAGTCATGCATATAGACCCGGAAATGTGTAGTACGGAATATGTATGCTATGTGAATCCCATCTGGATAGGTTGGTCTGGATTAGTGATGTTTCATTTGCACACCGGAGAAGACTCCGCATATAAACGTGTATGTTGTAGCATCGATGGGTTGTGCCTGTGAAGGGTAGTAACAGGAAGTACTGGAGTTATATTCTAGGAAAATATTCTCGTGATTCTTGTATTGTATGCAATGTTTGGGTTTAGATTAGGTGTAGAAAGAGAGCTTATGTTGAACCCACCAAGCGACCGCGAGGAATGCTGTCATTAGCTCCCCTTTTTGATTGTGAAGTCAGTCTTTGGTGGACAGTGTGGCTATTGTGAGCTACGAGCTCTTAAAAGGCTTAGTGCCGAATAGGAAAGGTGAAGCCGACCCAAGTCTATCGTTGGGCCATGAGTACTGCGGTATTCGGCGATGGTATGACGACTTGAGCAACAGGTAAGGGTGGAGCTGGACCTACATTATATCGGCTTGAAAAGAGAGCGTCAAGGCATTAGGCTTTCGTTGATGACATAATAAGAGTCTTAGGCATGCACGCCATTAATACTAAAGGCTTAATACCATTGGGTTTCATACCATGAATGGTGGTGGGATCCTGGTATTTCCACCAAGAATGTGCCCTGAGTGCACGGTGCATCGTGCCATGTGGCCAACGTTTGTGATATTTTGTTTGTGTGTGAGTGCAAATTATGTGATATATCTGCTTATGAAATGCTATGCTTACAAGAAAGGAATACCACTGCCCCGGGAAAGGGGTAGTGTCGTTATAAATTGGTCAATTCAATGCAGACTGTTGCATTTATTTCCATCATTCTGGTGAGTTGTCCTTGTGTAGGTGTTGGAGAGCCGAGCAGGAAATAGCGGGTTGAAGCCCTTGCTGCTGCTACTAATGATGCTGGCCCTCGAAGACTGAGCAAAGAACTTTGTTATTTTCATGTGTGGCCGGCCTGTGCGACGATGTTTGTAATCTACGCTTGTAAAGCTTAACTGTAAGGCCTTAAGGCAAAACTTTTGTGTATTAGATGTATATTCCTTCGTGGTGATTTTTAAATGTGGTTGTTTATATATAGTGGACATTCGTGGTTATTGAGTTCAATATTAATCTTAAGCTTCCGCTAGCATGTTTTGAGTTAGGATGTGAATATGTTTTGATATTAACCTGTAACCTTACTGTATGTTTGTGACATATCGTGTGGGGCCCCGGAAGGACCTTCTATTATATATTATGTAACCGATGGGGATGTTACAAGCTTCCTAGCTCTTCTAGAACTGCAGGTGCAGAATTAAGAATGGACAAGATGAGCAATAATGACACACCTCCTGTTGAACAAAAAAGGATGATGGGGTGGTCATTCCAGAAGAAGTTCCTGGTGGATTTGAAATAGAAGATGATCTTCAGGCCCCTGAAGTTGAAGTTCAAGATGCTGAAAAAAGGATGTTAGAAGTTATCAGACACTTGAGAGATCATCCCAAAAAACTAATAATTGGGGATGCAAATTAGGGTGTAACAACAAGGAGTATGAGCCACAACATTGCAACGCATTCAATCTTTATGTCTCAAATTGAACCCAAGATATTTGAAGAAGCCAACATAGACTGTGGCTATGCAAGAAGAATTGAACAAATTCAAAAGATGCAATATCTAGAAGTTAGTTTCTAGACCCCAAGGACATCACATCATAGGAACAAAATGGATAGATAGAAACAAGCTTGATGAAAATGGTGTTATCATCAAGAATAATGCTAGACTGGTTGTCAAAGGATGCAGGCAAGAGGAAGGTATTGATTTTGATCAAACCTTTGCACCAGTTACTAGACTTGAAGCCATAAGGTTATTCCTCTCATATGCTGCATACAAGAGATTTAAGGTCTACCAAATGGATGTTAAGTCAGCTTTCCTGAATGGTGACCTAAAAGAGGAGGTCTATGTTGAGTAACCATCAAATTTTGTCAATCTTATCTTTCTTGATTATGCATTTCAATTTAGAAAAGCTTTATATAGGTTGAAATTGGCTCCGAGGGCTTGGTATGAAACCCTGTCTAACTTTCTCATTGAGAACAAATTCTCAAGGGGAAAGATAGATAAGACATTATTCCTAAGAGAAGTCAAGGGTAAGATAATCCTAGTCAAAATTTATGTAGATGACCTAATTTTTGGGTCTACTAATGATGGCCTATGTAAAAGGTTTGCTAAACTTATGCAAGGGAAATTTGAAATAAGTAGTATTGGTGAACTCATGTATTTCTTGGGCCTCCAAGTTAGACAGTTAGAGGATGGACTGTTTATCTCTCTGTCTAAGTTCACCAAGGAGTTAATCAAAAAGTTTGGTATGGAGAATGATTCCACAATAAAAACTCCTATGGGATCAAACATATCAATAGATAAAAATGAGATTGGGAAACCAGTTGATGAAACCTTATATAGAGGCATAATTGGCTCACACCTCTATTTGACTGTAAGTAGGCCAGACATTATATTTGCTACATGTGTTTGTGCTAGGTTCTAGGTGAAAGTACCTAGTTGTCCACAAAAATCACCTAGAGTGGGGTGAATAGGTAAGTTCTGCATCTTTTTGCGGATTAGAAAATAATAATAAACAAGCACACAGAAGCACAACACATACACAAGGATTTATAGTGGATCCCCAGAATGGGCACGTCCATTATCCTGCGTCGCCTATCTAGCACTTTGGGCTAGACTCAGCTACTTCACACAAACTTAGATTATAACAATCTTACACCTCGGAGCTTCAACTCCTATAAACTCGGAGACATTGATCCTATAACTGGGAGAATAATATATCATACGCTCGATCCAATAAACAAGGATCTACAAACTCGGATGTAAAAACTTCCTGCAATAATAAAATTGATTTATATAGGTTTCTAGATTTAAAACAATCTTCTTCTTTAGATCTGAATGGATTCAGTCTTCTTTCTTCTTAGAGTGTAGATCTTGAAATGAAGGTTGAAGGAGAAGACTTGAAGTAGACTTGAAATCATGATCTGAAAACTTAGGATCTGACTATATCAAGAAGAATCTTTGTAAAATCTGAAAGTTGTGATCTGTCGAATCTCTTCTTGTTAGGAATCGCCGATCATGAACTTCTAGGTTGTCGGGTTGATTGATTCATAGAACAGTAGATCGGGAAAGAGAAGTTCAGTCGTTCACGATATGAAAATTAGTTCAAGAGCAATTTGCGATTCTTATGATTATTGCGATTATTTATTCTGAAATGTAATCCTTGGTATATATATAAGATTCCATCTACAACGGCTAGAAATTATCTTCCAAAACAAGCTTCCACGTGAACTGTACATGGCCGACACTTGGAAACAGAACCCATCAGAAAATCAAAGCAAAAATTTGCTAAGTCCATTCGTCGAGATGACTCCTGTAACCACCAGAACACTCGACGAATTTCATGAATGCATTCAACAAATTACTTAGCCGAAAATGGGACTAGAAGAAAATTTCTTGTTAAGAGTCACTGGACTTATCGAGTGTTAGAATTGAACTAAAACAAGTCGGAAACGGTTTAAACTGAAACTTTATTATCAGAAAAAAGTATCTATTACAAAGGTATGGCCTCCCTTATATAGAATGGAGGAGAAAAGAGAGAATACAAATAAGAGATGTGGGACTAAAAAAATTACATGACACACGCGGACTGTACAGACACAAACCGCACAAGCCGCGCGGTTAGACAGATGGGCTAACCACTCGGTAACTGCCAGAGAGAGAGAGAGAGATCGCCATGTGAGACCACCAGACCGCCCGGTCTCCAAGTCGCCAGAGGCAAGCTGCTAGACCGCTTGGACCTCAGACAGCAGCACATAACAATCAACCCGCTAAAGGGAAACCGCCAGACCGCCCGGTCATCAAATCGCCAAGACGGACCGCCATACCGCCCGGTCACCACTTCAACACTCCCCCTCAAGCTGGAGCATATATACCAATCATTCCTAGCTTGTCACAAATATGAGAAAACGAGGCGGATACTGACTTGGTGAAGATGTCAGCCAGCTCTTTATCAGAAGTGACGAAGGGAGTGCAAATTTGTTCCTTCAAAATCTCTCCACGAATGAAATGACAGTCGACCTCAATGTGCTTGGTTCTTTCATGGAAGACTGGATTTTTTGAGATGTATATTGCAGCCTTGTTGTCACAGAACATAGGTAGAGGATGGTTGTAGACCTCTCCCAAATCCAGCATGAGAGCACGTAGCCATTTTAACTCACAAGTGGTCGATGCCATACTTGGATACTCTGCTTCAGCACTTGACCTGGAAACAACAGACTGCTTCTTGCTCTTCCAGCTTACCAGATTTCCCCCAACAAAGGCGCAGAAACCGGAGGTAGACTTGCGATCCCCTTTGTCATTAGTGTAACTCGCATCTGAGTATGCTTCAACCTACAGATGTCCATTCTTCTTAAATAGTAATCCTTTCCCAGGGACTGCTTTGACATACTCTAAGATCTGTAAGGCGGACTGTAGATGGCACTCCCTGGGTGCTTGCATGAATTGACTTACCTTGCCCATAACATAGGAAATGTCGGGCCTGGTCACTGTGAGATATATGAGCTTACCAACTAGACGCCTGTACCGCATAGTATCTGAAAGAAGAGGCGAATCATCTGTCCGGGTTTTGTCTTCTCCAATAGCCATAGGGCATCAGGCAGGTTTGGCCCCAGTCAATCCTGCTTCTTTTAGAAGATCAAGGGAATACTTACGCTGGGAGAGGACCAAGGAGTTGGGCTTCTGAGAGATCTAGATCCACAAAAAGTACTTCGGAGAGTCCATATCTTTCGTGACAAGATGTTGACGAAGATGCCGCTTTGTTAGGGCTACCCCTTCCTAGTCATCGCTAGTGAGAAGAATATCATCAGCATACACAGCAAGAACCACCAGTCCCGAGGGGGTTTTCGAATAAATAGAGAGTGATAGGCAGAGCTGCGCACAAAACCAACGGCCGCCACGATGCCGCTGAACTTGTCAATCAAAGCTCGAGGGCTCTGCTTGAGGCCATAGATTTCCTTCTGCAGTCGGCATACTCGTGTCTCCCCCTGAGCAACATACCCATGAGGTTGCTCCATGTAGATGGCCTCCTGAAGATAACCAAAAAAGAAGGCATTCTTTACATCCAGCTGAGAAATTGACCAATCATTATTGACCGCCATAGAGAGAAGGACCCGTAAAATAGAGCTGAGACGAGCCACGGGAGAGAAGGTGTCAAAATAATCAACCTCATAGGTCTGAGTAAAGCCCTTAGCAACAAGACGAGCCTTATAACAGTCCACAGTGCCATCGGGGACAAATTTGACCATAAAGACCCAGCGACAGCCAACAGCATCAGCACCGAAGGGAGGAGGAACAAGAGTCAAGGTACCCCGCTCTGTTAGGGTCACCATTTCCTTATCCATGGCCATCTTACAGTGAGGAATAGCAAGGGCCTCGTGGTAGGAACGAGGTGTGGCAGTGGCAGAGATAGCCAGCGCAAAAGCTATGCGAGAAGAGGTAAGACGATCATATGAAACAACAGCAACAAGGGGGTATATGGTACATGTTCGCACCCCTTTGCGAAGAGGTATAGGAAGATCCAGGTCAGCGGGTTCCTCGGCATCCAGAGCATCCGTGGAAGAGAGAGCTGGCCTGGTAGAAGAGAGAGATGACAGCGGAGATGAGGGAGATGGAGGTGGAGATGGAGTAGGGGTGGATATCACAGTAAGAGGCGAGGGAACAAAGGGAATAACAAGAGAATCAGAGGCTGTGGGAAGAGAAGAGGAAGCTTGGGGAAGAGAAGAGGAGTCATCCGAGAAGTAGGAGGCATTCTCGAAGAAGGTGACGTCAGCGGAGACGAACTGCTTACGAAGAACTGGGTTAAAGCAACAGTAGCCTTTCTGAGTGGTGGAGTACCCCAGAAAGACACATTTGGTAGAGCGAGGGGAGAGTTTATCGCGGGTAATGGAGGGAGAATGTACGAAGGCCATGCATCCAAATATACGTAGAGGGAGGGGGAAGGGTTCCTTGTCAGGATGGAGAATGGAGAATGGGGTTTGACCCTGGAGAACGGTGGATGGAATGCGATTGATGAGGAAATAGGAGATGAGAACGGCATAGCCCCAATAGGCATGAGGAACCTGCATCTGTGTCATCAGAGTGCGAGCGACATACAAGAAGGTGACAGTTTTTGCGTTCCGCCACACCATTTTGTTGTGAAGTATAGACACAGCTAGTTTGATGAATAATCTCATGTTGTATACAGAAGGACGAAAAAGCATGACTGATATATTCTTGGGCGTTATCAGATCGAAAAACTTTTATAGAAATGTCAAACTTAGTTTTGATCATGAGATAGAAAGATGTCCATACAGAGAATAATTCGGAGCGATCTTTTAAAAGATACACCCACATACAACGATATAAATCATCAATAAAATTGACAAAATATGAACTTCCCCGACCAACGGTAAGGGTAGGAGATGGACCCCAAACATCAGAGTGGATGAGATCAAATGGTCGGGAAGATCAACGAACTTGCTTTGGTGGGAAGGAGGAGCGGTGATGCTTGCCAAGCTAACAGGCCTCACAATTAAGGGGAGGACTTTATGAAGGAATATGGGGCAGAAGCTGACGAAGAAGATGCGGAGGATCATGACCAAGTCAAAGATGCCATTGGAGAAGATCTGTGGAGGTAGTCAAGAAGACCGATAGAGCGGAAACGTTGTCAAGGAAGAATAAGCCACCACTCTCAGTCCTAGTAGCAATCGTCCGCTGGGAGTCCGGATCCTGAAAAGAACAAGAAGTAGAAGTAAATGTGACGGAACACCGTAATTGCTTGCATAGAGAGGTAACAGATATTAAGTAGCATGGTAATTTGGGCATGTAGAGAGTATTCGCCAATTGAAGAGACAGAGTGACTTGAACCACTCCCGTCCCATGGACCGGGGATGGAGAGCCATCAGCAAGAATAACCGGGGGCAACCGATCATGTGTTTCCAGGAGAGAAAAACACTGGGGAGAGCTGGTCATATGATTCGTAGCACCTGAGTCGATCAACAATTTTCCTTGAGTAACGAAATGGGCACTACCAGAAGACGTGACCACCGAGGAAGAATGCTTCGAAGAAGAGGAGAAAGTAGAGATATTGAAGAGAGCCATAGGAGCAGAAATAGGTCGAACGAACAGAGATATAGGTCGCGCGAACTAATAAAGGAAGAGAGAGAAAACAAAAAACAGGTCGCGCGAATAGAGAACAGGTCGCGCGAATAGACAATCAGCGAACACAGCACGAACAAAAGAAAGTTCGTGAGAACCTGAAGACCTCAGCGGACACAAAAAAAGGAAACCGCAAAGGACACAACCAAGAAGAAGACTAATGCAGGGAGAAGGCCGTGAGGTTAGAGAGAAGGCCGCACGAATAGAGAAGGAGCCGCGCGAATCAAGGAGATCGCGGGAAAAACAGAGGAAGAGAAACCGCGAAAACAGGTCACGGATAGAACTAGAGGACGCGCGGTTAGGAAACAAGCCGCGCAGATAGGAATAAGAAGATCTGCAGCGGTCACGATGTTAGACACCAGTGGCCAGGAAAGCCACGACCAAACCGTAGAACCAAGTAGAGGGAAAGAAGTCGGCGGCTAGAAGACAGACTGTGCGAACAGAAGTGGGGTTTGCTGGGACGAGAAGGCCAAAACGGGTCGCGTCGACTGGGCGCGGCGACTAGAATAGGTCGCGAGAAAGAAGCAAGCAAACCGGCCGCAAAAAACAGGTCGCGGGAACAGGGCACAAGCAAAAGAACCAAGCCGCACGAACAGGGCGCAAGTAAACAAACAGGCCGCGAAAACAGGTTGCGAGAAGAAGAAACAAGTTGTGCGGACAGGTCGCACGATCAGAGAGGGGCACAGAATCAGGAGGAGAAAATCGAGTCCTCTGATACCATGTTAGAATCGAACTAAAACAAGCCGGAAACAGTTTAAACTGAAACTTTATTATCAGAAAAAGGTATCTATTACAAAGGTATGGTCTCCCTTATATAGAATGGAGGAGAAAAGAGAGAATACAAATAAGAGATGTGGGACTAAAAAAATTACATGACACACGCGGACTGTACAGACACAAACCGCACAAGCCGCACAGTTAGACAGAGGGGCTAACCGTTCGGCAACTGCCAGAGAGAGAGATTGCCATGTGAGACCGCCAGACCTCCTGGTCTCCAAGTCGCCAGAGACAAGCCGCTAGACCGCTTGGACCTCAGACAGCAGCACATAACAATCAACCCGCTGAAGGGAAACCACCAGACCACCCAGTCATCAACTCGCCAAGCCAAACCGCCAGACCGCCCGGTCACCACTTTAATATCAAGAATACTTAACGAACTGCATGATTGTTCATGTGACATCTCGACGAATGATATAAGACTTCATGTAAATACTCAACGAATTTGACTTAGCCGTTTCTAAAAAATATTTAAGAAACTATCAGAAATTTTCTGAGTAAACTCGACGAATTCCATGAGTGTTCACGTGACATCTCGACAAATGATGTGAGACTTCACGTGAATACTTGATGAATTTTACTTAGGAAAATTTTTGATTCTTCCTGAACTCAGCAACCTTTCTTTTCCTTTAATCTCCAATGTGCTTGAAAATTAAGTACACCCCAATAGAGATATTACACATGAGTCAACACCATCTCCTGCACATTGAGGGATTACATTACATAGCCATGTGATTGATGACCTCTTGTAATCTAACATTAGTGTTTACTTGGCAATTAAATTCTGCAAGCACATAACTTGAAAGCATTGTCAAATACAACTCAATTCATCTTAGTGTAAGGGGGACTTCTTCAAATCAGGGTTATTGTTGAAATAATACCCAACATTCTCCCCCTATTTGAAGAATTCAGAACCCTATAGACTAAGGTGAATTGCACATAGAATAAGCTAAAACATAAACATAGAAAGATAAGTAATGAAATTAATAGAAATCTCTAAAACAACAAAACAATAATGTTATATAGATAGTTCTAAGTTGCATTTTAGAGTTCACACACATTCACAACCAGAGAATATGAATACTATACATTCTTCCCCTTATTCTTCTCATATTGCCTTATAAAGTATGCATTTGGCTTTGGATAGTACTTTGGAGGAGGAGGAGAGGCATCTGGATCATCTCTCATATACTTCCTGAAGTGTATCCTCCTTTTCACATTAGCCACTTCATGCTTTTCCCACTCTTGCCTTCTATAGTGCATTCTCTTGTTCTCATAAGTCAGATCTATCAAAGTGAATATGTCTAGGATAATTCCTTTGGAGATTGGGCTCCATACTTTAGCAAGTTCCCTATTTGAGCCAGACCTGTGAGTAGATGGGCCTTCTCCATATCTTCTTCTCTTGTAAGCTGGTTGGGATGGTTCTTCAATAAAATCAACCTCAGCTCTAGTAGCAGTTTCAACAACTTCTGTAGAAGTCTCTTTCCCATACTGATTATGGTTCTGAAAATAACCCTGAGTATCTGTCCAATACTAGGAGTAGTCCTATACAGGTTGAATAGCATCAAATGCTGATTCAAGAATTCTGGCTTCAGGAATTCTGGCTTCAGTACTTAGACCTGTTCCAAACAACTCTTCCTGCAACCACTTAAAATTCTCAAAATAGTAGGTGTTGACACCATGATTCTCTTGATGCATATCAACTTCTAGTGAATTCACCTTGATGTGAAGTTTATCCTCCCCCCCCCCTTTCTGACTTCTACAGTGAAGGCATTAATAATTGTATTTATGAAGTAGACCATTTGGTCATCAAAATGATGCATGCCGCAGTTTTGTGCATTTATAATAGTCTTAGTTATAGTATGGACATTCCTTGTCTCATCAAGGTAGCCAAAGAATCCTTTCATAGTATGGAGATTTGCTTCGCCACCTTGAGTTAGCCAATTATCCAAATTGGATTCTAGCTTCTCAATATTGACCTTGACTATAGTAAGTCCATTATTAATATCTTTTTCTAATTCTTCTACTTTATCAAGTACTTTCTTTAAGTTATGATCAAAGTTTGCTTTCTGCTTGACAAGCATTGCTTAAATAGAATGCAATAGAGTAATATCATAATTATAAATAGGAATATCCTCGGCCAGAGATCTTGGAGGTGAAGGATGTTTTGTAATAGACTCATATTCACTAGATAGAAGTATTATCGTAGTGATATGAGCATTGAGCAAAAGAATAGGATCTACAGTCTCTAAGACAGGAGGAAGAACCTCTGCATCTCCTTCCTCATCAAAAATCTTAAGAATGTTCTCCCCCTCAACTGGATCACCAGACCTATCAAGAACCTCCAACCTCCCTCTGATACCAATTGAAAGTATCTAGTTTCCTTCCTAAATCACTTAGAGGTTGGTGAATATGTGAGTTCTGCGTCTTTTGCGGATTATAAAATAATAATAAACAAGCACAGTAAAACCTTTCCCATGATGTCTATCAGCATCTTTCCTTCCTCATTCATCACCTTCCGTCTAATTGAGGTAGTTCTCCTAGGCAAACCACCGACAAAAAGAGCTTAACACAATTCTGTCTCTTCTAGTAAATCTTCCTCCTCAACAGACGGCAGCCGAAAGTATCGATTCAAAAGACTGGACTTCACGTTGATAGAGCAATTTCTTACTTTGTTCTTGAACACCGTGCCTTCACGCCTGAGCTTTACATTTTCATAGAATTCTTTGATGTCTCTGTTCAGAACTCGGCAAGGATACTCCAGAAGGAAAGTTAATCCTGCTATCAAGAGCATCTTAATGACGTTCCTGAACTCGTTAGAAGCTATCACGAACCTTATACAAACCAGTTCACCAACGACCTAGAGATTGCCGCTTCCTCTTGGTGTCATAGTTTTGAATGAATGGGAAGAGAGGAAAGAGAAATCGACAAAGAATCAATGGAGAATAAATTGACGACCAAGTCCTGTGCTCTAACGAAATTGATGAAGACTTCCTGCAAACGAATCGTCAAAGAATTCTAGTCAATGACAAAGTCCTTCTCTCTAACGGAAGATGAATCAGCAGAATGTCTCGAGAAGTCTTTACAAAGTATGTGAAATCCGAAAGCCTTAGTCCTATTTAAATATTATTAAAGTTTTGAAGAGAGGTGGTGTATACTAATCGTTAAGAGAATAAGAACTGAACTAGCAATCTATCTAGGCAAGTATACCTATCGAATTGTAGCTAGGGGACACAAGTGTCGTATTAAGATCCGGGAACTGTTGAGTAATCATACTCACACGAAGACTATTATCTTATCAAAGGATTATTTTAGGGTTTGTTAAAAAAAAACTAATTGCAATTAAGAAAATAAATATTGGGCTAAAAAGAGAACTACTTGCAGTTAAATAAAGAGCTACTAAAAGCGATTACAACGAGGGTTTGAAACGATGAAATAGAAAATCACCTTGAAAGGAAGGGGATAGATCTTACTTACTATAGTTAAATATATATGTTATATTAAAGAGTAAGCACAACACAAAAATAAAGAAATAGAGAAAGCAACACAGACAATACAAGGATTATAGTGGTTCCCCTAAACTTGGGTATATCCACTCTTCTACCACTCTGGTAGGAATCCACTAACAAGTTTTTGATCAGGTGACTGCCATCTTTGAGCTTTTGATCAGATGCTCAAAAACCAACTTCAAGTGCTTTGGAAGGAGACTTGCAACCAAGCTAACTTTTGAAGGGATTAAAAACCCTGTACAGTGGGGGGAAAGAGGTTGATGGAAGTCTTCTCTTTTCTCATATAACCTTAAGAAGACTATGTAGATTTTGATGTTGTCAAAGCTCCCCCTGAGATGTTGAATGGTTCAGGAAGATGAGAGCTTTACATCAGGGTGTTGGCCTTCAAACTTGATGTTGCTCTCCAACAAGCTTCTAGACAGATATTGTATTTGTTTTCTCTTGGAATCCTGAAGTAGATGATGAAGAAATCTGTGAGAAATCGAGCTATATTGTTCTTCACTGATTCCTAATTGTTATTGTTTCTCTTCCTTCTCTCTCACTGCTCATCCCTTATTACCTTCTATTCTGTAAAAAAATATCTCTAATCTGAATATATTCCCCCAAGCCATATTCAAACATTTGAATTAACTCAATCTTGAAACAGCTAAAGCATTCCCGAGAGAGAAAGATGCTCGGGGAATTAATCACATTAACTGTTGCTGTTGAACGACATTAAGCATTAAGTCTGAGAGATATTAAATTCCTTAATTAATTCTACCAGCTGTTAAAATCTCTGTCTGTAAGACTGCACACATTTTGTCGACCTCAGACTGCTATTTGTTGACCTCAGCTCAGAGATCGTCGACCTGAATAATCTTTGCGTCGAGCTTAGATTTTGTCTTGAGATCAGCGATCGTCGACCGGAGCTCGGAGATCATCGAGCTCAACTCATAGATAAAACTCTGAGTTTCGTCGACCTGAGTTCGACTATCGTCAAGCTGAGTTTGACAATCGTCGAACTGATTTTCTGCTCATGACAAAACTGATTTCTGCATGATTTCTTTTCTGCAACATTTCTCTGGAGTTCTTTTGAGGCAGACATAGAAATAACCCTATGACCCTTACTATACATTTTGGGTAAATCTAAAAACATCCTAATAGTATTCCTTGCCCAAATCAAAACTAGGGTTCCAACAATGTCCCCCTATTTGGGTGAGGATACTATTTACACAAAAAGGAAAACAAAGCAAGTTTGAAATACGCGCTTTGAAACATAAAATAAACAACAACAAAGTTTTTGAAATATAAATATGAAAAACTTCTGATGGGATCTGTAGCTTTTCTTTGCTTATCTTTAACTGAGCATATTCCAGATATTTTGCTCTTATAGTATTCAACAATTTCCTTCATATCATCCCCCTGATTTCTGAATAATTGAAACTGCTGCTACATTATCCTTTAAAGCAGTCTCCCCCTATACAACTACACCTGTACTGAAGGGTCTTTTCCTTAAATAAGGGGTTAGGAGTTTTGGACCCAGATTATTTTGGGACTTTGTACTTTTTCATAATTTTTAGATATAAAAGAACATACATGTTGATCTTTGTAACATAGAGGGTTTAATTTTCTAGAAGGGATGAGCCATTGGGTAAAAGGATTGATAAAGTTTTGAGTTTGATTATAATTTTCAAAAGGAAAAAAATTTATATTTTGAAATTTTGAGTTCGACAAAAAATATTTTCGTCGACCTAAGTTCGACGAAGGGAATCAATTTCATCGATCTCGGTTCACAGAATGATAATATCTATTTTCTGTGTTCCATGATCGTCGATCTCGGTTCAACGAAGCAATTTTCTTTCGTCGATCATAATTTACAGACAAGTTAAAATAAAGATCTCTGTTTAGAGATCGTCGACCTGAGTTTGGCGAAGAGTGTTGTTTTTGTCGAGCTCCGTTCAACGAATTATGTTGAACACAAATTTTCTGAAATTATTTAATTGTTTTTGGTAAAAGTTCAGTTTTTTTGTCTAGCTCTATTTTTTTGTCTTTAAATATTTCTAAAGAAGCTATTTGTTCAGAAACAATTTTTAAATCTTCTTTAAGATTTTTATTTTCATAGGATAGATTATACACTTTCTCTCTTAGAAGTTTTATATCCTTCTCGGATTGAATTCAATCATTGCATAAAATTTTAAAATCTTCTTTAAAATGTTTTGAGGAAAATACAAAAGAAAAGATAACCTGGTCCTCTTCTGATTCACATTCTGATTCTGATTCTTCATCATAGCTGCTGCAAGATGCATTGAATGCCATCAAGAAGAATTCTATTGCCCTTGTTTCTTCTTAATCTTCAGTTGCATAGGATGAAGCTTCAGAATCACTCTAATTATCAACATTATGTTTTCTATTTTTAGCAGATCCAGTACCCATTGCTGTGAGAGAGTCCCAGATTTCTTTTGCTGAAATACATTCTGTAACTCCTTCCAAAACTTTATCAGACATTGATTGCGCAAGAATGTCCATTGCTCTTGTATCAACCATCTTTAGCAATTTTGTGGCTTCTGAGTCTGCAGATAGAGTAATGGGACCTGATAGAATAGAGTTGTAAATGGCTTCATTAATATAGTTTATAAACAACCTATCCTTTCCTTCCATAGTGATACTCGCCGAATTTTACTTAGACCAATCTCAACCTATATCTGACGAATTCTACCTACCCATATTCGACGAATTTATACATATGTTAACTGTTGTACAATGAAAATTTGGCTTAAGTCAACTGTTTTATACTCGGCAGATTATCCTTATCTAACAGTCAAGTATGACAGAAATACCTTACTTGATTAATCCAATAATCCATGGATTCACCCGGTTTTCACCTACAAAATAGACACGGCTGAACCTGGCCCAAAAACTATACTGTCTTGCAGATGAGTTTTAGGCGTTGAGTTCGTCGAGTATATGACTTGGCGTTGAGTGAAGTTCACTTGGCATTGAGTGATATTTTAGACTAAGTTTAATTCATTGAGTAATCTCGACAAATTCGTCGAGTAACACCAGTTTGGCGTTGAGTGCGTCGGGTGATAATTTTGCACTAAGGCAAAAGCATTAAGTGTACTCAATGTGGCGTTGAGTGATGTAGCGTTGACTGTATTCTGGGCGTTGAGTAGATTGAGACCAAGTCAAAAGCGTTGAGTGCATTGAGAGTACTCAACATGGCGTTGAGTGAAGCCTTGGTATTGAGTGAAACCTTGGCATTGAATGGTCTGTAAGACTAAGTCAAAAGCATCATGTAGACTCAACGCGACATCGAGTGAAGGTAATGCGCTGAGTAAATCTATTTGGCGTTGAGTACACTGAATGCACTCAATGCGGCGATGTGTGTAGGTCAGGCGTCGAGTTCACTCGCCGCTTTTCTTGTGACTTGGAATTTTTTTCGCCGATTCATCGTATATCAAGTTGATGATTATTGTTATGTGGAATTGATCGTGTGTCTAATGATTTGTCGAGCATACTCGACGAATCAGTGTAGACTTAGAAATTTTCATCGGATTAAGATGAATTTGTCGAGTATGACTTAGAATGGTTATCACTTGAGAATTTTCTTCCTTTATGTCAAGGAGAGTTTCTTTATTCTTATTATGGTTATAGGTGTTTATGGATGTTATGTATGGCCCTTGGTTGGTAGTGCAAAATTGTGAATCATTATACTGCTGGGCTTGTTTTTGGTCTGTGTGTTGAGTTGGACATTGTTTCCACCACCACAGCACCTTGTTTATATATATTTGGATTGTTGGGTTGAGTTGGACAGTGTTTCCACCACCCTAGTGTCTTATTGAGACAATTGGACTCTCAGGTTGTGTTGGACAATGTTGCCACCACCATAGTACCTTCTTGAAATATGTTGGGTTTGTAAGTTCGGGTTGGACAATGTGGCCACCGACTCAGGACCATTTCTTACCAAGTGTTAATGATTCGTATGAGTAAAGTTATTAAGTCTCTTTCCCCGTATTGTGTAAATATATGTTATTTTGCTTTCTTTTGCAGATATTCTCGAAGCATGGCTTCGTTTCGCACTTCGTACAATTTTCTTACTTTTGAACTCAATAAGTAAATCTTTTACCATTGTCATATGCTTAATTACTGAGATTTGACAGCTTCCTTATGCTTGAATTGGTAACCCTTTATTCGTTTTAGGTTTAATTCTAACCTTTTGATATTTGATCACCACTTGTGTATTTCTTGCTGAGGTATTCTTTTCTTGTGATTGCCTTGGATTTGGAGCAATAACTGGTTGAGCAGACAGGGTTGGTTTTGGTTGGTGTTTTGTAGTTGTCGTTTCCTTACCATTGTGAGGTAATTATTGCTTGTTTTCTATTAGTTCAGACATACAAACTTTTAGTGGGTTCGTTTCAGGTTGTTGACGCCCACAGGATTTTGTAAAGTGTTAAGTACTTACTAGCTGCTAAGTCTGTTCCTTTATGACTTGTTGGTTTTACTTGCTCTCTGGGAAGGTTTTTTGCTAGGATTGCATGTTAGTTATTTTAACTATAAAAATATCGTTTTTACTATCTCATGCACATGCCATCTTTAAAATCTAAAGTTACTATATCTTATTGAACTTACATATTATTTTCTATACGTATACTAAATTTAGATTCATGCATAACATGAGTTGTCCAATACGAATGTTTATGCTCATGTAGGATGTTAACCATAGTAAACAAACTATTTTTCGTAGCATATAATTATATCTTTACTTGTGGAATTTCTGTTGATGGGTATCTCGGTTGGAAGTTGAAACTCGTCGAGCAGTTTGGATATACTAGAGCCTTCATGGATTACTCTTACAAGACTACATCAAAAGGATGATCCTGATTTGTAGCACCTCTGTTATAAAACTGAGAAAGGGGAGTTACCAGACTTTTCAATCGATGACTCGAGTACCTTGAAGTATCGCGGTAGATACAACATCCCCGCTGTTTAGGATATTAGAGTTAAGTTGTGCAATGAGGCACATGGTTCTAGTGTTTCCAACCACCCTAGTTCTACTAAGATGTATAGAGATCTGAAACAGATCGTTTGGTGGTATGGTATGAAAGGTGATATAACCAAGTTTGTGTCAGAATGCTTCACCTGTAAGCGGGTTAAGGATGATAATAGGATGCCTTGTTGGCAAGTTGATGCCTTTAGAGATTCGAAGTTGGAAGTGAGAGAGTATTTCCATGGACTACATTACTGGGTTGCCGAGATCTCCCCTAGGCCATGATTCAGTATGGGTTATTGTCGATAGACTGATAAAGTGTGCTCACTTCGCGCCTTTCAAGCTCGAATAATCCATGAAGAAAATAGCAGAGTTATATTTGGATGAGGTCATCAGACTACATGGAGTATCAGTGAGTATTGTGTCAGACCGAGACTCCAGGTTTATGTCTCATTTTTTGAAAAGATTAAAGGAAGGATTAGTTACCGATCTGAGGTATTCCACCTCTTATCATCCGCAGACAAATGGTCAAACAGAAAGGGTAAATCAAATTTTGGAGGATATGATCAGATGTTATATTTTGGGCCACGGGGGAGGGTGGGATGAGTGACTCAGATTGATGAAGTCTGCTTATAATAATAGTTATCAAGAGAGCTTCCAAATTGCCCCATTTGAGGCCTTGTATGGGAGACGATGCAGAACTCCCATGTTTTGGGATGAGGTTGGCGAAAGACCGTTGTTGGGTCCGAAAGCCTTGGAAGAAATGGATATTTATGTAAAGCATATTCGAGAGAATCTTCGTATAGCTTAGGAGCGTTATGAGAAGAACGTTAATTGGTGAAGGACTGATTTTGAATTTTATATGGGGGACATGATGTTTCTTAAATTTTCCCTGATGCTTGGTGTCAAAAGGTTTGGTAAGAACCATAAGTTGGATCCTAGGTATGTGGGACCCTTCAAGGTTGTTGAAAATATTGGAAGGTCTGCTTATAGGCTGGATTTGCCTTCAAGATTTCCTGGTGTGCACGATGTGTTTCATGTAATCTAGTTGTGGTAATGTGTGCTTAGCTACCAGCAGGTTCTTGATTATGTGCCCAGTTGGAGCCTAACCTTTCTAATATTGAGATGCTTATTCGCATTCTGGATACTCAATATCGAGTGTTGCGAAGGAAGACCATACCCATGGTTAAATTTTTGTGGCAGAACCAAGACGTGGAAAGCGCGACTTGGGAGTTGGTGTCAGCTATGAGGGAGGCTCATCCTCATCTGTTCTCCTAGTTTCTTTCGGTATGTATTTCCATTCAATAATCTTTGATTATTTTCCTTCCATAGTGTAATATTTAATGTGTAAAATTTCAGGATGAAACTTTCTTTTAGGAGGGGTGACTGTAACGCCCCTGATTTTTTAAGGTTTCTTTAAAACCACTTTAGTGACGAATTTTTACATTAGGGCATTATGTTGACACGTAGTTGGTGGGTACCATTGTCTTAGTGTTACTTTTGCTCGTTGGTATACAAGGTTTTGTTTAGGGAGAATTAGCTTTGCTAATTTCTCCTATGTTTTGATATTCTCTTGCGAGCCGGGGTTCATTTTGGAACACGGCAGAGTGTTTTTGGGATATTTGATGTTTAGACTTCAGGGAGTATTTACCCGAGTTTGGTTTGTTAGATTTTTATTTTGAATTCGCCGTTGGATTCGTAATGTCGATATTTAGCTATGGTGTGATTTTCGTAGAAATCCGAGTTAGTGTGAGTTTTGGTCACTTGGACGTTTAAATTATAATAATATAATATATTATTTATTCCATATAAATATACCTGCGATAAGATGAAAACCCTAATAATTATCTTCTTTCCCAAACCGTCGGACTGTTTTTGCGGAAGGACGAGGGCGGCGTACCTAGAGAAACTTTCGACAGTTGATTTTAGGAGCTCCGGTGCACGAAATCATCGTCCGAGAATAGATCCGGTTAGCCCTCACCGAGATCTACGTTTGTATTGTGAGTTTTTCTCATTTCGTGTATTTTTCGAAGTTAGGGTACGCAGTTTTGACCTCCTCTCCTCTCGAAAAGTTTCAGGCTTTGCTTCTTAGGTGTTCATGAATCCAGTTCCTTGAGGAGGAGCATTGTGTGGCCAAATTTCGGCTGGATCAAGGAAAGTGGTGACTTTTTCTCCTTGCAAAGTTTTCCTCTCATTGTGTATTTCCTGCTTCTATCCTTTCCTCCTTAGTATTTAGGATTAACGTCAGGTTTGGCCGTTGGTGATCGACAAGACAGTATAGTTTTCCGGCCAGGTTCAGCCTAGTCTATTCTGTAGGTGATAGTCGGTTGAATCCATGGATTATGGGATTAATCTAGTAAGGTATTTCTGTCATACTTAACTGTTAGACAAGGATAATCTGCCGAGTATAGAACAGTTGACTTAAGCCAAATTTTCGTTGTACAATAGTTAACTTATATATAAATTCGTCGAATATGGGTAGGTAGAATTTGTCAGATATAGGTTTAGATTGGTCGAAGTAAAATTCGGCGAGTATCAGTAGGAGCAGAGTCAAATTCATCAAGTATCCCATATAATTTTGTCAGGTAATGCTTGGAGTTGAGTTAATTCCAATTAGTCGAGTTTTAGGCGTTGAGTTCGTCGAGTATATGACTTGGCGTTGTGTGAAGTTCACTTGGCATTGAGTGATATTTTAGACTAAGTTTAATTCATTGAGTAATCTTGACAAATTCGTCGAGTAACACAAATTTGGCTTTGAGTGCGTCGGGTGATAATTTGGCGCTAAGGCAAAAGCGTTGAGTGTACTCAACGCGGCATTGAGTGATGTAGCGTTGACTGTATTCTGGGCGTTGAGTAGATTAAGACCAAGTCAAAAGCATTGAGTGTGTTGAGAGTACTCAACACAGTGTTGATTGAAGCCTTGGCATTGAGTGAAACCTTGGCATTGAATGGTCTGTAAGACTAAGTCAAAAGCGTCGTGTAGACTCAACGCGGCATCGAGTGAAGGTAATGCGCTTAGTAAATCTATTTGGCATTGAGTACACTAAATGCACTCAATGCGGCGTTGTGTGTAGGTCAGGCGTCGAGTTCACTCGCCGCTTTTCCTGTGACTTGGAATTTTTTTCACCGATTCATCGTATATCAAGTTGATGATTGTATTTAATTGGAATTCATCGTGTGTCTAATGATTTGTCGAGCATACTCGACAAATAAGTTTAGACTAAAAAATTTTCACCGGATTAAGATGAATTCGTCGAGTATGACTTAGAATGGTTATCACTTGAGAATTTTCTTCCTTTATGTCAAGGAGAGTTTCTGTATTCTGGTTAAGGTTATGGGTGTTTATGGATGTTATGTATGGCCCTTGGTTGGTAGTGCAAAATTGTGAATCATTACACTGCTGGGCTTGTTTTGGTATGTGTGTTGAGTTGGACAATGTTTCCACCACCACAGCACCTTGTTTATATATATTTGGATTGTTGGGTTGAGTTGGATAGTGTTTCCACCACCCTAGTGTCTTATTGAGACAATTGGACTCTCAGGTTGTGTTGGACAATGTTTCACCCACCATAGTACCTTCTTGAAATATATTGGCTTTGTAAGTTCGGGTTGGATAATGTGGCCACCGAATCAGGATCATTTCTTACCAAGTGTTAATGATTCGTATGAGTAGAGTTATTAAGTCACTTTCCCCATATTGTGTAGATATATGTTATTCTACTTTCTTTTGCAGATATTCTCGAAGCATGGCTTCATTTCTCACTTGGTGCAGTTTTCTTACTTTTGAACTCAACAAGTAAATCTTTTACCATTGTCATATGCTTAATTGCTGAGATTTGACAGCTTCCTTATGCTTGAATTGGTAACTCTTTATTCCTTTTTGGTTTATTGCTAACCTTTTGATATTTGATCACCACTTGTGTATTTCTTGCTGAGGTATTCTTTTCTTGTGATTGCCTCGGGTTTGGAGCAATAACTGTTTGAGAAGCTAGGGTTGGTTTTGGTTGGTGTTTTGTAGCTGCCGTTTCCTCACCATTGTGAGGTAATTGTTGCTTGCTTTCTTTTAGTTAAGACATATAAACTTTTAGTGGGTTCGTTTCAGGTTGTTGACGCCCACCGGATTTTGTAAAGTGTTAAGTACATACTAGTTGCTAAGTCTGTTCCTTTATGACTTGTTTGTTTTACTTTCTCTCTGGGAAGGTTTTATGCTAGGATTGCATGTTAGTTATTTTTACTATAAAAATATCGTTTTTACTATCTCATGCACATGCCATCTTTAAAAGCTAAAGTCACTATATCTTATGTAACGTACATACTATTTTCTATATGTATACTAAACTTAGATTCATGCATAACATGAGTTGTCTAATACGTATGTTTATGCTCATGTAGGATGTTAACCATTGTAAATAAAATATTTTTTGTAGCGTATAATTATATTTTTACTTGTGCAATTTCTATTGATGGGTATCTTGGTTGGAAGTAGCGACTCGTCGAGCAGTTTGGATATAGTAGAGCCTTCATGGATTACTCTTACAAGACTACATCAAAAAGACGATCCTGATTTGTAGCACCTCCGTAATAAAACTGTGAAAGGGGAGTTACCAGACTTTTCAATCGATGAATTGAGTATCTTGAAGTACCGCGGTAGATATAGCATCCCCGCTGTTTAGGATATTAGAGTTAAGTTATGCAATGAGGCACATGGTTCTAGTGTTTCCTACCACCCTAGTTCTACTAAGATGTATAGAGATCTGAAACAGATCGTTTGGTGGTATGGTTTGAAAGGTGATATAACCAAGTTTGTGTCAGAATGCTTCACCTGCAAGCGGGTAAAGGATGATCATAGGAGGCCTTGTTGGCAAGTTGATGCCTTTAGAGATTCGAAGTTGGAAGTGGGAGTGTATTTCCATGGAATACATTACTGGGTTGCCGAGATCTCCCCTAGGGCATGATTCAGTATGGGTTATTATCGATAAACTGACGAAGTGTGCTCACTTCGTGCCTTTCAAGCTCGATTACTCCATGAAAAAAATTGCAGAGTTATATTTGGATGAGGTCATCAGACTATATGGAGTATCAGTGAGTATTTTGTCCGATCGAGACTCCAGGTTTATGTCTCATTTTTGGAAAAGCTTACAGGAAGGATTGGTTACCGATCTGAGGTATTCCACCTTTATATCATCCGCAGACAAATGGTCAAACAGAAAGGGTAAATAATATTTTGGAGGATATGATCAGATGTTATATTTTGTACCACGGGGGAGGGTGGGATGAGTGACTCAGATTGATGGAGTCTGCTTATAATAATAGTTACCAAGAGAGCTTCCAAATGGCCCCGTTTGAGGCCTTGTATGGGAGACAATGCAGAAATCCCTTGTTTTGGGATGAGGTTGGCGAAAGACCGTTGTTGGGTCTGTAAGCCTTGGAAGAAATGGATATTTATGTGAAGCATATTCGAGAGAAGCTTTGTATAGCTAGGGAGCGTTATGAGAAGAATGTTAATTGGTGAAGGACTGATTTTGAATTTGCTATGGGGGACATGGTGTTTCTTAAAGTTTCCCTAATGTCTGGTGTCAAAAGGTTTGGTAAGAACCATAATTTGGATCCTAGGTATGTGGGACCCTTCAAGGTTATTAAACATATTGGAAGGTCTGCTTATAGGCTGGATTTGCCTGCAAGATTTCCTAGTGTGCACGATGTGTTTCACGTAATCTAGTTATGGAAATATGTGCTTAGCTACCGGCAGGTTCTTGATTCTATGCCCAGTTGGAGCCTAACCTTTCTAATATTGAGATGCCTATTCGTATTCTGGATACTCAATATCGAGTGTTGAGAAGGAAGACCATACCCATGGTTAAAGTTTTGTGGCCGAACCAAGACGTGGAAAACGCGACTTGGGAGTTGGAGTCAGCTATGAGGGAGGCTCATCCTCATCTATTCTCCTAGTTTCTTTCAGAATGTATTTCCATTCAATAATCTTTGATTATTTTCCTTCCACAGTGTAATATTTTATGTGTAAAATTTCATGATGAAACTTTCTTTTAGGAGGGGTGGCTGTAACGCCTCTGATTTTTAAAGGTTTCTTTAAAACCACTTTAGTGACGTATTTTTAAATCAGGGTATTACGTTGACACATAGTAGGTGGGTACCATTGTCTTAGTGTTACTTTTGCTCGTTAGTATCCAAGGTTTTGGTTAGGGAGAATTAGCTTGGCTAATTTCTCCTGTGTTTTGATATTCTCTTGCGAGCCGGGGTTCATTTTGGAACACGGCGGAGCGTTTTTGGGGTGTTTGATGTTTATAATTCAGGGAGTGTTTAACTGAGTTTGGTTTGTAGGATTTTGATTTCGAATTCGCCGTTGGATTCTTATCGTTGATATTTAGTTACAGTGTGATTTTCATAGAAATCTGAGTTAGTGCGAGTTTTGGTCACTTGGACGTTTTAATTATAATAATATAATATATTATTTATTTCATATAAATATCCCTGCGATAAGTTGAAAACCCTATTAATTATCTTCTTTCCCAAACCGTCGGATGGCTTTTGCGGAAGGACGAGGGCGGCGGACCAAGAGAAGCTTTTGACCGTTGATTGTAGGAGCTCCGGTATACGAAATCATCGTTCGAGAATAGATCCGGTTAGACCTCACCGAGATCTATGTTTGTACGGTGAGTTTTCTCATTTTGTGTATTTTTCTACATTAGGGTACGTAGTTTTGACCTCCTCCCCTCTCGAAAAGTTTCAAGTTTTGCTTCTTAGGTGTTATTGCATCAAGTTCCTCGAGGAGGAGCGTTGTGTGGCCGAATTTCGGCTGGATCAAGGCAAGTGGTGACTTTTTCTCCTTGCCAAGTTTTCCTTTCATTATGTATTTCCTGCTTCTATACTTTCCTCCTTAGTATTTAGGATTAACGTAAGGTTCGGCCCTTGCTGATCTGCAAGACAGTATAGTTTTTTGGCCAGGTTCAGCCTAGTCTATTATATAGGTGATAGCTGGGTGAATCCATGGATTTTGGGATTAATATAGTAAGGTATTTCTGTCATACTTGACTGTTAGACAAGGATAATCTGTCGAGGATAAAACAGTTGACTTAAGACAAATTTTCGTTGTACAACAGTTAACTGATGTATAAATTCATCGAATATGGGTAGGTAGAATTCGTCAGATATAGGTTGAGATTGGTCTAAGTAAAATTCGGCACGTATCAATAGGAGCAGAGTCAAATAATCGAGTATCCCATATAATTTTATCAGGTAATGCTTGGCGTTGAATTAATTCCAATTAGTCAAGTTTTAGGCATTGAGTTCGTCGAGTATATGACTTGGCATTGAGTGAAGTTCACTTGGCATTGAGTGATATTTTAGATTAAGTTAAATTCATTGAGTAATCTCGACAAATTCATCGAGTAACACCAGTTTGGCGTTGAGTGCGTCGGGTGATAATTTGGCGCTAAGGCAAAAGCGTTGAATGTACTCAACGCGGCGTTGAGTGATGTAGCGTTGACTGTATTCTGGGCATTGAGTAGATTGAGACCAAGTAAAAAGCGTTGAGTGCGCTGAGAGTACTCAACACGGCATTGAGTGAAGCCTTGGCATTGAGTGAAACCTTAGCATTGAATGGTCTGTAAGACTAAGTCAAAAGCGTCGTGTAGACTCAACGTGGCATCGAGTGAAGGTAATGCGCTGAGTAAATCTATTTGGCATTGAGTACACTGAATGCACTCAATGCGGCGTTGTGTGTAGGTCAGGCGTCGAGTTCACTCGCCTCTTTTCCTGTGACTTGGAATTTTTTTCACCGATTCCTCGTTTATAAGTTGATGATTGTTATTATGTGGAATTCATTGTGTGTCTAATGATTTGTCGAGCATACTCGACGAATCAATGTAGACTTAGAAATTTTCACCAGATTAAAATGAATTCATCGAGTATGACTTAGAATGGTTATCACTTGAGAATTTTCTTCCTTTATGTCAAGAAGAGTTTCTGTATTCTGGTTAAGGTTATGGGTGTTTATGGATGTTATGTATGGACCTTGGTTGGTAGTGCAAAATTGTGAATCATTACACTGTTGGGCTTGTTTTTGGTTTGTGTGTTGGGTTGGACAATGTTTCCATCACCACAGCACCTTGTTTATATATATTTGCATTGTTGGGTTGAGTTGGACAGTGTTTCCACCCCCCTAGTGTCTTATTGAGACAATTGGACTCTCAGGTTGTGTTGGACAATGTTGCCACCACCATAGTACGTTCTTGAAATATGTTGGGTTTGTAAGTTCGGGTTGGACAATGTGGCCACCGACTCAGGACCATTTCTTACCAAGTGTCAATGATTCATATGAGTAGAGTTATTAAGTCTCTTTCCCCGTATTGTGTAGATATATGTTATTCTACTTTCTTTTGTAGATATTCTCGAAGCATGGCTTCGTTTCGCACTTGGTGCAAATTTCTTACTTTTTAACTCAATAAGTAAATCTTTTACCATTATCATATGCTTAATTGCTGAGATTTGACAGCTTCCTTATGCTTGAATTGGTAACCCTTTATTCCTTTTTGGTTTATTGCTAACCTTTTGATATTTGATCACCACTTGTGTATTTTTGCTGAGGTATTCTTTTCATGTGATTGCCTCGGGTTTGAAGCAAAAACTGGTTTAATAGCTTGGGTTGGTTTTGGTTGGTGTTTTGTAGCTGTCATTTCCTAACCATTGTGAGGTAATTGTTGCTTATTTTCTTTTAGTTCAGACATACAAACTTTTAGTGGGTTCGTTTCAGGTTGTTGACGCCCACCAGATTTTGTAAAGTTTTAAGTACTTACTAGCTTCTAAGTCTGTTCCTTTATGACTTGTTGGTTTTACTTGCTCTCTGGGAAGGTTTTATGCTTTGATTGCATGTTAGTTATTTTAACTATAAAAATATCGTTTTAATTATCTCATGCACATGCCATCTTTAAAAGCTAAAGCCACTATATCTTATTCAACGTACATGCTATTTTCTATACATATACTAAATTTAGATTCATGCATAACATGAGTTGTCCAATACGGATGTTTATGCTCATGTTGGATGTCAACCATTCTAAACAAACTATTTTTCGTAGCGTATAATTGTATCTTAACTTGTGGACTTGTTGATCCACTAAGCCAAAGTATATGGCTAACCAATTAAACTCAAACTTGATTTTCTTCATAATAACTCATGAATTTCATATAAAATGTAGATTTGGAGTCTTGCATGAGAGTCTGCAGTTATCCCCTGCACGGCGTGACATCACGTCGCGTATTTTCTCTTACTCTGATATGTAGTTTAAATATGGAGAAAATGCGGGTTGTGACAGATAATCACGGCGAAACTCGCCGAATTGATTGTGCATCCGGTGAAACTCGTCGAATGTCACTTAGGGAAAAATTTCTGTTTCTATATTGGATCCGAAGAGCTGCTGAACTTCATGTACACGCCTTTGTAGGTTAGATTTAAAATCATATATATATAAATAATCGAGAGTTAGGGGCAACCACGACACATTTAATCGAAACCATCACAGTAATATTTGTCGAACTGTCTGCCCGAACCTTCGTCTCCAACGATAGTCTCATCATCTCCTTCCCGTGTTCCTGCTCCCATTCTCCTCAATTAGGTCAGTGAAGGAAGTCCAAGTCGAGTTCCAATAAAGATTTCCTTCAAGTCAATTTCCAGCAAGTGCTTCTCTAATTATTTGCTTGCTTTCGTCGGCCGTCAAAGACAGGGAATAGTTTCCACAGTTAATACAGTTCAAAGATTTTCACTGATTCGCCTTGGCTCCTCGAACTACCAGTAGAATGCTAGGGGGTGGAGAATTAGTTTGAACAGGATTTGCCTCAGCCTCTGATGAATTCAGAAATGTAATCCTAATGCTAGGGACAGCCGGTCTCTCATTTGTCCTCTAACATACTTGCAAAATATTGGACAAGGACGTTCTTGAGTTCTTCCACAATGCCAAGCTCCGGCATGAAGAATCTGTCATCAAAAGCAAGGTCCAAAGACTTTAGTTAAGGTGAAGGCCTCTACTATCACCCGGTTCTTGAGGCTTCCCGCCTGTGAAGAAGCAGATCGCCTAAAAGAGAAAGACATCTCAAGAGCACTACTATTCTGTGGATTGCCAAGGGGAACTAAGGCCGTCAAGAGGAAAGGAATGAATGATGAGGGGAAGCTATTATCAGATATTATTGGAAAAGTGACGCTCTGCAAGACAGTATCCCACGACTATCTCTCTTCAGAAATTTTAAAGGTTATATTAATAATCATCTATAGAAAGAGAATGAACTAGTGTGCGAGGTTGTTTGAGAAAATCAAAGACAGTCTCCGCACTCCCAACTTTGGGAGGATTATTAGCTTGAACCTGAATTGAATGGATGGTGACAAGTTCGATATGACCAAAGGAGTGTCTATCCATCACCTAAAGAATATTGACTCATCAATCTTTTCAAGGTGGGATAGGAGGATCTTAAGGCAAGGGGGAGCCCCAGATTTTCCTGTGGAGGAGGATGATCAGGCTCCTGAGGATAGGATTCCTACTCCATACCCCAATGAAGCCCCTGGTAGATTGAGTGCAGGATCTGGGGGGGAGACAACTATTAGTTCAATTGCAGAGAGTCCAGTTCGAGTTCTAGAGCCAGAGAATCTTCTAACAGAGGTTACTCAGATTGCTCAGACTACTGTTGAGGAGTTAGTGCCTGTTGAGGTTAAGGATGATGCTGCTGCTGATGATGATATGACTGTGGATGACTATGAGATAGATTCTGATGAGGAAATGATTGTTTCTTATGAGCCCAAAGATGCTCATAATGCTAATGATGGGTCTGAGCTAGCTCCAACAGAGAACCTGATTGTCCCTCTCCCAAAGATTATTCCTACTTCATCTTCTAAGGGGGAGGTGACTAGGCCCTTGATATTAGTTTCTACTGAGGTTGATAGGTTTATCTGTAACCTAGATAAACAAGTTGCCTGGGAGACAAGTATTCCTCTAAATGTTCCTGAGGAGGTCGTTAATGTTTTTGATGAGGAAGGAGATGTAGAGGAGCATACTCCTATCCTAGCTGCTGCAGTGCCTTTGCTGAGTTCTAAAGCAAGATTATTTCACATCTATGAGTCTTCTAGTAAAGATCTGCCTTCTACCCCACATATTTCTTCTGAGACGGTTGCCACCTCCAGTGCTGATAGTTCAATTCTAAAGATAATAGAGGTCATGTTGGCAAGACATCAAGCCCAGTTTGAATCGACAATGAAGAAATTTCTATACAATGTAAAAGAAACTGAGCAAGGTGTTAACAACAACCTTGCCGAAGTTAAAATTCAGATTGACAAGCTTGATACCAAGCTTGATGCATTATATGCCGAGGGTGGAAAATCTATCACGCTTAACATGCAAGGACTCAAGTATGCTTCAGAAATTCTTGATGATACGAACACAAAGACTATGATTAATGCCCACAATTGATCGATGGCTCACTTTGACAGCACTATTCATGCTTATTCTAATGTTATCATTGATGAAGTTGGAAAGGGGGAGGACGCTATGAAAGCTAAGGTTGATGAAATTAAAGCTGCTATGTTATAAAATTTCAAAAAGGCAAATGACTACTGTTATAACAACTTTATTTAGCTGCATGGTAAGATGTTTGGCTCTCAAGCACCTGATGTGCCTGCTTAGGTTGAAGTTCATCCTGCTGAGGATTACTCTCAACTCTGGACAGAAACACAGGAAGTCTTTCAGGACAGTGCTATTGCTGTTGCTGCTGAAGTTCAAGTGTCTGAAGATGTTCCTGCTCCAGTACACAAGAAAAGAATGTATGGTGAAGCCCCTTCTGCTACAAGGTTAGACCATGCCAGAGACATAGAAATGGGTGAAGTGTGGAATCCAACTTCAAGAGGAATCATTCTAGACACCTTCACCCTGGTGGATCTTGGAAATGAAAACATGTGGAATCTTTACAATAAGGATGAATGACACAAGTATGAATTGGCCTCTGCTAAGAGGAGAATACACTTTAGAAATTACAAGAATGATGATTCTGCGCCTCCGGCCCCTCCAAAGTATAATCCTAAGCCAAGGGATTATTTTGTTAGGCAGCGTTAGAAGGATCAAGGCAGGCTGGCCTGATGTTTTTGTTTGTTGTTTTGGTGTTTTGTAGATATGGTTGTGGTTGCCTGAAAACATTAAACTCTTATTAATATATATATAAATATAAGATTTATATGTCTTAGATGGAATGTGCGTTATTATTTCAATTTTCTTTAATTTACTTATCCTGTAAATTTTATGCTCTATGATTATTTTTGTTATGTGCAATTCACCTTAGCTTATAGGATTCTAACTTCTTCAAATAGTTGGAGATTGTTGGGTATTGTATCAACAATAACCCTGATTTGAAGAAGGGTCCAGTTAAGCTAAGATGAATTGTGATTTTATTTGATATCGTATTTTTAGTTATGTACTTACAGGTTTCCAATGCTAAGTACACACCAATGTCAGGTTACAATGGGTCAATAAACACAGGACTGTATAATGTAATCCTTCATTGTGAAGGCCATTGTGTTGACTCACGTGTAATCTCTCTATTAGAGTGTACTTCTATTCCAAATATAAGAGAAGGCTCAAGGAAGAAGAAGATCTCAAAATCTAACAGAACAGAATTTTACTTAAGTATAATTCGTCGAGTATCATAAGGGATATTCGTCGAATTCATCGAGTATCATTAATATTCATCGAATTCATCGTATATACTTATTATCACTCATCGAACTAGTCTTCTATACTTGTGGTGAAATTATGAAAATATGCAGAAAAATAGTTGAGTAAAACTCGTCGAGTATCATCAAGTAAACTCATCGAATTCATCGAATGTATCTAACGATACTCGCTAAATTCGTCAAATATACTAATCGATGCATGCCTAATTTGTCGAATCATCTCGACGATACTTCTCTGATTATTCTTAAGGAAAATTCGTCATATATCTTGCCATCGAGTACATCAACCGCTTCCATGGCGTCGAGTCCGTTGAGTGCATGTATGACATCAAGAGCGTCGAGAGCGTTGAGTCAGTGGGGTCAAGAGAGTTGAGTCTGTTAGCCTATACTCGACGAATTCATCGAGTATACTAGCTGATACTCGACGAATTAATCTAGTATGACCTTAACATTAGCGTTGAGTGGCTAACCAGCTTGAGCTGAGTTTATCTGAGTTAAATTTGTCGTATATCAATGACTATTCGCCGAGTATACTAGTGATACTAAACGATACTCGACAAATATGACTTAGGTCATTATTCTGACAATTTGTTTTCTCCAGGCTCGGGTTGCGGAGGTCATGCACACTAACTTTCACAAGTTATTTTTGGAAGTTCTTTAATAATAGGTGCATTTGAGGTTGCCAATAAATACTTAGGGTGCATTCTTCTTCATCCCTAATCATTCAAATCATTCAAATTTCAAATCGAGAAACATTATAAAAATAACCTGTCGGCCACCTGTGAAATACGCGACATCTCCAGTCGGCCGACAACATCGACTTTGCACGATTCCATCTTTATTGATTTATTCGAATGGATTTCTACTCTCTGAAGATCTCTATTTCTCCAGATCTAGTCGATTGAAGATTTAAGATTCAAGGTCCATGAAAGTTTTCAGATTTTTCCATTTTCTCCAAGCGTATTCAAGTTCAACTATTTTCGAAGAACGACGGATTGATGATTTCAGACCTTGTCAAGGATTGATTGTAATATTATTGTAAAATATTTCTTTACTTTTGTGGGAGATTTTCTCCGAGTGGTAGATCCATTTGTGGATCGAGCGGTAGATCCGTTTGTGGATCAAGTGGTAGATCCGTTTGTGGATCAAGTCGTAGATCCGATTATGGATCGAGTGGTAGGAGCGTCGTCTCTGAGTTATAGGAGTTGCGGATCCGAGGTGTAAGATTTGTAGAAATCTGAGTATGGTTAAGTAGTTTAATCTAGCCCTTTGTGGTAGATAGGCGAGGTGAGAAAGTGGATGTACCCAACTCGGGGAACCACTATAAATCTCGGTGTTTATGTGCTTAAATTTTTAAATTAGTTTTATTCCGCAAAAAGACACAGACATCACCTATTCACCCCACTAACATATGTTGATCCTAACAAAAACTACCGAGGTTGAAACCATCATAGAGATTTTTGAACAACTGCTCTAAAAGCACCTTACGAAGAAATCAGCCTTAAGGATTATTGTCCATTCGTTCATGGACCGAGTGCTAAGAGGACACCAAAGGTAAAGCCTATTGTTGTCAAGCCACTTGGGATGAAGAAGTATTGCGTGTGTTGTAATAATGAGGCTTCTACATCCAGGTCAGTTGCTCCTATAAGACCATTCGTTCAAAAGGTAAAGAAGGAGAACAAGAAAAGATACAACAGGTTTGACAATTGGTGTTGTGGAAAGATTGGTAACTTTGCAACCGATTGTTGGTATTATCCTATGAATTATAGAACTCCACGAGTTAACACTGGTACAACGACTAATTGCAATGTTAACACCCCTAGTGGTGTCAAGATAACACGGAACCAAGGACCCAAATCTGTTTGAGTTTCAAAGGGGAATTAGTTTGTAAATGCAAGTATGGACAAAGGCCAACAAAATGCCTATTTAATATTTAGACAGAGAATGCTATCGGCACATGAACGCGACAAGAAGCCTACTTCAAGAGTATAACACAGTTGAGGACGGTCGAAAAGTTATTTTTGGCGTTTCAGACAGGGGAATCAAAAAAGACTATTGTATGATTACTAATAGTATAGTTTTTTTCACAAATGTGGCGTATGTTAAGGGATTATAACATAATCTCATTAACATAAGTCAATTATGTGACAAAGGCTATATGGTAGAATTCTGTAAGGATAAGTGTCTGATAAAGTCGTCTTAAAGCTCAGAAACTATTTTAACAGGCACTTGGAGTAGAAATATTTTCTATTTAAATTTTTTTTCTTAGACTCTTCTATACCAGTTTGATTTTAGAAAAAGATAATGCGTCTCCCTGTGACCAATGACACAAGAGATTAGCACATATTAATTTTAAAACAATTAATATGTTGTTTTTTCACAACTTAGTGCATGATGCCCCACCGTTAAGTGCGTTAAAGAGAGACCTTGTCATTTGTGCCAAATGGGCAAGAAGATAAGGGCTACCTTTAAAAGCATCATTGACAAAGATTCTACCAGATGCTTATATCTTCTCCATATGGACTTATTTGGTCCCTTGCAAATTCGTAGTTCAAGAGGTAAAACTTACACGTTGGTTATCGTTGATGATTACTCATGGTTTGTATGTTTGTTCTTTCTGAAACAAAAGTCAGACACATATGACTCCTTCACTAATTTTGTTAGGCAAATTCAGAATGAATTGACTGCTCTGTTGTCAAAATAAGAAGTGACCATGGACAGAATTTGAATCTTGTGCCATGACGAAATTATGTGAAATTCAACGTATCTTTCATGAATTTTCCTCTAGTCGGACTCCATAGCAAAATGGTTTCGCTAAGATAATGAATATAGCTCTCATAGAGGCATGTAGAATCATCTTGAATGATTCTTCATTACCAGAGTACTTATGGGCCGAAGCAATCAACACTGTTTTCCACGTGAAAAATAGAGCACTTAAAAACAGAACCATTATAAGACACCTTATGAACTATTAAAGGGCAAGAAATCAACTGTGTCTTATTTTAGAATTTTTGGTAGAAATGCTTTGTACTCAATATGAGAAACATTACAAAACTAAGTTTAGGGGAAAATGTTTTGAAGGAATTTTTGTAGTCTATAATACCATAACAAAGCTTATAGAATTTTCAATAAGAAAACCCCGGTGGTACAAGAAACTTTTAATGTTGTATTTGATGAGACGAGCATGCTTCATAGCCACTCCTCTAGTGTATTTGTTGGAGATATAGGTACAAAGTTAAAAGAGCTTAGCTTGGAAGAAAATGGAAAGGAAGATTATCCAAGCACAATCGAAGTGAACACTCCAATCCTGGTGGAAGAAGAACTTCAAGATGAAGAGCTCCATCAAATTAAAGAAGACGCACTAGGAAAAGAAGAACATTCTGGCGGTATAGAGGTGCAAGGAAACTAGTGATTAGACACTCGAGAGATCATCCAGCTGATTAGATCATTGGAGACCCTCAAGAAGAGGTATAACTAATGAAATTTTGCACTTAAGCTTTCTTTCGCAGAATAAGGCAAAGAAATTTGAAGAAGAAAATAGAGACACTTCATGGACACAATGTGATTAAGATGAAATGGGTCTTCAGAAACAAGCTGGATGAAGATGGCGTAGTTATAAAGACAAAGCTAGACTTGTAGCCAAAGGGTATATGCAAAAAGAGGTTATCGACTTCGATCAAACATTTGCCCTGGTTGTCAGACACGAAGCGATCAGGTTGTTCCTCCATATGTTGCTCACAAAGGTTTCAAGATTTATCAAATGGACGTGAAGTCAGCCTTCCTTAATGGTAATTTAAAGGAAGAAGTATACGTGGAACCCCCCCCCCCCAGGTTTTGTTGATACATAAGTCCTTGATTATGTTTATTTCCTTCGTAAAGTTTTATATGGTCTTAATCAAGCTCCTCAACCTTGGTATGAGACGCTATCTAGGTTTCTTCTTGAGAATAAGTTCATAAGGGGAAAAATAGACAAGACATTACTTCTTAGGGAAGTTAAAGGCAAAATTTTGCTAGTGCAAATCTATGTTGATGATATTATTTTTGGATGTATGGATGACAACCATTGCAAAAAGTTTTTTAGCTTGATGAAAGGGAAGTTTGAAATAAGCAGTATGAGAGAGCTGAAATATTTCATAGGACTTCAGGTGAAGCAATCTGAGATGAAATTTTCATCTCTCAAACGAAGTTTACACAGGAGTTAATTAAGAAATTCGAAATAGAGAACGCAACATCAATGAGGACTCCAATGGGTTCAACTATGACTCTAGACATGGACAAGAAAGGGAAACCTTTCTATAAAACCAAGTACATAGGCATAATTGAATCCTTATTCTACCTTATAGCTAGTAGACTAGAGATTATATTCGCAACATGTGTATGTGCTAGATTCCAAGTGAACTCTAAGGAATCCCATTATGCCACTATAAAGAGGATTTTAAGATACCTTAAAGGTATGCCAAATCTTGGCTTATGGTACCCAAGAAGTAATGACTGCGAACTAATTGGTTTCTCAGATACAAAATTTGCAGGGAGTAGGGATGATAAGAAAAGCACTTCTGGGACGTGTTAGTTCCTATGAAGAAGGCTTATCTCCTAGAGCAATAAGAAGCAAAATTGTGTTGTAATCTCAACTACTGAGTCAAAATATATCTTTGCAGGCAGTTGTTGTGCACAACTTCTACAGATAAGAAATCAGCTTGAAGAGTACAACATGAAGTTGAAGAAGATTCCAATATTTGCGACTCATCTATTGTCTTATAAATTGCTAACAATCAAGTCTCTCACAAACAAACAAAGCACGTAGAGATAAGGTATCAATTTATCTAGGAGTACGTGGAGAATATGGACACCTAGCTCAGTTATGTCTCGATGGATAAGCAAGTTGTAGATATATTGCCGAAGCCGTAGGACAAGGTCAAGTTCTCCTTCTTCAAAATAGAACTTGGTATGCTCAACAAAGAGTCATGATAAAGTCAAGAAATCAGTCAAAGTACATGAATTCATCTTCTCAAGAAATCCAAGGAAAATCCGTCATGTATATTTGTATACTTTCAAAAAATTCATCGAGACTTCTCGTCAAATCAATACTTCTTCACAAGTCATTTTGACAAATTACCCTAGTACTCATGAGTCATTTCGACGAATTTATCAAGCTCTCTCGAGCCCTTTTGACGAATCTGTGAAGGTCTGAATTTTTTTCTAACTCTCACTTATTGGATTCGAAGAGTCATTTCCAAAAAAGGTACACGCCTCTTGATAGTACGTTTTGTAGTCTAAACTATTAGGGTATTTTCAGGTTTTTAATACATAAATAATGTCTTTTAAGCTTATTTGTTGACCATCTTTTGTATATATTATTGTCACAAATATTTTCACTTCTTTTTGCAGGTTTTCACAGATTTCGGCCAAGATGACCTGACACCCCCCCCCCCTGACATGACCTCCCTAGGCGTGTCACAGGGCGTGTAACCTGATCCCAAGGAAGTTTGCTGCAAGAAATAAATCCCGAGAAAAACACCTGACACGCCCCCCTAACACGACCTCCCTGGGCATGTCTCTGGGAATGTCACCCAAATCCCGAAGCCTGCTTTCGTAATTAAAGATTTTTCGCTGCACATCAACAATACTAACATGCCCCCATACACGGGCGTGTCACCGGGTGTGGACCACCTTTTTTGACGATTGATGGACTTTAGACCAATGATTTTGATGTGGCGTGTCTTACACCCCCCCCCCTATAAGGGAATATCCCAGGGCGTGTCCATAGTTGTATAGAAGTAATCTTCATTTCCTCCAGAATCCAGCACCCGAGGTCAACCCCGTACCTGACATGCCCCCCTAATACGCCCTCCCTGGGCGTGATAGGGGGCGTGACCGACCCAGAGAAACATTCTATAAATTCAGTGGCTTCCCCTTGTGTCCAAAAGCAGTAGGTTGAGAGGGGAGGTGCTGCCCTTTTATTTCTTGAAGTTTTTTAGTGTTCTTCCTCTCTATCTTTCTCATTTTATGCTTTTCCTAATTCTAAGCTTAGAGTACCCCGTTTGTAATACCTTCTGTAATTGTTTTAGTAGCTTAATGTTAATGCTAGCTTAGGTTTCATTTCCATGCAATTGTAATCTTTTATTTCAAAGTTGTAGTTCTCTTTTAGCATTAATATAAAGTGCCCCTTTTTTTACTTTATTTTCATAATTTTCTTCTACCCATCTCTCTTTCTCCTCTTCTCCATGATTAACTAATCCTCCTAGTACTCGATCTTGATGATCCAATGTTCGAGTTTATTAAGTTACGATGCTTTAAGTTTACTTTTTCTTTTTAGGGTTTAGGCCTTCGATTTACTCTTGATAATTCATGTTTGGAGTTATATCATTGATATATAATTTCCATCTAGGTTTTCACTCTTAGTTAGCAAAGAGGCCCGTAGTTATAAGTGAACACTCAAGAGTAAAGAGAGTTGCGCGCACACCTCGAGAGAGGCAGATGTTAAATCTCCTGGATTGGAGTGAAATCCAATAGTGGGGTTCACCGCGTAAAGCAAGCTTTAGGTCTCTAATTTGGACGAGAGTTCAGTTTGACCTTCCTAAACTCAGTTGGTCACGACTTCGAGAGAAGCGTGTTCAAGCTTTAGGAACCTCAATGGTCAAGGACCTTTACATTATTAAGATAGGGTTTATTATTGCATTTTTTAATAAACTTTTGCCGAGGTGATTCTCGATCGAGTGCTTTTCTATTTCATCGTTTTAACCCCTCGTTGTAATCGCTTTTAGTAGCTCTTTATTTAACTATAAGTAGTTCTCTTTTTATCACAATATTTCTTTTCTTAATTGCAATTAGTTTTCTTTTAACAAACCCTAAAACAATCCTTCGATAAGATAATAGTCTTCGTGTGAGTAAGATTACTCAACAGTTCTCGGATCTTAATACGACACCTGTATCCCCTAGCTACAATTTGATAGGTATACTTGCCTTGATGGATAGCTAGTTCGGTTCTTATTCACTTCACGATTAGTAGACACCAAGTTTTTGGCGTCGTTGCCGGGGAGCAACTTTTGTTGATAATTCGAAATCACGAACCTATTACTCTTATCATTTCTCTTTCTCTCCCTATTTCTTAAAAATTAAAAATTCAAAAAAACATATTAACATTCTTAATAAAAAACCTGCATCATAATTTTTCTACACCACCTAACTCTCTCGAAAAGGGTAATATGTCTTAAATACCAATATCTTGTCTAGTACCTTGCGAACCCTTTATCGGGTAGACCTTTGGAAGTTCGGGAGTTAAAACATTAAAAAAAATCTATTTCAAATTTTTTTAACTCTTTTTTCTAATTTTTCTGTCTCTTCCTTTATCTTCTCTTCTTCTAGTGCATGACCCGCAGAAATCCGTCAGTTATTTTGGACTTGGACAACAAAATTGAGCGTACTCTTCGGAGAACATCGCAATTTCAAGGCCCTACTCTCCAAATACTGGTTGAGGATTCTGAGTCATTTTCTATCATAAGAATGGAAGAACCCAACGTAGAGGAAGCCCAGCATAGGCTTGTGTCCTATTATGCAAGGCCGAATCTAGAGGGTACAGAATCACGCATAGTTTGCCCTGCTATAGCTAATAATAACTTCGAACGAAAGCCTAACATAATTCAAATGGTGCAATAGTATGTGCAATATGACGAACTTCAAGATGAAGACCCGAATCCACACATCGCTAGCTTTCTTGAGATTTATGACACCTTTAAAATCAATGGGGTTACAAATGATGCTATTAGGCTAAGACTCTTCCCCTTCTCCCTTAGAACCAAAGCTAAACAGTAGTTGATGACTCTTCTAAGAGGGAGTATCACCACTTGGGATCAACAAACCGAAAAGTTTCTAATGAAGTATTTTCCGCCTACTAAAACTTCAAAACTTAGGAACGATATTTCTGCCTTTTGTCAAATAGATTCTAAATCTGTATATGAAACATGGGAAAGATTTAAAGAACTCTTAATACGATACCCCCATCACGCACTGCATGTATGTTTACAAGTGCAGACGTTTTAAAATTATTAGAAATCTCTTCAAAATTATAAAAAACCTCCAAGCTTGGAGGAAATGTTTTCAAAATATATGAATGTTAATGACACGACTATAAGAAGCCTAACCGGAACTGTTAAAAGTCTAGAGAATCTAGTAGGACAACTAGCTAAAATTATATCTGAGCGACCCGCCGGGTCTCTTTCTGCAATACCGAGCCCAACCCGAGAGAGCAAGCGAAAACTATAACTCTTCGGAGTGGGAAGCAAGTTTCTGGTATGGGTAGAGAAGAGCCCGAGGCAAGCTCCGCCCCCAATTTTAATATTCCACCATCAACTGATAAAGAAGTTATCACTCCGCTCTCTGCTTTAGTAAAAGATCTCGCTCCACCACCCATTTTTAAAAGTGATCCAACTCCACCATACCCTTCCCCACTTAACAAACCACATCTTGATGATCAGTATACCCGCTTCTTAGAAATGTTTAAGCAAATCCACATAAATCTAACCTTCCATGAAGCAATTACCCAGATGTCGAAGTACGCTAAGTACCCAAAAGACCTCCTAACTAATAAGAAGAAGTTAGAGAACTTATCACATGTCACGTTAAACGCCGAGTGCTCTGCTGTATTGACAAATGGTTTACCAAATAAGTTCAGTTATCCGAGTAGTTTTTCTATACCGTGTGTCTTTGGTGATCTCTTTGTCAAGCATGCATTGGCCGATTTAGGTGCAAGTATCAACCTAATGCCCTTATCGTTATTAAAGAAGTTAGGAATTGGTAGCCTCAACCCCATGCATATGAGTATCCAGCTCGCTAATAGATCCGTTAAGTACCTGTTAGGAATAGTGGAGGATGTTCTAGTCAAAGTCGACAAATTCATCTTCCCGGTGGATTTCGTCATATTGGACATCAAAGAAGACGTCGAGGTTCCCCTGATCCTTGGTTGACCTTTCCTTGCCACCACCTGAGTTATTATTGACGTAAGCAATGGCAAGCTCTTCCTACGAGTAGGCGATGATGAAGTGACATTCTCTATCACCCCTTCGATAAAAAAATACCCTGGAGAATGACACTTTTATTTCTTCTTAGATACCTTATGTGATGAATCTTCCTACAACATTCCTAAATATGAATTTTCTGATTTTTGTTCTTCCTCAACTTTTCCTAATGAAAGTTTACAAGAACCCGCAATGGACATTGATTCACCCCCTTCAAATTTTCCATATAAGTTAAAAGTCTACGAAGATATTATTTTTGAAAAAGAAAGAACTTCCAAAACATCTTATGAAGAACCCCCAACCCAAGAATTAAAAGAACTTCCTGAACATCTCAAGTATGCATTCATAGAAAAAGATTCCAAACTGCCAGTGATAGTTTCGGCCTACCTAACTGAATTACCAAATGACAAACTCCTTTTAGTTTTACGTAAACATCGCCGAGCTATAGCTTGGCAGATTTCCGATATCAAGGGAATAAGCCCATCTTTCTGTACCCACAAAATCCTAATGGAAAATAATTTGCGTAATTTCATCCAACCTCAGCATCGCATAAATCCCAAGATGAAAGATGTAGATAAGGGTGAGGTTATGAAGCTGTTAGACGCATGAATTATCTATCCTATTTAAGATAGTAAGTGTGTTATCCATGTTCAGGTAGTACCGAAAAAGGGAGGGATAACTGTAGTTGTGAAAGAAAATAATGATTTAATCCTGACACGGACGGTGATGGGGTGGCGAATGTGTGTTGACTATCGTAAGTTAAATGATGCAACCTGCAAGGATCACATTCCCTTATCATTCATCGATCAAATCTTAGAGCGATTATCCGGCTATAGCTTTTATTGTTTTCTTGATTGCCTCTCGGGGTATTTTCAAATCCCTATCCCACCCGAGGACCAGGAGAAAACTACGTTTACTTGCGCTTTCGGCACCTTCGCTTACCGAAGAATGTTGTTTGGGGTGTACAATGCGCTATCTACATTCCAAAGATTTATGCTAGCCATCTTTGACAAGTACATAGAAATTATTATGGAGATATTTATGTATGATTTCTCCATGTTCGGCGATGCCTTCGATAGTTATTTAGAAAACTTAGAAAAAGTCTTAGATAGATGCCAAGAAACTAACCTCACCCTTAATTGGGAAAAATGTCATTTTATGGGGAGGGATGGGTTAGTATTAGGACATAAGATTTCTGCCCGAGGGTTTAAAGTAGACATCGCTAAGATAGAAGTAATTGAAAAGCTTCCACCACCTACGAATGTTAAAGTTATAAGAAGTTTCCTAGGTTATGCTGGCTTTTACCGCCATTTCATAAAAGACTTCTCCAAAATCACCAAACCCCTTACTCAACTCTTAGAAAAAGATGCCCCATTTATTTTTGATGACCTTTGTCTATTTGGTTTTGAAATAATTAAACATAAATTAATTAATGCACCAATAATGATAGCTCTAGTGTGGGACCTTCCCTTTGAGATAATGTACGATGTGAGTAGTTTCGCGGTTGGAGCATTATTAGGTCAATGAATATCTAAAAACTTCCAACCCATTTATTATTCAAGTAAAACACTCACATTTGCACAAGAAAACAACACCACGATGGAAAAGGAGCTCTTAAATGTTGCCTTTTCTTTCAATAAATTTTGGTCATATATTATGCTTTCAAAAATTATAGTTTTTACGGACCACTCGACCCTCAAGTACTTACTTGCTAAGATAGATTCCAATCCGCACCTAATACATAGGGTCTTACTCCTCTAGGAGTTTGACATAGAAATCCGCGATAAGATGGGAGTCGAGAATTTGGCTGTCGATCATCTCTCTCGCCTAAATAATCCGTATATAGAAAATTTAGATGAAAAAAACATTTAATGATTTCTTCTCAGATCAAAAGCTATTTTTTATTAACACTTCTCCTTCCCCCTAGTTTGAAAACATTGCCAACTATTTAGTGGCCCGTGTCCTCCTGAAGTAGTTCTCCTCTCAGCAAAAGAAGAATTTCTTTTCTTAGTTGAAGAACTATTTTTGGGAGGACCCACATCTTTTACGAGTTTGTGCCGACCAGGTGATAAGGAGATGTGTTTATTTTCAAGAAGGGCAAGATATTCTAAAACACTTACTTGAAGAACCGACTAGTGGTCACTATCAAGCTCCTTGCACTGCTCACAAAGTGCTTTGTGCAGGATTTTACTGGCCTAGCCTCTTTAAAGACACATAAACCTTTGTGAGTAGGTGTGATAGTTTCCAACTGTCGGGCAATATTTCCAATAAAAATGAAATGCCGCGAAATTATTTCCTCGAGTGCGAAATTTTGACCTCTGGGGAATTGATTTTGTTGGCCCCCTTCCTTCTAACTTCGGGAACAAATAAATCTTAGTTGTTGTAGATTATGTTTCACGATGGGATGAAGCCCAAGCTCTTCCTACTAATGACTCCCGAGTCGTAATTGCTTTCTTAAAAAAATTATTTTCTCGATTTGATACTCTATGAGCCATCGTTAGTGATAGGGGTTCACATTTTTATAATTTCAGAGTTTTCTAAAACTCTTATAAAATATGGCGTTACACATAAGCTTACAATTGCCTACCACCCCCAAACTAACAGACAAGTCCAAGTTGTGAACAGAGACATTAAAAGAATTTTAGAAAAGACTATTTGCACCTCTAGAATTAACTAGTCAACAAAACTAGACGATGCTTCATGGGCCTAACGAACATCGTACAAAACTTCCATCGGATATAGATCGTATCGGTTGGTTTATGGAAAATCGTGTCATTTACCCATAGAATTAGAACACCGTGATTTTTGGTCCTTAAGGTTTTTAAATTTCGATCCCCACTCATTCGGCAATTTTCGAAAATTTCGACTTAATGAACTCAACGAGAGGCGCTCTTACGCATACGAAAATAACAAATTTTATAAAGAGCGGACGAAACGTTTTCACGATTAACACTTTAGGCACCAAAAAACCTTCATACCGGGCGACCAAGTTCTTTTATACATTTCACGTTTACATTTATTTCCTGGCAAACTAAAGTCACGATGGTTAGGGTCGTTCTCTGTTAAAGAGGTTTTTTCGTATGGCACTGTGTTAATTTCACACCCTGATAAGGTTTATTAACAAGTAAATGGGCAGTGTCTTAAACTCTATTTCTCTAGTGATGATGATGTCAGTCCGAACAATATTAAGTTTCGTCATCACAAACTTTAACTATCTTAAGACTTTTTTATTTTTGTTGAATACTTTAATTATTATTTTGTACAATAAAGTTTTGGAAAATATTATTTGGTTGCGTCGAGCTCAAACGACATTTTAAATAAAGGACGCTCTTGGGAGGCAACCCAAGTTATTTTTCTATTTTCTTTATTTTACACTTTTTTCCCCGGACGGCTCCGACAAGCTGAAGCTTCTGTGATCGCCTTCTCTAATGCGACCTAATCCATCATGAAGTCCAAAGAAGACATTTCAAGAAAGTCCAAAGTGCAAGCATAGGGTAGCGGCATCACTCAACTTTCGAGAAGCATAAATCCGGGGAAGTTCCAATTTTTTAATTCTGTACTTTCATTTTTGTTTTAATTTCTCTCTCTCCTTCCCCTCCTTTCTCCATTGAGGACAATGTCTATTTTAAGCTTGGGGGAGGATTTCCTCCTTCTCTTATCTTTATTTTGTTTCCTTTAAAAATCAAAATCAAAAATTTTTGTTTATATATATCTTAAAAAATCCAAAAAATAGAGAATATTTCAAAAAAAAAATTATATATATATACTATTTGTTTTTTACTTTAATTGTTTAAACGAAATTTGTATTTCAATAGTACCCCTGTGCATTTTGTTTTGTTTTTCTCAATATTTCCTAGAAAAACTTAGCTAATTATGATCTTTCTAATCGTTCTTTTTAATTATGTTTCACAAGTAAAATGTTGGCCATGCTGTGTTTCTAATTCACGGTAGCATGTTTATGTGAAACGTTTTTCAAAAATCGCATTTTTATTATGGTTTTCGTTCTTTATTTTCTTTACTTTCTTAAAAATCTTTCATCCACTATTTTCCTTTTTATTTTTGGATAATTTTTGTAATGTCAACTTTTGATTAGAGTAGTAGACGTGAACAATCCAAGTGGAATATTATTTTTATTTAAAAGATAATTTCATTAGTCTTCATTTATTATCTAGGATTTGCTTTTTGAAATTTTTCAAAGCTAATGCTTTAGATAAATTTAGAAGCATGAAAATGATTTAGGCCATTTTTGTTTTCGTTTGAGCCTTCTTGCCAATCGAAAAATATTTATCCCTAGTTAGCCGCTTTTGAGGCTTTTTCCGAGTTCAATTGATAAGCTCCACTTATCATATATTTTTCACCAAAGCTAAAATTTTCTAACCTATCTAATCACACTAACCTTTTGAGTTTCATTCAAAATTTTCATGATTATGATAAGGTTGTTTTGTGATATATTTGGAGAACTTTTTAAAAATGTATGCTCAAAAGAAGTGTTTACTTTTGTTTGGCTAATTTCAAAATGAAAAAAAAAAATTTATGGCCTTTGTTTTGAAAAAAAATGGAAAGAAAAGAAAATGGAAAAGAAAAAGAAAGCAAAATATTCTATTTATGATGAAATTTTTGAAACTCTTTATTTTTGTTTAGTGTGATTTTAAAGCCTCCTTGTTTATCTTTGAAATTCCACTCCTAATAATAATCCTAAACCAAATGTTTTGTTCCTAATAAGCCCTTTTGATTCATGTTTTTGAATTTTATTTATTAGCTAAGTAAAGAATAAAAGTGAATTAGTAAAGTTTTAGATTTAAATTTAGATTTTTGTTATTTGATTGATATAGTTAAAATGTGTCTCTTGGATCTAGTAACAACTCAATGTGCTTTTTCATTTTGTTGCTTTGCTTAAATTTATTTAAAAAAATTTGTTAAAATTTTGGATGATTTATTTTTGTTAGTAAAGTCTATAAATTGTTTAACCATGCCTAAGTAACTGTTTTAGGTTTACGTTTCACCTTCTCCCTACTTAAAATTTCGCATAGTACTTGTGTAAGAATAATTAGAACTTTTTGATTAGTCACTTTTTATGTTTGCTAGTTTTTATATCTTTGCTTGGGGACAATCAAAGCTTAAGCTTGGGGAAATTTGATAGTACGTTTTATAGTCTAAACTATTAGGGTATTTTTAGATTTTTAATAAACAAATCATGTCTTGTAAGCTTATTTAGTGGCTCCCCCTTATGTCCAGAAGTAGTAGGTTGAGAGGGGAGGTACTACCCTTTTATTCCCTGATGTTTTTTTAGTGTTCTTCCTCTCTCCCTTTCTCATTTTATGCTTTTCCTAATTCTAAGCTTTGTGTACCCCTTTTTTAATAACTTTTGTAATTGTTTTAGTAGTTTAATGTTAATGCTAGCTTAGGTTTCATTTCCATGCACTTGTAATCTTTTATTTCAAAGTTTTAGTTCTCTTTTAACATTAATATAAAGTCCCCTTTTTTACTTTATTTTCATAATGTTCTTCTACCCATCTCTCTTCCTCCACTTCTCCATGATTAACTAATCCTCTTTATACTCGATCTTTAAGATTTGAGGTTCGAGTTGATAAAGTTATGATGCTTTAAGTTTACTTTTTCTTTTTAGGGTTTAGGCCTTTGATTTACTCTTGATAATTCATGTTTGCAGTTATATCATCGATATATAATTTCCATCTAGGTTTTCACTCTTAGCTAGCCGAGAGGTTCGTAGTTTGAAGTGAACACTCATGATTAAAGAGAGTTGCACGCCCCCCTCGAGAGAGTCAGACGTTAAATCTCCTGGATTCGAGTGAAATCCAATAGTGGGGTTCATCGCTTAAAGCGATATTTAGGTCTCCAATTTGGACGGGAGTTCGGTCAGACCTTCCTAAACTCAGTTGGGCACGACTTTGAGAGAAGGGTGTTCAAGCTTTAGGAACCACCACGGTCAAGGACCTTTACATTATTAAGATAGTGTTTATTATCACCTTTTTAATCAACTTTTGCGGAGGTGATTCTCGATCGAGTGTGTTGGAACCCTAGTTTGGATTTGGGCAAGGAATACTATTAGGATGTTTTTAGATTGACCCAAAATGTATAGTCAGGGTCATAGGGTTATTTCTAGGTCTGCCTCAAAAGAACTCCAGAGAAATGTTGTAGAAAAGAAATCATGCAGAAATCAGTTTTGTCAAGAGCAGAAATAAGTTCGATGATAGTCAAACTCAGCTCGACGATAGTCAAACTCACTCGACGAAACTCAGAGTTCTATCTCTGAGTTGAGCTCGACGATCTCCGAGCTCCGGTCGACGATCGTTGATCTCAAGACAAAATCTCAGCTCGACGCAAAGATTATTCAGGTAGACGATCTCTGAGCTAAGGTCGATGAATAACAGACTGAGGTCGACGAAATCTGTATAGTCTTTCAGACAAAGATTTTAATAGCTGGCAGAATTAATTAAGGCATTTAATATCTCTCATACTTAAAGCTTATAGCCATTCAACAGCAGCAGTTAATGTGATTAATTCCCCAAGAATCTTTCTCTCTCGGGAATGCTTCAGCCATTTCAAGATAGAGTTAATTCAAATGTTTGAATACGACTTGGGGGAATATATTAAGATTCGAAATATTTTATTACAAAATAGAAGGTAGAAAGGGATGAAGCAGTGAGAGAGAAGAAAGAGAAACAATAACTATTAGTAATTAGTGAAGAACAAAATAACTCAGTTTCTCACATATTTCTTCATCATCTGCTTCAGGCTTCCAAGAGACAAAAAATACAATATCAGTCTAGAAGCTTGCTGGAGAGCAACATCAAGTTTGAAGGCCTACACCCTGAAGCAAAGCTCTCATCTTCTTGAAAAATTCAATATCTCAGGGGGAGCTTTGACAACATCAAAATCCATATAGTCCTCTCAAGTTGATTTGAGAAAAGAGAAGACTTCCATCAACCTTTTTCCCCCCACTGTACATGGTTTTAACTCCCTTCAAAAGTTAGCTTGGTTACAGGTCTCCTTCCAAAAGACTTGAAGATGGTTTTTGAGCACCTGATCAAAAACTCAAAGGTGGCAGTCACCTGATCAAAAACCTGTTAGTGGATTCCTACCAGGGTGGTAGAAGAGTGGATGTACCCAAGTTTAGGGGAACCACTATAATCCTTGTGTTGTCTGTGTTGCTTCCTCTATTTCTTTATTTTTGTGATGTGCTTACTCTTTAATATAACATATATATATTTAACTATAGTAAATAAGAACTATCCCCTTCCTTTCAATTGGTATCAGAGGGTCGTTCTTTGGTTGTATAGGCTAACACCTGAACCAAAATGACCTGATAGATCTTATATTTGTTAAGAGTCTTTCATGTCACAAAATGAAGAATTTTCAAGCACTTGACATCCTATGTGCAATCTGGATAAGCTTACACTATGATCCGCATCTGAATAACCTGTTAGTAAAAAATCTCCATTCCTAGGGTACCAAAGGCCAAGATTAGGTGTGCCCTTAAGATATCTCAAAATCTTTTTGACTGCAGTATAATGTGATTCTTTAGGGCAAGCTTGATACCTAGCACAGACACATGTAGCATACATAATGTCTGGTCTACTAGCAGTGAGATATAATAGAGAGCCAATTATTCCTCTATACAAAGACTCATCTACAGGCTTACCTGCATCATCTTTACATATTGGCATATTTGTTCTCATAGGAGTTCTCATGGTGGAGGATGATTCCATACCATACTTCTTAATTAATTCCTTGGTGAACTTAGACTGGGTTATGGACAAGCCATCCTCAGTCTGTCTTACTTGGATTCCCAAGAAGAACTGAAGTTCCCCCATACTGCTCATTTCAAACATCCCTTGCATAAGTTTGGCAAACTTTTTGCAAAGGTTGTTCTCTGTAGACCCAAAAATTATGTCATCTACATAGATCTGAACTAAGATTATCTTATCTTTAGATTCCCTTAGGAATAGAGTTTTGTCTATTTTACCTCTTGAGAATTTGTTCTCAATAAGAAAAGTAAACAGAGTTTCATACCAAGCCCTTGGGGCTTGCTTTAACCCATACAATGATTTCCTAAGTCCATAGACATAACTAGGTTTAAGAGAATCTACAAAACCTGATGGCTACTCTACATAAACTTCTTCTTTTAGATCACCATTCAGGAATGCTAATTTCACATCCATTTGGTATACTTTGAAGCCTTGATATGCTGCATAGTCAAGGAACATTCTGATTACCTCCAGTCTTGCTACTGGGGCAAATGTTTGATAAAAGTCTATTCCTTCTTCCTGCCTGTATCCTTTAGCAACCAATCTTGCTTTGTTCTTCACAATTACTCCACTCTCATCCAACTTGTTCCTAAAGATCCACTGTATGCCAATGATGTTGTGGTCTTTTGGTTTAGGAACTAACTCCCAGACTTTGCACCTTCTGAATTGATTAAGCTCCTCTTACAAAGCATTAATCCAGTGTTGGTCTTGGATGGCTTCTTCAAATTTCTTAGGCTCCAATTGAGATAGAAAACTTGAGTGCAGTACTGTGCTCAGATTTCTGCTTCTAGTCTGCACTCCTTGTCTTGGATCACCTATTATTTGATTTGCTGGATGGTCTTTTAGATGTCTTATAGCTGGAGGTAGATTTTCTTCAGGTTCATCATCTCCAGTTCCTTCATTATTCTGCACCTCTTGGTTGTCATCAGCTTCTATAGAGTCTTGTACTCCCCCTGGACAGTAGCCATCATTTTCCAATACCTTATCTGCAGTTGTGCCTTCTGCAATGGAAAGCTTGTCCATCCTATTGCTTATACCTGTTGGACTGAATGATCTACAAGGCAACTCACTGTTGATTAATCTTGTTTCATCAAATACAACATGTATAGATTCTTCTACCACTTGAGTAGCCAAGTTGTAGACTCTATAAGCCTTACTATTGATGTTGTACCCAACAAATATCCCATCTTGGGATTTGGCAGCAAACTTAGTTAGATAAGACTTGTTATTGTTAAGTATATAGCACTTGCAACCAAATATCCTAAAGTAGGATAGATTTGGTTTTCTACCTTTCATAATTTTATAGGGAGTCTTTTTTTGGATCTTGGTGATAGAAGCCCTATTGATCACATGACATGCAGTGTTTACTGCCTCAGCCCAGAAATATTCTGGAAGAGAAGTGTCACTCAATAGAGTTCTACCAGCTTCAATCAATGTTCTATTCTTTCTTTCAGCAATGCCATTTTGCTGTGGTGTTCTAGGTGAGGAGAATTCTTGGAAAATCCCAAATTCTTCACACAATCTTGTCATACTATCAGATTGAAATTCAGTGCCATGGTCACTTCTGATTTTGACCACTGTACTGTTCAGTTCATTCTGAATTTGTTTAACAAAATTATGTAAAACACTTGGGGTTTCTGATTTTTGTCTCAGAAAGAACACCCATGTATATCTAGAATAGTCATCTACAACCACAAAAGTGTAGACCTTCCTACCTAGACTATGAACTGGCATAGGACAAAAAAGATCCATATGTAAGAGGTATAAACACCTCACAGAATCCTTGTTTTCAAGGCTATGAAAGGAGGATTTTGTCTGCTTGCCCTTTTGACAAGCTGAACATATCGTCTCCTTTATACACTTAACATGAGGACCATTCCTCACTAATTCTTTACTAAAGAGTTGGCCAATTGTCTTATAGTTAAGATGGGCCAGCCTCTTATGCCATTTGACACAATGAGATGCATTATCATCAGCTACAAGACAAATAGGAGAAACCTTGTTCTCACATACAAAGTAAAGATAATAAACATTTCTTTTTCTGCATCCAGTCAATATGACATGTTGATCACTTGACCTCTTGATATGACATCCATTCTTAACAAATGAAATGTCATATCCAAGATCACTCAGCTGACTTATTCTTATCAGGTTGTGTTTCAAACCTTTTACATAAGCCACTTGAGTGATGGTAATTTGGTTTGAAGAAACGTTACCAAATCCTTTGATGATTCCTCTTTCAGATCCACCAAAGATTACTTTAGGTCCATTCTTGATAGGAATGTACTCCTTCAGCAGCCCCTTTGTTCTAGTCATGTGCCTGGAACAACCACTGTCCAAGTACCATATAGGGGCATGGCAACTTGGACTTTCCTACAATACAAAATTACTTTCCCTTAGAACCCAAGTAAGTCTTGGGTCCTTGGTTCAGGTTAGCATCATTCATATCAAACCTACCATCAGCTCTTCTAACTGGTAGACTGTTGTTCTTCCTGACACTTATGTTATGCCAGCAGTCTAAGGCAAAATGGCCTATCTTGCCACAGCACAAGCATTCATACCTGTTGTATCTAGGTCTAGATACATTTTTGGCAGAAAAATTTATGTTCTGAGCTGGTGCTGCTGCAGCTACACCCACTGATTTCTTATAACCATGGGGTTTATGAACATAGACTAACTTATTGGCATAAACATTCTTGTTCTAAGGAACATCAGTCTTAATATGTGTAACACCCCGAAACTTAAAATAGGGACGGGTGATGTTTTTAGCCCAGTCTGAATTTTGAAGCAGGTGTCACGGGCGTGTCACGGGCGTGTCACGGGCGTGACACGGGCGTAACACGGGCGTGTCACGGGCGTGACACAGGCGTGTTCGGCCTCAGGTCGTGCGGTCGACGCTGTGGAAGTCGATGATCATCTAGTTGCAGAACACGGCCTAGGACACGGGCGTGTCCCAGGCCGTGTCACTCCAGGGAATCTGCAAGTGTGGTACACGGGCCGTGACACGGGCACAAACACGGGCGTGTCAAATTTGACACGGGCGTGTCTGATGCCGTGTTACAAGGCCGTGTACCTCACTGACTGCGAAGTGTTGGTCGATTGCACACGGGGGGCGTGACACGGGTCCCGACACGGGCGTATCGCAGGTGACACGGGCATGTCAGAGGCCGTGTCAAAGGCTGTGTGCTGGTCTTTCGTATCGATCGAGACGGCGAATGGGTGACACGGCCAGGCACACGGCCGTGTTGCAACCCGTGTTCGGCCCCAGATTTTGTATTTTGAGGCCTAATCGTGGCCGTTCGTTTCCTTGGCTTGGGATCCGATGACCAGGAGTGGTTGTTGGCAGCTTAAACCCGAAAATAGGGTTTACAAACCCCATTTTCACTTGGGTTCTCTCTCTCTAAAGTCTAGAGAGAAGGGAGAGCTTGGAGGAGGAAGAAGGTGGTCAACTCCGGCCGCCGGTGGAGCTTCGGAGCTCCGATTCTCGATCCGAGTCCGGATCCGCGAAGGCAAGGAGATTGCGGTGCTTTTCATCCGCGTAGATTTTCATGGCACCGCGGAAGAACGCAAGGGTAACGATTTCTCATCCTTGGGCTTGTGAAGCCCTTTTCCCTTTGCATAGGAAGCCCTCTCTCGCGAGTGAGCGAAGAGTTGGAGCGTTCCTTGGGGTAGATATGTGAAGTCCCCCTTGTATAGAGTCCGTACACGAAAACGGACATAGGCATTGTGTGTGAAGCCTATCCGGACAAGTAGAGCTGGATCGGTGATGTTGCATTGCATATGAACCGGGGAAGACTCCGGGTGTTTGGGCATTTTTCGGGTTTTCTACGTGGTAGATTGCAACAGGGAGCCTTGGGGATTAACTCCAAGGTGCACCCGGAAAACTGGGCAAAAGCGAGTTTTGCCAACACGATGGCCGGGGAGCCAACATGAACATAACCGGGTTATGTGATTATTGTGGCGGAAACGGGACTCGGTGAGTCTTGACCTGCGCATATGGCTTAAATTTCTGTTGCGATATGAGCACGGGTCAGGCGGAACCGTACCCGGTCTATGTCGTTCGGTAGGACCGTTGGCATGGATGAGGGTCTTCGGCGGTCTATGGCTTAAATTATCGTGACCAAGGCTAGGAAGGCAAAATGCTCATATGGTTGGCCGTCCAAGAGGCGGTGGTAGAACGGGAACGTCTATGGCTTGAATTGACGTGACTTTGGCCGGTTCGCCGTGAATGTGCCCTGTGTGCACGAGGTGTGTGGCCGTGCGAGCCTACGCCTGTGAAGATGTGTGTTCACACTAATTTATTGCCTATACTAATAAAGTGCAGGGAAAGAGCATCGCCGCCCCGATTTTGGGGGCGAGATCGTTATAATTTGGTCAGCATAGCTGACCGTTGCTTTTGTTTTGCCACCGGGCGGTGGTTTGTGCTTGCAGGTGCTGCGGAGCCGAGCGAAAAATAGCGGGCTAAAGCCCATGTTGTGGTGCTGGCCCTCGAAGGACTAACCCTTTTATGCTTTCCGTTTATTTCATGTATGGCCGGCCTGCGAGCCGAAGTATGTAAGACCTATTTTGTTAAGCAAACGTTGTAAGGACATAAGGCCGGTACTTTTGTATTTTTCATTCCTATTGTTATTTCTGTAGTGGACATTTTTGCTTGGCAGGGTTCTTGTAATTGTGCAACTTAATAAATTGCTTCTGCTAGAATGACTCTGTGTAGGACGTTGGTGATTGGTTGTATGGTTTCAACGCGTAACCAACCGGTCTGTCCGTAATATATGGCGTCGGGCCCCGGCCGGACCTACTGCTATATGCTATGCGACGGATAGGGGTGTTACAAATTGGTATCAGACTACTGGTTTCGGTCAACCTTACATGAATTCGTGGACGAATTCACTTTAAGGGGTGGTGAGCACATTTGTGCGTCATCGTTATAACATGAAAAGAACCCATGAATGTCCACTTAGGAATGAAAATACAATGTTTGAGGAACCTGCGTGTTCCTATAATTGCTGTTTGCAGTAATTTTTGGTCGCTTATCAGTGTTTTGCACGATTATAGGTGACCAGGAGTGGTGCTGGGCCATCAGAACGGTCAGGTTCTGAGGCAAGCAGTGCGCCAAGTGAAGCGCCTGCAACACCTCCGTCTACCGAGACCATTAGATTAGTGGCAAAAGCTGTCTTTGCTATGATTAATGCGCAACCTGCAAGACAGGTGCAGCAGCCTGCTCCTGTGGGGGAGCAAGTGCCGCTCCAAGCGGCGGAGCCAAGAAGGGTTAAGCAGGTGGCGGTGGAGCCGGAGTTTCCTCGGAGAGCAACTGAAAGACAGTTGAAGCATGTGATGGGCTTCCACCCACCGGTGTTCTCGGGAACGGGAACCCCGACCCAGGCTGAAGATTGGCTCGCAAGAGTCAATAGGGTGATGACAGCTACTGAAACGGAAGAGTGGCAGAAGACCACGATAGCGACATTCCTTTTGGATGGGGACGCAAGGTTATGGTGGAAAGGCCTAGAGCTACACCAGTTGAGGGGAAGGTCGTTGGCCGAAGTTCCTATGGCGGAGTTTGCAAGATTGTTCATGGCTCGATACCTCCCCTCAGCGCAGAGGATCGCATTGGAGAACGAGTTCCAAAAGTTGGTGCAAAGAGATAGCACTGTAGACGAGTACCTCCACAAGTTTACTCGGTTGGGGAGATATGCTAGCGCTACCTTTGCCGACGAGGAGCGAAATACTAACCGCTTTTACGAAGGGTTAAGAGATGAGCTGAGGTTGCTACTGTCAGGGCCCATGACGCAGGGTTTCCTAACCTTGGTCAACTCAGCCCGGTCCTTGGAGAAGGACATGAGAAATGTGCAAGCTAAGAAGGATTCTGGCGGGAATAAATCGGAGTTCAAAGCGCCGACTACGTCGAAGTCGGGCTATCAAAAATTCTTCAAGAAGGCTAGGACGTCAGGTCCAGCTTCTTCTACGGGTGCCTCGGGGGCAACTACTAATTGAACCCCGGGCGCTTGTTTCACGTGTGGAAAGACGGGGCACTTTGCCCGCGATTGCTGGAGCGGACGCCCAAAGTCCGAGAGAAAGCAAGGAGCTACTTACGAAGAGAAGGGCAAGGCGGTGGAGTCAACCGCGTCCCACTATGCTCCAACTCAGCCTAGAGTCTATAACTTGGGCCAGCAGGAGGCCATCAAACAAGCTGACGTGGTGACAGGTACGAGTTAATTTACAACAAGTTAACTTTATATACTGTTGTCTATTGCTTGTTAGCCTAATATTGTTTGTATAGGCTTTGTTGTGATTAGCGATAGTCCGGCACGGGCACTGTTCGACACGGGAGCTTCACACTCCTTCTTGTCCGAAAATTTTATATCGCGCGTCGGAGTCCCTTCTTCGATGGCGAAGGACAAGTTGGATGTGCTGCTACCGAATGGTTGCTCGATGCGTGCGGACAGAGTGTGCGCCGTAAAGGTTCACATAGGGAGACAAGAGTTCGACTTGCTAGCGTCATTGCTGCCGCTAGTAGAGTTCGACGTGATCTTTGGGATGGATTGGCTTTCGGAGTAGAAAGCTTGGATTGACTGCGACCGGAAGGAGTTCAAGCTGGGTGTTGGGCGGGGGACAACATTCGAGGGACTCAAGGGGTCGAGCAAGACGCTGATGTCTGCTCTTCAGGTGGTAAAGGCAGTTCGTGCTGGTACAGAGCTGTTCTTCGCAATAGTGGGGGCTGTGGAGCCAAAGTCCACGTTGGATAGCATCCCGATTGTTTGTGAATACCTCAATGTGTTCCCGGATAGTCTTCTCGGAGCCCCACCGCAGCGGGAGATTGATTTCACCATCGAGCTCGTATCGGGGTCCAAACCGGTGTCACGTGCTCCGTATAGGTTGGCGCCTAAGGAGATGGCGGAGTTGAAAGTTCAGCTAGAGGAGCTGATGGAGCAAGGTTATGTGCATCCAAGCTCGTCGCCTTAGAGAGCACCGGTCCTCTTCGTTAAGAAGAAGGACGGGAGTATGCGGTTGTGTATCGACTACAGAGAGTTGAACAAGCTGACGGAGAAGAACAAGTACCCGATCCCGAGGATTGATGATCTCTTTGATCAGTTAGTCGGATCGTCGGTATATTCTAAGTTGGACTTGAAGTCGGGGTACTATCAGTTGAGGATAAGGGAATTTGATATCCCGAAGATGGCGTTCAACACAAGGTATGGGCATTTCGAGTTCACGGTCATGCCGTTTGGACTGACGAATGCGCCATCAGTGTTTATGGACTTGATGAACAAGACGTTCTGAGATTTCCTGGATCGCTTTGTGATCGTCTTTATTGACAATATATTGGTGTACTCGCAGTGCGAAGAAGATCACTTCAAGCACTTGCATCTGGTGTTGGAGACTTTGAGGAGGAATGAGCTTTATGCGAAATTCTCCAAGTACGAGTTCTGGCTACCCTCAGTAGCGTTCCTTAGTCACATTGTTAGTGGGGAAGGTATAGCGGTGGATCCGGCGAAGATCGTTGCGATATGGGAGTGGCCTGCGTTGTCTTCTATCGCAGAAGTCCGTAGTTTTCTCGGGCTTGCCGGATATTACATGCGCTTCGTAGAGAACTTCTCGCGGATAGCGCTACCTCTCACGAAGTTGACAAGGAAAGATCAGAGATTCTTGTGGACGCAGGAGTGCATGCAAGCATTTGAGGAACTAAAGAGACGGTTGACCACGGCGCCAGTACTTAGTTTGTCGAGTGGGACCGAGGGCTTTGAGGTGTATAGCGACGCTTTAGGTAGTGGTTTGGGCTGCGTGCTGTTGTAGCATGGAAGTGTGATTGCGTATGGATTGCGTCAGCTGAAGGTGCATGAAAGAAATTATCCGGTGCACGACTTGGAGTTGGCGGCCGTGATATTTGCACTCAAGTTGTGGAGGCACTACCTATACGGCGTAAGAGTCGATATATACACCGATCACAAGAGCCTAAAGTACTTGTTGGATCAAAAGGACATTAATATGAGGCAGAGGAGGTGGATGGAGTTCCTGGGGGACTACACCTTCAAAATACATTATGTACCCAGGAAGGGCAACGCAGTTGCGGATGCACTGAGTCGCAGGGCTCCCGCCCAAGCCAACTGGTTGTCGGTGCATGATGAGCGGCTGATACGGGAGTTGGAGGAGCTTGAGATTGTTGCGTTGACAAGCAGACGAGCGCCAAAGCAATGTTGAACTGGACAGAAGTTCAGTATGACCTGGCCGACCGAGTTCGGCAGGCATTGGAGTTAGATGACTCCATGAAGGAGCTTATGGAGGCAGCGTTGGATGGGTCAAATTCCCAGTTCTCGGTAGTAGATGGTTTGTTAAGGAAGGATCATCGGTTGTGCGTCCCAAGTGGGGGTAACCTCTGGGCGGAGTTGATGTATGAGGCTCATCATACCAAGTACTCAATCCACCCAGGGAGCACGAAGATGTATCGTGATCTCAAAAAGTTGTTTTGGTGGTCGGGGCTCAAGAAAGACGTGGCGTTGTACGTGGCTAAATGCCAAACGTGCGCCTTGGTGAAGGCGGAGTGCCAAAAGCCGGGAGTATTTCTGAAGTCCTTGCCTATACCGGAGTGGAAATTCGACGACATATCTATGGACATTGTGCATGGGTTGCCAAGGTCGCAGAAGGGGAACGATGCCATCTGGGTGATCGTAGATCGGTTAACAAAGGTGTCGCACTTCATTCCGCATAGGAAGGACGATCCAGTGGAGAAATTGGCGAAGTTGTATGTTGACAACATTGTTAGGCTGCATGGCGTGCCCCGTAGCATTGTGAGTGATCGCGATGGGCGGTTCACGTCAAATGATTGGAGATTGGTGTAGCAGATGCTGGGAACAAAGTTAAAGTTCAACACAGCCTTCCATCCGCAGACGGATGGGCAGACCGAGAGAGTCAATAGAACGATGGAGGACATGCTACGCATGTGTGTTATGGACTTCGGTAAGCATTGGGAGGACCCCCTGTATTTGGTGGAGTTCGCGTACAACAACAACTACCAGGCGAGTATCCAGATGGCGCCCTTTGAGGCCCTATATGGTAGGAGGTGTCGTACGCCGTTGTCTTGGTTAGAAACGGGTGAGGCAAGGTTGTATAAGAAGCAGGAGGTGGAGAGTGCTACCTCGTTGGTGCGGATCATTCGGGAGCGCTTGTTGATCGCTCAGGACAGGCAAGTGAAGTATTATAATGCCAAGCACCGGAACGTGGAGTTCGCAGTAGGCGATTGGGTTTACTTGAAAGTAAAGCCGTTCAAGTGGGTTTCACGGGTGAGACGCTTGAAGAAGCTGAGCCCAAGGTACCTTGGACCTTTTGAGGTTCTAGAGCGAGTCGGCAAAGCTGCGTACCGTTTGAAGTTATCGGTGGAGTTGAGTGGGCTACACGATGTGTTCCACATTTCAGTGTTGCGGAAGGCGGTGCAGGAGCCTTCGCAGGTGATCGCAGTTGATCAAGTGCCGGTGGACGAAGGGTTGACGACGAAGGTCAAGCCCGTTTGTATTGAAGATGCAGAGGTCAAGAGGCTCCGTAATAAGGAGATCCGGATGGTTAAAGTCCGGTGGGATAATTGCGGTCGGGAGGAGCTCTCTTGGGAAAGGGAGCAAACCATGCAGGAGGAGTACCCGGAGTTTTTTCGCCCAGGTACCGTTAAAAGTTTTAAGTTCCTATGGTTATCCTTTAGTAAATTTCGTGGGCGAAATTCTTTTAAGGGGGGAGAGTTGTAACACCCCAAAACTCAAAATAGGGATGGGTGATGTTTTTAGCCCAGTCTGAATTTTGGAGCAGGTGTCACGGGCGTGTCACGGGTGTGACACGGGCATGTCACGGGCGTGACACAGGCGTGTTCGGCCTCGGGTCGTGCGGTCGACGCTGTGGCGGTCGACGATCGTCTAGTTGCAGAACACGGCCTAGGACATGGGCGTGTCCCAGGCCGTGTCACTCCAGGGAATCTGCAAGTGTGGTACACGGGCCGTGACACGGGCACAAACACGGGCGTGTCAAATTTGACACGGGCGTGTCTGATGCCGTGTTACAAGGCCGTGTACCTCTCTGACTGCGAAGTGTTGGTCGATTGCACACGGGGGGCGTGACACGGGTCCCGACACGGGCGTGTCGCAGGTGACACGGGCGTGTTGGAGGCCGTGTCAAAGGCCGTGTGCTGGTCTTTCGTATCAATCGAGAAGGCGAATGGGTGACACGGCCAGGCACATGGCCGTGTTGCAACCCATGTTCGGCCCCAGATTTTGTATTTTGAGGCTTAATCGTGGCCATTCGTTTCCTTGGCTTGGGATCCGATGACCAGGAGTGGTTGCTGGCAGCTTAAACCCGAAAATAGGGTTTGCAAACCCCATTTTCACTTGGGTTCTCTCTCTCTAAAGTCTAAAGAGAAGGGAGAGCTTGGAGGAGGAAGAAGGAGGTCAACTCCGGCCGCTGGTGGAGCTTCGGAGCTCCGATTCTCGATCCGAGTCCGGATCCGCGGAGGCAAGGAGATTGCGGTGCTTTTCATCCGCGTAGATTTTCATGGCGCCGCGGAAGAACGCAAGGGTAACGATTTCTCATCCTTGGGCTTGTGAAGCCCTTTTTCCCTTTGCATAGGAAGCCCTCTCTCGCGAGTGAGCGAAGAGTTGGAGCGTTCCTTGGGGTAGATATGTGAAGTCCCCCTTGTATAGAGTCCGTACACGAAAACGGACATAGGCATTGTGTGTGAAGCCTATCCGGACAAGTAGAGTCGGATCGGTGATGTTGCATTGCATATGAACCGGGGAAGACTCCGGGTGTTTGGGCGTTTTTCGGGTTTTCTACGTGGTAGATTGCAACAGGGAGCTTTGGGGATTAACTCCAAGGTGCACCCGGAAAACTGGGCAAAAGCGAGTTTTGCCAACACGATGGCCGGGAGCCAACGTGAACATAATTGGGTTATGTGATTGTTGTGGCGGAAACGGGACTCAGTGAGTCTTGACCTGCGCATATGGATTAAATTGCCGTTGCGATATGAGCACGGGTCAGGCAGAACCGTACCCGGTCTATGTCGTTCGGTATGACCGTTGGCATGGATGAGGGTCTTCAGCGGTCTATGGCTTAAATTGCCATGACCAAGGCCAGGAAGGCAAAATGCTCATATGGTTGGCCGTCCAAGAGGCGGTGGTGGAACGGGAACGTCTTTGGCTTGAATTGACGTGACATTGGCTGGTTTGCCGTGAATGTGCCCTGTGTGCACGAGGTGTATGGTCGTGTGAGCCTACGCCTGTGATGATGTGTGTTCACACTAATTTATTGCCTATACTAATAAAGTGCAGGGAAAGAGCATCGCCGCCCCGATTTTGGGGGCGGGATCGTTATAATTTGGTCAGCATAGCTGACCGTTGCTTTTGTTTTGCCACCGGGCGGTGGTTTGTGCTTGCAGGTGCTGCGGAGGCGAGCGGAAAATAGCGGGCTAAAGCCCATGTTGTGGTGCTGGCCCTCGAAGGCCTAACCCTTTTATGCTTTCCGTTTATTTCATGTATGGCCGGCCTGCGAGCCGAAGTATGTAAGACCTGTTTTGTTAAGCAAACCTTGTAAAGCCATAAGGCCGGTACTTTTGTATTTTTCATTCCTATTGTTATTTCTGTAGTGGACATTCTTGCTTGGCAGGGTTCTTGTAATTGTGCAACTTAATAAATTGCTTCCGCTAGAATGACTCTATGTAGGACGTTGGTGATTGGTTGTATGGTTTCAACGCGTAACCAACCGGTCTGTCCGTAGTATATGGCGTCGGGCCCCGGCCGGACCTACTGCTATATGCTATGCGACGGATAGGGGTGTTACAATATGACCATGAATATTTTCAAGATCATATTTATTAGAAGGCACTTGTACCTTTCTAAACATAACAGGGACTCTAAGGTTTAGTGGCTGGACTGGAGCTTTGCTTTTTCTCTTGAATTGGGCAGCCTTGGTTTTACCCTTGAAGCCTAATCCTGCCTTACCCTTTTGAGCCACAAACTCATCTATTAAAGGTAAGACTGATTTTGTCTTAGAGTAACTAGCCACTAAATCTTTCTCTACTCTCAGTCTGGCCTCCAGACTTTTAACTTGATATTTGTTATATGTGATTGTGCCCATCTGAATAATAGTTATATTTTTCAGTTTGGCAATCTCATTTAACTTTTGATCCAATACTTTTTCTAACTCAGATGCAGCCACCTTAAGATCTGCAATCTCCTGAGCCTGAGTTTTGGCTAGGTTCTTGCTTTTCTTAAGAGCCTGCAATAAGTCTCCAAAATTATCTATCAACTGATGAACATCTCCTTCAGATTCAGATCCATCCTCATTACTTGATGTAGATGAATCTGACTCTGAACTGGTACTGTAATCTGAAATTCTAGAATTACTTTGTACCTTATTGGGACAAGGCTGATACTGGCACTTGTTGTCTTCTGAATCAGCCATCAGTCCCTTACACTGATGGTCTTCTTGATCATCGATGGAGTTTAGCAATTGCATAAACTCCTCTTCTTCATTAGCTGTATACAGTCCAATGTAAGCTTCAGCTTCAGATTCTGACTCTGAGGAAGATTGATCTGTAAGACTCTTCTCCTTCTAAGCAACAAAGGATTTCTCATTCTTGCCCTTTTGTTGAGTCTTCTTTCTGTCTGTTGACTCCTTCCTCTTATCTGGACATTCAGCCACCACATGTCCTGGCCTATTGCAGCAATAGCAAACAATCTTTGATGTTGTAGCTTTGCTGGGCTTTGATCTGCTCCTTTCCTTTCTTGATGATTTCTCTTCTGATAGTAATCATCAACTGGCTGTGATGTGGAGGGCCTTGACTTCCACTGCTTCTTCTTCAAGAACCTCTGAAACTGCCTTGTAAAGGCAGCAAAATCTGCATCTGAATCACTACTTTCTGAGTTCTGATTGTCTGAATTTTCTGAGTTATCTTCAGCAACTTCCTTAGGAGGTGATGGAGACATTCTCCTGCTCTTTTTAGTGGCTTCAACCTTGAAGGTAACTGACTTCTCTCTATGCTCTCCTTTTGTAGTTTTTTCTTCCTCCTTCCTAGCCATTAGTTGCATTTCATATGAGAGAAGTTTTCCAAATAAGGTTGGAGGAGAAATGTCTGCTAGTTTGGCCACTTCTCTTATGGCACAAATCTTGGTATCCCAATCCTTTGTAAAGGATCTTAGAAATTTGTCATTCAGCTCATATGTACTGAAGAACCTTCCATAGGAAATTAGTTCATTCACTATCCTGTAGAATTTCTTGTAGCATTAAGTTATGCTATCAGACTTCCCTTGTCTGAAACTCTCATATTATTGATTAAGCATAGATTTTATGTCTTGTCTAACTTTTTCAGAACCCTCCATATAAACAATCAAGGTGTCCCACATTTCCTTGGAGGTTTTGCAGTGAATCAATTTTTTGAAAGTAGAATCATCTATGGCACTCACTATGATATTCTGAGCTCTCTTATCCATAGTTGCCAATATAATCTCATCCTTAGTCATTTCAGAGAAATCTTTAGGAGTTGTTTCATTTGCATCTAGAGCAGACACATTCATTGGGATATATGGACCTTCTTTTACTGTAATATAGATCCTTGGATCAAAAGCCTCCATAAACAACCTAACCCTTTCTTTCCAGATTCCAAAAATATCTTTTATGCAGATGGGTAATTTCATTGACCCTAGTTCCTTGTGATTCTCTCCAGAACCCATTTTCTTGATTCTTGATTCTGCCTTTAGGGATCTAACTCAGACTGTTAAGTCCTTCTTTGAGTAACCTCCCTCTAATACCACTTGATAGTTTTACTTTCAAGACCACCTAAACACCTAGATGGGGGGGGTGAATAGGTTCTAATGCTTATTTTAACTTAAGGCAGAATATATCTACAGGTTATAATAAAATTCAGAAAACTCTGTAGCTAACACAGCACAGCAATCATAAACATGTACACATCACAGATTGCACATAGATTTATAGTGGTTCCCTAAGGTCTGGGTACATCCACTTTACCCCTTCACCTATCTAGTAGTATGCTAGATTCGGCCTAACTTCCTCCTTTATCTCAGATCCACGGATCCTATAACTCAGAACCCTGAAAGGTTCCTACAGCTCAGGCTAACCAGCCCTACCTCAGCCTTGCCACATGGCCTACAACTCAGAGAACACCTTCTCCTACAACTCAGACATAAACAGCCCTATCACTCAGAGAATACCTCTCCTACACTCAGCCTTTATAAAATAGGCTTACAACTCAGATCTATAAATAGATCCTACAGAATTTGAAAATGAAGTTATATAATATCTTACTCCTGTTGAGAGAGAAGGAATAAGACTGTTCTTGATGAGCTTCTTGAAAAGGCTGATGGATGAAATCAACTAGATCTTAGCTTTCTTCAAAGCTTCTTGAATCTGAACTTAGTTAGAGTTGATTTCCTTTGGAATATACTGCTTCTTTAGAAACCTGTGACAGCTTCCTTCTTGTTTTCAAATGGCTCGATCTCTCTCTATCCACAAACCTTGATAATACTTCTGAATTCTTGAATGAATTCAACTTAGACTGAATCTGAATGGTTGTTCACTTCAGAAAGTCTTCTTAGATCTTCTCTCGAAGATCTTCTTCTGTGCCTTGCACTTTCTTGATTAGAGATCTTATCTCACAACAATGATCAATCAATCAGTTTCTATATATGTGTGTATTTCTTCTTCTTCTGAATCTTTCTATTTATAGACTTCATCCTTGGTAACCGGCTGATCCGGTTTCTAAAAAACTTCTGACAAGTCTGACAGCTTCAGTCGACCTGTTGTAACTCACAGCTGTGAAGTCTTCAAACAGATCTTGTGTCTTTGTCTTTGTCAGTAAATTGTCGAGACTGTTTGTTAGAAAGTGTCGAGACCATCTGTCAATATGTGTCGACATAAGTGACTTAGGTGTCGACACAGCCTTTGATGATGTCGACATGTCTGCCTTTATGTCGACTCAGCTTCTTGGTACTGCATCTTGAGAATGTGTCAACACTGAGTAGTTGTGTCGACACAAACACTTTATCATACACCAGCAACTAACTTAGTCTAGACTTTGCTGTGTGTCGACACAAGTCCTGTGTGACAACACAGTTGATGTAGACTCAGAATATAGTGAGTGTCGACACAGCCTCCAGGTGTCGACACAGCTGTTGTCGACTCTTCCTCTGTGTGTTGACACAGTCTTCTGGTGTCGACACAAATGTTGTCGACTAGCAATTCTGTGTGTCGACACAAGTGATGTCGACCAAACTTCTGTGTGTCGACACTGCCTCCAGGTGTCGACACAATTGTTGTCGACTCTATTTCTCTGCGTCGACACAGCCTTCTTCAAGTGTCGACACAATCTTCTGAAGTGTCGACACAATTTCTTCTGGTGTCGACACATGGACTTAGAATATTTTTCCTGCATTCTAGTACATTCTTAACCTGCACATATAAACTCAAAATAACATCAAATACACCTTGATGTATATCATTGAGCTAAGTTAGGCTTCTTCAAATCAGGTACACATTTTCCAATGTACCCAACAATAATCATAGCTTTAGCATCAGCAACCTTCCATTTCTTTATATCAGCATCTGTTCCTGAAGGTGGTGGAACATCATTTGTACTTGTGCTTGCAGGAGGCTTGGGGCAATCCGTCAAAATAGAATTAAAGATATCTTCATCAATAGAATTCATGTATAATCTGATCCTTGCCTTCCAAAGTGCAAACTTGGATAGATTGCGCACTGGAGGTCTGGTGCTAGCATAATCTTTATTCTGTGCCATGGATTTAGATTAAAATAAATATAATAAAAATAACCCTCTATTAAGGATGGATCTTAAGAGAGATCTTTTGGTTCAGGTGTTAGCCTGTATGAACAACCAAACTGGCTGAACAACCAACCTCCCTCTGATACCAACTGAAAGTGAGTGTAAGATCAATCCTTTACTCTAGAGGGGGGTGAATAGAGTGTTTTAAAATAATTTTGCAAATATGAAAATTATTCTAGCAGTGGAATACTTAATTTAGTTAGTGTGGAGTGCTTGACAAAAATCAAAATAAAACAAACAAAAGAACAAATCCACAGCACACAATAAATAAGATAGCAAGCAACCAGAAGACACAAAGAACTATAGTGGTTCCCCAAAACCTGGGTACATCCACTCTTCTACCACCCTTGGTAGGAATCCACTGCAGGATGAGTTGATTAGGTGTCCTGGGCACCAATTAGCTTTTGATCAGGTGCTCAAAAACCAAATCAGATTTTTTTGATCAGGTGTCTTGTCACCATTGAGTTTTGATAAGGTCTCAGGAACCAAAAGAAAAACTTTTGAAGGGAGTTCAAAAACCCTTTTACAGGAAAGGAAAAAGAAAATGGTGAAGTTGTCTACTCTGTCAACAATCAAAGAGAAGCACAAGTGGATGAGATGTTGTTAAAACTCCCACTGAGATTAGCAAGAGTTCAGGAGCTGGAAGCTTTGCAAGGGTGATAGGTCTTCAATGAAAAGAATGCTCCAGCAAAAGATGATTTCAGCAAGAACTGAAATACTTGTTGTCTGGAGTGTGAATGATGAAGAATTTTAATCAGCAGGAATCAGAAAGAAAACTTGTTCTATTTTCTGAGTTATTGATCTTCTTTTTCTTTCTGTGTGTCTGTTCTGTGTATACTGCTGTGTATATATTCTTGTCCTCTTTTAAAGATAATAAGAAATCCAGTTGTCAAAAATTCTTAATAGCCGTTAGCAAAGTCATAAAAACTTTCCTTAAATGTCAACTGTCTCTGAAGGAAAAAACCTAAAAACATTCCTCCTTTGTTTCCTTGAAACTTGCTCAAAATTAATTATAACGGCTAGAAATCTTCTGTAATAAATGCTCTGAGTTGAAGACATTTGAAATCCTTATCAAACTGACAAAATTCAAGAAATCGTCGATCTCAAAAGATAATTGTCGATCTGAGCTCAACTATCGTCGAACTGAGCTCAAAGATATTGTAATTAGTCCAAGATAGAAATCGTCGATCTGAGCTCAAAGATCGTCGAACTGAGTTTGATGCATTGACGACTTGAGCTCAGAGATCGTCGAACTGGGTTCGACGCTTTGTCGACCTGAACTCAGAGATAGTCGAACTGGGTTCGACGCTTCGTTGATCTGAGCTCGATGACAAGTTGAATTCTTCTTCTGGGCTTCTCATCTAAACTAGGAGGTCTATGGGAAAGCTTCTAACCTAAGTCCTAAGCCTTAGACCTAACTAGTTGGCCTTTACTCTATACAACAAGGTCAAAGCAACAATCCTATAAACATAGTGATCCTGACCCAAATTAGTAATAGGGTGTTCCAACACATCATTTAATGCTTCTAAAATATTCTTGGGTTCAATTTCAGACATAAAACATAAGTTCGAGAAGGATTCATGCAGGGCTGATCGTGTTCTAACCCCATGTGAGGGATCTCCAATCACTAGTTCTTGTGGGTGTTGTTTTGAAAAATTTAGTGTGCTTGGAGGCTTGTATCCTTCCACTTGAGTTGGAACATCGACAACTTATTCTCTCTTAAAGACTTTGTTTCAAGAGCCTAAACACCTAGAGGGGGGTGAATAGGTTCTAATCTTTTTGAGTCTTTTTGATTTTAAGGAAAACAGATATTTGTAACTACCTTTAGCACAGAATAATTCTATCTACAAAAATAAAATGCAACACAACAAACACCAGATCTATTGTGGTTCCCCAAGATATGGGTACATCCACTTTCCCCCTTCACCTATCCAACAGATAACTGGATTCAGCCTAACTTCTTCCACTAGCTCAGATCCACAGATCTTACCATCTCAGAACCACTTATTGTTCCTACACCTCAGACTTAACACAAGTCCTATCTCAAATTCTTCTCCAGTATCCTACCTCAGGCCTCAGCCCTACCTCAGCCTTTATAATTAGGCTTACAACTCAGACTTACCACAAGTCCTACCTCAGGCACACAGCCCTACCTCAGCCTTTATAATTTTAGGCTTACAATCTCAGATCTAATAAAAGATCCTACAGAAATTTATAAGTAAAGAATAACTAAAATCTTCACCAGCAAGATTTCTCTGTTGATGATGTCTCCTTGATCAGTTCTTGAATTGACTGATCCTTCTAATCCAAAATAACTTAGCTTTTCAAAGCTTATTGATTGGAACAAAATAAGTTGGATCTTCTCTGTTGATGAAGATGATCTTCAATCAGCTTCTTTCTTAAATTCAGATAGAACTCTTAATCTTTCTTGCAGACAGCCCTTGATCTGTCAGAATTCTTCTTACAGATGCTTCACGTTGTTATGTTTCTATGTGTCTCTTATATAGAGCTTGCATCATGGTTACCGGCTGATCCGGTTCATAACAGACTTCCAACAGTTCTGATAGTGGTGTCAGACTTGCTAGTTATGACAATTGTCAAGTCACCAGTCACGTCACCAGGTACTTCTGTATCTTTCCAACTCAGCACACAACACTCAGCAGACTGCTCCACATATGTCGACATATATAGGCTAAGTGTCGACACAAGTCTTCAAGGTGTCGACACAATTACTCCAAGTGTCGACACAGAAATACTTTTGCTTCTAGACAATGCTTTTTGTTGTATGTGTCGACACAAGTCCTGTGTGTCGACACAGCAGCTTCTTGTCTCGACATTTTTGTTGCAGATAGATGGCATTGAGTGTTTGTCAAATGTCGTTGAGTGTGTGTCGACACAAGCCTTGTGTGTCGACACAATGACTTCTGAACTCGACACAGCCTTTTGAGAGTTGCTGTGTTGACACAAGTCTTGTGTGTCGACACAATTGCTTCAGGTGTCGACATAGCTCCTGAGTGTCGACTCATCTTCTGATTTAAGTGTCGACACAATTTTGTTTTAAGTTGTCGACACAATTATGGATGTTGACATAATTACTTCTTTAGGTGTCGACATAGCTTTGAGTGTCGACACTGCTTCTTTATAAGTATCGACACAAATTCTGGGTGTCGACACAACTTCCCTGAGTGTCGACACAATTTGTCGGTGTGTCAACACAGCTTGCCTGAGTGTCGACACAAGTTTCCTGAGTGTCGACACAGCTTCCCTGAGTGTCGACACAACTTGCCTGGGTGTCGACACAAGTTTCCTGAGTGTCGACACAGTTTATTCACAAGTGTCGACACTTGTACTTAGAAAATTTTCCTTCAAATTTTAAAACCTGCACAATGAAACTCAAACTTCTATCAAATACACATTGATGCATATCATTGACTAAGTTGTGGCTTCTCCAAATCTAGTACACATTTTCCAATGTACCAAACAATCTCCCCCTATTTGGAGAATTCATAACCCTTAGTCAAAGATATACATCTCTTAAGATAAAATAAAATTGTAATAGAAGTAAAAACATTTCAGAGCAGGATATTACATAATCAATGTAAACAACAAACACTTAATACTAAAACAGATTTCATTAATCAGAAAAACTTTGGTTTACATGATTTACTTATAGAACAAAAGAAACAAATGAATACATTGTTCTAATACATAAACCTAGCAATCCTTTTATTGACTAGGCTCCTTAATAACTATTCCTTTGCTAGACTTGATTTTAGCCTGCACAGAAGGTTCAGCATCTTCAGCTAGCTTTTTCCCTTTGAGAGCTTTCTTCTTCAATTCTTCAGCCTTGATCTTTTGTCTTTCAAAATAGTGAAAAGGTTTGGGGAAGTACTTGCTTGGCTCTTGAGCATTAGCAGGTAGCTTCCCATCCTTAGCACTTCTTCTATGCTGAAGAATTGCCTCTTGTCCAACTTGATATTTATTCAATTCTTGCTCAGAATACCACTTACCCCTGTCATGGGTTTTATCCTTAATAGCTTTCCAGGCAGTAAGAATGATATTTCTAGAAGTTGGGCTCCACTGTTCAAAATCTGGCTTCAGCTCAGCCTGCTCTCTGAATCTCTTCTTGGAAAGTTGAGCTTCTTTCTGAGCTTCCAATGCAGCTTCTGACATTTCAACTGTTCCCAGAATTACATTTTGTGCCTCTAGTGGAGGACTATACATTTTTAGCACTTCTTCTTGAACCATTTCAAAATCAGCTGGGGGGTAGATCACCTGAGAAACTTCAGGCTGATCACCTTCAAAATATTCAGGTTGTATCCTAGACTCAGCTACATTAGTATCATCACAAAGAGGAGGATATCCAAGAGTAGCTCTGATGCTATTGGTAGTCCATTTAGCATGGTCAGAGCTGGCTTTGACTAGTACTCTCTCCCCCTTTATGACTTCTCTGGCAACATGATATCTTAAATCTTCTTTTTGGAATCTGACTTGATCAGCTATATATTCAGTTCCCTCTTTAAAATAAGCTCTGAATTTTGTCAGGAAAGATGTAATTTTCTCCTGAGATTCTTGAAATGTGGCTTTGATAGCAGATATATCTTCCTGGATTTGCTTTGAGATTTTATCCTTCAGAGTTGTGCTAGAATCAGTGAGCTTTTTCAATATTTCATTATGGGAATCCTTTAGATTTTCATTCATCCTTATCTGATTCTCTAGTACATATCCCTGCTTCACCTCAATTTCATCCACTTTAGCTTGGATATTTTTCTGTTGATCGGCCAGAAACACAATAACATTACCTCCTTTATGGAAGCAATCTGTCATCTCCTTCTTATGTTGATTAACTTCAAATCTTATGAATTTGATGTCCTAGGCCAACTGAAACTGTAACTCCTTGTGAGTGTCAACCACATATTGCTCTATAGATTGTCTTTGATTATCCAGTTTCAGTTGCATCTGGACCAGTAAAGAACTGAAGTCCACAGTTGATGTACAAGGTGTTGTTCCCACATGCAAGGCCTTCTTGTATCCAGAACACTTCTTCTTTAACACAGCCAGCTTTCTTTTCTTAGCCAAAGTGGCTTCTTCATCTTCAAAAGATTCAGATGTACTTTTAATATCAACAGTGTCCTTCTCAGTTGGGGTATCCTTGGATAACTCCCTCTTAGTCCTTGGAATTTCCTTTTCTTTTTCAATTTCCTCCCCCTCAGTCCTATCTGTAAGAGGATCAGGAAACAATTCTTCCATAGTAAATTTCTGCTATATATGTTAAGAAGGAATAAGATTAGTTTTTTTTAAAAGAACTACTTAATAGACTAATCCCACTAGAAAGTCCTCTTTTGTTGTGTAAACAAAAGTGTCCCTTTGAACAATTTTTGAGAAGAATACTATAATACATTACTAGTCTACGGAGAAGATACTTACTGGCTCATTTTGAGCATCATTCTTATCAGGTAGTTCAACTGCAGTGTTGATTTCAGATACAACATCCATTATTACATCTGTAGCTAAGTCACTATCCAGTACAGCATTATTAATACCTCCCCCTAGGGCAGGCAACATAGTTTATTTTTCTAGGTGTTCTCCCCCTTGAATGGAGTCAACTTGTTGCTCCTGAGGCTCACTGTCCTTTAAGCGATCATGTGCTTCCTGTTGTTGCTGGTCTTCATCAGAACTAAAGACCACTTCCTCTTCAGAATCACTGGAGGAATCATCTTGTACAATAACTTTCTTTATCTTCTTGTTCTTTTTAATTTGCTCCCTGGGAGCAGGAACTTCCTTGGTCAGAACTCTGTCCCATCTTGATAGTATCCTTACATCCATTTTTCTCATGTGATTTATTTTAGAGCCATTTGCTTATTTCAGAACATCTGGAATTAGTGATGTTAAGCATAGGCTGAGGATTCTACCCAGATTAGGTTTCTTTATTCCTTCTAGTAGTTTATCAAACACTACTGCTGCCCAGCCAGTGTTTATCTTGAATATGATTCTCACAATCAGATTGAACATGTGGGCAGAAATCCGATCATGTCCACCTATTTTGCAGATAATTACTTTGCCCACTACCTCTGAAAGAAATTTTACTTTGGAATTCATCCCTTTTCTATTCATAGATGAACCAATCTTACTATTGGTATTTAGTCCACACCAGCTCAATGCTTCAGTTATCTAGGAAGGAGTTATTTCATCTGTATCCTTGATCACTGGTAGATGTAGTACTTTCCTTATTGATTTAAGTGTAAGCTTCACCCTGGTACCTTGAATAGTCGCCTTGATTTTCTGTCCTTCTGTGTCCATAGTAGCGGTTGTGTAGAACTCCATGACTTCCTTCTTCCATATTTTGGTCGGTTCTGAGACCAAAAATTCTAGTCCATTCACAGAAATTAGGGCTATAACTCCTTGAATTTTGTCAGAAGCAGTTATGAAACCCTCGCGAACCAGTTCGTAACCTTCATTAACCTTGTCTTCTTGGTTTGGCGCCATTGTTATAAGTGCAAGAGGAGAAGAGAAGAGAAGGTCTATGTCGACAGAAGGTGTAGAGTCAAAAATTCTAACAACGTAGTCGACCAGATTTTGGATTCACCTTATATAGTACTTGAGTCAAGGGCAGACCAAAAGTCGGGCTTAAGTCGACAAATCAGTTTTTGTGTCGACAAAAATTACCTAGGTCTAGACAGAACTTAAGCTGAGTCGACACAACTATGTGTCGACATACTAATGTCTAAGTCGAAAAAAACGTATTTTAAGTCGACACATCTATGTGTCGACATACTTGAGTGTGTGTCGACATACTTGCGTCTGTGTCGACACTGACAACTTAAGTCTCGACAGAGTTGTGTCAACACCAAATTTTTGTGTCGACACAAATATCCTCTCGACATATAGTCTCGACAAGGTTGTGTCGACACCTATTCTCTTGTCGACACAGATACTGTTTCTGTGTCGACACATCCTTTTCTTGTGTCGACACAACAAACTGAGTGTGTCGACACAACTTGCTTGTGTCGACACAAACTTTTAACTTAGCCAAATTTCAACAAAAATTTTGTGCTAATATATGCTACTAATGGAAACTTGTGTGAACCTAGTATAGGTTCAACATACCTAATTAAATTTTGAAATTATTGAATTTAGTTTCATCCAGTGGTTTTATAAAAATATCAGCTATTTGATTATCAGTTTTTACAAACTATAGATTAATGTTTTACTTCTCAACATGTTCTCTGATAAAAAGAAACTTAAAATCTATATGTTTGGTCCTACTGTGTGATACAAGATTCTTAGCAATATAAATAGCACTTGTAGAATCACAAAATAGTGGAATTTTACTTACCTGGATGTCATAATCTTCTAGTTGATGCTTTATCCACATTAATTGTGCACAGCAGCTACCAGCAGCTATATACTCTAATTCAGCAATTGATATAGCTACACTAGTTTGCTTCGTGCTGCTCCATGACACCAGCCTCCCACCAAGGAATTGACAGGTTCTTATGGTACTTTTTCTGTCTTCTTTGCATCCAGCAAAATCTGCATCTGAGAAACTTGTTAATAGAAAATCTCTATTCTTAGGGTACCAAAGGCCTAGATTAGGTGTGCCCTTAATATATCTCAAAATTCTTTTAACTGCAATATAATGAGATTCCTTAGGGCATGCTTGATACCTAACACAGACACATGTTACATACATGATGTCAGGTCTACTAGCAGTCAAGTATAGTAGGGAGCCAATTATCCCTCTATACAATGACTCATCAACAGGTTTCCCTGGTTCATCTTTGCATATAGGCATACTTGTTCCCATTGGAGTTTTCATTGTAGAAGCTGAGTCCAAACCATACTTCTTAATCAACTCCTTGGTGAACTTAGACTGGGATATGGACAACCCACTCTCAGTCTGTCTAACTTGAAGTACCAAGAAGAACTTCAGCTCACCCATACTGCTCATCTCAAACTTCCCTTGCATAAGTTTGGCAAACTTCCTACAAAGGTTGTTTTCAGTAGAACCAAAGATCATGTCATCAACATATATCTGGACTAGTATTATCTTGCCTTTTGATTCCCTATAGAATAGAGTTTTGTCTATCTTTCCTCTAGAGAATTTATTCTCAATGAGGAAGGCAGACAAGGTTTTATACCAAGCCCTTGGAGCTTGTTTCAAACCATATAGAGCTTTCTTAAGCCTATATACATAATCAGGAAAGTGAGAGTGTACAAAACCTGAGGGTTGTTCTACATAGACTTCTTCTTTTAAATCACCATTCAGAAATGCTGATTTCACATCCATTTGATATACTTTGAACCCTTGATAGGCAGCATAGGCTAATAACAGCCTTATTGCCTCCAGCCTTTCCACTGAAGCAATGGTTTGATCAAAATCAATACCTTCCTCTTGTCTGTAGCCTTTTGCTACCAGTCTAGACTTGTTCTTGACAATAGTGCCATTCTCATCAAGTTTGTTCCTATAGATCCACTTAGTTCCAATTATGTTGTGATCCTTAGGTTTTTGCACCAGTTCCCAGATCTTACACCTTTTGAACTGACTGAGCTCTTCTTGCATTGCATCAATCCAGTTGGTGTCTTGCATGGCCTCTTCAATCTTCCTGGGTTCTATCTGAGACAGAAAGCTAGAACATAAAACTGTGTTCATGCTCCTACTCCTTGTTAGAACACCCTAACTTGCATCACCAAAGATCTGGTGAGCAGGATGATCCTTTAGGTGTCTCCTTGCTAGAGGAATTCTGTTAGCATTATGGCTCTCTCCAGTTTCCTCATCTTGATGCTCCACATTTTCTTCTTCACCCAGAGGGACTTGATCTCCCCCTAGATAGCTAGCATCTTTGTCTTCATCCAGATTTGTAGTAACATCTTCATTGATGGTTAGCTTGTCTAGCTTATCTGTTAGACCTATAGAACTAACTAAAGAATAAGACAATTCACTGTTAATAAACATTGACTCATCAAATACAACATGCACAGATTCTTCTACAACTTGAGTAGTCAAGTTGTAGATCTTGTATGCTCTACTATGGATGTTGTACCCAACAAATATCCCTTCTAGGGATTTGGAAGCAAACTTAGTTTGGTAGTGTTTACCATTGACTAGTACAAAACACTTACTACCAATGATTCTTAAATAAGATATGTTTGGTTTTATGCCTTTTAAAATCTGGTAGGGAGTCATCTTGTGTTTCTTGTTGATGGAGTCCCTATTGAGCACATGACATGCAGTATTTACTGCCTCAGCCCAGAAGTATTCAGGGAGAGTTCTATCATTCAGTAGTGTTCTACTGGCTTCAATTAGAGTCCTATTCTTTCTTTCAGCAACACCATTTTGCTGAGGAGTTCTAGGTGAAGAGAATTCCTGATGAATCCCAAGTTCTTCACAGAATTTTGTCATACATTCAGACTGAAATTAAGTTCTATGGTCACTTCTAATTTTTACCACTGAGCTATTGTATTCATTTTGTATTTGTCTGACAAAAGTCTGGAAAATAGTTGGGGTTTCAGATTTCTGCCTCAAAAAGAAAACCCATGTAAATCTAGAATAGTCATCCACAACAACAAGTGTGTATGCTTTACTACAAAGACTATGGACTGGTATAAGACCAAACAAATCCATATGCATAAGATACAAACATCACTTTGAATCTTTGATGTCAAGTGACTGAAAAGAGGACATAGTCTGCTTGCCTTTTTGGCAAGCTGAGCACACACCCTCTTTTATGCACTACACTTGAGGACCATTCCTCATTAATCCCATGTTGAACAGCAGTCCAATTGACTTATAGTTTAGATGAGCTAGACTCTTGTTCTATTTGACACATAAAGAAGCTTTCTCTCCTGCAACCAAATAAATAGGTGAGTTGTTAGACTCACACTCTAGGTTAAGGCAATACACATTTCCTTTCCTAGTGCCAGTCAAAATGATCTATTGATCACTTGACCTTTTTACTAGGCACTCCCCTTTGAGGAAAGAAATATCATAACCTAGGTCACTAAGTTGACTTATGCTAATCAGGTTATGTTTTAGACCCTTTACATAAGCCACTTTAGTGATTGTAATTGAATCACAAAATATGTTACCAAATCCTTTTATGATTCCCTTTTTTGATCCACCAAAGATAACTTTTGGTCCATTCTTTATGGGCATATAGTCCCTCAACATACTCCTTATTCCAGTCATATGTCTGGAATAGCCACTATCCAAGTACCATATAGGGGTATGGTCACTTGGATTTACCTGCAACAAATAATGAATCACTTACCCATAGAACCCAACTTGCTTGTGGGTCCTAGGTCCTTGTTAGTTTGAAATCCTGTGAATGATCTAACAGGAATCCTACTTTTGATTTTAACACTTAAGTTAAACCAGCAATCCATGGCAAAGTGGCCCACCTTGCCACAACACCAACACTAAAACCTATTATACCTATTCTTAGGTACACGCCTTCTTACTTTGTTGTCAGTAGACAGATTAAGTGTTGGTGCTGGAACAGCATTCATCAAGAACTCCTCTAGAATATGATGGGCATGCCTATAGATTGGTCTATTGACATTAGCACCCTTGCTCATCAAATTTTCATGTTCACAGTGACCATGTGTAATGTCATGATCATACCTGTTAGTAGGATTCACTACCTTCTTAAAGAAAATAAGGGGATTGACAGCTTGAGGCTGAACTGGGGCTTTATCTTTTCTGTGAGAATTGATAGCCCTAGTTCTTCCCTTGTAGCCTAGACCAATCTTTCCTTTTTGTGAAACAAAATTGTCTATCAAAGGTAAGATTGATTTTGGCTTGGAGAATTTTGCCACTAGCGCTCTCTCTTGCTGAAGTTTTCCCTCCAGTTTTTTGATATGATTCTCTTTGAATGAGATTATGCCCATCTGAATAACTGTAATATTTTTCAATTTGGCAATCACATTCAGTTTTTGATCTAGCAGTTTTGCTAAAACTGTTGCAGCCAGCTTAAGAGACTCAATCTCTTTGGATTGCTCTTTAAAAAGAAACTTGCTCTTCTTTAGAGCATTCAACAACCCACCATACTCATTAATGAGTTGGTGAACATCCCCCTCAGACTCAGATCCATCGACTTCTTTTGAAGAAGATGCTTTTGATTCTGATCCAGTAAAGTAATCTGAGACTAGGGGTGAATTGTTTACCTTACTTAGTCCAGGCTGATCCTAGCACTTATCTTCTTCAGATTGGGCCATCATCCCTTTACAGTAATGTTCTTCCACTCCATTTATGGAGTCCAAAATCTGTAGGAATTCTAGTTCCCTAGAATCCTCTTCTGTTGAGAAGAGTCCAATATATGCTTCTGTCTCTTCTTCTTCAGATTCTTAAGATAAAGAGTCTGTCCAACTCTTCTCCTTCTGAGCCACTAGAGACTTCTCCTTCTTGCCTTTGACCAGCTGTTTCTTCTTGTCCTTTGACTCCTTTCTTTTGTCAGGACAGTCAGCTATGACATGCCCTGACCTGTTACAGCAATAATACACAATCTTAGAATTAGATTGTTTACCAGGTTTAGAAGCATACCTGTCCTCCTTAGGAGTTTTCTTCTTCCTGTAGTATTCATCCTTAAAAAAGGATGTAGATGAAGGCCTGGTTCTCCAATTCTTTTTCTTCATGAACCTTTGGAATTGTCTTGTGAAGGCAGCAAAGTCTTCATCAGATGTATGACTATCTGATGTACATACTTCAGTAACACCTTCTTTTGCTTCAGTACTCCTTCTAGGTAGAGAAGGAGATTTTCTCCTACCCTTCCTTGAGCCCTCAGACTTGAAGGCTACTGACCTTTCTTTATGTTCAGATCTGCTGCCCTTCTCTTCCTCTTTCCTAGTAGTAAGCTGCGTTTCATATGAAAGCAGTTTTCCAAAAAGTGTAGGTGGAGGTGTGTCAGCAAGTTTGGCAACTTCCCTGATGGCATATATCTTAGTGTCCCAATCCTTTGTTAGGGACCTAAGAAATTTTTCATTCAAATCATAAGTACTGAAGACTCTTCCATATGTCATCAGTTCATTCACGATTCTGAAAAACATTTTATAGCATTCAGCTATGTTGTCAGTTTTATTCTGCCTAAAGCTCTCATATTCTTGATTTAGCATAGACTTTCTGTCCTCTCTGACTTCTTCTGTGCCTTCCATATAGACAATCAATGTATCCCACATTTCTTTGGAAGTTTTACAGTACACAAGATTCTGGAATGTTGCATCATCTATGACACTTACAATTATATTCTGAGCTCTTTTATCTAATGTAGCCAAGATGATGTCATCCTTAGTCATCTCTAAATAACTCTTTGGAGTTTGAATGTTTGCATCAAGAACTGAAACCTTCATTTGGATGAAGGGGCATTGCTGTACTGTGATATAAATTCTTGGATCAGATGCTTCCATAAATAGCCTGACGCTTTCTTTCCAAATGCCAAAAGATTCTTTCCTGTATATTGGCAATTTCATAGATCCAAATTCCTTTTGATTTTCACTTGAACCCATTTTGTTATCTTTTATTTGCCTTGGAGAAATCCTTTGACTGTTAGGTCAAATTTTGAGTAACCTCCCTCTGATACCACTTGAAAGACATTGTTTCAAGAGCCTAAACACCTAGAGGGGGGGTGAATAGGTTCTAATATTTTTGAGTCTTTTTTATTTTAAGGCAAACAGATATATGTAACTACCTTTAGCACAAAATAATTCTATCTACAGAAATAAAATGCAACACAGCAAACACCAGATCTATAGTGGTTCCCCAAGATATGGGTACATCCACTTTCCCCTTCGCCTATTCAAAAGACAACTGGATTCAGCCAAACTTCCTTCCACTGGCTCAGATCCTCAGATCTTATAATCTCAGAACAACTGATGGTTCCTACACCTCAGACTTAACACAAGTCCTACCTCAGATTATTCTCCAGAATCCTACCTCAGGCCTCAACCCTACCTCAGCCATTATAATTAGGCTTACAACTCAGACTTACTACAAGTCCTACCTCAGGCACACAACCCTACCTCAGCCATTATAATTTTAGGCTTACAATCTCAGATCTAACAAAAGATCCTACAGAAATTTATGAGTAAAGAATAACTGGAAACTTCACCAGCAAGATTTCTCTGTTGATGATGTCTTCTTGATCAGTTCTTGAATTGACTGATCCTTCTAATCCAAACTAACTTAGCTTTTCAAAGCTTCTTGATTAGAACAAAATAAGTTGGATCTTCTCTATTGATGAAGATGATCTTCAATCATCTTCTTCCTTAAATTCAGATAGAACTCTGAATCATTCTTGCAGACAGCCCTTAATCTGTCAAAATTCATTCTTACATATGCTTCACGTTGTTGTGTTTCTGTGTGTCTCTTATATAGAACTTGCATCATGGTTATCGGCTGATCAAGTTCATAACAAACTTCTGACAGTTCTGACAGTGGTGTCAGACTGGCTAGTTATGATAGCTGTCAAGTCACCAGTCACGTCACCAGGTACTTCTGTATCTTTCCAACTCAGCACACAACACTCATCATACTGCACCGCATGTGTCGACATATATAGGCTAAGTGTCGACACAAGTCTTCAAGGTGTCAACACAATTACTCCAAGTGTCGACACAGACATACTTCTGCTTCTCGACAATGTTGTTTGTTGTATGTGTCGACACAATTCCTGTGTGTCGACACAGAAGCTTCTTGTCTCGACATTTCTGTTGCAGACAGATGGAGTTGAGTGTTTGTAAAATGTCGTTTAGTGTGTCTCAACACAAGTCCTGTGTTTCGACACAATGACTTCTGAACTCAACACAGCCTTTTGAGAGTTGGTGTGTCGACACAAGTCCTGTGTGTCGACACAATTTCTTCAGGTGTCGGCATAGCTCTTGAGTGTCGACTCATCTTCTGATTTAAGTGTCGACACAATTCTTTTTTAAGTCATCGACACAATTCTGGATGTCGACACAATTCTAGATGTCGACACAATTGCTTCTTTAGGTGTCGACATAGCTTTGAGTGTCGACACTGCTTCTTTATGAGTTCGACACAAATTCTGGGTGTCGACACAACTTCCCTGAGTGTCGACACAATTGGCCTGTGTGTCGACACAACTTACCTGAGTGTCGACACAAGTTTCCTAAGTGTCGACACAGCTTCCCTGAGTGTCGACACAACTTGCCTGAGTGTCGACACAAGTTTCCTGAGTGTCGACAAAGTTTCTTCACAAGTGTCGACACTTGTACTTAAAAAATTTTCCTTCAAATTTTAAAACCTGCACAATGAAACTCAAACTTCTATCAAATACACATTTATGCATATCATTGACTAAGTTGTGGCTTCTCCAAATCTAGTACACATTTTCTAATGTACCCAACACTCTCTCCTAACCCTTGTCTCCCAATGACACATCATCATCAACTTTCTCTTCATTCATCTTAGATTCTTCAATTGGTCTATTTTCATTAGAGTACACGTGAGCCGATTCCTCAACAACCAAGGTTCTTTTGTTATAGACCTTATAGGCATGACTCGTACTAGAGTATCCTAAGAGGATGCCACAGTATGATTTTTTGTCAAATTTTCCTAAGAGATCCTTAGTGTTTAGAATAAAACACTGGCAACCAAAGACTCTAAAATATGATACTAAGGGCTTCTTATAGAAGTATACCTCATACGGAGTTTAGTTAAGAATAGGGCGAAGGATGATCCGGTTCATCACAAAACTTACTGTGTTGACCGCTTCAGCCCAAAAATATCGAGGCAAGCCGAACTCAGCGAGCATTGTGCATGCTAGTTCTTGGAGTGTACGGTTCTTTCTTTCTACTACCCTATTTTGTTGTGGAGTGTGTGGGGCAGAGAATTCGTGCTTAATTCCTAGATTGTTATAGAAGTTTGTGAAGTTTTCATTCTCAAACTCTCCCCCGTAATCTGACCTTATGCATTTTATCTTTAGTTCCTTTTTATTCAATATTCTAGTGCATAGATTTGTGAATTCAACGAATACGTCAGATTTATTTGCGAGAAAGATTGTCCAACAGAAATGAGAGTATTAATCTATAATAACAAACATGTATCGTTTTCCACCTAGACTACATATACTAAGAGGACCAAATAAATCCATGTGTATAAGTTCTAGTGGTCTAGACGTGGAGATATCAATTTTTCTTTTGAATGTGGTTTTGATAATTTTTTATTTTTTACACGGAGCGCATAAAGACGTCAAACTACCGCTTAATTTTGGAAGTTCGCGAACTAATTTATGTTTTGATAGTTTGACTACTATTTTACCTCCTAAATGTCCTAGTCTCCTATGACAAAGATTTAATTCCTCATTTTTGGTAACTAAGTATTTCAAATCAGATGTAAATATATCTTTAAAACTAACAGTGTAAACATTGTGAGTCCTATAAGCAGTAAGCAATGCATTATTTATTTTAACATCTATGATATTTTAGGTGTTCATAAAGGATTCAAATAAAACGTTCAAGCCTTTATCACAGAGTTGGCTAATTGAAATCAAATTATGCTTAAGTCCATCTACAAACAATACATTTGAAATTGAAAATGCTTTGTTTCCTAGAGTGTCGATTCCAAGAATACGTCCTTTGTTGTTATCCTCAAATGTCAACATGCTACCTTTCTTATTCTCCAGGCTAAGAAACTTGTCTTTATATCTTATCATGTGCATGGAGTAACCAGAGTCCAAGTGCCACACATTCTCCTTGTCCTTATCCTGCCAACATACCTAAAAGGAAAATGAGGGTAAAGATCTGGTTACTCAAGTTGTCCCACTCATATGATAGGTAAAAGACTTTGGTATCCAGATTTACATACTTTTCTTGGAACCTTTGTCACAACCTGCATTTTTCACCACCAATATAGGTGTATCAGAGTAAGGGAAAAATGCACGTCATGATGCCACATTAACAGGGGATAACTGCAGACACTCAGGAAAAAACCTACTTAATCATGAAGAAAGGTTCTTTAAGTTATTTAGAGGTAAAATCAGTTTAAGTATAATTGTTAGTCGTATCCCTCGGCTTAGTGGCTAATCTAGTCCACAAGAAAAGTAGTTAAACGCTACGAAAAATACTTCTTTTACAAAATTAGATATCCTACATGAGTTTAGAGGTTCCAAGAGGACACCTAAAAGTATGCAAGTTCTAAATTTATAGTAGAAGTAAAATTAGATTTTTTTACGGGCATTAAATATAGTGAGTTAACATTTTAAGTTATGCAATACATGCGGTAATAATAGCAATTTTTATACCTGAAAATAACTATCATGCAATCCTAACATAAAACATCCCAAAGAGCAAGTAATCTGCATCCATAGAAAGAAAACAAAGCAGCTAGCAAGTATCCAAAATAACAATCCTGTGGGCATCAACAAACGGACACGAACCCACATACAGTAAAGTATGTCTGAACCAGTAAAACAAAAATAAATAACAATCTACCTCGCTAAGATGAGGCAAACCCCACGGCCAACAGTGCCGCTCAAGCACTCCAAAAACCATCATCGAACTCAGCTACAGCTCTGAACCTGAGGTAGTCCTAAGACAGAACACCTCAGCAAGAAAGTACAAGTGATGGCAAAAATAAAGCCACAAGTACAAAAGTCAAGGGTTACCAACCCAAGACCAAAGAAATGGTACATAAACAAGTACAGTAGCAAGGTACATAGGTAAAAAGAGAAACACTTACGTGAAGCATCACAGAACCACAACACCCCAAATGCACAAGACTATAAGGGGAAAAGGTCAAGATTAAATAATCAGGAGAGAGACAAACCCCTATTAGCCACCTTTGGACAACTCTACCAAAACAAAAATAATACGGGCGAGGCGGTCAACTTATCAGGACACAACCCCAAAGAAAATTTATCCATCTAATTGAGAGGGAGGTTGGATACTCCACCATTCACCGCAAATGCCCAAAAATCTGGTAGAGCCCCACAAAGTACTAATAGGGAGAACAAACGTCAAGGTGGTGAGTTCATCCACTGAAACACCCGCAATAAAGAAAAACCATGAAGTCACACCTCATAATGACCCGAGTTTAGAGCTCAGGGGCACACCACAACCTATACTTGGCATGGGGGCTTGTCTCACCCCATGGCATCGCCACAAAGAAAACCATGATATAAAGCTCAAGACAACAATGGCATATCGGATTCTACTAGCCAATTCTAGATTGAAACGGTTGATCGACCTTTAGGAAGAGTTCACAATCCTAAAAAAAACTCTAACACATCCTACATAATAGTCGAGGAACGGTTATAAGAGTGAGATTCAACCACATCATCAAATCATAGAGCACTTAACAAGGTAAGGTAGCAAAAATAAAGAACATGAAGGTTATAAGTAGAATTAGACAAGGGATCTAAACAGCACTATATAGAGCATGTTATAAAAAAATAATGATAACAAGAAGTTAGAAAATTTCTACAAATCGGGATAAAGAAGGGAAGAGAAGGAGGAAACCATCACTTGCCTTGGTTTCGCCGGAAAAACTTTCCAAATCACTCCTTATCGCAGGTCGGGGCTAAAGAAGACGAGGGAAGTCGAAATCTAACAAAAATGGCCAAAATAGGAGTTAGGGCTGAAAACCCTAACAAGAAAACTCAAGAAATGTTGAAAGTTTTACCACGATGGTGTAGCTCTTGACAAGAGCTTTCCAGATCTATATTCGGTTGAAGATTTCGAGCACCAGAGCTCCGTGGGCGGCCTGGAAGATTCACGAATGGGAGGGAGTCGCCTCTATGGTTTCGGTTCGGTCCGAACGAAAGGAAGAAGATAACGTTTTATTTTCTAATTATCCTTAAGTATCAGAGTATAAACTTATATATATACATGTGTTTATAAATTATTTCGTCTAAACAGGAAGAAAAAACGGACGATTTAAGTGTGGGCGCGCGAACAACAAAAATAGAGGTTTAAGATGGCTTCAAATCGAAAAATGCTCAACATGAAAGTTGTAGATCTCGGCGAGACGAACAAATTTAATGTTAACCATTTTTTTATATGACATCGTTTTGAACCTCAAAATGATGCCCGAATGCAGATAGGAACGGACTACTCGAGAAGGACAGCCGACTACTCGAGAACAAGATTAGAGGTACTCGAGAAGTAGAAAACAGGTTACTCGAGTACTAAAATTCAGTACTCGAGAACAAACATAGAATTACTCGAGATGAACAGTAGAGTACTTGAGTACAAGCCCAGAATACTCGAGAACTAACCGAGAACAGAACAGTATTTTTTTTCCTCTTGAATAGTGATTTTTACAAATATATCCAAAATCAAACTATAAAGATGAATAGTAAAAGATATTTTTGAATAGTGCTTTTAAATTAAAATAATCATATTTATATATTTTTGAACAAGGAAACACGAGTTCAAAACAGAGGCCCAAACACGTGCCAAATTAAATGAAACTCGCACTGTAGGTGAACACTAACGCTACGAACCAAACGTCGAAGTCAAAACCAAAATCCGACGAGCTGTTCCTCAGATATAAATTTTCAAAGTCTACGACGAACATAAATTCTACAAAACTTCGAAAAATCTTCGAGGCTCGAATATCGCTCAGATCGCGACGATAATTGATGTGCAAGTCTAAAATTATTTAACTTAAGTTTTCAAAGCAAAATTTTCCAATTACAACAAGAATTCACGAATTTGGCCGACTCGACGGAACGAACACGAAAATGCCTTAACGGCATTACTCTGTCAACTCAACGTTAAAAGTAATGTCATGACGTCATAAATATGACGATATCAAATCAAATAAAATCATCGAACAAAAATTCGGTGGCGTTACAGTCACTCCCCCTAAGAAGAAGTTTCGTCCAAAAACTTAACACAACTTCAAAACCAAACTAAAAACGAGAAAATCAAACACCATCAAAAATATAGAGACATACCAGGACAAAGAGAAGAGGTGCGGATGAGATTTCCTTTTTCCGACTCCAATTCCCAGGTCGCGCTCTCGATGTCTTGATTTCGCCAGAGAACCTTAACCATAGGGATGGTATTTCTCCGCAACACTCGATCTTGTGAATCTAGAATACAAACAAGTTCTTCTACATACATAAGGTTGGGCTGAATCTGGGGCACCGAGTCGAGGACTTGACGATCATTACGAATACTCTTCCCCAACTGGCTCACATGGAACACATCATGGACACTAGGGAAGGTAGCAGACAACTCCAGCCTATACGCTTAAACTCCGACACGTTCAAGAATCTGAAAAGGTCCCACGTACCGGGGGTCTAACTTGTGGTTTCTTCCAAACCTTTTAACGCCAGACATCAGAAAAACTTTCATAAAAACCAAGTCTCCAACGACAAACTCCACATCGACCCTTCGTCAATTAGCAAACTTCTCATAATGCTCTTGAGCTACACGGAGCTTCTCTCAAATATGAGTTATAGCATAATTCATCTCTTCAAGGGATTCCGGACCTAGCAACGGTCTCTCACCAACTTCAGCCCAAAACAAAGGAGTTCTACAATGCCTCCCATATAAGGCCTCAAACGGGGCCATCTGCAGACTCTATTGATAACTATTATTGTACGCAAACTCCATGTGTCTGAGATGCTCGTCCAAAGTGCCACCGTGATCCAAAATATAACACCTGATCATATCTTCTATGATTTGATTTATTCTTTCTGTTTGACCATTTGTATACGGATGATAGGCGGTGGAATAACTTTAATCGGTACCCAATCTTTCTATTAAACTCTTCAAAAAATGAGACGTAAATCTGGAGTCTCGATCTGATACAATGCTAACTGGCACTTCATGTAATCTGATGACTTTATCAAGGTATAACTCAACTATCTTTTTTATAGAATACCCAATCTTAAAGGGAACAAAGTGAGCACATTTTGTTAATTTATTGACTATCACCAAAACAGAGTCGTGCCCACTGGGAGATTTTGGTAGACAAGTGATGAAATCTATTGAAATACTCTCCTATTTCCAACTTGTAATATCAAGCAGTGTTAATTTACCTCTAGGCCTTCCATGGGCAACCTTAACACGCTGACACGTAAAACATTCTGACACAAACATTGCGATATCATTCTTCATTCCAGACCACCAAACAATTTGCTTTAGATCCTTATACATCTTAGTGGAACCAGGATGGTAGGCTACACTAGAACCATGAGCTTCAACATAAATCTTAGCCTGAATGTCGCCAAAGGCGGGGACGCAAAATCTACCTCGATAATTCAAGGTATCCAACTCATCTAAGGAGAAATCAGGTATCTCTCCCTTCACAGTTCTATTTCAGAGGTATAACAAATCCGAATCATCCTTATGATGTACTCGAGTAAGGGAAATCCAAGAGGGCTCTTCTGCTTCTAAACAAGGAGGCACAGTACTACTCCCAACCTCAATGTACATCAATAGGAATTCTTCCACCAAGGAATGTACAGTCAAATTGAAAAAAAATTTGATCATTCTACTCAAAGCATCGGCTACTACGTTAGCCTTTCCCGGATGATAGAGAATTTCCACTTCATAATCAGCCACATATTCTAACCACTGACACTAGAATAGATTTAGTTCCTTCTGAGTGAAGACGTACTTCAAACTCTGATGGTCCGTATAGATCTTGCAGCATGTGCCATACAATAAGTGTCGCCAAAGCTTCAGCACATAAATTACAACAGAGATTTCCAAATCGTGTGTAGGATAGTTTCTTTCATGAATCTTCAATTACCTTGATCTATACGCAATCACCTTACCATCTCGCATCAAAACACAGTCAAGTCCGATGTGTGATGCATACACATACACAGCATACTCAACTCCTTCAGTAGGTAAGGTTAAAACTGGAGTAGTACATAATCTCTTCTTCAACTCTTAGAAGGCTTCTTCATACTTGTCACTCCAAATGAATGTAGTATTCTTCTGAGTAAGTCTTGTTAGAGGGGTTGACAACACTGAAAATCCTTCAACGAATCTTATATAATAGCCGGCCAGGCCCAAGAAGCTCTTAATATCTTTAGGTGTAGAAGGTCTCTCCCATTCCATCACAGCAAAAATCTTGGTCGGGTCCACGGAAATACCGTCCTTGCTTACAACATGACCCAGAAAGGATACCTGAGATAGTCAGAACTCACACTTGCTCAACTTTGCATATAACTAATGCTTCCTTAGTGTCGACAAAACCAATCGCAAATGCTGAGTATGCTACTCAACATTGCGGGAATACACCAAGATAAAATTTATGAACACAATAACAAATCGGTCCAAGAAGTCATTAAACACCCTATTCATCAAATACGTGAAAGTAGAGGGTGCATTGGTCAAACCAAAAGACATAACCAAAAACTCATAATATCCATGCCGCAAACGGAATGCGGTTCATAGAATATCTGCCTCACGAATTCTCAACTGGTGGTAGTCTGAACGAAGATCGATCTTTGACAATACCGAACTACCACGCAACTGATCGAACAGATCATCGATCCTTGGCAAGGGATATTTATTTTTAATGGTCATCTTGTTCAATTCTCTATAATCGATGCAAAGCCTGATCGATCCATCTTTCTTATTTACGAACAAAACAGGAGCACCCAACGGAGAAGAGCTTGGTCTAATAAAACCACACCTCAATAACTCATCATGTTGAGTACGTAACTCATCCAAATCACGTGGAGCCATACAGTACGGTGCTTTGGCAATAGGACGAGTACCTGGCTTGAGGTCTATAACAAACTCTATTTCCCTCACCGGAGGAAGTCCTAGCAGACAGTCAGGAAAAACATCTAGAAACTCCCGCATCACCGAGATATCCTCAAGACGTGGTGTAACAAAAGCTATTTCCAGAGCAAAAATAGAAAACAAAAATGCCTCGCAACCAGACCCTAGAGCACGATAAGCATGTTCCACAAAAATGATAGGGGAAACCTTGTCCTGAAATCCATTAATGCTCATAGGTTGGTCATTATCCATCCTGAAGTCAAGTCGCTTTGCCTTGCACTGGATGACCGCATCATATCTGGACCGCCATTCCATGCCAAATATCACTTCAAAGTCTGCCAGATCCAATGCCATCAGATATAAAAGGATAGGAAATCGCCTAGGTATATAGGGCATCTCAGAACTCCTTGATTAGATATCACCGAATCACTAGAGGGAAGCTTGACGTTGAAGGAGTCTCCTAATTTATCCACATCTAGACGATATTTATCTACAAACCTCTAAGCCACAAAGGAATGGGTGGCACCCAAATCAAAAAGAACACGCGCCCACCTATTCCGCACCTTAAACTCTCCTAAAACCATAGCTTACATACTTAAACGAACGATAACTAGGGCAACAACGAGAAATAATAAAGATAAATTAAACTGGGGCAAACCAGATATAACTTGCGTAGAGGTTTGAGCTTCCTCCCTAGTCACCACGTTCAGCTTTCCTTTTCCTTTATCCAGGTTTGGTGGCGGCAGCAGAGCCCGAAACGGAGAAGGCTATAATGGAGTCTAAGCTTGAGGGCACGAAGTCTTTAGATGCCCCTTCTGCCCGTACTTGAAACAGACTTTGTCCTCCATCCAACATCAACTCATATTATGTCCCTTCTTAGCACAGTGTGTGCACAACAGATCTTATTTAGGTGCGCCTTGGATGGCGAGCACATGCTGCTATTTCAGCGTGGCAGTCCTCTTGAAGCACCTTTCGAAAGGGTGGATGAAGCGACCACAGAAGATACATACTTCCTTACTTTTCTTCTTCGAAGAAGGGCTAAGTGCCCTGGAGCATCCATCCTCCTCACCTTTTCTCTTATCCTTTCTTGCCGCAGTACCTCGATTCTTGGCATTCTCAATCGCCTCGACCTTTAAAGCGGTTTCCACTGCTTCAGCATAGCTTTCAGCTCGATAAGCACATGCCCATTGCTGGACATCGCTTCTTAATCCTCCGAGGAAACGCTTCACTCTTGCTGCCTCTGAGGCTACCAAATCAGGAGCAAATCTGCTCAGCATACTAAACTTGATCTTATATTTGCTCACAATGAGCTGTCTCTGCTTCAAATGTAGGAAATTGTTCATCAATAAGTCCTGCTCGACCGAGGGTAAGAACTTCTTCAGCAGCATCTTCTTGAAGGACTCCCAAGAATATCCTTCTGCAAAACTTTCCTTTTCTTGAATCCACCAGGTCTTTGCCAGGCCTTTTAGCTAGTAGGCCGCAAGAATCACCTTCTAGGATTCAATAATCCCCGAATACGTAAACATCTCATCCATAGTGATAATCCAATCATCCAAAACCATGAAATCGGCAATCCCGTCATAAGTGAGAGGTCTCAATCACTGGAAATGCGATATAAGGTTCATCTCTGACGGTAACATCACCGGGGGCACCAGAGGAGCAGGATTAGCAAGTACGACCTGACCAGTGGCAGAATCTTGCATTATGGGTTGCTGCGTGGTAGCGGCACACAACAACGACAGAATCTTCGACTGCATCGCAACTAACTGCCTCGATAGAGCTTCATTGCTCTGACGCAAACTCTTGATCAACGCCTCACTCTGTGCACTCAATGACTCACCCTCTGACTGAGGAGTCGACCTCGTCGCAGGACGCTTTGGCAGCATTCTAAAAGACAGCAAACAACACATGAAAATCCTAGCTTACAACTAAGCCACTCAACTAGTTCAGACCATACTTAATGTCACTTGCTTGTACTGCAACTTGCTCTGGGATTTTATAATGATGTTATGATCTACTTAGGATGACATCCTCTCATCCTATTTACTCATGTGCCTATGATATGAATGCAAGAATTCTTCATTCTTCTTTAAAATCATGTGTGTATATGTGTCATCATGTAAACCTTAACTTAGTATGCATGCTTATGCAATGATATGCTATGTATGCAGTGCTATGCAATCTAAAAAGGCCTTAATGCATGCATGAGCGGCGTACACATGAAATGTTATGCATCACATACTACATAAAATTGCATGCAACGAGAAAAGAAAAAGTTTTAATGGGCACCGATGTGATGATGGTTATGCATCCCATACTACATAACCGTCACGTGTTGCCTCCTATGGTGGATCCGTATACAAATACATATTATGCATCCCATACTACATAATATGCCCCATATACTTCTTATCATGCTATGAGTTTAGTGACTAAGCTTCAGTTAGGACGTAATGATGACACATCGGTGTGTGTATGCAAATGAAAGAAGGAAACAAATCAAACGAGATTAGCTGGTTCGACCAACTTGTCAAACCAAACCTCCCTCTGATACCAACCGTCATAAATGCATTTTTCACTGCCAATAAAGGTGTATCAGAGTTAGGGAAAATTACGCGTCATGATGCCACGTCAGCTGGAGATAACTGAAGACGCTCAATAAAAACACCTACTTAATCATGAAGAAAGGTTCTTTAAGTTATTTAGAGATAAAATCAGTTTAAGTATAATAGTTAGTCGTTTCTCTCAACTTAGTGGCTCATCTAGTCCATAAGAAAAGTAGTTAAACGCTGCATAAAATGCTTCTTTTACAAAATTAGATATCCTACATGAGTTTAGAGGTTCCTAGAGGACACTTCAAAGTATACAAGTTCTAAATTTATAGTAGAAAAAAAAGTAGATTTTTTTTACGGTCGTTAAATGTAGTGAGTTAATATTTTAAGTTATGCAATGCATGCGGTAATAATAGTAATTTTTATACATGAAAATAACTATCGTGCAATCCTAACATAAAACATCCCAGAGAGCAAGCAATCCACATCCACATAAAGAAAACTAAGCAGCTAGCAAGTATCCAAAAATAATAATCGTGTGGGCGTCAACAAACCGACACGAACCCACATACAATAAAGTATGTTTGAACCAGTAAAACAAAAATAAATAACAATCTACCTCGCTAAGATGAGGCAACAACCACGGCCAACACTACCGCTCAAGCACTCAAAAAACTAGCATCGAACTCAGTTACAGCTCTGAACCTGAGGCATTCCAAAGATAGAACACCTTAGCAAGAAAGTACAAGTGATGGCAAAAAGAAAGCCACAAGTACAAAAGTCAAGGGGTACCAACCCAAGACCAAAGAAAAGGTACATAACCAAGTGCAGTAGCCAGGTACAAAGGTAAAAAGAGAAACACTTACGTGAAGCATCACGTAACCACAACACCCCAAATGCACAAGACTATGAGGGGCAAAGGTTAAGATTAAACCATCAGGAGAGAGACAAACCCCTATTAGCCACTTATGGTCAACTCCACCAAAACCAAAACAACATGGGCGAGGCAGTAAACTCATCCGGACACAACCCCAAATATAATTTATCTATCTAATTGTGGGGGAGGTTGGATAATCCACCATTCACCTCAAATGCCCAAAAACTCGGTAGAGCCCCACAAAGTACTAATAGGGAGAACAAACGTCGCGGCGGAGAGTTAATCCACTAAAACACCCGCAATAAAGAAAAACCATGAAGTCACACCTCGTAATGACCCGGGTTTAGAGCTCAAGGGCACACCATAACCCATCAATGGCATGGCGACTTGTCTCGCACCACGACATCGCCACGAAGAAAACCATGATATAAATCTCAAGACAACAATGACGCATCGGATTCTACTAGACAATTATAGATTGAAACGGATGATCAACCTTTAGGAAGAGTTTACAATCCTAAAATAATAAAATCTAACACATCCTACATAATAGTCGAGGAACGGTTATAAGAGTGAGATTCAACCACATCATCAAAGCATAGGGCACTTAACAAGGTAAGGTAGCAAAAATCAATAATATGAAGGTTATAAGTAGAATTAGACATGGGATCTAAACATCACTATATACAGCAAGTTATAAAAAAATAATGATAACAAGAAGTTAGAAATTTTCTAAAAATCTGGATAAAGAAGGGAAGAGAAGGAGGAAACCATCACTTTTCTTGGTTTCGCCGGAAAAACTTTCCAAATCACTCCTTATCGCAGATCGGGGCTAAAGAAGATGAGGGAAGTCGAAATCTAACAAAAATGGTCAAAAATAGGAGTTAGGGCTGAAAACCCTAACGAGAAAACTTAATAAATGGGGAAAGTTTTACGATGATGGCGTAGCTCTCGACGAGAGCTTTTTAGATCTATAATCGGTAGATGATTTCGAGCACCAGAGCTCCGTTGGCACCACCGGAAGATTCACGAATGGGAGGGAGTTACCGCTCTGGTTTCGGTTCGGTCCGAACGTAAGCAAGAAGATGATGTTTTCTTTTCTAATTATCCTTAAGTATCAGAGTATAAACTTATATATACACGTGTTTATAAATTATTTTGTCTAAACAGGAAGAAAAAACGGTCGATTTAGGTGCGGGCGCACGGATAACAAAAATAGGGGTTTAAGATGACTTCAAATCGAAAGTACTCAACATGAAATTTGTAGATCTCATCGAGACGAACAAATTTCATGTTAACCATTTTTTTGTACGACACCGTTTTGACCTTCAAAACAATGCCCGAACGCAGACAGGAACAGCCTACTCGAGAAGGATGACCGACTACTCGAGAACAAGATTACAGGTACTCGAGAAGTAGAAAACAGGTTACTCTAGTACTAAAATTCAGTACTCGAGAACAAATATAGAATTACTCAAGATGAGCAGTAGAGTACTTGAGTACAAGCCCAGAATACTCGAGAACTAACCCAGATCTCTCGAGAACAAAAATTGCAGAAAAGTATTTTTGTGTCCTCATGAATAGTGATTTTTACAAATATATCCAATATCAAACTATAGAGATGAATAGTATAAGACATTTTTGAAAAATACTTTAATATTAAAATAATCATATCTATATATTTTTGAACAAGGAAACACGATTTCAAAACGGAGGCCAAACCGAATTAAACGAAACTCGCACCGTAGGAGAACACTGACGCTACGAACCCAACGGCGAAGTCAAAATAAAAATACGACGAGCCGTTCTTGAGATATAAATTTTCAAAGTCTACGGAGAACATAAATTCCACAAAACTTCGGAAAATCGCCGAGGCTCGAATGTCGCTCGTATCGCGACGAAACTTGATGAGCAAGTCAAAAATTATTTAACTTAATTTTCCAACGCAAAATTTTCAAATTACAATAAGAATTCACGAATTTGGCCGACTCGACCGAACGGGCGCGAAAATGTCTTAACATCGTTGCGCCGTCAACTCGACGTTAAAAGTAACATCATGACGTCATAAATATGATGATATCAAATCAAATAAAATCATCGAACAAAAATTCGGGGGCGTTACAACCTTTCCTCAGACATGAGTCGCATGTTTGACCAAACTTTTGATAGTTTGAACATAAGGTATAAGCAGTGGATGATGCCATTTTCGTGTTTCTAGAGATCGTGTTGGAGGATGGGGATAGTCTTCCAGAATTATTGATTTCATTTTGTGATTTTTTATTTAGAGCATTAAACTTAGCTGGAAGTCGGTTACCGCTCGGAGGCAGCGTTGGACTAATGTACCCTAGCAAAACTTTCCATATCCATGACACTATGCTCCTAAGAGCATATTTAGAGATTTTTGCCCAATTCCAAAATTCTTGACATCACAGTTTAGATCATGGATCCTTGCCTTAAGGGCGGTGTTCTTCGTAACTAGCATTACACACGATTTACAAATTGCTTTTTACCTTCTTCTATTCTAGCAAGAGATATTTGAAGCTTTTTCTCCAAGAAATTTTTTTCATTAATTAGATTGTTTATTTTCAAGGATGCCTTGGAGAAACTTTCTTTACCTATTTGATCATTACCACTGCGTGAGAGTACCCTTGGCACTCGATGTTCTCTTTATCGCATTTAATTAATTCATACTTTAGATTTTCTAAGTCCTTTTTTATTTTCTTATTTTCAATTTTGAAGGACTTTTTCTCAAGAATTACGTTATCTAGCTTATCACAAAGATGTTCATAGATTTTAAAGAGTTAATTATAAGAAGGTGGGATTACCTCAGTATTGCTTTGGACACTGGATTCGTTGTCGGACTCATCCTTACTCTTCTCCAAGAGGCACAGATTTGCCTCATCTTCACTACTTGAGCCGGAAGTGCTTGACACATCAGATCTTCGTCTAATGTTAACGACTTCTGTACTTTCTTCCTTTCCTTGTCCAAGTTCTATTTCTCCTTTTCCTCCTTCTAGAGCCTTGGACACTCCCTTATGATGTGTCCAGGCTTATGGTAGTGGTAGCACTCTAGTAGAAATTTCTCATCATCACTCTCTTTCTCCTTCGATAGTTTGTTCCACCTCTTCTTCTCTTCAACACCTCTCTTCAGAAACTTCTTGAACTTTCATTGCCTCTTGGGATTCTTCATGAATCTTTTGAATTCTCAAACATAGAGGCTTTCTTCAACTTTTTCTTCGGACTCTTTAGCAACCTTCCACTCTTTTGCGGCCTTCAGTGCCAATCCCTTGTTTTTTATTTCCCTACAATACTCCTCAGCTTGTAACTTTAGTTCAAGATCACGGGTCTTCAAGTTTACAATGAGGTTGTCTATCTCCAGGGTGGTGATATCGTGTGATTTAGCAATCACTATCACCTTCAGGTTGAATCGTGGAGGCAAAGCTCGCATGATCTTCCTCACCAAGTCTCCATTTGCTTATGTCTTCCTGAGAGATCCAGAGGGGTTGACACTCGTGGTGAAACGTGTAACACCCCGATTTTTCCAGATCTTGAGCCTCTGGAAGCTACCATACAGCGATAGGTAGCTATCACCCAGCGATAGCCTTGTTTCGTCAAATCCAGGCATTGAGAGCGCTGAGTAGCTAGGCAATGAGTGGTACCATACGGCAGTAGGATTCTACCACGCGGCAATAGCTCATGAAGCGTTAAGTGAAAAGCATTGAGTGGCTATCGCGCGGTGGTAAGGCTAATGCTAGTGATAGCATTTTTCTTCCCAATGGGACCGACGGCTCGGGAACCTACCGTGGCACGGTAGGTAGTTATCGCTCGGCGGTCGCAGACGGGAGCAGTTCCGTCATTTGGCATTTTGGCCGTCCGATTTCTCTTAGGATTTGATCTTATGGCCAAGGATGCTCCACCCAAAGGGCATATAAAGGGCTAAAATGTTCTAAACCTTCATTCTCTTCTCTTTTGAAGTGGGAGTTAGGGTTTGAGATCAAGAGTTTGGAGGAGGAAGAAGGTCTTTCTCCACCATTGACGAAGCTTCGGGGCTCCGATCGTCGATCTGAGACCAGATCTATTGAGTGGACTTGAAGGTGCACATTTTCATCCGTGCAAATCAAGTTTTTCATTACAAGGAAGAGGAGTCGTAAGGAAACGACATTTATCCTCTTGGTCTTTAGGATGCGTGCATGGCATCCATTCTTTTCTTGTTCTCTTTCAAGCATATAGGCATCGAATTTCACGAATGAGAGGGGTTCGGGTTGCCATGTAATAGTTTTACTTTCAAGACTACCTAAACACCTAGAGGGGGGAGGTGAATAGGTTCTAATTCTTGCTTTATTTAATGCAGAATATAACCTCAATGCTGTAATATAGAACAGAAAATTCTGCAGCAAACTCAGCACACACAATCACAGATTCTACAGCCACAATTCACAGATTACACACAGAATTTATATTGGTTCCCCAAGGTCTGGGTACATCCACTTTCCCCCTTCACCTATCTAGCAGTTTGCTAGATTCGGCCTAACTTCTTCCTTTAACTCAGATCCTATAGCTTAAAATCCAGAAGGATTCCTACAACTCAGAACCCTATAAGGTTCCTACAACTCAGGCTAACAAGCCCTACCTCAGCATTGCCACAAGGCCTACAACTCAGAGAATACCTTCTCCTATAACTCAGGCATAAACAGCCCTACTACTCAGAGAACAAATCTCCTACACTCAGCCTTTATAAAAATAGGCTTACAACTCAGATCTATGAATAGATCCTACAAAATTTGATAAGTAATTTTTATAATCTCTTACCCATGTTGAGAGAGAAGGGATAAGAACTTTCTTGATCAGCTTCTTGAAGAGTCTGATGGCTGAAATTAACTTGATCTTAGCTTTCTTCAAAGCTTCTTGAATCTGAACTTAGTTGGGTTGATTTCCTTTGAATATCACTGACTGGCAGCTTCCTCCTTAGATTCTAGAAATAGATCTGAATCTTCTTGACAAAATAGTTCAGTATCTTCTTCTTGAAAGACCAGTGATTGTATCCTTCTTAACTTCAAATAGCAGGAACTCTCTCTTCCCAAACCTCTTGAAGATACTTCTGAATTCTTGATTCAATTCAACTTAGACTGAAACTGAGTGGATGATCACTTTAGAATGTCTTCTTAGATCTTCTCACGAAGATCTTCTTCTTTGTGACTTGTACTTTCTTGATCAGAGATCAATCTCTAATTGTGTTAGTGGTTACAATTAATTATATCTCCTTCTTCTGAATCCATCTATTTATAGACTTCATCCATGGTAACCGGCTAATCCGGTTTATAACTAACTTCTGACAAGTCTGACAGCTTCAGTGAACCTGTTGTAACTCACAGTTGTCAAGTCATCAAACAGATCTTAAGCCTTTGTCTTTGTCAGCAAAGTGTCGAGTCTGTCTGTCATAAAGTGTCGAGACCATCTGTCAATATGTGTCGAGACCATCTGTCAATATGTGTCGACATAAGTGACTTAAGTGTCGACACAGACTTTGGTGGTGTCAATATAGCTGCCTTGATGTCGACACAGCTTCTTTATACTGCAACTTGAGAATGTGTCGACATTGATTATTTGTGTCGACACAAATACTTCACCATTCATCAGCAATCAACTTGGTCTAGACTCAGCTGTATGTCGACACAAGTCCTGTGTGTCGACACAGTTGTTATAGACATAGAATTTGTGTGTCGACACTACCTCCAGGTGTTGACACAGTTGTTGTAGACATAGAACATAGTGTGTGTCGACACTCCCTTAGGGTGTCGACACAGTTGTTGTCGACTCTGCCTCTGTGTGTCGACACAGCCTCCCGGTGTCGACACAGTTGATGTCGACTGACTATTTCTGTGTGTCGACGCTGCCTCTCGGTGTCGACACAAATTCACTGAGGTGTCGATACAGCCATTTCCAAGTGTCGACACAATCTTGTTGAAGTGTCGACACAGCTTCCTCAGGTGTCGACACATGGACTTAGAAATTTTTCTTTGCATTTTAGCACATTCTTAACCTGCACATATAAACTTAAAAAAACATCAAATACACCTTGATGTATATCTTTGAGCTAAGTTTGACTTGTCCAAATCAGGTACACATTTTCCAATGTACCCAACAATCTCCCCCTATTTGGAGAAGTCATAACCCTTTAGACAATGATATACACCACTTAGAAAATAAACATGATGATGTATATAAGCATTATATTACAGGGAACTATATAAACAAAACACATATCATAGTTACATCACAGAATAAAGATATAAAAGTAAATGATCACAGAACAATGTTTTGTATATTAACTCAAAAATTTTTGTTACAAGTTGTTTACATTGATTGCTTTAACAAACAAACAATTACATAGTTCTTGAACAAAAAAACTAGTAAAACTAAGACTAAGGCTGGGCTGGCTCATTCATGACTATCCCTTTTCCAGATATTATCTGAGCCTGAACAGGAGGTTCTATATCTTCCAAGGGCTTTTTGCATTTCAAATCAGTCTTTTTTTGTTCCTCAGTCTTGATCCTTTGCCTTTCAAAATAATGAAAAGGCTTTGGAAAGTACTTGCTTGGCTCCTGAGCATCAGGAGGTAGCTTCCCACTCTTAGCCTTTCTCCTGTGTTGAAGTATGGCTTCTTGTCTGGCTTCATACTTTTGCCATTCTTGCTCATTGTACCATTTACCCCTTTCATGTACTTGGTCTTTGACAGCTTTCCATGTAGTTAATACTATATTCCTTGATGTGGGGCTCCACTGCTCAAAGTCTGGCTTTAACTACGCTTGCTCTCTTAATCTTTTCTTTGATAACTGAGCATCTTGCTGAGCTTTGCTAACAGCATCTAGCATATCTACCTTTTCAAGAATAACATTTGTAACTTCCTGTGGAGGGCTGTACATAGGCTGCACTTGCTGATGTATCATGTCAAGATCTGGAGGGGGGTAAATAACTTGGGCAACCTCAGGTTGATTACCTTCAAGTAGAATTGGTTGCACCCCTGACTCAGCCATATTATCATCATCACACAAGGGTGGATATCCAAGAGTTACTCTAATGCTATTGGTTACCCATTTGGTATGAGCAGAGCCAGCATAGACTAACACCCTCTCCCCCTTTATGACTTCTCTAGCCACATGCTCTATCAAGTCATCTTTCTGAAATCTAATTTGTCCATCCAGATAGTTGATTCCATCTTTAAAGAATGTCTTTAATTTTAGGAGCTGATCAGAGATAGTTTTCTGAGATGTTGAAATAGCGGACTTAACAGAATCCAATGCCTCTTTTAGCTTCTGATCAAATTCTTCTTTTTCCTTATTCCTAGCTTCAATCATTGCAACAACAGTATTTGTAAACTCAGTGACTATGACATTATGAGATTCTGTCGGATTGTCATTCATTCTTATCTGATTTTCAAGGACATAGCCTTGTTTGACAGCCATCTCATCCACTTGCTTCTTTATTTCTGCTTGTTGCTTTGCAAGAAATACCACAGCATTGCCTCCCTTGTGGAAGCTATATGTCATCTCTTTTTTATTCTGATTAACTTCAAATCTTATAGATTTTATATCTTGTGCCAGATAAAATTGAAGAGCCTTATGTCTTTCATCCACATACTTTTCAAGAGCCAATCTCTGCTCATCCAATTTAACTTGTAAATCCACCAAAAGTTTGTTGTAATCAATTTCAGGTGCTGGTTTGGAAGAAGTAGCTTGTAAAGCTTTCTTGTAGCTTGTAAAGCCTTCTTATAGCTTTGAATTTTTCTCTTAAAGACCATTAATTTTCTCTTCTTTTCCTCCCTGGCTTCTTCATGCTCAGACTCTGAAGAACTGTCAATATTAAACCTCTCTTGAGGAGTGGAAGAAATATCTTTCTCAACTCCATTATGCTCTTCCTCAATATCAACCTGCTCCCCCTCAACCCTTACTTGCTCCCCCTCAAATCTTAGGGTCTCCATTTTATCTGCTTCTCCTCCAAGATCAGGAAATAACTCTTCAAGAGTGAATTCTTATTGTGTGAGAGTAGGAGATTGTACTTTCTCAACAGCAGCAGCAACTCCAGAAATATCAAGATCAGTTTGAGGAATAATGTCCTCAGATAAATTGATTCTTTCTTCCTCTTGCACTTGTTCAGAATTTGTCTCCCCCTGCAAATGTGCAGTAATTGGCTCCCCCTGCACCTGTGCAGATATAGTCTCTTCTTGGACTTGGATAGTCACAGTCAGATCCTGAACTTGTGCTCTAACTTGCTCTTCCTGGTCTTGTGCATCTTCATGACCATGCTCAGGCATCTCTTTTGAAAGAAATCTATCCCATCTAGAGAATAACCTTATGTCCATTCTCCTCATGTGGTTAATCTTTGATCCAGGAATCTGTTGCATTACCTCTGGAATTATTCCAGCCAGGTACAGACTCATGATCCTAGCCAAGTTTGGCTTCTTGATTCCTTCTATAATCTTATCAAACAGTACTGCAGACCAATTGTTTTGAATTTTAAATATTACCCTTATCATCAGGCTGAACATATAGGCTGATATCCTATCATGGCCACCTAGTTTACATAAGATCACTTTACCTATTATTTCAGACAGAAATTTTCCCTGATGATTCATTCCCTTCCTGTTTATGGCAGATCCTATTTTTATGGTTGGATCCTATCCACACCATTGAAGCGCCTCCCTGGTCCTTGTGCCTGGCAACTCTTCCTCCTCATGTATTCTAGGAAGATGGAGAATCCTGCTCAACCTTTTCTGAGATAGCTTGACTTTTTCTCCATGTACAGTGGATTTGATCTTCAAACCAGTTGAGTCCAGTGATGCAGCAGTATAGAACTCGAATACTTCTTTCTTCCATATCTTAGTAGGTTAAGAGACAAGATATTCTAATCCGTTTTCTACAAGAAGTGAAATGACCTGTTTGATCTCTGAGTCGGCATCGTCTAATGCATGCCTAACCAACTCATATCCTTCATTGACGTTGTCTTCAACCTTGGGCGCCATTGGAATGAAGAGAAAGCTTGGTTGGAGAGAAGAGAGATTGTAGACACAAGGTTTTTATCTTGAAACCCTGGTGAGCATGTCGACAGAATAAGTTCTTGACCTATTTATACCCTTCTAATCAAAGAAGGTCAAAATGCGGGCAAAAACTGTCTAAAAGTGTCGACACTGTTAAAACGTGTCGACACAAACTTCTATTGTCTCGACCACGTCGTGGACTACTATGTGTAGACACCAATTGATGATATGTCGACACTGGAGATACTTAGTAGTTCATCAGAAATTCTGTGTCGACTATTATTACAAGTGTCGACACAAAATCTGTAAGTGTCGATACCATTACTCTGGTTGTGTCGACACTACATTTCTGGATGTGTCGACTCTTTGTCCCTTAGGTGTCGACACTTTTACTCTGTGTCGACATAAATTTCCTGAATTGTCGACATAACTTTTCTGTGTCAACACAATTTCCCTGAATGTGTCGACACTATTTTACTTAGCCAATTTTTGGAAAACTAACCTATGGTCAGCATTCCTAATTCAATTTTATATCTAATGAATTTAGTTTCATCCAAAGGCTTAGAAAATACATCTGCAATTTGATAATCAGTTTTAACAAATTCTAATGAGATGTCTTCTTTTTCTACATGTTCTCTAAAAAATGGTATTTTATCTCTATATGCTTAGTCCAACTATGTGAAACTGGATTGTTTGCAATAGAAATCGCATTTTTAGAATCACACAATAAAGGTGTTCTATTTACTTGAATACCATAGTCCCTGAGCTGATGTTGAATCCACAATAGCTGTGCACAGCAACTTCCTGTTGCCACATTTCAGACTCAGCTGTGGATATTGTCATACTAGTCTGCTTTTTACTGCTCTAGGATATCAATCTTCCTCCCAAGAATTGGCCTGTACCTGTAGTACTTTTTTTATCTTCTCTATAGCCTGCAAAATATGCATCTGAATAACCTGTTAGTAGAAAATCTCCATTCCTAGGGTACCAAAGGCCTAGATTAGGTGTGCCCTTTAGATATCTCAAAATCCTCTTGACTGCAGTATAATGTGATTCTTTAGGGCATGCTTGGTACCTAGCACAGACACATGTTGCAAATATAATGTCTGGTCTACTAGCAGTGAGATATAATAGAGAGCCAATTATTCCTCTATACAAAGACTCATCTACAGGTTTACCTGCATCATCTTTGCATATAGGCATACTTGTTCTCATAAGAGTTCTCATGCGAGAGGATGATTCCATACCATACTTTTTAATTAACTCCTTTGTGAACTTAGACTAGGATATGGACAAGCCATCATCAGTCTGTCTTACTTGGAGTCCCAAGAAGAACTGAAGTTCCCCCATACTGCTCATTTCAAACTTCCCTTGCATAAGTTTGGCAAACTTCTTGCAAAGGTTGTTCTCTGTAGATCCAAATATTATGTCATCTACATAGATCTGAATTAAGATTATCTTACCTTTAGATTCCCTTAGGAATAGAGTTTTGTCTATTTTACCTCTTGAGAATTTGTTATCAAAAAGGAAAGTAGACAGGGTTTCATACCAAGCCCTTGGGTCTTGCTTTAACCCATACAATGCTTTCCTAAGTCTATAGACATAACCAGGTTTAAGAGAATCTACAAAACCTGATGGCTGCTTAACATAGACTTCTTCTTTTAGATCACCATTCAGGAATGCTTATTTCACATCCATTTGGTATACCTTGAAGCCATGATATGCTGCATAGGCAAGGAACATTCTGATTGCTTCCAGTCTTGCTACTATGGCAAATGTTTGATCAAAGTCTATTCCCTCTTTTTGTCTGTATCCTTTTGCAACCAATCTTGCTTTATTCTTCACAATAACTCCATACTCATCCAAATTGTTCCTAAAAATCCACTTTGTACCAATGATGTTGTGGTCTTTTGGTTTAGGAACCAACTCCCAGACCTTGCATCTTCTAAACTGATTAAGCTCCTCTTGCATAGCTGATAGTTTTACTTTCAAGACTACCTAAACACCTAGAGGGGGTGAATATGTACTTTTCCTTGATTTAACTAAAGGCAGAATATAACCGCAGTTCTTTGAATAAATCAGATATTTCTATAGCTAACACAGCACAACAATCACAATTATACACACATCACAGATTGCACATAGATTTATAGTGGTTCCCCAAGTTATGAGTACATCTACTTTCCCCCTTCACCTATCTAGCAGTATGCTAGAGTCGGCCTAACTTCTTCCTTTAGCTCAGAATCCAGAAGGATTCCTACAACTCAGAACCCTATAAGGTTTCTACAACTCAGGCTAACAAGCCCTACCTCAGCCTTGCAACAAGGCTTACAACTCAGAGAATACCTTCTCCTACAACTCAGGCATAAACAGCCCTACCTCAGCCTTGCCACAAGGCCTACAACTCAGAGAATACTTTCTCCTACAACTCAGGCATAAACAGCCCTACCACTCAGAGAATAAATCTCCTACACTCAGCCTTTATAAAATAGGCTTACAACTCAAGTCTATGAATAGATCCTAAAGAATTTGATAAGGAATTTTGTAATCTCTTACCCCTGTTGAGAGAGAAGGGATAAGAACTTTCTTGATCAGCTTCTTGAAGAGGCTGATGGTTGAAATCAACTTGATCTTAGCTTTCTTCAAAGTTTCTATAATCTGAACTTAGTTGGGTTGATTTCCTTTGAATATAACTGACTGGCAGCTTCCTTCTTAGACTTCAGAAATAAATCTAAATCTTCTTGACAGATTAGTTCAGTATCTGCTTCTTGAGAGACCTGTGAATGTCTCCTGCTTGTCTTCAAATGGCTGGATCTCTCTCTATCCAAACCTCTTGAAGATACTACTGAATTCTTGATTGAATTCAACTTAGACAAGATCTGAATAGAAAACTACTTCAGATCGTCTTCTTAGATCTTCTCACAAAGATCTTCTTCTTTGTTACTTGAACTTTCTTGATCAGAGCTCAATCTCTAATTGTGTTAGTTGTGACAATACTCCTTCTTTTCTATGTATATGTATCTTTTTTCTTCTGAATCCATCTATTTATAGACTTTATACATGGTAACCAGCTGATCCGGTTTATAACTAACTTCTAACAAGTCTGACAGCTTCAGAAAACCTGTTGTAACTCACTGTTGTCAAGTCTTCAAATAGTTCTTGAGCCTTTGACTCTATCAGCAAAGTGTCGAGACCATCTGTCAATATTTTTCGACACAAGTGACTTAAGTGTCGACACCGACTTTGGTGATGTCAACAAAGCTGCCTTGATGTGGGCACAGCTTCTTGACACTGTATCTTGAGAATGTGTCGACACTGATTATTTGTGTCGACACAAACACTTCACCATTCATCAGCAATCAACGTGGTCAAGAATCAGCTGTGTGTCGACACAAGTCATGTGTGTCGACACAGTTGATGTAGACTCAGAACATAGTGTGTGTCGACACTGCCTCCAGGTGTCGACACAGTTATTGTCTACTCTGCCTCTGTGTGTCGACACAGTCTCCTGGTGTCGACACAGTCGATGTCGACTATAATCTTCTGTGTGTCGACACAGCCTCCCGGTGTCGATAAAAATTCACTGAGGTGTCGACACAGCCATTTCCAAGTGTCGACACAATCTTACTGAAGTGTCGACACAACTTCCTCAGGTGTCGACATATGGACTTAGAATATTTTTCTTGCATTCTAACACATTCTTAACCTGCACATATAAACTCAAAATAACATCAAATACACCTTGATGTATATCATTGAGCTAAGTGAGGCTTCTCCAAATCAGGTACACATTTTCCAATATACCCAATAATAGCATTAATCCAGTGTTGGTCTTGGATAGCTTCTTCAAATTTCATTGGCTCCAGTTGAGATAGAAAACTTGAGTGCAGGACTGTATTTAGATTTCTACTTCTGGTTTGCACTCCATGTCTTGGATCACCAATAATCTGATTTGCTGGATGATCCTTTAGATGTCTTACAGCTGGAGGTAGAATTCCTTCTGGCTGAACACCTCTAGCTTCATTATTATGCTGCACCTCTTGGTTGTCATCAGCTTTTAGAGAGTCTTGTACTCCCCCTGGACAGTAGCCATCATTTTCCAATCCTTCATCTGCAGTTGAGCCTTCTGCAATGGAAAGCTTGTCCATTCTATTGCTTATACCTGTTGGACTACATGAACTACAAGGCAACTCACTGTTTATTAATCTAGTTTCATCAAATACAATATGTACAGATTCTTCTACAACCTGTGTAATCAAGTTGTAGACCCTATAAGCCTTACTATTGTTGATGTACCCAACAAATATCCCATCTTAGGATTTGGCAGCAAACTTAGTTAGATAAGACTTGCCATTATTAAGGATATAACACTTGCAACCAAAGATTCTAAAATAGGATAGATTTGGTTTTCTACCTTTCATGATCTCATAGGGAGTCTTTTTGTGGTACTTGGTGATAGAAGCCCTATTGAGCACATGACATGCAGTGTTTACTATGTCAGCCCAGAAATATTCTGGGAGAGAAGTATCACTCAATAGAGTTCTACCAGCTTCAATCAATGTCCTATTCTTTCTTTCAGCAATACCATTTTGCTGAGGTATTCTAGGTGAGGAGAATTCTTGAAAAATCTCAAACTCTTCACACAATCTTGTCATACTTTCAGATTGAAATTCAGTGCCATGGTCACTTCTGATTTTTACCACTGTACTGTCTAGTTCATTCTGAATTTGTCTGACAAAATTGTGTAAAACACTTGGGGTTTCAGATTTCTGTCTTAGAAAGAACACCCAGGAATATCTAGAATAGTCATCTACAACCACAAAAGTGTAGACCTTCTTACCTAGACTATGAACTGGCATAGGACCAAAAAGATCCATATGTAAGAGGTATAGACACCTCACTGAATCCTTGTTTTCAAGGCTATGAAAGGAGGATTTTGTCTGCTTTCCCTTTTGATAAGCTGAACATATCCCTTCCTTTATACACTTTACTTGAGGACCATTCCTCACTAACTCTTTGCTAAAGAGTTGGCCAATTATTTTGTAGTTAAGATGAGCCAGCCTCTTGTGCCATTTGACACAATGAGATGCTTTCCCATCAGCTACAAGATAAATAGGAGAACCTTTGTTCTCACTCTCAAAATCAAGACAATAAACATTTCTCTTTCTATATCCTGTCAAAATGATCTTTTGATCACTTGACCTTTTGATATGACATCCATTCTTAACAAATGAAATTTCATATCCTAGATCACTCAGCTGACTTATACTTATTAGGTTGTGTTTCAAACCTTTTACATAATCCACTTGAGTGATGGTAATTCTGTTGGAAGAGATGTTACCAAATCCTTTGATGATTCCTCTTTTAGATCCACCAAAGATTACTTTAGGCCCATCCTTTATAGGTGTGTACTCCTTCAGTAGCCCCTTTGTTCCAGTCATGTGCCTGGAACATCCATTGTCCAAGTATCATATAGGGGTATGGCAACCTGGACTTTCCTGCAATACAGAATTACTTTCCCTTAGAACCCAAGTAAGTCTTTGGTCCTTGGTTCAAGTTAGCTTCCTTCATATCAAATCTACCAACAACTCTTCTAACTGGTAGACTGTTGTTCTTCCTGACACTTATGTTATGCCAGCAGTCTAAGGCAAAATGGCATATCTTTCCATAGCACCAACATTCATACTTATTGTATCTAGATCTAGATACATTTTTGACAGAAGAATTTCTGTTCTGTGCTTGTGTTGCTGCAGTTATACCCACTGGTTTCTTATAACCATGGGATTTATTAACATGGGCTGACTTATTGGCATTAACACCCTTGTTATTCAAAACATCAGTCTTATTATGACCATGAATATTTTCAAGATCATATTTGTTAGAAGGCACTTGTACCTTTCTAAACATTACAGGTACTTTAAAATTTACTGGCTGGACTAGTGCTTTGCCTTTTCTCTTGAAATGGTCAGCCCTTGTGTTACCTTTAAAGCCTATTCCTTCCTTACCATTTTGAGCCACAAACTCATCTATTAAGGGTAAGACATATTTTGGCTTGGAGTAACTAGCCACCAAATCTTTCTCCTTTTGAAGTCTGACTTCCAAACTTTTAATTAGATCAGTTTTATATGTGATTGTACCCATCTGAATAACAGTAATTGTTTTTAGCTTGGCAACCTCATTCATTTTCTGATCCAATTCTTTCTCTAAGCCAGATGCAGTCATCTTAAGATCTGCAATTTCCTTAGCATGAGTTTTGGCCAGGTTCTTGCTTTTCTTTAGAGCCTGCAATAAGTCCCCATATTCATCTATCATCTGATGAATATCTCCTTCAGATTCAGAACCATCCATATCACTTGATGCAGATGTAGCTGACTTTGTGCCAGTACTACAAAATGAATTATTAGACAAACATTATACCTTACTGGGACCAGGCTGATCCTGGCACTTGTTGTCTTCTGATTCAGCCATCAGTCCCATGCACTGATGGTCTTCTTGTTCATAGATGGAGTTCAGCAGTTGCATAAACTCATCTTCTTCACTAGCTGCATACAGTCAAATTTATGCTTCTGCTTCAGATTCTGATTCTGAGGAGGATTGATCTGTAAGACTCTTCTCCTTCTTAACAACAAAGGATTTCTCCTTCTTGCCCTTTTGTTGAGTATTCTTTCTATCTACTGACTCCTTCCTCTTTTCTGGACACTCAGCCACCACATGTCCGGGCCTATTGTAGCAATAGCAAACAATTTTTGATGTTGTAGCTTTGCTGGGCTTGGACCTGCTCTTTTCCTTTTTTGATGATTTTCTCTTTTGATAGTAGTCATCAACTGGCTGTGATGTGAAGGGTCTTGATTTCCACTGTTTCTTCTTTAAGAACCTCTGAAACTGCCTTGTAAAGGCAGCAAAATCTGCATCTGAATCACTGCTATCTGAGTTCTGATTGTCTGAATTCTCTGAGATAACTTCAGCAACTTCCTTAGGTGGTGATGAAGATATCCTTCTATTCTTTCTAGTGGCTTCAACCTTGAAGGCCACAAACCTTTCTCTATGCTCTCCATTTGTATTTCTTTCTTCCTCCTTCCAAGCCATTAGTTGCATTTCATATGATAGCAACTTTCTAAATAAGGTTGGAGTAGAAATGTCTGCTAGTTTGGCCACTTCTCTAATGGCCCAAATCTTGGTATCCCAATCCTTTGTCAAGAATCTCAGGAATTTGTCATTCAGCTCATATGTACTGAAGACCCTTCCATAGGACATTAGTTCATTCACTATCCTGTAGAATTTCTTGTAGCATTCAGATATGTTATCAGACTTCCCTTGTCTGAAACTCTCATATTCTTGATTGAGCATAGACTTTCTGTCTTGTCTAACTTCTTCAGAACCCTCCATATAGACAATCAAAGTGTCCCATATTTCCTTGGAGGTTTTGCAGTGAATCAAATTTTGGAAAGTAGAATAATCTATGGCACTCACTATGATATTCTGAGCTCTTTTATCCATAGTTGCCAGTATAATCTAATCCTTAGTCATTTCAGAAAAATCCTTGGGAGTTCTCTGATTTTCATCTAGAGCAGACACATTCATTGGGATATATGGACCTTCTTTTACTGTGATATATATCCTTGGGTCAGAAGCCTCCATAAACAATCTAACCCTTTCTTTCCAGATTCCAAAAATCTCTTTCCTGCAGATGGGTAATTTCATTGACCCTAGTTCCTTGTGATTCTCTCCAGAACCCATTTTCTTGATTCTTGATTCTGCCTTAGGGATCTAACTCAGACTGTTAAGTCCTTCTTTGAGTAACCTCCCTCTGATACCACTTGATAGTTTTACTTTTAAGACTACCTAAACACCTAGAGGGGGGGTGAATAGGTTCTAATTCTTGATTTAACTTAAAGCATAATATAACTACAATGCTGTAATATAAAACAGAAAATTCTGCAGCAAACTCAGCACACACAATCACAGATTCTACAGCTACACAATTCATAGATTGCACACAGAATTTATAGTGGTTCCCCAAGGTCTGGGTACATCCACTTTCCCCCTTCACCTATCTAGTAATGTGCTAGATTCGGCCTAACTTCTTCCTTTAACTCAGATCCTACAGCTCAGAATCCAGAAGGATTCCTACAACTCAGAACCCTATAAGTTTCCTATAACTCAGGCTAACAAGCCCTACCTAAGCCTTGCCACAAGGCCTACAACTCAGAGAATACCTTCTCCTACAACTCAGGCATAAACAGCCCTACCACTCAGAGAACAAATCTCATACACTCAGCCTTTATAAAAATAGGCTTACAACTCAGATCAATGAATAGATCCTACAAAATTTGATAAGGAATTTTTATAATCTCTTACCCCTGTTGAGAGAGAAGGGATAAGAACTTTCTTGATCAGCTTCTTGAAGAGGCTGATGGCTAAAATCAACTTGATCTTAGCTTTCTTCAAAGCTTCTTGAATCTGAACTTAGTTGGGTTGATTTCCTTTGAATATCACTGACTGGTAGCTTCCTCCTTAGATTCCAGAAATAGATCTGAATCTTCTTGACAGAATAGTTCAGTATCTACTTCTTGAGAGACCAATGATTGTCTCCTTCTTGACTTCAAATAGTAGGAACTCTCTCATCCCAAACCTCTTGAAGATACTTCTGAATTCTTGATTGAATTCAACTTAGACTGAAACTGAGTGGATGATCACTTCAGAATGTCTTCTTAGATCTTCTCACGAAGATCTTCTTCTTTGTGACTTGCACTTTCTTGATCAGAGATCAATCTCTAATTGTGTTAGTGGTGACAATTAATTATATCTCCTTCTTCTTAATCCATCTATTTATAGACTTCATCCATGGTAACCGGCTGATCCGGTTTATAACTAACTTCTGACAAGTCTGACAGTTTTAGTAAACCTGTTGTAACTCATAGCTATCAAGTCATCAAACAGATCTTGAGCCTTTGTCTTTGTTAGCAAAGCATCGAGTCTGTCTGTCATAAAGTGTCGAGACCATCTGTCAATATGTGTCGAGACCATCTGTCAATATGTGTCGACATAAGTGACTTAAGTGTCGACACAGACTTTGGTGGTGTCGACATAGCTGCCTTGATGACGACACAACTTCTTGATACTGCAACTTGAGAATGTGTCGACACTGATTATTTGTGTCGACACAAATACTTCACCATTCATCAGCAATCAACTTGGTCTAGACTCAGTTGTGTGCCGACATAAGTCCTGTGTGTCGACACAGTTGTTGTAGACACAAAAATTGTGTGTCGACACTTCCTCCAAGTGTCGACACAGTTGTTGTAGATATAGAACATAGCGTGTGTCGACACTGCCTCCAGGTGTCGACACAGTTGTTATCGATTCTGCCTCTGTGTGTCGACACAGCCTCCCGGTGTCGATACAGTTGATGTCGAATGACTATTTCTGTGTGTCGACACTGCCTCCCGGTGTCGACACAAATTCACTGAGGTGTCGACACAGCCATTTCCAAGTGTCGACACAATCTTGCTGAAGTGTCGACACAGCTTCCTCAGGTGTCGACACATAGACTTAGAAATTTTTCTTTGCATTTTAGCACATTCTTAACCTACACATATAAACTTAAAATAACATCAAATACACCTTGATGTATATCATTGAGCAAAGTTTGACTTATCCAAATCAGGTACACATTTTCCAATGTACCCAACACCATAGTTCAAGAGGAACCACCGGGTCGATTGTGTCCATCCCCGACATGATATTGCATTAGAATTGCACTCCATTAGTGGATTAGGCATTGTGGGTGAAGCTATAGTCAAGACTACTAGTCTGACTCGGTGATGTTGCATAACGAGCCTTAAAGATTTTGTTAAATATCCGTTTGCGGCAAGATGTTGTTTGTGATGATTGTCCCCCCTTGTTTTCGTGTGAGTACGAATGGTGGTTTAGGGCAGGAAAGGCTTTTAATTGTGATGTGCTAAGGAACGACTTTCTCTCTATGGTTCGCTAGCTAGCCTGTGATGTTTCAAAGTCACGTGTGGAGAGTGTCCTGGAGAGACAAGTCCCCTTCTGTGAAAATAACGAGAATTACTAAGCTTTGGACAAGCCTGGATGATGGCAGTCGAGTCCTGCTGTGTCTCCTTCAGTGGACTTTGTCCCGATTTAGAGCCAGGCTTGGGTCGTCACAAGTGGGTGGGTTCTAGCAAGGGTTCTTAGCATCAGTTTATGGTTTGTGAGACAGAATCCTGACGTGAGAAGTCAGAGCTTGCAGGCAAGCCCGAGTTTTGAGACCCACGAGCGGGTGGGGCCTAAGAAAGAGTTCTGTATTGAGGCATGTATGCCATTAGGGGAAATCGGAAGTACCCGATTGTTGATGCATGATAATGTGTTAGATTTGTACGTTATAGAGTGCCTTGGGTGATGCCCAGGTTTGCATACATGCTGCATTACTATATGCTCAGCATAGAAACATATTCGTTGTATGTGACAACCAAACCTGTATTATTGTTTTCTATGTTTATGTATATTTGCATACGAAGTGCTGACCTGTAGGGTGATGGAGTGCCCTGGGGTCCGCTAGGGATGGACGAGAGAAGATGTGTTGGTTACACAGTTGAGGTCAATCTTTGCTGACCCATGTTACTCCATTTGATTACAGGGCAAGGATCGCAAGCGGGAGTAAGCTCACTGGCCAAAAATTCCTAAGCCTCATGAAGTGATCTCTTTGTTTGGTAACTCTTTTTAGGTGAATATTATGCTTAGTGCACTATGAATCCGAATTACATGCCGAGGTAGCTGGCCTAGGAGTGCTTTTGCACGTTGATATATTATTGTTTCAGTTTTGGACTAAAGAATGTTGTAAGGCCTTAAGGCCGATTTGATACTCTTGTGCTAGTGGATAACTTTTAGTGTTGTTATTTTTTCCGTTGTTTTTAGTCTGAGTTTTGAGTTGGGTAGTTAATATCATCTTATAATGCTTCAGCTGTGACGTCTGTATGTTGTAGGGCCCGGCTAGACCCATATTATATGGTCATTATAGGGGAGGTGTTATAATTTGGTATTAGAGGGAGGTTAGTGTCCAAGGTAAGGATTCATGGTTGAATGTCATAATTGGATCACATTAAGAAGTTATCAACATAGGAGTATCGCGTGACTATGAGTGTCCTAGTGTCTAAGTATTTGTGAGAGAAGATTCTTTTTTTACCTTACTTTTGCTAAGGTTCCAAGCGACGAGGCGGGGACGTCGAGGCCGGAAGAGGAGCCTTTGGCGAGCATTATTATTGCTCCAGGTTCGATGGGTATGGGTGTAACCCAACCGACTTCTGTTGTATGCTAGCAGAGGTAATGGTATCAGTGCAAGCCACAGCACCAGCGCAAGTTGTGACCCTTGTTGTACAGGTAGCGACTCATGTTACCCCGGATGCGGCACTAGTCATACCAAGTGGAGAGCCAGGCCAACAGAGCCATTGGTTGAGAGACTGGTCATCGGGAAGGGAGACTGACAGATGAAGTATTTTCTGAGTTTCCATCCTCCAACATTCAAGGGAGTCGGCACGCTGACTGATGCGGAGGACTGGCGGGAGAGGATTCAAGAACTACTTAGGGCGGCAGAGATGCTAGAGGAGAAGTAGTCTTAGTTTGCGACCTTCATGTTAGAAGGTGATGAAGGTGATGCTAAGTTGTGGTGGGTGAGCCATAGCGACCTCCAGTTTCCTGGATGCGCCCCGTCCATAGAAGAGTTCGGGAATGCCTTCTTGAAAAAGTATATCCCTTTGTCAACAAGGTTAGACCTTAAAAGATAGTTTTTGCACTTGGTACAACGAGATAAGACTGTTGATGAGTATGCTCAGGAATTTACTCGATTGGGTTGGTATGATGGAACGACCATGGTTGATGATGAAGAGAGAGACAATCTCTTCTACCATGGGTTGATAGAGAATCAGATAAAACCCCTCATAACTATGAAGAATGCGGGCTTCAACGAGTTGATTGAGTCGGCCAGGACATTGGAAAGTGACGTAAAACGAACCCAACATCATAAGGGATTGACAGTAAAATAGGGAGAAGGAAAGCCTTCTCAATCTCAAGGGAAGTCGGAAGGGAGTAAGTGGGAAAAGAAGCTCCATCGCTACAAGTCATGGAAGAAGAGAAGTACGATGTCTGGGGGATCTCGCTTCAAGGGACCACTATCGTGCTACAAGAGTTGTAAGCTGAGCCACATAGCTCATTTTTGTACTGAAGGTGGCTCTGAGCAAGATCCAAGGCTGGAGCAGTCCGTGCGTTCTTGTCCCAGCAATGCGGAGAAAGGAAAAATGGCAGAGTCAAGCGCTTCACATTTCCAACCCGTGCAGCCAAGGTCATACAACCTTGGGCAGTAGGAAGAGATTCGACAACCCGATGTTGTGGCAGGTATGCGAAAGTTTAAGTTTATTTATTTGCTTTAGACTTTCGAGATTTTTATGTGTGTCGCCTTTGTTTTAGGCTTCATGCTAGTTTCTGGTTACCCTGCTAGGGTATTGTTTGACACAAGTGCGTCACACTCCTTTCTGACAGAAAGCTTTATCTGGAGAATTTGAGTCAACCCCTTTTCGACAGACGCAGAACTTAGGTACACATGCCCAATGGGTCTTTTATGACTATCGGGACGAGAGAGCACATCGGTTGGAGTCTGGATGGAGTTGACTTCACGTTGGAAGCAGTGGTTCTGCCATTGGTCGAGTTTGATATGATCTCTGGTATGGACTATCTTTCTAAGAAGCGTTCTAGTATTGATGAAGCCTCTCCCTATCCTCGAGTGAAAATTTGATGACATCTCTATGGATTTTGTGCATGGTTTACCTCAGTCGCAGCAGGGTAATGATGCGATTTGGGTAATCGTGGATTGCTTGACCAAAGTGGCTCACTTCAGCCCTAATCGAAAGGAGGACAGCATGGAGAAGCTGGTAGAATTATATGTTTGCAATATTGTGTGGCTGCACGGAGTCTTAAAGAGTATTGTTAGTGATCGCGATGGAAGGTTCACGCCCAAAGACTTGAGATTAGTACAGATGAGTCTGGGCACATGGCTCGAGTTTAGTATGGCATTCCATCCTCAAACCGATGGTCAAACGAAAAGGACGAATCGTACAATGGAAGATATGCTGAGGATGTGTACCATTGACTTTGGTAAGAAGTGGGAAGATCACCTCTTCATGGTGGAGTTCGCCTATAACAACAGTTTCCAGGCAAGTATAAAGATGGCGCCAGATGAGGCATTGTATGGAAGGCAATGTCGAACACCGATGTCATGGGTAGAGGCGGGAGACACTAAGCTTTAGGTAAAAAAAGGTGGTGCTTGTTACTTATGAGTTGGTGTGAACCATTCAGGAGCGCATGAAGGTTGCTCAGGATCGGCAGGCAAAGTATTTCAACGCTCGGCAAAGGAACGCGGAGTTTGCGATAGATGGCTGGGTCTATTTAAAGATTAAGCCATCCAAAGGCATTTCACGGATTCGCCGACTCAAGAAGTTGAGTCCGATGTTCTTAGGACCGTTCAAGGTCATGAAACGTATTGGATAAGCAGCCTGGCAGTTGGCATTATCCACAGAGCAAAGTGGATTGCATGATGTCTTCCATGTATCAGTTTTGAGGAAAGCCTTGATGGAGACAAACTTTGTGGTCGAAGCAGCAGTAGTGCCGATAGGAGAGGACTTGAGGACGAAAGTCCATCCGGTTGGTATAGAGGACTCAGAAGTTTGGCAGTTACGGAACAAAGAGGTGAAACTCGTGAAGGTGAAGTGGAATAACTGCGAGCGAGATGAGTTCTCTTGGGATCGTGAAAAAATAATACATGAGGACTTCCTAGAACCTTTTTCTTCAGGTATGATTTTGTTTGAGTACATACTTAATTTCGAGGACGAAATTCTTCTAAGGGGGAGGAGTTGTAACACCCTAGTGTTTCTAGATCTCGAGCCTCTTGAAGTTACCGCATGGTGATATGTAGCTATTGCCTGGCAATAGCCTTATTTCATTGAATCCAGGAATTGAGAGTGCTGAGTAGCTAAGCGGTTAGTGGAACCGCACGATGGTAGGATTCTACCGTGCGGCGGTAGCTCGTAAAGCGTTGAGTGAAAAGCGTTGAGTGGCTATTGCGCGGCGGTAAGGCTAACTATGGCGATAACATTTTTTCTTCCCAATGGGACCGACGGCTCGGGAACCTACCGCGTCACGGTAGGTAGTTACCGCTCGGAGGTAGCAGGATGGAGCAGTTCCATCATTTGTCATTTTAGCCATCCGATTTCTCTTAGGATTTGATCATATGACCCAGGATGCTCTGCCCAAAGGGAAAATAAAGGGCTACGTTCTAAACCTTCATTCTCTTTTCTTTTGAAGTGGGAGTTAGGGTTTGAGAGCAAGTGTTTGGAGGAGGAATAAGAAGGTCTTTCTCCGCCATTGACGAAGCTTCGGGGCTCCGATCATCGATCCGAGGCCAGATATGTGGAGTGGACTTGAAAGCACACATTTTTATCCGTGCAAATCAAGTTTTTCATGGCAAGGAAGAGGAGTCGTAAGGTAACAACATTTCTCCTCTTGTTCTTTAGGATGCGTGCATGGCATCCATTCTTTTCTTGTTCTCTTTCATACATTTAAGCACCAGATCACTCGAATGAGAGGGGTTCGTGAAGCCATGGTTCAAGATGAACCATCAGGTCGATTATGTCTGTCCCTGTCATGATATTACATTAGAAATCCGCTCTGTTAGTGGATTAGGCATTGTGGGTGAAGCCATAGTAACGACTGTTAGTCTGACTCTGTGATGTTGTATAACAAGCCTTAAGAATTGTACTAGAAATCCGTTTGCGGCAAGATGTCGTTTTTGATGATTGTCCCCCTTATTTTATTGTGAGTACGAATGGTGGTTTAGGGCGGGAAAGGCTTTTGATTGTGATGTGCTAAGGCGCGAATTTGTCTCTATGGTCGGTTGGCTAGCCCGTGACGTTACAAAGTCACGTGTGGAGTGTGTCTTAGCGAGACAAGACCCCTTCTGGTAAACTAGTTTTGGATGCTAGCGGAGGGTGCTTGCTTGCTAACGCGTGGCGGTAGGTCACAGAACTCGTTTTCTTGGATAAACTTCGTCTTGGATACGCACACACCCTTCAGAGATTTACCAGTACACATTCACAAAAAATTAATAAGAAAAAGAACGAATAATGATTTTATTCAATAGAAATGAAAGTGTTTTACAGTTATAAACAACAAGATCTCCATGACGCTTGAGATCGGATGCGGTGAAATACAAACTCCTTTTTTTTTCTATACTAACCTAAATCCCGGAGCGGTTAGCTCTCTCCCTTTACCTCCCAGGAAAGGTCTTCGAGCCATCTCTTCACCTTCTTTCCCGGCAGTGTCTTAGAGTCCCACTAAATCCTCTAATCTAGACATCCCTTCCCCAGGAAGATTTCTTACGAAATCTTTCCCAGATTTTGATGACCTTCACCGGCCGATTTTCCTCGCCCACAAAAAAGCTAGAAAAAATAAAAAGACAATAAGAGTTTGAAGAAGATTAATAGTGATTCTCCCTCAAGACGATTCCTTCATTGAGCGGTGCAAGGGCGATGCTAGAGATCTTCGTTCTATTGCAACTGATCAACTCCTTTTGGTCATTGTAGTCCTTTGCTCGTCGGATATATTTGGGTGCGAAAGGGAGGTAGGCGGCTTTCTCTTCATTTGACGGAGATGGTGGTTCATTACTATGAGATGGCACATGAACCCTAGAATTCGAATATGTCTCTCCCCTTGTATCCAGAAAAGGAGGCGTGCTTTTATACATCTCTAGAAAATAAGCTACCGTTGAAGGTAGAGCTAGCGCTCGGTAGTAGGTCAATGCGCGTTGATGTGACAGCTGTCTAGCCGATTTGGAAAAATATCCAAATAAAAATTTTTCTTGCTTTTTCGAGCTATCGCGGCGTGGTACAGAGCTATCACCTGGCAGTAGCATGATGTCTCGACGCTCATTGAGAGAGCTTGCGCTTCGCAGTAGGAAGATATCGCCCGATTGTATCCGACAGAGCGCTTGTCTGAATTAATTACAGAAGCTAGCGCTTGGCGGTAGTGCTAGCACTTGGCAGTAGGTTCCAGAGCTTTATTTTTTTGGTTCTTTTGTACTTGCAAACCTGCGCACAAAACCCAAACCTTATATCATCAAAAACAACACGGGATTTGATATTGTAAAACTAAAGAGATGTGAATCATAGGCTCCAACAAGGATGACTCTGAATCATAGAATAAATTTAAAGAAATGGTTGAGAAGTATGGTGCTCTCCTTAAGGCATAGGGGAAGAACAAGAAGCTTTCTAAGAAGCATGTTGAAGAGCTTTACCTTCTTAAACCTCTTAAAGCTCAAATTGATGAGAAGATGGACAAGATCAATCAAATGAACTCTAAGATAATTATGTTCAAGAAAATCATAGATGTTCAAGCTGATATGTTGGTTAAAAAAGAGAGAACCATTAAGAAATTAGCAAGGGAGCTCATCACTGAGAGGAAGTTGGTGGCTAAATTCTCTAAGACATAAAAAATGCTTCCAATTATTGATAGCTTCTCTACACCATATATAAATGGTGTAGGGTATGAGAGAAAGGGAGGAAAGAAGACAAATATCAAAGGGAAGGCAACCATATATCCTATTATTTTTCAAAAGGTTCTTCTAGAATCAAATAATTATGAATAGGAAAGTGTCTATGGATACTGTAAGAATGAGTGTTTATTAGTGGAACTAAGGATGTGCAACATAGAAAGAGTGCATTTAGAAGAGCTCATGAGGATATTGAATTTAAGGATCATCGACCCTTTGTGCTGGTTCCAACACCAACACTAAGGGCAAAGAAAAATGCTCTGAATAGAGAACTGCCAGGAAGGGCAAGGCAGTGAGTGGCTATGCAACCCAAGTGTAACCCAACACACCACCACATACCATGCAAAGATTCATAAGCATTATCCTTTAGATATGCTTCTATTCATAAAAAGAGTAATTCAACTCCTGATGTGAACCCTAAATGGACATACAACAAGTATGAATGTTGGTGTTATGATAAAATTGGCCACTTTGCCATTGATTGTTGTTTCAACCCAACTATTTCAAGGGAAAACGCTGGAAAGTTAGCATTCAAACTTGGATTATTCCATAATACACCTCTGACTGGTCAAAAGTTGAAGTAGGTTATCTACGCTAACAAGAATCTAGGACCCAACATGATTTGCGTACCTAAGAAGAAATGATTTTTTTTGTAGAAATGTCCAAAGGCCAAACACACTCTTATCTGGTAGTTGGATAGTGGATGTTCCAGGCACATGACTGGAATAAGAAGCCCGTTGATAGATTATTGCTCAGTGTAAGATGGACCAAAAGTCATTTTTGGAGGATCTGATAGAGGGAAGACTAAATGTTAGGGTAAAATATCCAATGACAATCAGCATGACAAGGGTAGCTTACGTAGAAGGATTGTATCACAATCTCATTAGCATAAGACAATTGTGTGATCTTGTTCATGTGATTGTTTTCCACAAGGATGAGTATCTAATTAATAAATCTAATGATATCATATTAACTGGCACTAGGAGTGGAAATATTTATTGCTTAAATGTCTTATGTGCTAATTCATATTCCTCTATATGTCTTATGGTTGAGGATAGAGCATCGCTCTATGTACAATGAAACAAAAGGTTGGCTCACATCAACTATAAGACAAACAATAAGCATTTATTAGAAATCATAGATAGAGTTGGCCCTAAGTGGAAGTGTGTCCAGGAAAGCCCTTATCATGCATGCCAAATGGGAAAGTAAACAAAGACCTCATTCAAACCCATTTGGCTTAAGGCCTATCCTAAATGTTTAAACCTACAGCATTTTGATCTATTTAGTCTTATGCCAATTCACAGCTTAGGAGGAAAATTATATACCTTTGTGGTTGTTGATGATTTCTCTAGGTTCACATAGGTGTTTTTCTAAAACAAAAGTAAGATACCTAAGTATATTCACTAATTTTGTCAATTAAATCTAGAATGAAATGGGTTGTTCAATTGTCAAGAACTGAAGTGATCATGGAACTGAATTTCAGTCAGGATCCATGACCAAGTTGTGTGAAAGTCTATGTATCTTTCAGGAGTTTTCTCTCCTAGAACTCCTCAACAAAATGGATTTACAGAGAGAAGGAATATAACCCTAATTGAAGATAGTAGAACTATACTAAGTGACTCCTCACTTCTAGAATACTACTTGGCTGAGGCTGTCACAATTGCTTTCCATGTGCAAACCATGGCTTTAATCAACAAGAATAACAACAAGACTCCTTATGAGCTTGTGAAAGGCAAAAAACTAACCTTAGCCTACTTCAAGTATTTGAAAGTAAGTGTTATGTGTTAAATAATAGGAAGTATTATCTGGACAGGTTTGCTGAAAGGCTTTTGAGGATATATTTGTTGGATATAGCTCTCACAGTAGATCATACAGGATATTTAACAAAAAAAACCAAGCAGTAGAAGAATCTATTCTTATTGAGTTTGATGAGACCAAACAGATCTATAAAGGTTGGCTTAGTTCTTCTAGTGATGCATGTACTGAGTAAAGGCTAAAAAATGTGTCCATCAATGAACAAAAAGAGAGAAGTGGAATAACTTCACCTAATGAACAGATCAAAGATTGAAGCTTTCCATCCAAAGATGTATAGGAAGTTGTTGAAAGGATGCAGCAGGCTGAGACTCAAGCTGAACCTGAAGCATAAGGGAATGATGGTAGATTGCCAACAATAAGGAACCTAAGAGATCCAAACATAGTCAAATTATTGGTCACTTAGGACAAGGAGTTCAAACAAGGGGAAGCACAATGAATGAAGTCCAACACGTGATCTTTTTTCTCAGGTAGAGCCAAAGAATTTTGATGAAGCAAACTTTGATCCATCCTAGATCTTGTCTATACAAGAGAAATTGAACTAGTTCAAAAGATGTAAATTCTAGAAGCTGGTCCAAAGTCCTTATGACCACAATGTCATTGTGATAAAGTGGGTGTTCAAAAACAAGCTAGATGAATAAGGGGTCATCATCAAGAATAAAGCAAGGCTTGTTACAAAGGCATATAGATAGGAAGAAGGAATAGATTTTGATTAGACCTTTGCAATAGTTGCATGATTAGAGGCAATAAGGTTATTTTTAGCATACGCAGCTCACAAAGAATTCATAATATATCAAATGGATATAAAGTTTGTCATCCTTAATGAAGATTTAAAAGAGGAAGTATATGCAGAACAACTTCCATATTTTGTTAATTCTTCTCACCTTAGACTTGTTTATTATTTAAGAAAAGCATTGTATGACCTCAAACAGGCACCTAGAGCCTAGTATGAGACCCTTTCTAACTTTCTCATTGAAAATAAAATTTCATGGTAAAAGATAGATAATACATTATTCTTAAGGGAAGTTAAAGACAAGATTTTTTTGTATAAATCAATGTAGATGACATCATATTTGGATCTACAGATAATAACCTTTATAAAGGTTTGCTAACCTTATGCAAGGTAAATTTGAAATCAACACCATGATAGAGTTGTAATAGTTCGTAGGTCTCCAAGTGAAACAATCTTAGGATGGAATCTTCATCTCTTAGACAAAATTCACAAAAAAGCTTATTAAGAAGTTCGGAATGGAGAGTGTAACCTCAATGGGGACACCAAAGGGCTCCAATGTATCAACGACTAAGGATGAAAAAGGGAAACCTTTTAATGAAATAATGTACAGGTGTATCATTGGATTCGTGCTCTGTCTAACTGCCAGTAAACTTGATGTTATATTTTCCACATGTGTTTATGCTAGGTATCAAGTGAACCCTAAGAAATCTCACAATTCTTCTATCAAGTAGAATCTAAGATACGTTACAGGTACACAAAATCTTGACTTAGAGTACCCTAGGAGTAATGATTTTGAGTTAACAGGATTTTTAGATACAAACATTACAAGGTGCTAGGAAGATAGGAAAAGTACCTCAAGGACATGCCAATTCCTAAGGAGAAGACTAATTTCCTGGAACAGCAAAATGCAAACCAGTATGGTTATCTCAACAGCAGAATCAGAGTATATCTCTGCTTGAAGCTGTTGTGCTCAACTACTTTAGATACAACATCAACTACAGGATTAAAACATCCAGCTAAGTAGATCTCCCTTATTTTGTGATTCATTTTGTGACATCTCAATTTCCAAAAATCCTAGGTCACGCAGTAAGACTAAGCATATTAAGATCAGGTATCACTTCATTTGAGAACATGTTGAGAAAGTAGATATCTATCTTGAGTTTGTCCCTATTGATAAAAAAGTGGCAGACATCTTTACTAAGCCTCTATATAAAGGAAAATTCTATTTCTTCAAAATTTAATTGGGCATGTTAAATCTAGAGTGATTCTCATGCCTAACTTCTTTCAAGTTGTCTATCCTTGCATAGTTCTCTAAATTTATTTGTTATGCAAAAATTATGTCTTGCTGGTAGTAGATATTTTGCTCCTGATAAAGATGCATGAGATAAGCTTTTATGGTAAATATCGGCTTGGTGGGGAGAAATAGAAGGAATTTCTCATCATCAGGACCTTATTGTTATAGACAATGAAACAATTAAGGGGGAGTTGGTCAAGGAAGCCTATACCAAAAATACTAAAGTGCTGGAATAGAAGATATGTAAATCTCAAGTAGTCATCTACAAAAACACATTTGAAGAAATAAGAAAGGGTGAGAGGACAATAACTAACCAACCCAGCAAGCCATATAGACCTCTAATGACAAAGGGGAAGCCCTGAATCTAAAATGTTTAATTATTACTTTATGTTATTATGCTTGATGTCATTTGAGGTTCTGACTTCTTCAAATAAGGAGAGATTGTTGGGAATATTGTCCACAAGATTTTTGATTTTAAGAAGGCCTCAAGATGATAATAAACATCTTGTATTTGATGTATATATTTGTTTTGTTATGACAAACTTAACAAAAGAGCTTGGATAATGTAATGTTAGGATTATGGTCACCCAGACAAGGTTTTGCCCTTATAATATCTCAAGGTGTAAAACTCATGTTGATATATGATCTAACTCTATATTAGACATGTCACTTTCATGAGGAAAGTCACAGAAGATAAAGGAATTCAAAGACAAGAGCTCAATTTAATCTAAGTCAAATGTCGACTGCATGGGCTAGAAGCCAAGTGTTTTGTCGACTGCATTGACTGAATTAAGTTAAGGAAAATATTGGGTGCATCGACTGAATGGCTAAGGAAAAATTCAACTACATCGATTATAGCTATGTCATTTATTGATTGCATTGAATGCATCATTAATAAATGTAATGGTTGCATCTGGGGTATAGATTAAAGAATTACTGATTGCATCGTATAAAAGGCTATTTATTTTCTTGATTGCATCAGCTATACATTGATAGAAAGAATTCTGAAGAGTTAAAATGCCCAAGAGTTGGGTGCATTCAGTTGAGTAATTATATATATCATGCCAACTACATAACTTCTATGAGAGCAAATGGACTTTGCTGACTACATCAAGTGATGTTTAACTTGGTGATTTTTTATCGGCATGAAGCATGGTATAATGGCTCTTTCCTGTGATTAAGGAAAAGATTCAGCAATCTATTTCAATTAATTCAAATCATTATTTCTACTGTTATAATCTAGGTGTTGCTTGAGGAAAAAGATATATTCTCATTTAATTCAGAATCTTTCCTTTCCAGAATTTTCCATATGCAAATTATCTAGCCATTAGAGCATTCCTTTTCAAGCATCAATCCATCCGCTGATATTACACTCTATATAAAGGGGTCTCAAAAAATACAGATAATATGCAGAATATACAGAGATCTGCACGCGCAAACCACCAAGTTTTTGTGCAAATTTTCATCAGTGCTCAAGCTTTACAATTTCTTCAAGGTCTTCCACCACTACAAGCATCATAGAGATATTCTTCTAAGGCCCATTTCAGAAATAATCAGTCTGAAGAACTTTTCTCTCTAGTCTTTGTGTTCTTCATCCAACCTAAGTCATTCCAAGAAGAATCATCCAAGTGTTGATCAATAAAGAATAAGCCTATAAAGTGCTTCAATTTGAAGACTCAAGTTTTGTCAATTTAGTCAAAATCTTTGTAACCCCTTTGTAACTGTAGGATCCTAGTAGGATCGGATTATGTTATAGGATTTTATTGAGTATCGGAATTGTATGATCTGTGAAAGGATCTAAGATCAAAATGTTCTTACAACTCAGGAATAACATTCCCTATCTCAGACCTTCAACACAAGGTCCTACCACTCAGATCATTTAACACAAGAACCTGCACTCAGGATAAATATAACACTATCTCAATCTCTATAACTAGAGATCTACACTCTTGGTATTCCTGAGTTGTGATTATGATTTCCTATAATTGGGGAACCACTATACATTATTGGGGAACCACTATATATCTTGGTCTCCTATATTGTGATTATGATTTCCTTGTGCTTATTTATCATTCTATTGTGCTTAATCAGAGAAAATCAAAGAGACTAAAATCATTAAAGTACCTATTCACCCCCTCCATCTAGGTAATTAGCAACCCTTATCTTTCAGTGTGCATTACCTTCCAATTCTTATGAGTTGTGTAAGATAATGATGTCTATGAGATAATGTTTTGATAAAGTTTACATGATAGTTAATTAAAAACACTTGACATATATAATGGAATATGCATAGCATTAAAGGACATAAATAACTTTACTTTCCCAAAATTTCAATGCACATAAGTATCTATTAAAACTACCAAGATTCTCTCCACACAAAATACTTATTAAGACTTATCAGGATGTAGGGTAGTGCTTGGGGGATCACACATATATATTTTTTATTTTATTTTATTTGTAATATGTAATTTGGTGTACTAAGAAATGTGGAATAGTTGTTTGCTACAAGGTACTTTATAATTCTTATCCAAGGTCCTCAACCTCATAATGTTCATTAAGACTTATCAAGAAGGTGGGTAGTTCTTGGTGGAGTGTTCTTTGTCGATTTTAATCGATTTTTATTTGCGACCAAAGGATTTAGTATATCATGAACATATTTTGTTTGACTAATGAAAATTCCATCATTTCATTGTGTGACTTGAAAACCTAAAAAGTATGTTAGTTCTCCAACTAAGCTCATTTCTGATACATTTTTCTTAACTAATATTACTTCATTACACAACTCTTCATTATTGGCTCCAAAAATAATTTCATCAACATAAATTTATAAAATAATTAAATTTTGCTTAATATGCTTAATGAAGTGTGTGGTGTCCGCACATCCCATTTTATATATGTGATGTTTACGCGGGAGCCTGCAACCATTTTTCTAGCCAACTCAGGTTAGACGGTCAGGATTTACCAGACCGCTCAGTTCACAATCAATAATTATCTGGCAGGAGGAGGTCTAGCCAGTAGGGGCCAGCCGCTCGTTTTGTGGTCTAGTAGTTAGTCTTTTTTCCTTCTATTTTGTTTTTCATCACCTCTGCCTTGTTCTCCTATAACCCGGGCATGTGGTTATTTTATCCCTGGCCGTCCGGGTAGGCCCCCAAGCCTATAAATTGGGGGAGCGTCACTCCTAAAGCATGTTGACTCAAATCCAATACCCTACTTATTAAAGACAGCGGACTCGATTCCCAGGCTTTGTGGTATGCTACTCGTGCAACTTTCCTTTTTTGCATTCCTTATAACCGTAACATTCAATCACTAAAAAGTTTTCATAAGAGAGGCATTTTCCATGGTTGGTGAAGTCTAGTGTCACCGCTGCCAGTGGTTCTTGTTGTTCGCATCTTCCTAGCCAGTAGTAACCAACTACTAACAATCTTCTCCTTCCCATAACTCACATGTGTGTGGTTGTGGGGGTGAACTTCTAGCACTAATAGAATGAACTTGCGGCCATCAGATCCCGAGTTGGCAGCAAATTACATGGTTAAACATATCAAACCACAAACTTGCTCAGTGCCAAAATCGTTCCAGCCCGATCGAGGCTGCTCTTTGGGAAGTTATAGATCAATCTCGTAGAGAAACTGCGCAGTAGTTTGAAGCCATAAGTCAAGTGCTAGCCACCTGTTAGTGTTAGCATTGTGATCTAGAAGTGGTCCTACAGGTATTCTTAATGCCTGTAAAATATGAGCCTATGGGGATGCACATAAGAGTATTGGAGAAGTTGGTAAGGTTTGTGTTTGCACTGCTTATATGTGATATGAGCCCGGGACGATTTCTTATGGAATCCTTTCCGTATTTCGATGACCTTCACCAGTCGATTTTCCTTACCCATAAAATAGTTAGAACAAAGAAATAGACAATAAGAGTTTGAAGAAGATTAAAAGTGATTCTCCCTCAAGAAGATTCCTCCGTTGAGCGATGCGAGGTCGATGCTAGAGATCTTTGTTCTATTACAACTGATCAACTACTTTTGGTCATTGTACTCCTTTGATTACCAGAGATTTTCATGCACGAATGGGAGGGAGGAGGCTTTCTCTTCCTTTGACGGAGATGGAAGTTCGTTGCTCTGAGACGGCACATGAACCCTAAAATCAGAATATGTCTCTCCCTTGTCTCTAAAAAAGATGTGGGCTTTTATACGTCTCGAGAAAATAAGCTACTGCTAGCAGTATAGCTAGTTCCTGATGGTAAGTTAATGTACGTTGCTGTGATAGCTGTCCAGTCGATTTGGAAAAATATCCGAATAAAATATATTTTCACTTTTTTGAGCTATCGCAGCGCGGTACAGATCTATGGCTTGGCAGTAGCTTAATGTCTCGACGCTCGTTGAGAGAGCTTGCACACCGCAATAAGAAGATATCGCAAGATGGTACCCCACAGAGCGCTTGTCTGAATTAATTCTAGAAGCTAGCACGGGCGGTAGCGTGGGCGGTAGCGAGGGCGGAAGTGCTAGCGCTTGGCGGTAGGTTCCAGAACTTGATTTTTTGTTCTTTTGTACTTGTAGACCTGCGCACTAAACCCAAACCTTGTATCATCAAATACAATACAGGATTTAATATTGTCAAACTAAAGAGATGTGAACCATAAGCTCCAATAAGGATGGACTCTGAATCAGAGAATAAATTTGAATAAATGGTTGAGAAGTATGATGCTCTCCTTAAGGCATAGAGGAAGAATAAGAAGCTTTCTAAGAGGCATGTTGAAGAGCTTGAGCTTCTTAAACCTCTCAAATCTCAAATTGATGAGTAGATGGAAAAGATCTATCAAATAAACTCTAAGGTAATTAAGTTCAAGAAAATCATAGATATTCAAGCTGACATGTTGGTTCAAAAAGAGAGAACCATTAGGAAATTAGCAAGAGAGCTCATCAGTGAGAGGAAGTTGGTGGATAAACTCTCTAAGGCATAAAAAATCTTTCCAATTATTGATAGCTTCTCTACACCATATAAAAGTGGTGTAGGGTATGATAGAAAGGGAGGAAAGAAGACAAATATCAAAGGGAAGGCACCCATATATCCCATTATTTTTCAAAAGGTTCTTCTAGAATCAAACATCTATGAACAGAAAAGTGTCTATGGACACTTGAAGAATGAGTTTTCTCTTAGTGGTACTAAGGATGTGCAGAATAGAAAGAGTGCCCTTAAAGGAGCTCATTAGGAGATTGAATTTAAGTATCAAGGCCCCTTTGTGATGGTGCCAACACAAGCACCAAGGGCAAAGAAAAAGGCTCTGAATAGAGAACTACCAGGAATGGCAAGGCAGTGATAGTGGCTATGCAACCCAAGTGTAACCCAACACACCACCACATGCAATGCAAAGATTTATAAGCATTATCCTTCAGATACCCTTCTAGCCACAAGAAGAGTAATTCAACTCCTAATGTGAGCCCAAAATGGAGATACAACAAGTATGAATGTTGGTGTTGTGATAAAATTGGCCACTTTGCCATTGACTGTTGGTTCAACCAAACTATTTCAAGGGAAAATGCTGGCAAGTTAGCAATCAAACTTGGATTATTCCGTAATACACCTCTGACTGGTCAAAACTTGAAGTAGGTTGTCTACGCTAACAAGAATCTAGGACCCAACATGATTTGCGTACCTAAGAAGAAATGATTTCTTTTTGTAGGAATGTCCAAAGGCCAACCACACTCTTATCTGGTAATTGGATAGTGGATGTTCCAGGCACATGACTGGAATAAGAAGCCTGTTAATAGATTATTACTCAGTATAAGATGGACCAAACGTCATTTTTGGAGTATCTGATAGAGGAAAGACTAAATGTTAGGGTATGATCTACAATGACAGTCACCATCATAAGGGTAAATTATGTAGAAGGATTGCAGCACAAGCTCATTAGCATAAGTAAACTATTGATCTTGGTCATGTTATTGTTTTCCATAAGGATGAGTATGTGATTAAGAAATCTAATGATATCATATTAACTGGCACTATGAGTGGAAATATTTATTGCTTAAATGACTTATGTGTTAATTCGTATTCTTCTATATGTCTTATGGCTTAGAATAGAGCATCCCATTATGTGCAATGACACAAGAGGTTGGCTCACATCAACTATAAGACTATTGTTGAAGTGTGACCGGGCGGTCTGTCTTGGCGAGTTGGAGACCGCGCGGTCTGGCGGTCTCCCTCAGCGGTTTGGTTGCTGTGCTGTTGCTGTCTGGTTGCCGAACGGTCTGGCGGTCTCCCCTGGCGGTCTCTCTCTCTCTCTCTGGTGGTAGCCGTGCGGTTAGCCCTTCTGTCTAACCGCGCGGCCTGTGCGGTTTAATCTGTATAGTCCGCTTAGTCCTGTAAATTTTTAGTCCCACATCTCTTATTTGTATTCTCTCTTCTCTCCTCCATTCTATATAAGGGAGGGCATACCGTTGTAATAGATACCTTTTTCTGATAATAAAATTTCAGTTATACTCGTTCCGGCTTGTTTTTAGTTCGTTTCTAACATGGTATCAGAGGCATCGATCATTGGCTCCTGATTCTGTCCGCCCTGTTCGCGCGGCTTTCTTCCGCTTGTTTCTCGCGACCTGTTTCCTTCGCCTACTTGCGCCTTGTTCGCGCGGCTTCTTGCCTTCTTTGTCGTTGCCCTCTGTGTGCGCGACCTGTTGCCTTGTTGCTCCTTTGCTTCTGTCCGCGCGACCTGCCTCTTCTTCTCGCGGCCTGTTTTCCGCGGCTTGTTTCTTCCCCCTGTTGCTTGCGCCCTGTTAGCGCGGCCTGTATCTGTTGCTTGCTTCTCTCTTGCGACCTATTCTAGTCGCCGCTCCCTCCTTCTCTTCTCTAGTCGCCGCGACCTGTCTCCGCGGCCTCTTTTGCCTTGTTTGCCTTTTGCCTCCTGATATCCTCCTCTTCTGTTCGCGCGGTCTGCCTGCTAGCCGCCCGACTTCTCTCCTTCTGTTTGGTTCTGCGGCTTGGTCGTGGCTTTTCTGGCCGCTGGTGTCTGCCATCGTGACCGCTGCAGATCTTTTCTTCCTATCCGCGCAATTTCTCTCTGTTCGCGTGCGTTCTTCCTTGTTTAGGCGGCCTCTCTGCCCTTCTTCCTTCGCCGCCCTCTCCTGTCCCCGCGACCTGTCTCTTAGTCGCAGCGGCTTGTTTTTCCTCTGTGCGGCTCTTCCTTTAGCCGCTCCTGCTTGTTAGTCGCCGCGACCTCCTATTGTGTCGCGCGGCTTGTGCTTCCCTTTTGCCTTGCTCTGCATCTTGGTCGTGGCCCTTCTTGCCGCTGGTGTGCTGTCACCGTGACCGCTGCAGTTAGTTTGTTCCTCCTGTCATGGCTTCCATATACTCCTCAGAGCCGCTCGCCTCGGTGGTCACATCTTCTGGTAGTGCCCACGTTGTTACTCAAGGAAAATGGCTGATCGACACCGGTGCTACTAATCATATGACCGGCAATCCCCAGTGTTTTTCTCTCCTAGAAACACATGGTCGGTTGCCCCCGGTTACTCTCGCTGACGGCTCTTCATCATCGGTTCATGGGACGGGGATAGTCCGTGTCTCTCCGTCTCTTCGTTTGGAGGATACTCTCTACGTGCCCAAGTTCCCGTGCAACCTATTATCTGTTACCTCTCTATGCAAGCAATTACAATGTTCTGTTACTTTTACTTCTACTAATTGCTCTTTTCAGGATCCGGCCTCCCAACGGACGATTGCTACTGGGACTGAGAGTGGCGGCCTATACTTCCTGGACAACATTTCCGCTTTCTCCACCTTCTCCTCCACCTCCACAGATCTTCTCCAATGGCATCTCCGCCTTGGTCATGCTCCTCCTCATCTTCTTTGTCAACTTCTGCCCCACCTTCCTCCACAAAGTCCTCCGCTCAACTGTGAAGCCTGTCAGCTTGGCAAGCATCACCACTCCTCCTTCCCTCCAAAGCATGTTCGTGGATCCACCCGTCCGTTTGATCTCATCCACTCCGATATTTGGGGTCCTTCTCCTACTCCTACCGTTGGTCGGGGTAGTTCATATTTTGTCACATTCATTGATGATTTCTCTCGCTGTACGTGGGTGTATCTGTTAAAAGATCGCTCCGAATTATTCTCTGTATGGACATCCTTCTATCTCATGATCAAGACTCAGTTTGATGTTTCTATTAAAGTTCTTCGATCTGATAATGCCAAAGAATATATCAGTCATGATTTTTCTGTCTTCTGCATGCAATATGGGATTATTCATCAAACTAGTTGTGTCTATACTTCACAACAAAATGGTGTGGCAGAACGCAAAAACCGTCATCTTCTTGATGTCGCTCGTTCCTTGATGACCCAGATGCATGTTCCTCGCTCCTATTGGGGCTATGCTGTTCTCCTTGCCTGTTACCTCATCAATCGCATTCCCTCCACCGTTCTTCACGGAAAAACCCCATTCTCCATTTTGTATCCGGGCAAGGAGCCGTTTCCCCTCCCTCTCCAAATATTTGGATGCACTGCTTTTGTGCATGCCCCCTCTGCCACCCGTGATAAGCTATCCCCTCGCTCCACCAAATGTATCTTTCTGGGATACTCCACCACTCAGAAAGGGTATTGTTGCTTTGATCCCATCCTTCGTAAGCAGTTCGTTTCTGCTGACGTCACCTTCTTCGAGAATACCTCCTACTTCTCGGGTGACTCCTCTCCTCCTCTCCCATCTTCTGATTCTCCTGCTGTTCCCTTTGTTCCCTCGTCTCCTACTATGATATTCACCCCTACTCCATCCCCGTCCACTCCTCCCACTCCACCGCCGTCCCCCGCATCTCCGCCGCCGTCGCTCTCTACTCCCGGGCCAGCTCTCTCTGCCATGGATGCTCCGGATGCCGAGGAACTTGCTGACCTGGATCTTCCTGTAGCTCTTCGCAAAGGGGTGCGGACGTGTACCCTACACCCCCTTACTGCTGTTGTTTCATATGATCGTCTTACCCCTTCTCGCAGGGCCTTTGCTCTAGCTATCTCTGCCACTGCCACGCCCCGCTCTTACCAGGAGGCCCTTGCTATTCCTCACTGGAAGATGGCCATGGATGAGGAAATGGCCACCCTAACGGAGCGGGGTACCTGGACTCTTGTTCCTCCTCCCTTCGGTACTGATGTCGTTGGCTGTCGCTGGGTCTTTGTGGTGAAATTTGCCCCGGATGGCACTGTGGACCGTTATAAAGCTCGCCTTGTTGCTAAGGGCTTTACTCAGACCTATGGCGTTGATTACTTTGACACCTTCTCTCCCGTGGCTCGTCTCAGCACTATACGGGTTCTTCTCTCTGTGGCGGTCAATAAAGACTGGCCAATTTCCCAGCTGGATGTCAAGAATGCCTTTCTTTACGGTGATCTTCAGGAGGCCGTCTACATGGAGCAACCTCCTGGGTATGTTGCTCAGGGGGAGACACGAGTATGCCGGCTGCAGAAGGCAATTTATGGCCTCAAGCAGAGCCCTCGGGCTTGGTTTGACAAGTTCAGCGGCATCGTGGCGGCCGTTGGTTTTGTGCGCAGCTCTGCTGATCACTCTCTATTTGTTCGCAAAACCTCCTCGGGACTGGTGGTTCTTGCAGTTTATGTTGATGACATTCTTCTCACTGGCGATGATCAGGAAGGGGTAGCCTTGACAAAGCGGCACCTTCGTCAACATCTAGTCACGAAAGACATGGGCTCTCCGAAGTACTTTTTGGGGATCGAAATCTCTCGGAAACCCAACTCCTTAGTCCTCTCCCAGCGTAAGTATGCCCTTGATCTTTTAAAAGAAGCAGGATTGACTGGGGCTAAACCTGCCCGGTGTCCCATGGCTGTTGGAGAAGACAAAACCTGGACAGATGATTCGCCTCTTCTTTCAGATACTACGCGGTACAGGCGACTTGTTGGTAAGCTCATATACCTCACCGTGACCAGGCCCGATATTTCTTATGCTGTGGGCAAGGTGAGTCAATTCATGCAAGCACCCAGGGAGTGTCATCTACAGTCCGCCTTGCGGATCTTGGAGTACGTCAAAGCAGCCCCTGGGAAAGGATTGCTCTTTCAGAAGAATGGTCATCTGAGGGTTGAAGCATACTCAGATGCGAGTTATGTTGATGACAAAGGGGATCGCAAGTCCACCTCCGGTTTCTGCACTTTTGTTGGGGGAAATCTGGTAAGCTGGAAGTGCAAGAAGCAGTCTGTTGTCTCCAGGTCCAGTGCTGAAGCAGAGTATCGGAGTATGGCATCGACCACTTGTGAGTTAAAGTGGCTTCGGGCTCTCATGCTGGATTTAGGAGAGGTCTACAACCATCCTCTACCTATGTTCTGTGACAACAAGGCTGCTATATACATCTCCAAAAATCCAGTCTTTCATGAAAGAACCAAGCACATTGAGGTCGATTGTCATTTCATTCGTGAAGAGATTTTAAAGGAACAAATTTGCACTCCATTTGTTACTTCTGAGAAAGAGCTGGCTGACATCTTCACCAAGCCAGTATCCGCCTCGTTCCTTCATATTTGTGACAAGCTGGGCATGATCGATATATATGCTCCAGCTTGAGGGGGAGTGTTGAAGTGTGACCGGGCGGTCTGTCTTGGCGAGTTGGAGACCGCGCGGTCTGGCGGTCTCCCTCAGCGGTTTGGTTGCTGTGCTGTTGCTGTCTGGTTGCCGAACGGTCTGGCGGTCTCCCCTGGCGGTCTCTCTCTCTCTCTCTGGTGGTAGCCGTGCGGTTAGCCCTTCTGTCTAACCGCGCGGCCTGTGTGGTTTAATCTGTATAGTCCGCTTAGTCCTGTAAATTTTTAGTCCCACATCTCTTATTTGTATTCTCTCTTCTCTCCTCCATTCTATATAAGGGAGGGCATACCTTTGTAATAGATACCTTTTTCTGATAATAAAATTTCAGTTATACTCGTTCCGGCTTGTTTTTAGTTCGTTTCTAACAACTATCAATAAGTACTTATCAGAAAACATAGATAGAGATGGCCCTATGTGGAATTATGTCCTGGAAAGCCCTTATCATGCATGCCAAATGGTAAAGTAAATAAAGGCCTCATTCAAACCCATTGGGGTTAAGGACTATCCTAGATGTTTATAAATGCTGCATATGGATCTGTATTCAGGAAGATTCTTGCATTGCCAATATGCAAGAAGCGTCCTTGTTTGCTTCTTCGAACTTCTTCAGCTCAACTTGAGACATAAAACTAGGATGCATAACCTCATTGGCTGTACCTCTTTTGGTTCTCACACCATCGCCTGGCTCTCCTATTATCTGATATGCTGGGTGATCTCTTAGGTGTCTGAACCCTAGATTCCTCGCTCTCCCTCCAGCAGGCTCTGCAACATCTGGTTCATCCTCTCTAGGTTATAGTAATTCTTTCTCTAGCAGTTCTTCATCCACCAAGCCTGGATCGACGATCTTGACTGAGCTTGGGGCTTATTCCTTGATAGCTTCATCCAAGCTTAGCTCTTTGAAGCTAGTACCTGCATCTGCACCGATAATACTAGATGAGCTGCTTTAGAGCAATCTTGTCTCATCAAATACAACATTTATTGACTCTTCTACCACATAGTTTTCTTATTGAAAATCTTATATGCCTTACTATGACTGCTATATCCTACAAAAAATACCTTCAAAACACTTTTCACTAAACTTTGTGCGGTAATACTTCCCATTATTAAGTACGAAGCATGTACTTCCAAAAATTCTAAAATAGGACACAGTCGGTTTTCTACCCTTCAATAGCTCATAGGGGATCTTACGATAGCTTTTGTTGATAAGTGCTCTGTTTTGCACGTGACATACTGTGTTGACTGCTTCAGCCTAGAAGGTTTCAAGAAGTGCAGTGTCATTCAATATAGTTGTACATTCTTCAATTAGGGTTCTATTCCTTCTCTTAGTAACTCCATTTTGTTGTGGAGTATGCGGGGAGAAAAACTCATGAAAGATACCTTGACTTTCATAGAATTCTATCATGGCACCAGACTCAAACTCTATCCCATGGTCACTTCTGATTTTAACCATTGAGCAGTTTAGTTCGTTCTGAATTTGCCGAACAAAATTGGTGAAAGAATCGAAGGTGTCTGACTTGTGTTTCAGAAAGAACACCCAATTAAAATGTGAGTAGTCATCAACAATTACTAACGTATAGACCTTACCTCCTAAGCTGTGAATTGGCATAGGACCGAATAAGTCCATAAGAAGTAAGTAGAAACTTCGTGAAGAATCTTTTTCATCAATACCCTTGAAGGTATCCCTTGTCTGCTTACCCATTTGATAGGAGTGACATGGACTCTGTTTAAGGCACTTAATGCTGGGGGCATCACACACTAAGTTGTGAGAAAATAGCATATTTATAGTTTTGAAATTAATATGTGCTAATCTATTGTGCCATTAGTCACATAGAGACGCACTACTTTTAGCTATAAAACACACTGGGGTAGAATTGTCTAAATAAAGAAAATTTAAACAGAAAATATTTCTTCTCTGAGTGCCTGTTAAGACGGTTTCCAAATTTGCAGACGATTTAATGAAGCAGTTGTCCTTGCAGAACTCAACGATGTAGCCTTTATCATATAGCTAACTTATGCTTATAAGATAATGGTGTAATCCTTCAACATAAGCTACGTTTGAGACTACGCTGTTGGAAATCATACCATCTCCTTTTGTATTTCCCCTGTCTAACCCTCAAAAGATCACTTTTGGTCCGTCTTAGATTGGGGTATACTCAAGTAAGTGGCTTCTTGTTCTGGTCATGTGCCGAGAGCATCCACTGTCCAAATACAAGATCAAATTTTTTGTGGCCTTTGGACATACCTGCAAAAACAAATCAGTTTACCATAGGAACCCAAAGGCATTTGGGTCCTTGGTTCCTTGTCAGATGAACACCACTAGTAACATTAACCTTGCGAGTGGTCGGTCTCATATTGCTAACTTGTGGGGTTACATAATTAGCATGATTGTACCAATAATCTCCGCCAAAATGACCAATCTTGCTGCAACACCAACAGTCAAACATGTTGTACCTTCTCTTGTACTCTTGCTTTACCTTTTGGAGCTGAGGTCTAGTAGGGGCAAGATTCTTAGAGTTGGAGGCCTACTGGTTGTAGTATACAAAGGAGCTCCCCATCTCTTTAGCCTTAGGCACAACAGTTTTGGCTTCTGGTGCCTTCTTATTATTTGGCCATGTACATACAGACAATAACTCTTCATCTGAATCTCTTCATAAGGTACTTTGAACACACTGACACTAAAGTCATGGGTATGGGTCCATCCCTGGTATCTATTCTTGGGATCTACATAAGTAGGCCTAGCATAATGACCATAGGATGACTCCAGATCACATATGTTTATCAGGAAGATTACCTTCCTCAATGAGGGTTAACTCATGGGTGCCTTTCCCTTTTCCTTGGTGCTAGCCTTCCTGACAGCCTTACCCTTTCCAGCTATGTGGATAAGACCACTACCCTTATTAGGAGCTTAGAACTCATAAATGAGAGGGAGAACAGTCTTCAGCTTGGAGTAACTCTCAACAAGTTTTCTCTCCACCGCGATCTTTTCTTCCAGCTCATCAAGATATTATTCTTTCAGACTCAATGTCTCAGCGGAGCCCTTGAGTTCCTATTTCAAGGAGTGGACTTCATCTTTGAGATGAAGTAATTTTGCAAATTATTCCTTCAGATTAGTTTCCACTGCCTTGAGAGAAAAATTCTCTTTTAACTGCTTTTGGACGACCTTACGGAATTTGTTGAAATCCTTTAATAGGTGCTCGTGCTGAGCCATCAATTCTGATTCGTCCTCATCAAAATAATAGCATTCATGACCATTAGTGGATGTTTTAGACTCAGAGAGTATTGTGTGCGAATTTACCTTCCCTTGGTACTCAGAGTCGCCCACTTCCGCGTCTGATTGTGCCATAAGCCCGAATTAGGCTTCCTCATTTTCTTAGCTCGACTCACTTGCGTCACTGTCACCGAGAGTCTTCGACTTCTTGGTGACGAAGCTCTTTTCTTCTTTTCTTTTTCCCTTGAAGGATCTCTTTTCTTCCTTCTTAGAACCATCCTTCTTTTTATAGGGACACTCCGCAATCACATGTCCTGACTTATTATAATAGTAGCAAACAATATCAGAGGAAGAATGTTTATTCGGTTTTGATTTATACCTGTCCTCTTTATTGAAGATTTTCTTTAAGAGATCTCCATTACGATGAGATTTTCTATAGTAAGAGGAGGTCGACTAATTCTTCATCTATCTCCTCTTGCTGAGCAGTTTCTTTAACTGCTTGGAGATAAGAAAGAATTCTCCATCTGATAGCTCGGAGCCTGGCGTGCTTAGCATAGAGTCTTCTGGAGTATCGAGAGCTCGTTTCCTTACGGGTGACACAACTTTAGACTTCCTCAAACCTTTAGAATTCAGAACAACTGGCTTATCTCTACCTAAAGTTCTGTTGCTTTGCTCCTCCTTCCTGGTATTCATCTGGAGTTTGTAGGAGAGCAATTTGCCAAACAGGTTCTTACGGTCGATTTCCGGCAACTTCCCAAATTCCCTAATGGCAACAACTTTGGTATCCTAGTCCTTGGTCAGGGATCAAAGTAATTTATCATTCAGTTCACCATTAGTGAAGACATGGCCGTAGTTCCTGAGACCGTTCACTGTCTTGAAGAACTTCTCGAAGCTATCAACTATTGAATCATTGACACCTTGCTTAAAGACTTCGTACTCCCGATTCTTCAACAATCTGTGATCTTCTCTCACATCTTAAGTACCTTCCATTAGGACAACAAGACAGTCCCAGATCTCCTGGGCAGACTTGTAGTGGAATAAGTTCTGGAGCATTGAAGCGTCCACTGCACTTGCTTTGATATTCTTTGCCTTCTTTTTCAGGGATACTAGGGCAATCTCATCCTTTGTGAGATCCATCATTTTCTTTGGAATCATGATGGCTGGATTTAGAGCTAAGGCCTGTGTCTGAATATGCGATCCTTATTCCACAATCTTGAATATTCTGGGAGTAGCAGCTTCCATGAAGAACCGTACTCATTCTTTCCACATGGTAAAGTTTTCTTTATTCCATACCGGTAGCTTCATGGATTACATGTCTTTGCTTCTTTCCATGGTGACTATGCGTAATCTCTTAATGTTAGATCAGGGATCTTGATTAAGGTGTTAACCCTATTGACCAAAACGCCCCTATGAAACCAATTGAAAGTATCGAGCGTCTACCTAAATCACCTAGAGGGGGTGAATAGGTGATGTTTATGTCTTTTCACGGAATAAAAATCACTTAAAAATCAAGCACACAAACACAGAGATTTATAGTGGTTCCCTGAGTTGGCTACGTCCACTTTCCTACCTTGACTATCTACCACGAAGGGCTAGATTCGGCTACTTCACCAAACTCAAATTTTGTCAAATCTTACACCTTAGAGCCGCAAATCCTACAACTCGGAGAGGATGCTTCTACTACTCGGTGAACAACCTCCCCTATAACTCGATCCACAAACCAGATCTACTCACTCTATACACAATCAGATCTACTCACTCGATCCATAAATAGATCTACAAACTCGGAGAAAAATCTCATACAATATGTAAAAGAATATTACAACACAATAACGATTACAAGTCTTCGCTCTGACATTCTTCGTAAAAGTAGATCTTGAAGCTTGGAGAACTCGGAAAGTTGAAATCTTGAAGAACTTGAATCTTGAGTCCTCACCCATCTAGATCTGGAGGAATAGAAGTCTTTAGAAGGCAGCAATCTAGATGTAGAGGTTGAGGAAGGCGAGATCTTGCTATGCTTGCTAGTATCGAACAATCAGAAATCATGTGCGTACAGGAGGCCGACGATCACTGATTTTGGAAAGTTTTTCTCGTTTGAATCGAAGAGCAAATTAGCACAAAGCAAGATTAGCAATAAATGAGAATATCCTTAGGTATTTATAGAGATAAACCCTACAACGGTATAAAAACTATTTCCAAAAATAAAAAAATATAAAAAGCAATGTACTTGGCTGACAGAACCCGTGACAGGAGGAAATTTTTTTTGGAAAAATGACCTAAGTCAAATTCGTCGAGTATCATCGAGTGTCATAATGATACTCGTCGAATACATCTTGATATACGATGAAAAGGACTTAGCCAAAAATCCAAGGCCAGCTGGTCACTCAACGTTATAGCGTAGAGTCATACCCAATGAATTCGTCGAGTCTCACTAGGTATACTCGACGAATTCGTCGAGTATCGGTCAATAGACTCGACGCTCTCGATGTTGTTACACTCGATGCTTTTTGCTCACTCAATGCCATAGGCGGCATTCTGCGAATATCGTCGAGTTAACTCAACGCACTCAACACTTTTATATTCGATGAATTAGACTTGGAAAAATCTAGAGAAGTAGTGTCGACTGGACTCGACGAATTCGGCGTGTATCACTTAGCATATTCGACGAATTCGGCGAGTATCGTTAGATACATTTGACAAATTCGACGAGTATGCACAACGATACTTAGCAAATTTTACTTAATAGATTTTTCACTACTCCAATGAATTTACACTAAGTATATATGACGAATTCGACGGGTATTAGTAAGTATACTTGACAAATTCAGTGTGTATCAACGATGATACTCAATGATTTCGACGTGTATGCTTAACCATACTCGCCAAATTTTACTCCTAAATCTCCTCAACAAAATGGATTTATATAGAGGAATAGAACCCTTATTGAAGCTAGTAGAACTATACTAAGTGACTCCTCACTTCTAGAATACTTCTGGGCTGAGGATGTCAACATTGCTTGCCATGTGCAAAACAGGGCTTTAATCAACAAGAATAACAACAAGACTCCTTATAAGCTTGTGAAAGACAAAAAACCAATCTTAGCCTACTTCAAGGTCTTTGAAAGTAAGTGTTATGTGTTAAACAATAGGAAGTATTATCTGACAAAGTTTGTCGAAAGGCTTTTGAGGATATTTTGTTGGAAATAGCTCTCACAGTAGAGCATATAGGATATTCAATAGGAAAATCCAAGATGTAGAAGAATCTATTCATGTTGAATTTGATGAGACCAAACTGATCTATAAAGGTTGGCCAAGTTCTTATAGTGATGCATGTATTGAGTAAATTCTAAACAATGTGTCCATCAATGACCAACAAGAGAGAAGTGAAATAACTTCACATAATGAACAGATCAAAGATTAATGCTTTCCAACAGAAGATGTACAGGAAGTTGCTGAAAGGACATAGCAGGATGAGACTCAAGCTGAACCTGAAGCACAAGGGAATGCTGGCAGATTTACAATAACAAGGCACCTAAGAAATTCCCCAATAGTCAAATTATTGGTGACTTAGGTCAAGGAGTTCAAACAAGGGGAAGCACAATGAATGAAGTCCTACACCTGAGCTTTTTTTCTCAGGTAGAGCCAAAGAATTTTTATGAAGCAATATTGATCCATCCTAGATATTGGCTATATAATAGAAATTTAATTAGTTCAAAAGATGTAAATTCTATAAGCTATTCCTAAGTCCTTATGACCGCAATGTCATTGGGGTAAAGTGGGTGTTCAAAAACAAGCTAGATGAACAAGGGTTCATCATCAATAATAAAGCAAAGTTGGTTGCAAAGGCATATCGATAGGAAGAAGTAATTGATTTTGATCAGACCTTTGCAATAGTAGCCTGATTGGAGGCAATAAGGTTATTTTTAGCATATGCAGCTCACAAATAATTCATAGTATATCAAATGGATGTGAAGTTTTCATTCCTCAATGAAGATTTAAAAGAGGAAGTATATGTAAAATAACTTTCATGTTTTGTTAATTCTTCTCACCCCTAGCCATGTTTATTATTTAAGAAAAGCATTGTATGACCTCAAACAGGCACCTACAGCCTAGTATGAGACCCTTTCTAACTTTCTCATTGAAAATAAATGTTCATGGGGAAGATAGATAATACATTATTTCTAAGGTAAGTTAAAGACAAGATTTTTCTTGTGTAAATCAATATAGACGACATCATCTTTGGATCTACAGATGATAACCTTTATAAAGGTTTGCTAACCTTATGTAAGGTAAATTTGAAATCATCAGCATAAGAGAGTTGTAATACTTCTTAGGTCTTAAAGTGAAATAATCTGAGGATGGAATCTTCCTCTTTTAGATAAAGTTTACAAAAGAGCTTATTAGGAAGTTTGGAATGGAGAGTGCAACCTCAATAAGGACACTAAAGGGCTCCAATGTATAAACGACTAAGGATGAAAAAGGGAAACCTTTTAATGAAATAATATATAGGTGTATCATTGGATTTGTGCTCTATCTAACTGTTATTAGACTTGATATTAAGTTTTCCACATGCGTTTATGCTAGGTATCAAATGAACCCTAAGAAATCTCATTATTCTTCTATCAAGTGGAATCTAAAATACCTTAAGGGTACACCAAATCTTTACTTATAGTACCCTAGTAGTAATGATTTTGAGCTAACAGGATTTTTAGATGCAAACTTTGCATGGTGCAAGGAAGATAGGAAAAGTACCTCGGGGACATGCCAATTCCTATGGAGAAGACTAATTTCTTGGAGCAGCAAAAAGAAAACAAGTATGGTTATCTCAATAGCAAAATCAGAGTACATCTCTGCTTGAAGCTATTGTGCTCAACTACTTTAGATATAACATCAACTACAAGATTACAACATCTAGCTAAGTAGATATCCCTTATTTTGTGATTCATTTAGTGTCATCTCATTTGCCAAAAATCCTAGGTCACCCAGCATGACTAAGCATATTGAGATCATGTATCACTTCATTAGAGAGCAAGTTGAGAAAGCAGATATCTATCTTGAGTTTGTCCCCATTCATAAACAAGTGGCAGACAACTTTACTAAGCCTCTAGATAAAGGAAAATTCTATTTCTTCAAAATTTAATTGGGCATGTTAAATCTAGAGTGATTTTCATGCCTAGCTTCTTTAAAGTTGTCTGTCCTTGCATAATTCTTCAAATTTATTTGTTATGAAAATATTATATGTCTTGCTGCTAGTAGATATTTCGCTCCTGTTAAAGATGCAAGAGATAAACTTTTATGGTAAATATCAGCTTGGTGGGGAGACACAGATGGAATTTCTTGTCATCAGTACCTTGTTATTATAGACAATGCAACAATTGAGGGGGAGTTGTTCCAGGAAGACTCTACCAAAAATACTAAAGTGTTGGAATAGAAGATAGGTGAATCTCAAGTAGTCATCTAAAAAAACAAATTTGAAGAAATCAGAAAGGGGAAGAGGACAATAACTTACTAACCCAGCAAGCCATATGGACCTCTAATGACAGAAGGGAAGCCCAAAATCTAAAATGTTTAATTATTATTTTATGTCTTTATGCTTAATGTCATTTGAGGTTCTGACTTCTTCAAATGGGGGGAGATTATTGGGAATATTGTCCACAAGATTCCTGATTTGAAGGTCTCAAAATGATAATAAACATCTTGTATTTGATGTATATATTAGTTTTGTTATGACAAGCTTAACAGAAGAGCTTGGATAATGTAATGTTAGGATTATGGTCACTCAAATAGGGTTATGCCCTTGTAATCCCTCAAGGTATAAAACTCATGTGACCTATGATCTAATTTTGTAGTAGACATGTCACTTTCATGAGGAAAGCCACCAAAGATAAAGGAATTCAATTTAATCTAAGTCAAATGTCGACTGCATGGGATAGACACTAAGTGTTTTGTTGACTGCATCGACATTATTAACATAAGGAAAATATTGGGTGCATCGACTGAATGGCTAAGGAAAAATTCAACTACATCGATTACAAGCTATGTCATTTATTGATTGCATCGAATGCATCATTTATAAATGTATTGGTTGCATCTGGTTCTTAGTCCAAAGATTTACTGATTGCATTGTATAAAAGGCTTTATATTTTCTTGATTGCATTGGCTACAAATTGATAGAAAGAATTCTGTAGAGTTAAATGCCCAATTGTTAGGTGCATTCAGTTGGGTCAATATATATATCATGCCGACTACATAACTTTTATGAGAGCAAAAGGACTTTATTGACTACATCAAGTGATGTTTAACTTAGTGATTTTTTACCGGCCTAAAGCATGTTATAACGTCTCTTTCCTGTGATTAAGGAACAAATTCGGCAATCTATTTCAATTAATTCAAATCCTAATTTCTACTGTTATAATCTAGGTGTTGCTTGAGGAAAATTATATTCTCATTTATTTCAGAATCTTTCCTTTTCCAGAAATTTTCATAGGCAAATTATCTAGCCATTTGAGCATTCCTTTTCAAGCATCAAGCCATTCCCTGATCTTGCACTCTATATAAAGGGGTCTTGAAAAATACATATAATATGCATAATATATAGAGATCTGCACGCACAAGCCACCAAGTTTTTTGTGTAAATTTTCATCAGTGCTAATGCTTTACAATTTCTTCAAGCTCTTTCGCCACTACAATCATTAAAGAGACTTTCTTCTAAGGCTCATTTTAGAAATTTTCATTCTAAAATTTTTTTCTCTCTGGTCTAAGTGTTCTTCATCTAGCCTATGCCATTCCAAGAAGAATCATCTAAGTGTTGAACAAGGAAGAAGAAGCCTATAAAGTGCTTCTATTTGAAGACTTAAGTTTTATCAATTTAGTCAAAATCTTTGTAACCCCTTTGTAATTGTAAGATATTCATAGGATCTGATTGTGTTGTAAAATTTTATTTAGAATCAGAGTTGTATGATCTATGAAAGGATACGAGTATAGATCTCTAGTTGTAGACATTGAGGTAGGTTTATATTTTTCCTGAGTGTAGGTTCTTATGTTAAAAGATCTGAGTGGTAAGACCATGTGTTGAAGGTCTGAGATAGGGGACTATTGTTCCCGTGTTGTAAGATCATTTTGATCTGAGATTATTTCGAGAAGTTGGCCTAAGTTAGCACTCTACTACATTGGTAAAGGGGTAAAGTGGATGTACCCATAATTGGGGAACCACTATGCATATTGATCTCCTGTATTGTGATTATGATTTGCTTGTGCTTATTTATCATTATGTTGTGCTTAATCAAAGAAAATCAAAGAGCCTAAATTTAATAAAATATATATTCACCCCTTCCCTCTAGGTAATTAGAAACCCTTATCTCTCAGTGTGCATTACCTTCCAATTCTTATGAGTTATGTAAGATAATGATGTGAATGAGATAATGTTTTGATAAAGTTTACAAGATAGTTAATTAAAAACACTTGACATATATAATGGAATATGCATAGCATTAAAGGACATAAATAACTTTACTTTCAAAAAAATTCAATGCACATAAATATTTAGTAAAACTACCAAGGTGTTATACACACAAAATACTTATTAAGACTTATCAGGATGTATAGTAGTGTTTGGGGGATCACACACATATATATTTTATTTTTTTATTTGAAATATGTAATCTAGTGTACAAAGAAATATGGAATAGTTGTTTGCTACAAGGTACTTAATAATTCTTATCTAAGGTGCTCAACCTCACAATGTTCATTAAGACTTATCAAGAGGGTGGGTAGTTCTTGGTAGAGTGTTCTTTGTCGATTTTATTTGATTTTTATTTGTGACCAAAGGATTTAGTATATCATGAACATATTTGGTTTGACTAATGAAAATTCCATCATTATCATTTCTTTGTGTGATTTGAAAACCAAAAAATATGTTAGTTCTCCAACCAATCTCATTTCAATTTAATTTTGCTTAAATAATATTACTTCATTACACAACTTTTCATTAGTGGCTCCAAATATAATATCATCAACAAAAATTTATAAAATAATTAAATCATGATTAATATGCTTAATGAAGTGTGTAGTGTCCGAACATCCCATTTTATATATATGATGTTTACACGGGAGCCGCAACCATTTTCAAGCCAACTCAGTTGAGATAGTCCGGATTTACGAGACCGCTCAGTTCACAATCAGCAATTCCTGGCAGGTGGAGGTATAGCCAGTAGGGGCTAGCCGATCGTTTTCGCAGTCTAGTAGTAGTCTTTTTTCCTTCTTTTTTTGTTTTTCGTCTCCTCTGTCTGGTTATCCTATACATCGGAAGGTGGTTATTTTAGCCTGCCTGTTCGGGCAGGCCCCCAAGCCTATAAATAGGGGGATCGTTACTCCTAAAGCATGTTGACTCAAATCCAATACCCTACATATTACAGACTGCGGTCTTGATTGTCAGGCTTTGTAGTATGCTGCTTGTGCAACTTTCCTTTTTTGCATTCCTTATAACCACAACAATCAATCAATAAAAATTTTGTCGTAAGAGAGGCATTTTCCATGGAGTGTGAAGTCTGGTGTCACCGCTGCCAGTGGTTCTCGTTGTTCGTATCTTCCTAGCTACTAGTAATCGGCTACTAGCAATCTTCTCCTTCCCATAGCTCACATGTTTGTGTTGTTGTGGGGGTGAATTTCTAGCACCAATAGAACGAACACGCGGCCATCAGATCGCGAGTTGTCAGCAAATTACACGGTTAAAAATATCCAACAACAAACTTGCTCAGTGCCAGAATCGTTCTAGCCCGAGCGAGGATGTTCTTTAGGAAGTAATAGACCAGTCCGGTAGAGAAACCGCGCAGTAGTTTGAAGCCATCAGTCAAGCGCTAGCCACCTGTTACTGTTAGCCTTGTGATCTAGAAGAGGTCAAAAATTTAGTCACACTACCAACGCAATATGAGCCTATGGGGTCGCACATAAGAGTATTGGAAAAGTTGGAAAGGTTTGTGTTGGCACTGCTCATATGTAATATGAGTGAGAGGCCAAGCCAATAACACTCTGGATTTGGACATTTTCAGCACGAGAACTATATTATGAATATAGATGACCAGGTAAATCATCGAGAAGTGTATTGATGTTTTATGGAATGTTCTGTCAGAATTTGTCTAATGACTTTAAGTAAAATTCGTCGAATAAATTTAAGTAAAATTTGTCGAATTGTCTCTGTTATTCCGATTTATTGATCTGAATTCGTCAAAATGACTCTTTTCATCTCGACGAATTGGTCTTGGATTCGTTGTATATACTTGTGTTATCTCGAGAAATTGGACTTGGATTCGTTGAGGGTTCTCTTGATGTTTTGATGAATTGGTCGGTAAGAATTCAACGAGTATTCACGTGTTACCTTGATGAATGGATCCTTGATATTCGTCAAATATACCCGTGTCATCTCGACAAATGCTGTTAACTCTGGTTTGATTCTTTAATTCTGATCTCGGTCTGGTCTATGGGTAACAACAGTTTCGGTATATATATAAGTGAGAGAACTGTTATCTCCATATGTAGTAACTTAACCTAATCGATTGAGATAAAAACGAGACGACTTCTTCCTCAATAGAATTTTTTAGAAATGTTGAAGTTGTGGTCGCCAATCCATTGTCGTCGACCACTTCGACTCATTGCCATCGCCGGAATTTATTTCATAAGCTTCGACTTTATCACCGTCACCTCTCTTTTAATGGATCTAGTAGTCCGTAGAGACGTGAGAGCATTCCTTCTTCTAACCTAGATCTTGTGTGATAAAAGTCTAAGGGTTCTTCTTTCTCTTAGAGATACCCGTAGAGTCATAGATATATTTCTATGCTCGGAACTCTAGCCACAAGTGTTTGTCAGACATCCTTGGAGCATCTTGGTTGAGTAGTGACTTCATCCCGCTAAGGTATACTTTTATTCAAAGTTGTTTTACTTCTTGATCAGTGATTATCGCAAGATCCATTTCTATTTGGGTTTTCTTGATATTCTACTACACATATTTGATGTGCATCACTCCTAGAAAAAAAAACCAATAGTGGTATCAGAGGCAGGTTGCGCGATGATCATTGTTTCAGAAGTTGCTAAGTCTAATGTGTGTAGATTTGGAAATTTAGAAGTGTTCTAAATGACAAAATTTATTACTGGAACATCAAATGGTGGTGGACCACTGCCAGGTGTGCTGCCCCTTGGATCCCGTTAGGGGCTCTGCCCCTAATACCCCGATAGGGGTGCTGCCCCTTGGAGCCCTGCCAGGAACGCATGTGATTTTGTTGGGATATCTTTGTTTCTTCTTAATAGTAACCTCCCTTCTTGTTGGTTTGTGAAACCAAGTGTGTTAGATTTTGAATCTCACAAAGATGGATGAGTTTATATGCTGTGTAAGTGGAGTTGGTGTTGCTCATGTCCAATGCATGTAAATCTGAAGATCTAGAAGGGTTCTAGATATTAAGATTTAGGTCAGTTCGTCAAGTGTTGATGATTTTTCCTTATGCATATCTGGTATGTATTTGGATTGTGAGTGTTGTAAGAATTTCGTAAATGTGCACAATGCATATCTGGTTTGTATTTGGATTGTGAGTGTTGTAAGTTTTTCATAAATGTGCATAATGTTTAATTGTTTACCATGATTAAATGTTAATCATGATAAAATGTTAATCAATTATCTTAAAAATCCCTTATGCAATATTAAGTGTTCAGATGCCTTGCGATGGATGTGTCTCTTCTTGCCTCGATCGATGAAGTGTGGGCTTGCCAAAGCAAGGTGCATTAATTTATCTTTGCAAGGGTGCAAGCAAATAATTGTGATATCCCACTGTCAACATTAGGTCAAACTTAACGGGGTGACCTCAAAAGTTGAGTGCCTAGAGGTATAGGGTTGGCATGCAACATATGACGGATGAGAATAAATAGTTATTCACCAACCATACAAGAGTTGCATGATGAAGAATTCAGCAAGCATTGCCTACCTACATAACTACATTGTGAGAGAAAAGCCAAAGCTAACTCATGGTGTTAGTGAACTACTGATCTTGTCTACAAAGAGAGTAGCTCGCAGAAGCTCTCTGAATTGATATTGAGGGTTATCAGTTTGATTAAAATAGTGGGAGTAATTTTAATTAAAGTACTAATTTAAATTAAAATATATTTTGAAATGTAGTACTAAGTTTTCTCTATATAAATTCATGTAGAATTTCCATAGCAAGTAGATCTCATTCCACCCAATCCCTCAGAGCTATCCTTGAGAAAGAAAACTGAATGGGACAAATTATCTAGACTGGTATAGAAATCTGAGAATTGTTCTCAGGCAAGAGTGTAAACTCTATGTCTTGGAAGAGGATTTCCCTGAAGAGCTAATCGAGAATGTGTCCCGAGCTGATAAAGATGCATATAAGAAGTATTAAGATGACTACTTGGATGTCGAATGCCTCATGCCCGCCACCATGAACTCTGAGCTTCAGTAGCAACATGAGAACATGAGTTATAAGGAGATTGACGAGCGTCTTAAGAAAATTGTTCAATGGAAAGCTCGACAAGAGAGGTTTGACATCACCAAGGCGTTGTTTCAGTGTAAGATAGGAGCTCTAGACCTAGTAAGGACTCACTTACTCAAGATGACTGGGTATATAGAGAACCATGAAAGACTAAGTTTTCCTCTAGGCCAAGAGTTGGCTATAGACCTGATTCTACAACCATTGTCGGACAGTTACGAGCAATTTGTCTTAAATTACAATATGAATAAAATTTACAAAACACTGCCCGAGCTCCCAGACATGTTAAGAACTGTCGAGATCAACATGAAAAGGCCAAGCTTGCTAGACCCATGCTGATGGTGCATAAAGGCATGGGCAAGGACAAGGGTTTCAAGAAAACTAAGGTTGGACCTAAGTCATCTCTTGAGCCCAAGTCTTCAGCACTAAATAAGAAAGGTTAGGCGAAAGACGGGAAATGGAACCACTATGGAAAGGTTGGTCATTGGAGGAGGAACTATCCTTCTTATATTGTGGGTATGCAGAAAATGAAGGTGGTATGACTTCCGCTTTAAGTATATGTTATAGAGATAAACCTTTCTGCTCCTTCATCCTGGGTATTGGATGTCAGATGCAGTTCTCACATTTGTATAAATGTGCAGGAACTAGAAAGGAGAAGAATGCTGAGTAAAGGGGAGGTTGACCTGCGTGTTGGAAATGGAGCAAGAGTTGTTGCTATCACCGTGTGAGTTTACCATTTCTCTTTACCCAGTGAGCTTGTATTGGAACTAAATAATTATTATTTTGTTCCTGCGATAAATAGAAGCATTAGTTCTATTTTATGTTTGGACATGATTGGATTTTATTTTATTATTAAGAATAATTATTGTTTTATATTTAAGAATGATGTTTGTTATGTTGTACCTCAAATGTTAAATGGTTTGTTTGTTTTGAACTTAGACCATCTGATCTATAATATAGAAAATACTAAAAAACTAAAAACGAATGACTCAAATCCTATGTAACTTTGTCATTGTCATTTGGGCCATAAAAATGAGAAATGCATATCCAAGCTCCATAAAGATGGATTACTAGACTCATTTGATTATGAATCATTTGAGAGATGCAAATCATGTTTATTAGGCAAGATAATTAAAATCCCTTTCACTATTTTTAATGAAATGGCTGAAGATCTCTTGGGTATAATACATAGTGATGTATGCGGACCCATGAGTTCTATGGCTAGAGGTGAGTACTTCTATTTTGTTACATTTATTGATGATTTCAGTAGATACGAATATGTGTATCTTATGAAGTGTAAATTTGAAACCTTTAAAAAGTTCAAAGAGTTTAAGAATGAAGTAGAGAACTAGTTGGGTAAGAGGGTTAAAGCACTATGATCTGATCGAGATGGCGAATACCTAAGTCATGAGTTTCGTGATCATCTAAAAGAGTGTGGTATTGTATCACAGCTTACTCCACCCAGAATGCCACAGTATAATTGTGTGTCTGAGCGAAGAAATCGTACTCTATTAGACATGGAACAGTCAATGATGAGTCATGCAGATTTGTCTATTTCCTTTTTGGAATTTTCTCTAGAGATTGCTGCTTTTACACTAAATCATGCTCCAACAAAAATGGTTCTAAGGACACCATATGAGATATGGACTAGGAAGAATCCTAGTATCTCTTTCATTAAGATTTGGGGTTATGATTCATATGTGAGATGTCAAATGCCTGACAAGCTGGAACCCAAGTCAGATAAATGTTATCTTGTGGGGTATCCTAAGGAGACTAAAGGTCACTACTTTTACTAACCTTCTGAGGGAAAAAGGATTGTCGCAAGGACTGATGTCTTTTTGGAGAAAGAGTTCTTATCTAGAAATACTACAAAGATAGAAGTTGAAGAAGTTTAGTAACCGCAAATAGTGAATGAATCGAAATTAGAACCTGAGCAAGGACTACAAGATGTTGTAGCTAGTGAACCTACTCAAGAAACACAAGTCCTACATAGATATGGAAGACCAATATTTGAGCCTGAGAGACATGGATTGCTCTTGTCTTAAATAGATAATGTGTTACTTATGGATCATGATGATGAGCCTGCAACCTACTAAGAGGCTATGAGTGGACTGAACTATAAGAAGTGGCTTGAGGCCTTGAAATCTGACATGCACTCCATGTATGCAAACCAAGTTTGTACCTTGGTCGAACCCCCCGAAGGGGTACAACCAATAGGGTGCAAGTGGGTCTTCAAGAAGAAGACTGACATGGAAGGGAATATACGGATATTCAAAGGGCAACTGGTGGCTAAAGGTTTCAAGCAAATTCATGGTGTTGACTATAATGAGACCTTTTCCCCTGTTTTTATGTTTATGTCCATCATAATTTGCTTGTTATTGCTACGTATTATGACTATGAGATCTAGCAGATGGAAGTCAAAACAGCTTTCCTAAATGGATACCTCCTTGAGGAAGTGTATATGACACAACCTGAGGGTTTTGTATCTCTAGGTGAAGTCACTAAAATATGCAAGATGCAGAGATCCATTAATGGATTAAAATAGGCTTCTCGAAGTTAGAATCTTCATTTTGATGAAGATCAAAGAGTTTGGTTTTATTAATAACGAGGACGAACTGTGTGCTTACAAGATAATTAATGGGAGCATTGTTGCCTTCCTAATATTGTATGTAGATGACATACTGCTGATCGGGAATGATAAACCGACCCTGTAAGTTGTTAAGAACAACCTAGGGAACTGCTTTTTTATGAAAGACTTAGGTAAAGCGACTTACATACTTGGTATTAAGATTTATAGAGAGAGATTGAATAAGTTGTTGGGTTTGAACCAAAGTACATATATTGAGAAGGTGTTGAAATGGTTCAACATGCTTGAGCCAAAGAAAGGATTCTTACCCATGTCTCATAGTGTGAGTCTCTCTAAGGACCAATGTCATAAAACTTATGAAGATAATGATCGCATGAAGTTGATTTCATATGCTTAGGCAATTGGATCAATCATATATGTAATGATATGTGCACGACCCGATATCTCTTATTCCTTGAGCATGACTAGCAGGTATCAGTCTGATCCTTGTGATAGTCATTGGATGGCTGTCAAGATTATCAAAAAGTACTTGAGAATGACTAAGTATACATTCTTGGTATTTGGTGGAGAGGAAGAGCTCGTTATAAAGGGTTACACAGATAGTAGCTTCCAAACTAATAGGTACGACTCAAAGTCTCAATCAGGGTTTGTACTTTGCCTAAATGGAGGAGAAATTAGCTAGAAGAGTTCCAAGTAGAGACAGATGTTGATTCTATAATTGAGGCCGAGTATATCACTTCTGCAATTGTGGTGAAGGAGGATATACGGATTAGGTAATTCATAGGTGAGCTAGATGTAGTTCCTAGCATTGTTGATCTTGTAGTTCTCTACTATAATAATAACAGTGCAATTGCACTTACTTTGGAACCTAGATCTCATCAGCTCTCCAAGCACAAACTTCGGTGGTTCCATCTTATTAGTGAGATTGTCGATCGAGGAGATGTGAACATTTGTAGAGTGCTGACTAAAGATAACGTTGCGAATTTACTGACAAAGCCTATTACATAGAGAAAACATGATGGTTATACTATATCAATATGTATTAGATACCAGAATGATCAACTCTAGTAGGAGTCTTATGGATTGTGTTTGTCGGTTGTAATATTTCATTTGAAGAATAGAGTACTATACATTTCATTTTATATTTATGACAAGTTATTTTATTATGTCAATTTATTTCTATGTGATAGATTAATTAATATGATAAATTCCCTTAGAATGTTTGCTTCCATAGGATTCAAGTTAATGACTTGAATGTGAGAGCCTATATTCTTAGAAGCTTCATTCTTAAATGGTCCCTGGTCGGCGTATCATCTTAGAAGCTAAGGTCAATGATGATATATCAAGACTATCATGTGCATTGACTGATGACCTGTTCTCACAAGTCATAATATTGTGATATCAAGTCATCACATGGGTACTTGTTAGTGAACAAGTTGTACTGGATAGACCCACCATGAGAATACTGTGTAAACTGTTATATGAACGTGTCACAGGTTGGACTCAAGTGGAAATAGTGTTTGTGATTCCTTGACCTGAAATCACAGCATTCATCACGTGAGAAAGAGCATACTTTGATGTCATCCAAAGTCTTTATTGAGAAAGGTTGATGATAAAGGTGGTTATTGGGTACGCTATGAGTTATTTGGGTGTTTGTATGTGGACAGAAATGGGATTTGTCCTCTTATATAATAGGAGTTGCATCCATGGGCCCCTTGATGGAATGGGACTGAGAAATGCATGAGCATGCTTGGTTAAGTCAATATATGATATTGGGCTCACCAATTTCTAGAAGTGCATTCTAGATCAAGAAACTTGGGTTGAACAATTTTGAGGGTGACTGGGTCTATACCTCTAGTTCTATCCAGATGTAAGGGACAAAGGGACATGACAACACTGATACATTGGTCATAAAGGATTAATGAGTTTAGAACTCTTATTGCTTGGGGAGCACTGATGTATTGCTAGATGCTGTTAATTATTTGTGAAACTTTTGTTTGACACTTTCAAGATCAAGTGGAAGACTATTAGTATTACCATTGTGATCTAGAAGTGGTCAAACAGGTAGTCTCATTGCCAACGCAATATGAGCCTAAGGGGTCGCACATAAGAGTATTTGAGAAGTTGGAAAGTTTTGTGTTGGCACTTCTCATATGTGATAAGAGTGAGAGGCCAAGCCTGTGACATTTTGGATTTGGAGATTTTCAGCCAAGGACCTATATTATAAATATAGATGAGTAGGTAAATTATTGAGAAGTATCTTGACGTTTTATGAACTGTTTTGTCAGAATTCGTCGAGTGACTTTAAGTAAAATTCGTCGAATTGTCTCTTGTTATTCCGACGAATCGATCTTAATTCATCGATATGACTCTTGTCATCTCGACGAATTGGTCTTGGATTCATCATATATAGTCGTGTTATCTCGATGAATTGGACTTAGATTCATCGAGTGTTCTCTTGATGTTTCGCATATTGGTTAGTCTGAATTCGTCGAGTATTCACATGTTTTCTTGACAAATGGATCATTGATTCATCAAATATACCCGTGTCATCTCGACGAATGATGTTAACTCTGGTTTGATTCTTTAAGTCTGATCTCGGTCTGGTTTATGGGTAACAGCATTTTCGGTATAGATATAAGTGAGATAATTGTTATCTCCATACACAGTAACTTAACCTAATCGATTGAGATTGAAAAGAGGCCACTTCTTCCCCGATGGAACTGTTCCGAAAAGTTGAAGTTGCAGCCACCGATTCGATGTCACCGACCACTCCAACTCATTGCCGTCATCGGAAATTATTTCCTAAGCTTGGTCTTCATCACCGCCACCTCACCTTTAACGAATCTAGTAGTCCATGGAGACATTGAGGGAATTCCTTCTTCAACCTTAGATCTTGTGTGACAAGATTCTAAGGGTTCTTCTTACTCATGTCGATACCCATAGGGGTGTGGATATATTTCTACGCTCGGAACTCTAGCCGCAAGTGTTCGTCGGACTTCCTAGGAGCATCTTGGTTGAGTAGTGACTCAATCATGCTAATGTATACTCTTATTCAAAGTTATTTTACTTCTTGATCAATGATTATCGTAAGATCAATTTCTCTTTGGGTTTTCTTGATATTCTGCTGTGCAAATGTGATGTGCATCACTCCTAAAAAACCCCAACACCGCCCTCACTCAGCGGCTAGCCCCTAAGTCTATATTGGAGACTGCGACTCCTCTAGCTTCTATGGTGGGGGCTCTTCTCCACCACCCTATTTACATGTTCAGCCTGTAGCTCCTCTGTTGCCTCAGGGAGATTAGTTTGCTACTCACCAAGGCTTCTTTTGAGAAGCAGCCCAAGGAATTCCAGCCAGAGTGCTAAACTTCCAGGAGAGTTATCCATACCCTCCTGCTCCGGCTACTATTATCACTGCTCCTATTGTAGCTCATCCTAATCTCCTCCCATCCCTGCTAAGGTGGAGGAGCCTTCTCCTTTCATTGATAGGATTTATTGGGAACCTGGCCCCAATAATTTTGGAGAGCCTCGCATGTCGATCAATACTAGAGAAACAAATTTGGTGGCTCATCTTCAAATATTCGCGTCAGCAGTTGCTCTGAGGTTCCTTTCAGATGAAACCAAGTGCAAGCTCCTAGTCAATTCCTTTGATGGGCAGGCATGGGAATGGTACTATGAACTATATCCCCAGTCCATCACTTGTTTTGTTGAGCTCTGAAGTGAGATTCTTCTAAGATTTGCTACCTCATAGAAGAGGAAGAGTGGTCCTACATCCCTCTTCCAAATCAAGTAGAGAGAGAAAGAGTCTGCTGCTCATTTTATGGATTACTTTCAAAAAGAAATCATGGGAATAAAGAATGTCGATCCTGACTTTTACATGGTTTCCTTGGTCAATGGCCTTAAGGAAGTCCCTTTGAAGTTCAAGGCTACTACTTAAGATCCTCTGAAGTGAGATTCTTCTAAGATTTGCTACCTCATAGAAGAGGAAGAGTGGTCCTACATCCCTCTTCCAAATCAAGTAGAGAGAGAAAGAGTCTGCTGCTCATTTTATGGATTACTTTCAAAAAGAAATCATGGGAATAAAGAATGTCGATCCTGACTTTTACATGGTTTCCTTGGTCAATGGCCTTAAGGAAGTCCCTTTGAAGTTCAAGGCTACTACTTAAGATCCCGCCACTTACCAGGAGTTGATTACTATGGTTAACATGTTTATTTAGGGGGAATGCCAACCCGACTTACATTTCCTCGTTATCTTCTAAATCCAACTTGGGAGATATGGCAAGCTCCTCTACAACTCATCAGTCTTCAAAACCTCCTCACCCATAATTCCAACCGCTAGCTTAGAGGTGAAGGACCTTCTACCATCGTCACCCTTTTCAAGGCCATCAATAGTTTTAGAATCAAAAATTGTCATTGGTCGTCGCACCTGCTCCACCTACTCTTGCTCCCCAGATCATGCCAGTGCATCAGCAGAAGTACACTTAGCCTTTGTATCTATCTATCCCGCCTCAGAATAATGACTCTCAATACTCCTTCATGGATCTTAGTGTATCCATGAATGAAGTCGTCCAGATTCTACAAAAGAGGCCCGATTATAGGAGGCCATCTCCCTTGAGGTCTGAAGTAAAGTTCCATGATCTATCCCTGTACTATGAGCACTACAGGGAGAAGGAGAATATGACAAAGAACTGCAGAGCTCTTCGCCTACTGGTGGAAAAGCTATTGGTAGAAGGAAAGCTTTAGGATTTGATTCATAAATATGCTTCTACCAAGCCGTCCACCTCCAAGGGCACAGAGGTAGAAGAAGTGTATTGGGAGTATGAAGAGGTAGAAGACATCGACCATCTTGGTGATGCAAATTTGGGAAGTGAATGTGTTGAAGGTGACGATGAAGGTTCTATTGGCTGCCTCTTCCGCATCCATGGAGGGGTCGGACCTGAGTCTTCCTGGGAATTTAGCATCGCTAAGATCTTCGGACAGGTGGTAGCTGCAACCTCCTCTTCTTCTCTAGTAAGGGGGGTCATCACCTTTGTCCCAGATGACCTCCCTTTGATTACAATTCCATTTAACAATGTTATGGTTATCAAAGCAATCATTGAGTACTACACGGTTCACAAGATCCTGATAGACAAAAGGAGCTCAGTCAACCTCCAATTCAAATAAATATTTGAAGCCCTGAAGACTAGAAAGCTTCTGCTTTCCACCAAGGGACCCCTCTATGATTTCTTGGGAAAGATAAAGGAGGTGGAAGGAAGTGTCACGCTCTTAGTAACACTTGGAGGAGTCACTAAGCTGGTCTAATTCATCGTAGTAGATGCTCCCAACAGCTACTATGTAATCTTCGAAAGGCTTATACTCAATGGGTAGCAAGTAATGGCCGTAACATTCCACCTAGACATCAATTTCTCCATGCAAGGAAGACAGTACCGATTTAGAAGTGATCCAAATCTAGCTCGGGAATGCTACGTTAGGATGATCAACTTGACTGAGCAGATTCCCCCTCCAAAACTTCCAGCAATAGTTCTTGAAGTTGCAAATCCCTCAGAAGCAACTGAAGTGCCAAAGGAAAAAGATACTAAAGAAGGAGCTCACTTGGAACCTACCCAGGTGACTCAAGGAGTCCCAATTGCTAAAGATGAGTAGAGAAAACTCTCCATTAATATTGAGTTGCAAAAAGAGGAGAAGTCCCAGTTGATCTCCTATCTTTTACAAAACCTAGATGTCTTCACATGGTTAGCAAAAGACATGCTAGGAGTGGATCCAGATGTCGCTTGCCATGAACTAAACATCAGGCCAAGCTTCTAGTCCATCAAGCAGAAGAAGAGGATGGTGGTGACAACCCTTATTAAGCCCATTAGAGAGGAGGTGACCAAGCTCATTAAAGCAAAATTTATTCATGAAATCTAATACCCGACTGGGTGTCAAATATTGTAATGGTTAAAAAAGCAGAGGGTAAATGGCGACTGTGTGTGTATTTCACAAAACTTAATAAGGCATGCCCGAAAGATTGCTACTCCTTGCCTTAGATAGATTCTTTAGTTGATTCCAAGGTAGGGTACTCTTACAAGAGTTTCTTAGATGCATTCTCAAGTTACCACCAAATTAGAATGCATAATCCTGATGCGCCTCACACTTGTTTCATTACGAATGATGGTTGTTACTATTATATCGTTATGCCTTTTGGGCCCAAAATGCGGGTACAACCTATCAATGAATGATGGATTTCATTTTAAAACAACAGAAGGGAAAAACTTTTATGTATATATTAATAATCTCCATATCAAAAGAAAATCTTTATCGTCACACCAAGAAGACCTCGCAGAGATGTTTGATACTCTATAGATGTATAAAATGAAGCTAAACCCTTTGAAGTATGTTTTTGGAGCTAGTAAGGGGAAGTTCCTAGGTAATCTCCTTATGCCTGAAGGCCTTGCTCCTAATCCTGATAAAGTGAAGGCAATTCTTGACATGGTACTCCCGCATTCTCCTAAAGAAGTTCAACAGCTAGGTGGAAGGCTGGCAGGCCTTAACCGATTTATCTTTAGGTTAGGAGAAAAATGCCCCATTCTTCCGCACCTTGCGTAGAGGCTTGAAATTTGAATGAACTAAAGAGTGTGACAAAGATTTTGAGCAGCTTAAGAAGCAGTTAACATCAACTCCTTTGCTCCAAAGCCCTCATGCAGGAGAAGTGTAACACCCTGCCCGTCACAAAAAAATATAACATAAGGTCTGACTGGAGCCCCACATCATATTCCACGAATTGAAATACCAAATATCATCATAGCCTAATACAGAGTTACATTCTAGTGGAAGAAAGGAGTAATAATAACCCACATAAAGGAATGTCCACTAAATATAACATTAGAATGAGTGTATACACAACATTTTTCCTTAAGTCCTTACATGATTATACAAAAAGAGTGATTTGCATACATCGGCACGTAGGCCAGCAATATATGAAAGTAGTAAACGATCGCTTAGTCCTTTGAGGGCCAGCATAGAAAAAGGGCTTCAGCCCACTACTTCACGCTTGAATCGCAAGTGTATACACAAGTTTAGTCCACAAAGACATGGAAAAACAAACCAACGATCGGCTTTAGCTAACCATAATTTTAACGACCCCACCCCATGCTTGGGGTGGCGGTACTCCTTCTATGCAAAGCAAGCAGGTGGCACTATATATATTTTTTTCATAATCATAACAAGTGTTGGCACACAAGGCCACATGCTTTGTGTAATCAGGACACATTTTTGTGTACTGAAATTCATGTCCTACCTCCATCCTAAGAATCACTCACTTAGATGGTACATTTGAGCGACAGTCGGTCACAAGCAATTATGCTTCCCATACTTCCCCTGGACTGGTGCACTGAGGAGCTACCTCTTCACTGATTCATACTAGACGGGTTCATATCAGCTTTGCCTGACTTGATCAACATGAACAACCAACACAATATGGGTCAGCATCACCTTTGCCCGTTAATATGATAAGTAATGTTACCCCTTTGGTTAGCACACAAGGCCACCAAGCTAGGCAATGCAGGACTCACAGCTTAATGATAGGCACCTGATTTGCAAGACATGTGCTTCACATCCACCACATCATCTCACTGGGAGCTATCACAAGCGATATCCCTATCATATAGCGATATTGACAGAACAACCAATCTGTTATAGGCTCGGGTTCACACCCATAATATACCACTACTCACTGGTCTCTACCAGTGGTGTTATAGCCAGAAATATTGCTATCGCGGTGGATAGCAATAGAATATCATTTATATTACAAACTTGGGTTCCTAGAGACACTATCCAGTAATTCTGCAGCAACATGTAGTACCCCAAATACCCTGTAAACTCCTCATTTTCTATGGAGTCTTCTCCAGCAAGCAAATCAATCATCACCAATCTAGACTGACTTGTCCAGATGGGCATCACACAATATTCATATTTCTATACAATGATGTGAGCTCTATATGCAATTTCTACTGGAGATACTATGTATCAACCTAAAGGAAGTATCTCACACCATTAATTGATGGGGACTTCCATGCAACGACGACAAATAAGAATACATAGCATGTCCTAGTATTCAGAAGGAGAGTTGTTACCCTCAAAGCATGTTTCAGAACCATAAAGTTGTACTTTATCGAAATGGAATCACTTGGACTGCTTTCCTCTCCGCATATCTAGCCTTGACTCGCGATTCTGACCATGGAAACTCCTCCAACAACTTCAAATCTCCTCCTAAAGGGCTTGGAACTAGCTCTCCTTTCTTCCTTCTTTTCTTTTCTCAAATTGTAAGAGAGAGTGTGTGCGTGAAAGTAAAAAATGAGAAGCAACTTCTAAATAGCCTCCTTATCACTTGCAGGATAAAACCCATCCATCTGATCCTCAAGCCAAAACAAATAAATGGTCGCAATTTCAGTAGAGAATTCTAATTTAATACTATCATCGGGCGATATCTCACTATCGCGGGGCGATAACTCTAGCGGTGATCGCTTGACCAAGTCACCGCCACTCAACGGGCCAACTTGCACATAGCAGCTTACAATGTGGCACACTATTACCAGCAATAACACGCTATCGCCATACTATATCATATTCACTTCATCGTTTTGTCGACTGCGTCATTCTGAACATTATCATCGGGAAATATAGTTATCGCTAACGATAGCTCCAAAAATGCATTTTGTTGTTTTTAAACTATGGGAAACCTGGGGTGTTATAAATCTCCCCCCTTTAAGAAATTTTTGTCCAAAAATTATTTAGTACAAAAACAACACAAGCACAAATTTATACAAAATCTACCTCAATCGAACATCTCAAGGAACTCCTCTCTCATTGTTTACCCACGCTCCCATGAAAGTTCCTTGTGATCGCAATTGTCCCGAAGGACTTTAACCATATTGATCTCCTTATTTCGCAATTGTTTCACCTCTGTGTCTTCGATACAAATGGTCTTTACGTTTGTCTTTAACCCATCATCGATTTGTACCTGATCTGCAACAACCACTTGTGTAGGCTCTTGCACAGCCTTCCTCAGCACGGATATGTGGAACACATCATACAACCCGCTTAACTCTGATGAAAGAAAAAGCTAATAGGCAGCCTCACCAATATATTCTTCATTTTCAAACGGTCCAAGGTATCGCAAACTTAGCTTTTTCAAGCGCTGAATCCTTGACACTTCCATAAAAAACTTGATTTTGAGATACACCCAGTCGCCAACAACGAATTTAACATCACGGTGCTTACTGTTGTAATACTTATCTTATCTATCTTGAGCAATCAGTAGTCGCTCCTTGATCAAACGTATCGATGAGTTTTCCTCATCGACATCTTTTCTCTTAAACAGCTTTGTTGCACCCATTTTTTCCCAAGCTAGTGGAATACGGAACTTCCTGTCATATAAAGCATCGAATGGCGGCATCTGTATACTTATTTGATAGTGGTTATTATAGGTGAACTCAATCATATAGATATGGTCCTCCTACCTCTTGCCAAAATTCAAGGCGCACATTCGGAGCATATCCTCCATTGTCTTGTTTATCCTCTCGACCTGACCATCCGTTTGAGGATAAAAGGGCATGCTGAACTTTAGCTTAGTACCCAACATTTGGTGTATTAGCCTCCAATCATTTGATGTAAAATGCCCATCTCGAACACTAACGATGTTACGGGGCATACCTTGCAATCGTACGTTGTTGTCAACATATACCTTTGCCAATTTTTCTGCCAAATCGCCCCTTCGATTCGAAAAGCATGATACCTTTGTCAATCAGTCTACAATCACCCAAATAGATTCAATCTCGTGCTGCGATCTTAATAAACCATGCACGAAATCCATCGCAATATCATCAAACTTCAATTCTAAAATTGGTAACAACTTCAGGAACCTACTATAAGACCCCCCCCCCCCCCCCCCTCCCGAAACACAAGATATAGCCGAGAAGAGTCTTATGCACAGAATAGCCAACTTGCGGTAGCGTCAGCACACAGGCTAACCTATTCCACAAGATGCCTATTCTGTAAGCTAGACTCAAATATCATACTGCCAGACTAAGGTAACTCCATTAGAAATGAAAATAAGAGAATTAAAAAGGACTTAGAAATTTTAAAATGTGAATTAATAAAATGTGGCAAAGAGAAGATCAAGTGCCTAGAGTGTCCTCACTCGATGGCAACGATCGATGAGCTAAAAGCAAGTCTCTCCAAGGCATTGTTGAAAATGGATAATCTCACAAATGAAAAGAATGTCTTGGAGAAAAGACTTCAAGTGTATCTTGCCAAAATAGAAGAAGGTAAACAATAGTTCACCAATCTGTATGTAATGTTAGTCACTGAAAACACCGCCCTAAAGGCGAGGATCCATGATCTTAACCGTACTAACCAGGAATTTTGAATAGGGCAAAAATCCCTTAATATGTTGTTGGGTGCACAATGTCATGGATCTGGAAAAATTGGACTAGGATATGTAAGTCCGACGCTACCACCGAGTGGCAATCATAGTAAAGTTAAAAATTAAATGAATTATAAGAAATCACACAATAAGATCAATAACTCTGAAAGGTTATCCTGATGGTGACGATGTCCCGCCATGTGTTCGTGATGCTCATGAACGTTTGACTTTTTGGCGACGAAGTCCCGCCACCTGTTTATGATGACGTTGATGATATGGTCATTGATCTCCGTCTCAGAGAATTTGATGATTGTCACGGTCGTTGCCACAAGCTTGAAGATGGACTTCTACCGTGACATCCATCACCAACGCCATGCCAAATATCTGCTACATGTTACGCATTTAAGCATTTTAGTTTAAGCATTTTTATTATAAGCATTTTAATTTAAGCATTTTATTTCGTACTTGTTATTTCAATTTTTTGTGTGAGATGGGCTGCCTATAACCATCAAAGTTTTAGTTTATTTTGTATGGTGGAGATTGAGTGGTATATCCTATTTATATGCTTGCATGGCTAATGAAAAAAGATTGATGAATGAAAATTTGAAAATCTAATTCTAATTAGAGAATTCCCCCTCCTCCTTCCCCCTAGTCGTCGGCCTCCCTCTCACCCTCTTAGTGGTTCAGCCACAATTCTCCTCCCCTCTTCCCTCCTCTTTCCACCTCTCCAATAGGCCTCCTCCTCTCCAACGAAATTCACAACTCGAAGGAAAACACCCCTTGAATAGTTCGGCCACCACTAGACTCCTGAAACTAGGGCTGGCAAGCCATGTTTGCCCCTCCTTGGTGGATTTTGGCCATGGACATCAACTCTAGCAATGACGAACTTTCTCCGACGTGAATCAAGGAAGGCGGACGAGTTTTTCTCCATTCGACGTGACTCTGGCGGAACCTTTGAAAAGCGAGCCCATTTGGTTAATTGGAATCATCTATTCTGATTGGGGTAACGAAATTCCTACCTTTGAGTGTTTCCCTCCTAGATTAATTCTTGTGGTGGTTTTCCTTGGCGTTGCTTGCGAAGCTTTGATTTCGTCATGGTTTTGATCCAAACGATTTTGTTATTTACTTTTTATACATTTAAGTTCACGAGGATTGGCGGACCTCATTTTCTTTTTGTTGGTAGAGATCTACCTTTTCCGAATCGCAATTTTCCGGTGTATCTCTTTTGGTACAACACACGCTCGATCGGATCGAGTCGATCCATTTCGCTTGAGAGAATATTGGCTCATAGCTTCTATTTTATCTCTATGGGTTTAGCAAACCCGAGCATTAGCATTTGATTAATATTATTATGAATCGGGCGTGTTGCGTTTTAATTGTGCTAGCGTAGAATTGGAACGAGTGAGAGTAATTCAGTGTCGCTTGTCCGTTGTGGTTCGGAGGGAGACGTAACCTGCATCAATTGGGTATCAGAGGAAGTTTTGTGTCAATTTCCTAATTGTCACCCTCTCATTATTCTTAAGACATCAACACACACTTGTCTTGCCCGTTTTGTTGTCAAAATAAATAAAAAAATTTCTGGCCTAAAATTCTCAATGTTTTTCAAAATAGAAAAACAAAAAATTCTGGAAATCTCCATCATTTTCTTAGTAAGAAATTAATAAAAATATTTTATTTTTATTGAATCATTATTAAAAAAATACTTCATTAAAAATTTTATTCCTCGTTTGGGCAATTTTGCCTACAAAACTTTTTTTTTATTATGTGCACAAGATCTGGGTAGATTATTCTCTCTGGTCCCCACTGAATATGGCGCATGACATTAATGATTTCTGATTAGATTATTTGTGGTCTAAAGTTATGGCTAACCACAACCCAACATTGCCCACTTGCCTTAGGAAGCCCAAACGTCCTCATGCTCTTCCTCGCACTAGAATTGAGGCACCCACTTACAACGGTTGCAGGAATCCACAAATTTTTCAAGAATGGCTTAAAGGGATGGAATCTTATTTTGCGTGGTCCCCCTCGGATGACCTCCAAAAGGTTGTCGTGGCCTGTGAAAAATTAGATGGTCAAGCCCGCGTGTTTTGGTTATACGAAGAGCGTCGTGTTGGTAGCTATCAATATATTTGGTCGCACATGCGTAGCCTATTGTCGGATCAATTTGATCCTTCCTACCTCTGCACTTCTGACACCAAGCATGTGAGTGAGTATCATTATGGCACTAGTCTCATACCATCCTATAGGAATGATTATGTACCCAAAGCTAGAGCATTTCACCCCAAAGGTCAGCCTACCCTTAGTATGCCTACTACCACCTTTAGGGAAACCATACCATATAGGTCATATGTCCCAGACTCGAAAGGTGTTACGACTAGGGATGCCATGAGCCCTCATGGTGAGAGTATTCATGTCAGTATGAGGTGTCAGACGAATATTACCTGCGATGCTAGTGGATTGGCTAGTCCCGATGTGGTTGAGTTCCCCGTTCTGCCTACGACTGTGGTCCTATCTGAGTCTCCCCCCGAGCTTACTGAGCCCATGTGTGAGTCTTTTGTTGACTCCGAGTTAGTACCGTTGAATGATCCCATCGCTGAGGGCGATGTAGGCATCATTAACGAGCTTAGTGATGTTAAGGAGTTCGGTTACCCCAAGTGACATGGAAGAGGAGCTCTCCTTTAAAGTGCCACCCCATATGATTATCCACCCATCCTCGACCATATTCTTAACACCCATAGTAGTTGAGTAGTTTACCGATGATTCTTAGTTAGTAGATGTACCTATGGTGTTGGAAGGTGTACCATGTGAGGGAGAGGAATTTTGGGATGACTTTAGTGGTGATGATCTAGATGACCACCCCTTGATGATCTCAACATGTCATGCTGATCACTCTGATTTTGTTTTGTAATTATGTGTGATTTTATCCACCCTCCCTCCTGCTCTATTGACCAAACTAGCACCTATTTTAGGACACATTTTTGTTATTCCTGGTCTGAAACCTTTTATTTTACCAACATTCATTGCCCCTCCATTGGACGTGTCTCGTAGGATATGTATTAGCGAGTTGTTAGATTTTGTGTTCGGTCTTGTCCCAACTTTTTGTAGTTCCGTGTCTTCCAAATTTCCTACAATTGATCAATTCTCTGATTATACGCCTACAATGAGGTCGTCTATTGTGTCTGCTTTATTAGCACCTAAGAAAGATGGTTCTTTGGGGACGTGTGTTGACAACTGGGCTATTACAAAAATTATTATAAAACATAGGTATCCCATCCGTCGCTTGGATAACTTGATGGAAATGTTAATCAGGGCCACGATCTTTTCTAAGTTAGATTTTAGGAGTAGCTACCATCAATTAAGATTTAGGGAGGGAGACGAATGGAAGACGGTTTTTAAACCGCAGGACAGGCCTTATGAGAGGTTAGTAATGCCAATTGGGCTTTCTAAAGCCCCGAGTACTTTTTCTCGGATGATAACTCACGTGTTCCAACCCTTCATGGGGAATGTCATAGTCGTATATTCTGATGATATCTTAGTCCTTAGCACCACTCCAACAAATCACGAATCGCACTTGAGGATTATACATACCACGTCACGAACGGAAGAATTAATTGTCAATAAAAATGTACTTTTATGTTACTTCTGTTGCAGTCCTTGGGTATATTGTGAGTACGGATGGTCAAACTCAAGTAGTACACTGAAGTTTGGGTAGTTTATTATGTTGTCTTACGGGTGACCACAAGGGTACTTAGGATTTGAATCTTCCTTATGCTCAGCTTGCGTATAATAATTCTAAAAACAAATCCACGGGCTTATCCCCTAATGAAATCGTACAAGGCTATAAAGCACCGGTGCCACTTGATTTAGTTTCGTTACCTCCATCGTATAAATCAAGTAATTTTGCACAAGAATTCGCTCTTCATGTTCACAATTTACATAAACACATTCATGAAATTTTAGTCGCCCAATATGTGTTTTATAAATCTCATGCTAACGTACATAGGAGATCGTCTCACCTTAATGTTGATGATTTAGTCTTGGTGCATCTCATCCCTAAACGGATGCCTTCGGGCTCCATAAAAAAGTTGGCGAATCGGCGAGCCGGTCCTTTTTGAATTTTAAAGCGGTTAGGAGAAAACACATATCTTTTGGAGATACCCACTAATTGGGTATATTCCATATTTTCAATGTTTCGGATTTAATGCCTTATGTTTCTCCACCACTTGAATTATCTACCTCTCTGTTTATTCCACCCACTATGTCTTCTAATGGGTTGAGGGGTGAGTTGGGTCCTTGATCACTCTCTCCTACGGTTTCCACTGGAGGTATGTTGAATGTTAATGTTGAAACTTTTTCTTCTTCTTTGACTAATGCTTTTCCAAGGTTCCCCAAGACCTCCTTTTTGCCTGACAGGTTCTCTTTGATGTGGGACGACCACGCTACTACGAATTGGATTGTGCGGCCAGATTTGCCCCATGTTGATGCAGCCTTCAACAATTTTCCCCTCCCGGGCCACTCATCGGTGATGAGTGATTTTGAGCAGGGGAGGATTGATGGTGACGATGTCCTGCCATGTGTTCATTATGCTCGTGACCGTTTCACTTTTGGCGACGAAGTCTCGCCACCTTTTCATGATGACGTTGTTGATATGGTCATTGATCTCTGTCTCAGAGAATTTGATGATTTTGATGGTCATTCCCGTAAGCTTGAAGATGGCATTCTACCGCGACATCCATCTCCAACGACGTGCCAAATCTCCGCGACATGTTACGCATTTAAGCATTTTTATTTTAAACCTTTTAATTTAAGCATTTTATTCGTACTTGTTATTTCAATTTTATGTGTGAGATGGGCTGCCTATAACCATCAATGTTTTAGTTAATTTTTTATGGTGGAGATTGAGTGGTGTATCCTATTTATATGCTTGCATGGCTAATGAAAAAATATTGATGAATGAAAATTTGAAAACCTAATTCTAATTTGAGAATTCCCCTCCTTCCTACTAGCCGTCAGCCTCCCTCTCCCCCTCTTAGTGGTTCGGCCACAATTCTCCTTCCCTCCTCTCTTTTCCTCTCCAATAGCCCTCCTCTCCAACAACATTCACAACTCGAAGGAAAACACCCCTTGAAGAGTTCGGCCACCACTTGACTCCTCAAACTAGGGCTGGCCAACCAAGTTTCCCCCTCCTTGGTAGATTTCGGCCAAGGACATCAACTTCGGTGACGACAAACTTTCTCCAGCGTGCAAGGAAGGAGGACGAGTTTCTTTCCATTCGGCGTGACTCTGGCAGAACCATTGAAGAGCGAGCCCATTTGGATAATCGGAATCATCTATTCCGATTGGGGTAACGAAATTCCTACCTTTGAGTGTTTCCCGCCTAGATTAATTCTTGTAGTGGTTTTCCTTAGCGTTGCTTGCTAAGCTTTGATTTCGTTGTGGTTTTGATCCAAATGATTTTGTTATTTTCTTTTGATCCATTTAAGTTCGTGAGGATTGTCGGACCTTGTTTTCTTTTTGTTGGGAGAGATCTACCTTTTTCTGAATCGCAATTTCCTGGTGGATCTCTTTTGGTACAACACACGCTCGATCGTATCGGGTCAATCCATTTCGCTTGAGAGAATATTGGCTCATAACTTTAATTTGATCTCTAAGGGTGTAGCGAACTCGTGCGTTAGCATTTGATTAATTGTGAATCGGGCATGCTACGTTTTAATTATAAAAGCGTAGAATTGGAATGAGTGAGAGAAATTTGGTTTCACTTATTTGTTGCGGTTCATCGAGAGATGTAGCCTGCATCATATCCCCATCCTCAAACACGAGCTATAAGAACACGTTAAAGGCAACATCTACTACCTATACTTTGTGTTCAAACTGTCAAAGGTTTGGTCACATATCCGGGTCGTGTCTGAGGAAAGGTAACAAAAAATCTATGCAAGTCTGGGTACCAAAGTTTTCTACCTATTATATTGGCGGAACAACTTGGGTAACCAAATATTTACCCTCATCTTCTTTTTAGGTGTGTTGGCAGGCTAAGGACAAGGAGAATGTGTGGTACTTGAACTCTGGGTGTTGATGGCGCTGACCCGCCCATGCTTGAAGATGTTCGCCACTACAACTACCTCTCACGACCGCATCATTGCGACAACCAAGTTATTGAGGACAATCACCACTATGACCTCTACTCATGAACGCATCACCGCAACAACCAAGATATTGAGGATACTCGTCACTACAACCTCCGCACATGGCCTCGTGACGCCGTATAGCTTTAGGATGCTAGTTAATTTCTTATCTGACAATGGTATTGATGCATTTTAATTATTAGTTTAAGTTTAGAGTTTTATGTAATATTTGGGAAACTATAAATATCTTCTTAATTTAATGTAGTGGGATGTTTTGATAAGAAAAAAATAGCCTAAGCTTCTAGGGTTCGGCCGAACCCCTTTTTTGCGACAGTGCGACACTGCTGCCTCTTCCCCACCTAGTGTGCGACTCGTCGGCCCTGCCGTCGGTGTGACTCCGACGACCTCCCTCCTAGTGGTGTGACTCCATCATCCCCGGGTCTGAGATGCTGGACCAATCCTACCGGATATACCGCTGTCCCCTCCCTACTATGTCGTCGCATGACCGAACCAGAGACTACTTGGCCAACCTTCAGCAAGGCTTGGCTTTCTTGGTTTTGAGGTGGCTTCACCGTTGGATGCGCTACAGAGCAGCTTCTTGAAGTTTTGGCTTGGAACTCAACCTCCCGGTGTGTCCCCGGTGGACCGTAGTAGAGCGATTCGCCACGAAATAACTTCTTCGAGTAAGGGTAATGATTTCCTTTCCTCCACTCGTGTGTGATTCTTCTTTGGCTAGACGGTGGCGTTGTTTCGAAACTTTGATTGAATCGTGGTTTAACAAAATTATTTCGTCGTTGGTTCCTTGATCTTCTAGCAAACGAAACGCTTGGTGAACCTTAGTTTTCTTTTTTGTTGGAATAGATCACCACTTTGAAACCATTTCTTTTGGTGGATCTCTTTGGTGCAATAACACTTGTTCGAATCATGTAGGTCCTTCTCGCTTGATCAAATAATGGCCTATGGCCCTTATTTGATCTCTATAGGCTTAGCAAACCTTTGTGTTGGCGTGTGGATGTTAATAAAGCAAATCAGAGTGGTCGTGTTTTCATTGTGCGTACGTAAATTAGAGTGTGAGAGAGCGACTTGCATGCCTTTAACCATCACGATCTCATCAGAGGGGTAGCCTGCATCAATTTGGTATCAAAGCGAGGTTCGTGCCGATTTCTTAATCGACACTGTAACACCCCCATACATCACATGGTATATAACAGAAGGTCCGGCCAGGGCCCCACGCCATATTCCACGGACAGTCAGCGGAGTTACATATTAATACCAAAAATACTATGATACCATATCAAAACTTAACACAGAGCATTCTAGCGTAAGCTTTTAAGCAAGTTAGAAGAACTCGTCACAGCACATGAATGTACACTAAAACCCAAAGCAGGAATGAAAGAACAAATACACATAGAGGCTTGTCCTTATGACCTTACAACATTCAACTTGAATTAAAGTGTTTTACATACTTCGGCACGCAGGCCGACCATACATGAAAATAGTAAAAGTAAACACTTAGCTTTGGCCTTCAAGGGACAGCACAGCATCAAGGGCTTTAGCCCGCTACTTGCCACTAAGCTCACCTGTTCCTGCATAAGAACAATCCACCGAACGGTGGAAAAACAAGACAACAGTCAGCTAAAGCTGACCAAATTATAACAACCCCGCCCTTTAGTCGGGGCGGCGGAGCTCCTTCCCTGCAAATTATTAGCAAAACCAAACATAGTAATGAAAGTGCAATTTAAGCACACTTCCCCAAGGGCGTAGGCACGAACGGACACACACCACGTGCACTCAAGGCACATTTTCGGTGTCCGGATAAAATCCAGGGCCCGCAGCTGTTCATAAGACGGCATTAAACATGAGCATTTGGTTGTCTTTACGGCCCACGCAAGGCCTAAGACTCATAACTATGTCTGTGACAGGCATCACTACCCACGGACTCACCACATAGCTACCTGGTAGGTTCAGCCCTTTCACGTTACTCATATTGCCGGGTAAAAACTACCGCGATGCAGGTCGGCCTCCCCATTCCCACTCTCCAATCAAAACATAACCCCATTATGCTACAAGGGTGGCTCACAAGCCACCTGGCTGGGCTCCCAGAGCTCTCAACCAAACATCTCAAGCCCGAAGTCTCCACGACACAAGACACAAACAAAGCTCTCAAGGAACTACCACCTGCGGTAGCACTACCGCTGCGCGGTATCTGGCAGAAATGCGATTCTACCCAATTTTCTGGGTGCTCCTTGGAGTTAGTCCCCAAGGTTCTCTACTGCAATCTACCATGTAGAAACCCGAAAAACAAACATCACTGAGTCTTCTTCGGCCAATACAAGCATAATAAAAACATCTTCAATCCAGACCAACCTGTCCAAATGGTCTTCGCATACCATGCCTATGTTCGTACTTTGATTTAAAACTCTATATACAAAACTATGGGGATATATCGTATCTACCTGAAGGAAAAACCTCACGCTCACCGCACACTCGTGGGAGAGGGTTTCCTATGCAAAAGTATGAGGACTTCACATGTCCAAGTTGAGAATCATTACCCTTTGCGCTCTCTTCGGCGCCATACCAAAGATCTAGACGGATGAATGCGACCGCAACGATCTTGCCTCCACAGATCCGGACTCGGCTTGCGAATCGAAACTCTGGAAATTCATTGGCGGCGAGATTTAACCTCTGACACCGCTACCCCTCCTCCAGGAAAAACCAGGCCAACTCCAAATCCAGAAGAAATGAACTGAAAACGACCAAAAAATCAGGCATATAAATAAAGCTACCGCCGTGCGGTACCTTAAATCAACGCCTCGATTCAAGCCCAACTGCCCAAACCCTCCAATCACAGCCCGACATATGGCCAATGCCATTTCAATTTCACTACCGCCGCGCGATAGGATGCTAATGCCGCGCGATGGTGTAAGACCCCTGCCCTTACCAAGGAGGCTCTCGGTCTTATGCCTAAAACTGCTGCCTTATGGTGACACTAACTCATGGGTTAGTTGATAACGCAAGATGCCGATCCTGCCAACTAGTACGATCATATAACCTGTTTGGACAATAGAGAAATAGAAGTATATAACAGAGTAAATAATAACTAGTCCACAAGTCACAGCACTATCATATATAAATGAAAATGAAAGTACAATAGTCCAAATAAGTACACAAAAGAGAAAGGGCTTACGCATTGTATATGATATCAAATCTCTCTCTCAAAATTATAACATGCAGAAGCTAATCTATCATCAGTAGGGTCATCCCACCTGACAACGGGTTGCAGTAGTAGTAGTAAGTGGTGGTGGTATCAGCTCCTCACATCCTGCCACCTCATCCTGTTGGTCGTACTGGTACTCCATCTCCTCGAGCCCGTAAAATGATTTGGTCACAACCGACTGCTAGTCATAAAGACTAAGCAATTTCCTCCACACCTCGCCCCCGCAACTCCTAGGTACCGAGCGGGAGGACGAAGCGAAGGACAATAAGGGGTGTAGAAAGTATAGAAGGTGATAGTGGAACTAATCTATCAGATTGATATAATAGCAGTTATAAATCTCTACTCTAGCAGTTCTATAAGGTACAAAAAAACAGTAAGTAAAGGAAGTACTGAAATGAAGTGCTCTAAGTCAGTAGAGAACAGCAAGTAAACTATGCTACTACTAAACTACCATCACAGAAGTACCTTGACTTATATGAATGCTCATACAAACTTATAAGTTAGGTTTTCCAAACATAACTTATCATATAAAAGAGCCCATACTAATTTATATGATAATGATCTATGCTGCGTATGACCTAAATATGAATGTATGTTATGTATGCGTTTTATGATTCAGGTAAGTGCAACTCACACACACGACTCTGTGTTCACAGACCTTTAGTTCCCACTTTTTGGAGTTAGCATCACTCTCTAGTACCACCGTTGTGGCTACGATAGCAGCGGAACGGGCGTTTCCACTTCCTATGCGGGTATACACACTACCAAGCCCATACCCTTCGTACGCCTCTATACACGTCCTAGGTGCACTCTAGAGTTTCTGCGTACTAATGCTGGCCAACTGCCAGACTTTTTTGTAGGGTGTGCATTTTCGGGGATTGTCCATCGGACCGTAGTATAAACAACCTACTGGCCCCTCAAACCTCACACCTCACCAGAGTCACTGTACTGCCATCGGATTGACGATTGGCCCAGTACCGCATGACCTGCCACTAATTTTGTTTATATGCACATGCAAGGTATCTCAACTCGAGCCTACAGCTCGCAGGACCAAACCCGTCCTGATGTCAAACTCTCGAGCCTCCAGCTCGTAGGACTAATTGTCCTGAAAACCCTCCAACCCTTTTCGGGTGAGATTGTTATAACATTCTCTTAGCCTATTAGACAACTCTTGTCTAATGTTTATTATACTTAGCAACTTAGGGTTAATCCCAGGACTGCCCAGGGTATGCCCAATGAAGGGGTCTCGGAGGGCACTAGGAACCAAGATTGGATGAGAGCCCAAAGTTCCCTTTCGCAAGGATATTTACTTGTATTAATGTTTACCCATGATTCATACCAAACTCTCCTTGTTACTCTGGGATAAACCTAATAACTTAGGATGTTATTGGGAGAGCGGAGGTCTTCCGCTGATCCCCATTCTAGCCACTATCCTTAGGATTTTGCACTCTACCACTCGTTGTCTAGAAGTGACCTATTGGACACCAATCAGAGTTTATCTTCCCAACATTAATCCCATCAAATTTGTTAATCTTATCCCCTGTGGTCCTAGAAGTATATACTACATATGCTACGCGCAACCCATGACTTAAAGTCAACTCGTATGATGTGACTTTAAAACCCTTAGGCCAATTTCCCCAAATTATTTATCCTAGGTTGGTATGGTGGGTGATATTGATCATTAAAGATCTTGCTATTTTTCTAAGTGATTAAGGGCCTAAATTTAAATCTTTTAATTTGGTGACCTAGGTCACAATGCACATGATGCACTACTTTTATTGGTCTAGACCACCTAAGGAATTTATCAAATATTCCATGAAGTTAAATATGACTGCCCACAAGATTTCATAATTTTTCCATATGAATTTCTATTTAATTTCCACTTAACATTGAAATCATAATTTGGCCACTTTTCAAATGAAGTACATGAAATACATTACTATAAATTCTAGAAAATTATTGCAGATCTATATTGTTGTAATGAAACTATATACAGAAATTCAAAGTCCTAAACAGTGATTTGATCTAACATATACCCTAATGAAAATATTACCAAAATACCATTATTAGGGTTTTCAACATATTGAGACATCCAAAAATTCTCAGATAATTACAAAAGGATTAAATCATATAAATAAGGCACTGTAAATTTTTCCATAATATTCCAACAATATTTTCCTTTATTTTTTAATTAATTTGCATACTGGGAAAAATAATAATTCTACTTAAAATCCAAGATAAAAATTATCTAACAGCCCCATAAATTTTTCTAGAGTTAAAACATGATCCATTAAGCTTATGACAAAATTTGAGAATTTAATAACATCATTAGCCCTAGTTTCAAATTTTTATTTCAAAATGGGCCTAATTTTCAAAAATTCCAATTAATGGGATTTTTGATCCCAAAAATCCCATTCTTCCTGTGGGAGGTATATTGCACCCCTATAAACCTCTGTCAAGAGTTTCATGGACATGCAATGTTCTAAATGGGCTAAATTCTTATTTTTGCTAATTTTTACTATAAGCACCCCAAACCTAAACCTACCTATCTCATGCAAGTGGGATTACCCAACATGCAGAGGTAAACAGAGACTGAAATTTCTACCATGGCCTTATATTGAACTAATGCATATGCCACCAAAATTTGGGGCCATTTTAAGTTGTATTTCTCCAAAAATGTAATTAATTTAAATAAGTGTATTTTACCAAATACTATAGAACAATTATCTCCAAAAATTCCCATTTTGTCACTACCTAAGTATGACCTAGTCACATGTATGATTAGAATTTCAGGTCATTTGGACTTGTGGTTTGGCTTGGGCACTCAATTGAAATTCTGCTCTAGCCCAACACTAGTCTTGGTAGAATAGCCCTACAAGGAGTCGTATTACTCTAAATGATAACTTTAGGGTGTCAAATTAAAGGTAAGACCTATATCTACCTTTTTTATATTGGTAAGTATTTATTTAAATACCTCTAAGAGGCCTAACTTTAGCATGCAAGTGATAGTAAAATTAGGGATAGAAAATATACATTAATGTAGCACGAATCTTAAAGCACAAATGGAGGCCATCTGTTCATCTTCTCCATGGAGCCAAGGGCCAGGATTTGCCCTACCTAGAGCTCCTTCCAAGGCCATTTCCTGGCCACCCAGCCACGTCCCTGGCTGGACACCACAACCACCACCTCCGTTGAGGTGGTGGCCATCGATTGGCGGTGACTTAGTCGCCGGAGACGGCGGTTTCCGACGAACCCAAACACCTCCATTTTCATGGATTTTTCTTGATTTTATCTCATGTTAGCAGGCTCAATTGAGTCTGATATCACTCCTAATGGATCTAGGAAACTAGCACGGGGTAAGGGGAGGTGAAACGGACCTGAAGCCGGGCTTGGCGGCGAGTTCGGTCGTGGTGTGCCTTGGAAATAGCTTGCTTTAGTAATCTAGCTCAAATCCCCGATTCTCCACGGTTTGCCTCGATCCAGGACTCGATTTCCACTCCTCTCGACCTTCTAAAACTGATGGTGAGGTAAAAATGAGCTGATATTTGTTGTATAGTAAGTTTCCATTAATGGGATTTTGGCCTCTACATTGGATGCTCCTCCTTGGCTCCAAGTGGCACCTCGCTTGATAGAATTTGGCTAGGGAATTAATCTCATGCTCAAAACTGAGCTTTGGGAGGGAGGAGGAGGGCCAAGTGTTAACCATTCCTTCTTTTCCTCCTTTCTCTCTCCTAAAAGTGGGGAAATTCCTACCATGGCCCCATGCATGTATTCTCTCTCCTATTTCAGAGGGTTAGGGGCTGACATTAACCTCTTTGGCTGGTCATGGGCCTTGACTCATGGGCTTAGCCCATGAGGGGTGGGCTTGGTTTCTTCTTTTCTCTTTTAGGCCACTTTGTTGACTTGTTGATATTTAGGATGACTTGGTCACCATGGTGAGTGGGCTGACCCCACTTGAGGGTCATGGACCCTATGGCACCACTAAACTTGGGTTAGGCAAAGGTGATGCCCTACTTGGGCTAATTGGGCCTTTAAGTGTGGGTTTGACCAAATTAGGGTTTAGGGTACTTGGGTCAACTTGGGTCAATAGGTGACCCAATTATGTGGCCTAGGGTTCACTTAGATTTTTTTTGGGGTTAGGGCATAGTGGTGGGGTCAAGGTGTGGCTAAGGTTCCAATTTAGACTAGTTTGACCTAAGTTGACTTGGGCCCTAAAGTGGGCCCCTTATGGCTACACCCTATCTCTATGGGTCAAACCTAGCCTAAACCCATGCCCCCACCACATGTCCTAACCCAATCTAAGTAAAGGGGTCTGTTAGGAAATGGGATGTTACATGAGGGAGGCGTCGGTTACAACACGACACCAGGCGCTACTGCCACGCGCTAACTTCTACCGCCACGCGATATGATCCCGTGAACCATGCCAATTCAATTGACCCATCTATCGCCAGTGATAATCCTATCGTCGGGCGATAGTTTCCCGAGAGGTCTGGCAGATTAATTCCCCTACTACCTCCACGCGGTAACAACTTTCCGTCGCGCGGAAACGTCTTTCTCGAGAGCTCGACGATTTCTCGAGAGCTCGACGATTTCTCGAGAGCTCGACGCTTTCTCGAGATCTCGACGCTTTATTGAGAGCTCGACGCTCTCGACGCAAACCCTGGAGTTACCTCCGCGCGATATCGAGCTACCGCCGGGAGGTAACCCCCAGAGAAGCATCTCACGCCTCATGAAATTTGGGGCATTACAGACACCATCCTACGTTTCTTAAGCACCCCTCGTCTATATAGTATAAATTATCTTTTATCAATTTAAGTCAAATTAAAATATATATATATTTTTAAAAAATTTATGCACACTAGGCATGAGATGGAGTACCCACTTCCTCCTCTTCCTAAATGGGGGACGAGCGGGATGTAGGCCACAATCTGATGCCTGTTGAAGCCCTTTGACGGGATGTCAACGAACTTTGAGATATGATCGCTCAAATATTGGCTAACCAAGCAGCACTACCACTCCTATCAATCCTATTCCACCCAACCGACACAACCAACTAGAAGAGGATGATGTTAATGACCATTCCCCACGTTCCCCCACCCAAAATCATCGCACACAATAGGAGTTTTACATCACTAGGACTATTAAAATTGAAGCCCCTTCCTAGGATGGGCTAGGGGAACCTCAAATTTTTTTTAAACTGGGTAATGGACATAGAGTGCTATTTTGAGTGGCATAACCTGACAGATGGGGCATAAGATGCAATTGCCTAGGATGAATTTATTGGATAGGGCCAAAACATTTTTGCTAAATGAGGTGAGGCACTTAGGAACGGTGAACGGCATGCCACCAGTTGGTTGGAAAGAAATGAAAAATTTATTAACCGATCAATACGTTCCCGCGTACCATCGAACAAAAATGTTTGATGACTTAGCCACCCTTAGGCATGGAGATACGTCGATTGAGGACTATATGGGCATGCTTAAGGACATGATGGTTAGGTGTAAGGTTTGGGAGATGCCGAAAGTGACCCTCTTTAGGTTGTGAAGGGCTCCACCCAGATATCCAGCGTTAGATTTTACGCTATGGGCACACTGATTTGAACACAACCTTCAATGCGGCCTTTGATATTAAACGGAATATTGACCTCAAATCCAAAGCATGATATAGTCAGAAGTAAAATTCAGCCACCGGACCGTCTACCTCCACTTTTAGGGACAAAGGAAAGTTCAAGTCCGCAGACCCGAATTCTATCATTTTCACAGCTAGGAATGCGAAGAATCCAACTGGTGAGAGAGTCCCCATGGGTAGGATTAGTAAGATGAATGCTACTTGCTATGCTTGTGGTATTCAAGGTGATTGCACAGTTGAATGCCCAACCAAGCCCAAGGCCCTCACACTCTTAAGAAGCCCCGTCTAAAACCACCGAGATCGAGTATGAGGAAAATGAAGAGTCTTATCATGAAGGAGTACCTAGTGACCTAGAGGACTGTAATATGATGGTAATGAGGTGTATTCTGACTACTCCCTAAGCTTCGGATAATAGGAATAGGACCAACATATTTTCTTTAATCTTTAAGAGTGGGGAAAATTGTGTAAGCTCATAATTGATAGTGGAAGTTGCATGAACATGATTTTGGAGAATGCGGTGACACGTATGTCCATATCCACCGAACCACACCCACATCCTTACCATGTTGCTTGGGTTAATAAGACTTCCCTTCTGATCACTAGGCGCTGCCTAGTTTCCCTTACCATCAAGGCTTATTCAGAGCAAGTTTGCTGTGACGTTATCCCCATAGATACATGTCATGTCCTTCTTGGGAGACCGTGGTTATATGACCATGACGTGACTCACTTTTGGAGGGCCAATATATACGAGTTTAAGTTCAAGGTTAAGACCACAACACTTAAGATGACTCCTCCCAAAGACTTCACTGTTCCTTCCAAGGACACGGTCATACCGGTAGAAAAGAAAACTTTAAGCTTGATGGGTTGAAAAGAGTTTATCCGTGATCCTTTTCTTGAAGGAGTGATTTATGCATTAGACCTCTTGCATGCTAAAGTAGAAAATGACATTTTAGGGGGATTACTGGAAGAGTTAAAAGTCTTGTTAGAAGAATATAAGGACATCTATCTGGTCAAATTGCCTTCCACTTTACCACCCCACGAGATATCCAACATGCCATCGACCTCATCCTGGGATCCTCGTTGCCCAACCAACCCCATTATAGGCTCCATCATGTGGCCCATCAAGAGCTCCAAACCAAAATAGCAGATCTTTCAGCAAAGGGGTTTATCCATCATAGCAAGTGTCTTTGTGTCGTCCCAGCTCTTTTGGCACCCAAGAAGGATGGTACTTGAAGGATGTGCGTGGATAGTAGAGCGATAAATAAAGTCACTATAAAGTATAGGTTTCTCATACCCCGATTGGATGATCTATTGGACATGCAAGCCAGAGCCACAATCTTTTCCAAATCGAATCTTAGGAGTGGCTACCATCAAATTCGAATACGGGAAGGGGATGAAAGGAAGACGGCGTTCAAGTCTAAAGAGAGATTATATGAGTGGCTCATCATGACGTTAGGGCTTTCTAATGTCCCGAGCACTTTCTCTCATGTGATGACCCAAATCTTCCAACCCTTCATGGGGAAATTTGTCATTGTTTATTTTGATAATATTTTGGTGTTTAGTACTACTTCCGCCGATCATATATCCCACTTGAGGACAGTCTTCACTACCTTGCAGAAGGAGAAGTTATTCCATAACCTTAAAAAGTGCATCTTATTTATTCATGAAGTTGAGTTTTTAGGATATATCGTTAGCTTAGACGGTATCAAGGTTGATCCGAGTAAGGTGCAAGTCATCCGAGAGTGTCCGAAACCCAAATCCCTCCGGGTGGTACGATGTTTCCATGGACTCTCTACATTTTATTGATGTTTCATTCGGAACTTTAGTAGCGTGAGGGCTCCAATTACGGAATGCATGAAGAGGGGAGAGTTCAAATGGACCAAGTCCGACACTCTTGCATTCCAAACTATTAAGACACTCATGATGGAAGCACCCATTCTTCATTTACCAGATTTTTCCAAGGTCTTTGAATTAGCATGTGATGCATAAGGTATACGTATTGTTGGATTTTTTATTCAAGAAGGACATCCCATTAGCTATTTTAGTGAGAAACTATCCGGCACGAAATTAAATTACTCTAATTATGATAGAGAGTTCTTTTTTGTAGTTCGATGATTGCACTATTGGAGGCACTACCTCCTCTCCAAGGAGTTTGTGCTACTACCGGACCATGAGGCGTTACGATACATCAATTCCCAACACAAAATCTACCCTGGTCAAGCTAAATGGGTGTCTTTCCGACAAGAGTACACATTCTCACTCAAGCGCCTTAAGGGGGCCAACAACCACGTAGTCGACGCCCTTAGTCGTATATCATTATTATTATCCACTATGCACATGAAGGTTATCAGATTCGAGCGTATCAAAGTAGAATATGCTTTATTCCCGGATTTCAAAGATATATACTTCTCCACCCAAAATGACTCCCGACGACTATCTCCTCCTTTCATATTCGTGAGGGGTATTTATTTAAACACACATATTGTGAATTCTGCACTCTTCCCTTCACCACCATATTATTTGGGAGTTACATAGTGGTAGCTTCCAGAACTTGATTTACTCTACCAAAATAATTCGAATTTCTAATATTCATCATAAACCTTATTCATCGCCCCCCCCCTCTTAAGTTGGCCACTAGATCCAACAGATGTATCTATAGCATGTTGGTACTTCCTTCTTCCTTCCATCCCTCTTAGGGGCATAGCTCATCTCTTACTGATATAAGGTTGAAATACCATCGCTAACATATGGCTTCTTCTTTATGTTACATCTCTTCTTCTTTCCTGAGAAGTGAACCTCACTATCTCCTCTAGAGATAGATACTTCAGTAATCTTCCTTGTTAAGCTCTCTTGTGAAGCAAATTCTCCAGCTCAAGTAAAGATGGCTAATTGTCCCAACCCTACTTTGAAGTAACAAAGGACACATATTCCTTCTGCAATCCACGGATAATGTGCCTCTTCAGCTTTGTCTCTGAAATGGGCTCATCCGGGTAAAATGCTGAAATTTCAGCGCAAAGGTTCTTCATATTTAAGAAGAGAGATTATATGGATTGTTTTCCTTGAGGGACTTTCACCAACTCATTCTCCAAAAATTTTACTCGTGCTATATTCTTCTTGTTAAACAACTCGTCAAGGGAAGTCCAAATCTCAGTAGCCGACCGACATCTTATGATGTTGTCAAAAAGTTCTTGTGAGATCGTCCGCTTTTGAGTGAACTCCACCTTATCATTTGTTATCCTCCAATCTCTCACTACTTCAGTATTCCCAGCGGCATCTGTCACCACTTGCATGTTGTCTCCACCGACTTCCACTTTTTAAAGTTAGTCTGCGTCAAGATCTCAATACCAAGTCCTCTTGTGAAACCTTCTTCCATTGCTATAATACTAGTTACTTAAAAACTTCCAGAAGCACAAGCAAAGTTCTGTGGTTGATCATTACTCAAATCTCTTTCCCACTGATAACTTGTAAAAATTTCCTCAAAAGCGGAAAGACTGCAAGAACACTCAACCAAACCAAGCTCAAATAAACCAGCACAACAGAAGAAAAGAGAAATTTGAATTATTAAATTTTTTTATAACGCGAGACTCACATTGCAAGACATGATTCTCCAATATATTCGACGGAAACAAAATCAACAAGCAAGATGTTGGATCCCTAGTTTGGATTTGGGCTAGGTTCACTAATCTAGGCTAAGTCAGACCCACATTGCATAGCAAGGGTATAGTCTAATGTCTTAGTGTCAGTCAGGTCAACAACTCAGTGAGACAAGACCAAGGCATCAGAGACCTAGAAGACAGTAGAGAGTAAACAAGGCAGAAATTTTTCTAAGTAAAAAGTCGTTCGACGATCTATAAAGAGAGCTCGACGATCTTCATTTTGCGCTCGACGATCTAAGAGTTAAATCTCTAAATGCTGAGATAGACGATTGCTGAACTCAGGTCGACAATCTCTGATCTACTTTCAGGATTGAGATCGACGTTTAACCATCTCAATTCGACGATCGTGAAGCCCTATTTGGAAAGCAGAATTTCAGGTTAACGATCACAGGGCTCAGCTCGACGATAGATGATGTTTGAGCTCGACGATCTCAGGACCAGATCGACGATTTCTGCCAGATCATCATTTTATTCCCTGTAGTTATTGTTTTCCTTTCTTGACAGTTTATTCTTTTTCTTATATGACTCTGAGTGATTAATACATATAATCTCCCAATATAGTCATTCCTTGGCAAGCATTAATTGTTGGTTTTCACAGAGTTATTATACAGCCTTTCTTGGGACAGTTAAGGAAACGAGTTAATTCTCTTTTAGCCATTGCACAAGTTCCCATGATCCCGGCATTCAATCAAGATGGATGATTTCAAACTCAGTTTGGAATTACTCAAAGGAATTGGACTCAGAGAATAAAAGAAAGAGAGAATTATTATTCTTGACTCACTTCTTGATGCCTTCTATAGATTTTTGAAAGTGATAATAAGTCTGCAAGAAAAAGAAGAAGAACAGCTCTCAGTTTCAAGAATAAGAATTCATTCAGAAAGCTTGTGGAGACAATCCTCTTCAATTAGTCTCAGCTTTCTTGATTTCAAGTCCTACACCCTATAAAAGGCTCTGATTTCCTAAACCATTAAAATCATAGGACAAGCCATGACTCCATCAAGATAACTCTCAAGTCTTCTCTCATTTTCTTAAGAAAAGAGAAGACAACTCAACTTTTTCTTTCCCCCCCTCTGTGTATAGGGTTTTTACTCCCTTCAAAAGTAATTCCTGGTTGTGAGGTCACCTGATCAAAATACTTCAAGTTGGTTTTCCGGCACCTGATAAAAAGCCAGAAGGGCTGCAATATCTCCCTTGAAATAGATATTATTTGGTGGCAGTCACCTGATCAAAAACCCTTAGAGTGATTCCTGCCAGGGTGGTAGAAGAGTGGATGTACCCAGATTTGGGGAACCACTATAATTTCTTATGTCATCTGGTTGCACCTTTTCTTGTTGCTCTTGCTAGTTTCTGTGATATTTGGAATAGTTCTCTAGTTTTACTTTTGCTTATATATTTATTGATATCACCTATTTTTGTTCTCTGAAAGAATAGATTAAAACAGCCTAAAGTTTTTTAAAACACTCTATTCACCCCCCCCCCCCCTCTAGAGTAGATCTGAATAACTCCCTCCTTTCAATTGGTATCAGAGGTTTGTGGTTCTTTGGTTATACAAGCTAACACTTGAATCAAGATCCCTGCTTATTCAGATTTTCTTTTCCTTAGCCATTCATTTATCACATGGCACAGAACAAGGATTATGAAAGCACCAGACCTCTAGTCTGTAACTTAAATAAGTTAAGTATCTGGAAGGAAAGAATAAGACTTTACATGAACTCAATTGATGAAGATATTTTTAACTCAATTTTGACAGGTCCCCCTCAACCAACTGAAGCTGCTTCTACATCTACTGACACTCATGCAGTACCACCACGAACTTGGAGTGATGCTCAAAAGAAAGCAAAAATTGCAGAAGCCAGGGCCATGAACATATTGGCCCAGACTATGTTAGATGACATTTTCCAAAAGGTTGCTGACTACACATCAGCAGAGGCCATCTGGGATTATTTGAACCAAATGGTGGATGGTTCAGTGGAAGAAAGAAAAGATAGAAGATCTCTTCTTATCTCTAAGTATGAGAACTTCAGGAAGGAAGGTACTGAATCAGTTGAAGAGATGTATGGCAGACTGAGTGCCATCATCAGTGAACTAAGAACATTGGACAAGGACATTTCACTAACAAAGACCAATGACAAAATATTGATGTGTTTTCCTAGTTATTGGGACACAAGAATCTGGCCTATAAAAGATGCCAGAAGTATTTTAGAAATTTCCACAAAAACACTTCTGGGAAAGCTTAAATCCTTTGAGAACTTGACAAAGACTAGGGAGGAAGAGCAGAAGGTCTCTACTCCAGTCAGGAAAGAGCATAACATTGATTTTAAGGCTACAGAAGAAACAATAACTCCTGCTATTAATGAAGAGTTCTTAAGTCTCTTAGTAAAGAGATTCTACAAGATGGGAAAAAGAGACTGCAAGAAGAAGTCATCCAGACAAGAAGATAAACCTAGGTATGACAAAACACCAACTAAAGAGGTTGTTTGTTTTAACTACAGGAAACATGGACACTACATCTCTGAGTGTCCAGAGAATCAAAAGAAGGGGAAAAGAAACGACAAGGACTCTAGAAGACAGAAATACAGTAAGCCTTCCTCAAGCAAGCATAAGAGGAAAGAGAAAGGCTTTGTAGCAGAAACCTGGAGTGATACTGAAGAGGATTCCTCATCCTCTAGATCCAGTGATGAAGATGAGGATGAAACAAAGGCAAAGTAAGTTTGCCTAATGGCAATTGATGCTTCCAGCACTCATTAAGGAGAAGATTCATCAGATGATGAACAACCACTTTCATAAGTGGATCAGGTACTCTCTTCTTTTGACTTCAATTCTGAAGATTTTGTACATAAATTCAAAACTATGTGCATGGACCTAATTAGTTCAGAAAAGGAAATTAAACAACTTAGCGAGCAATTGAATGATCAAACTAGTTTAGTTGCAGAAAACCATAAATTAAAAGAAGAAATTACTCTTGCAAATGAACAGATAATTAAACTAAAAACTGAACTAGCTGAGGCAAGGAAACTTGAAGAATCCCTTAATGGGAGAAGCCTCAAGCTGATAGACATTAAAAGCACTGTTAATACCAGACTCACTGGAAAACTGGGCTTGGGTGCTTCATCAAGCCAACCCCCACTAGTCCAGAAAAATGCACTAAGGACCCCAGTAAAATTCATCTCTGAAAGTTAATGAACTAATCTATGAGAAACCCTCAACTGTAAATAAGAACAAACCTAACAAATAGAAAATAGAAACAGACAAAATCAAAACAAAAATAATGTTCAGCAGTTTTCGTCGAACTCAGGTCGATGAAATATGAACAAATCATCGAGCCCAGGTTGACGATCTTTGAATGAAAATTTCTACTATAATCAATCGTCTTAATGCGATTGACGACTTCTGTATGGATCATCGAGCAGAGATCAACGAATGTGGGGCACAGAGAATGAATATTATCCTTCTCTGAGTAGAGATCGACGATCTCAACCCATGTCTTCGAAATCAGATCGACGATCTCACTTCCAATCGTCGAACCTAGTGAGAATTAATAAAACCTTTAACTGTAAAAGAAACCCTAATCAGAAAAGACAAATAATCAATCCTTTCACCCTTTGGGAAATTCCACCTAGGAGATACCATCCACTAGGCTATAAATCTCATCCAACCATGTCTGTTATCTTAAGTTTCTCTTATCAAGAAAACAAAGTACCCAAGGTAACCTGGGTCAAGAATAATTAATCTTTTGATGGTTGCAGGTGAAGAACTGTCCACCATACAACCAGCAATGGTATCTGGACAGTGGGTGCTCAAAGCACATGACAGGATGGAAGGACAACTTATCCAACTATAAGTCAAAGCAAGGACCTAAGGTTATTTTTGGTGACTCCAACTTTGGCCAGACTGAAGGCTATAGAGAAATCAGAATAGGTGCTGGCACATTCAGGAAGGTTGCATATGTAAGTGGACTGAAGCATAACTTGATCTCCATTAGTCAGCTTTGTGATGAAGGATTTCAGGTAACTTTTAATCAGTCCTCTTGCATTATTTCTTCAGCTGACAGCATAGTAGTTTTATCTGGTTCTAGAGTAGGTAACATTTATATTGTTAACTTCAATTCAGCCATAAATGAAATTTGTTTATTTAACCAATCATGTAATCAAGATGAATTATGGCATAGGAGACTAGGACATGTAAATCTAAAATACTTTGCTAGGCTATCTAAGGACAACCTTGTAAGAGGATTGCCTTCTTACCCCCATAAGAAGGAATGCATGTGCAAGGCTTGTCAACTAGGAAAGATAACTAAAAATAGTTTGAAATCCATTAATAAGAGTGACTCACCTAGGATTTTGTATTTGCTTCACATGGATATTTTTGGACTCATTGTTGTACAAAGCCTAGGAGGGAAGTCTTACACCTTAGTTATTCTATATGACTTCTCCAGGTTCACTTGGGTGTTCTTCTTGAAAAATAAATCAGATAACTTCAAGGTCCTTATAGATTTTCTCAAGTGCATACAGAGTGAGTTCTCTACTCAAGTTGTGTTGATCAGAACTGATCATGGTACTGAGTTTGAGTCTCTTCTTATGCAAGAGTTCTGTTAGAAGGAAGGTATCAGGCAATGTTTTTCTACTCCTAGAAATCCTCAAAAAAATGGGGTAGCTGAAAGGAAAAATAGAATCCCTTATTGAAGTTGCAGGTATATTACTTGTTGATGCATACTTGCCCCTTTCATTTTGGGCAGAGCCAGTGAGCACAGCTAACCATGTCTTGAATAGAAGTTTAATACATAAGCTAAACGCTAAGACCCCCTATGATCTACTTAAAGGGAAGAAACCTAAAGTAGACTATTTTAGAGTATTTGGTTGTGTTTGTTACATTCATATTAACAACAGAAAATACACTAGAAAGTTTGAAGCCAAGTCTGAAATGGGAATTTTTCTAGGATATCCCCAAGTAAGCAAGGCTTATAGGGTCTATAATAAATCTACCTTGAAAATTGAAGAGTCTATACATGTATCCTTTGATTAAACTAACATGTTTTATAAGGAGAAGAATACTTCTACCATTCAGAACTTGTGGGTACCTACTTTGTGTGAGAATTTGGATGCTATGACACTCTCTCCTGAGGTTGTTACACCATCATCTCCACAAATAGCTGAAGGCAGTGATGAAGATATCAGTGAGCCAACTAATAGTGTCCCAGCAGCTGAAATAATTCCACTAGAAGAATTAGCTCCACCAGTTGTTGAGCAACCAACTCCTCTTGCTGATTTAGTCACACTTAGAGATCATCCTGTATCTCAAGTGATTGGGGACATATCAGTAGGTGTACAGACAAGACATCAGCTCCACCAGGATTTGATGCATGCTTGTTTCATTTCTCAAGTTAAACCTCAATCCATTCAAGATATAGAGCAAGATCCCCACTGGATCCTTGCAATACAAGAGGAGCTCAACAAATTTGAGAGGTGTAGAGTTTGGGAACTGGCCCCAAGAATAGAGAACTACCCAGTGATTGGAACAAAATGGGTGTTCAAAAATAAGATGGATGCACAAGGAGAAATCATAAGGAATAAGGCAAGACTTGTTGCTCAATGGTATATGCAGGAAGAAGGCATTGATTATGATCAAACCTTTGCTCCAGTAGCAAGGTTAGAGGCAATCAGGATCTTCTTGGCCTATGTTGCTTCTCAAAAATTTAAAGTCATCAAATGGATGTTAAAAGTGCTTTTCTGAATGGAGAATTGAAAGAAGAAGTCTATGTTGAACAACCACCAGGTTTTATCTCTCCAACTCAACCTTATTTTATTTATAGGTTACATAAATCCCTTTATGGTCTTAAGCAAGATCCAAGAGCTTGGTATGAGACCCTAGCTAGCTTCTTGTTAGAACATAGATTCTCTAGAGGCATAGTAGATAGGACTTTATTTGTTAAACATCATCATGAAAAAATATTGCTTGTACAAATATATGTATATGACATAATATTTGGCTCTACAGATCCAAAACAATGCAAGAAGTTTTCCAACCTTATGCATTCAAAGTTTGAGATGAGTAGTATGGGTGAGCTCTTGTAACAACCCGACCTGTTAAATAATATATAATAGAAGGTCCGGCCGTGTAACGGCCCGGCCCTTTAGACCAAGCGCAGCCGGCCTACCAGCAGCCCGGGTTTAGAGCTCAGAGGCCCGCAGGCTTGTCTCGCCCCACGGGACCACTGGTAGTAAGCCTAAACATCAAGGCCTGCAGGCCCATTGCACCCCAACCAAATCTATGCACCTGTTTATCAGCAGCGGTAGGTTGTTGCCACGGGTTTGAGACCCCGTGGTATTAAGACTCTCTTATCAAGGTTGTGGGTTTGAGACCCCATGCACTTTTTTGTAACGGCCCGGCCCTTTAGACCAAACGCCGCCGGCCTACCAGCAGCCCGAGTTTAGAGCTAAGAGGCCCGCAGGCTTGTCTCGCCCCACGGCACCACTGGTAGTAAGCCTAAACATCAAGGCCTGCAGGCCCATTGCACTTTTTTGTAACGGCCCGGCCCTTTAGACCAAACGTCGCCGGCCTACCAGCAGCTCGGGTTTAGAGCTCAGAGGCCCGCAGGCTTGTCTCGCCCCACGGCACCACTGGTAGTAAGCCTAAACATCAAGGCCTGCAGGCCCATTGCACCCCAACCAAATCTCCGCGACTGTTTATCAGCAGCGGTAGGTTGTTGCCATAGGGTCTCGAACCCGCAACCTTGATAAGAGAGTCTTAATACCACTTCTCACCACCAATTGAGCTGCAACGCCCCCGATTTTTCGATGATTTTATTTAAATGGAAAACGTCATATTTACGGCGTCGTGGCGTTACTTTTAACATCGAGTTGACGTTACAATGCCGTTAAGGCATTTTCGTGATTGTGTGGTCGAGTCGGTCAAATTCTTGTTGTAATTGGGAAAATTTTTGCATTTTGAAATTTTTGACTTGCTTGTCAAGTTTCGTCGCAATCCGAGAATTTTTGGAGTCTCGCCACATAATTTAATATCTCGAGAATGGTATGTCGGATTCTAAGGTTGTCTACGCTGCTAATTCGTAGAGTCAGCGATTCATTCCAAAAATATTGGTCAAATCAGAACTTCTGCAATTTGTCCGACTTGTACTCGAGATCCCCCTTTTCGTTCTCGAGAACTCCCAGTCGTTCTCGAGAAGTCTGACTTAATATTTTCGAGAAGTCTGACTTAATGTTTTCGAGAAGTCTGTCCTAGTTCTCGAGAAGTCTATCCTAGTTCTCGAGAAGTCCTATGCAGTTCTCGAGAATTCCTATGTCGTTCTCGAGAAGTCCTTTGCTGTTCTCGAGAAGTCCTTTGCTGTTCTCGAGAGGTCTGTTTTGGCCTGCATTCGAGCGCCGTTTTGAGTGTCAAAATGGCATTGTATCAAAAAATGGTAAACATAAAATTTTTCGCCTCGACGATATCAACAAATTTTATGTTGACCACTTTTTGATTTGAAGCCATCTTAGACTCCTATTTTTGATTTTCCCAAAACTGCTCGTAAATAAGCTGCACTATTGATTTCTACCTGAAAACCCTTGTTGTTCTCGAGAACTAATGTTTATTCTCGAGAAATATGGTCTTATTCTCGATAAATACATGTTTCTCTCGACTCCTGATGTTTTGTTCTCGAGAACTATGAGTTTCACTCGAGAACTTTGCTCTATTTCTCGAGAAGCCCCCTTTTCTCTCGAGTAGTCCTGTATAGTCTACGTTCGGGCGCATTTTGGAGGGTCATATCGGCAATGTATGGAAAAAAGGTCAACATGAAATTTATTTGTTTCTATAAGATCTACAACTTTCATGTTGGACACTTTTTGATTTGGAGACATCTTGGACCTCTATTTTTGATTCTCCCGAGATTTCTCTCAGGTAGCCTGTTTAATTGATTCTCTCAAGTCCTAAGCCTTTGTTCTCGAGAACTAATGTGATTCTTGAGAGCCTTAGCCTCTCCATCTTTAGAAATGATGTCCCTCTCGAGAACTACGGCTTTTGTTCTCAATAACCAATGTATTTCTCGAGAGCCAACCTCTCTCTCTCGAGAAGTCTGTTTCCTCTCGAGTGGTTTTGTACAGTCTGTGTTCGAACACCGTTTTGAGGGTCAAAACGGTGTCGTACGAAAAAATAATAAACATTTAATTTGTTTGTCTCGATGAGATCTACAACTTTCATGTTGGGCACTTTTCAATTTGATGTTATCTTGGACCTCTATTATCGGTTTTCCCGTAGCCACTCATAAATTACACATTTTCTTGTATTTAGATAAAAAAATATTTATAAGTACTTTTACATAATATATATATATATATATATTTGGACTTAGGTTTGATCAGAACTTCTTCTTCTCTGATATTAATTTTCTCCCGAACCAGAGGCGTGTGCGAGAGAGAAGTTTTATTTCGTGAATATTTCGGTGGCCGCCGACGGAGGTCCTGTGCTCAAAATCTTCAACCGAATGTAGATCCGGAAAGCTCTCACCGAGAGCTACGCTATCATGGTAAATTTTTCCTCTTTCCTTGAGTTTTCTCGTTAGCGTTTTTCGGCCCTAACCCCCTTTTTGGCCATTTTTGTTTAGATTTCAACTCCTCCCGTGTTGTTTTGCCCCGATCTAGAATGTGGAGTGATTCAGAGGACTTTTTCGGTAAAATCAAGGCAAGTGGTGGTTTCCCCTCATTTCTCCTTGTCCGATTTGATGGTAACGGCAATGTTTTAATGTTCCTTAAAATTTTCTATGCTTATTCTTCCAAATTATAGTTATGATTAACCTTCTCAATAATCTCATGAGGTTGTACGTTGTGTCATCGTAAACTTGATTTTTTTTGTCCGGATATGTTCGATCATTCTTGAAGTGTCTTATTGATGGCTTTAAACTTCTTAGATTTCGTTATTGAACGGATTAGTGTTATTTAGGATTGTAAACCGTTCCTAAGGGTTGATCAACCATGTCTTGAAACTAGAAGTATCAAGTAGAATCTGACGAGCCAAATCTCGAGATATATATATGTATGTGTTGTGGCTTCTTTGGGTTTCTAAAATTGTGGGAGTTAGTGCATAAAAACCACCTCCTTGTTGTCTGACTCCTTTATTATACCTTGTGGAAGTCTACCAAGTTTTTGGGCATCTGCGGTGTATGGTGGAGAGTATGAGACTCCCTCGCAGTTAAGCGGATAAAATATTCGTGAGGGGTGTGTCAAGTTGAGTGACCACCTCGCCCGTGTTTTTCGGGTAGAGTCGACCACAGGTGCTTTGTAAAGGTAGTTAAATTTTCTTCCTTATGTTTTTACTTATTTTTGTTCCATTTTTTGCCTTGGGAAATCTGATGTATTTGTTGGAGTACGTCACGATTCACGTAGTATTTCTCTCTTTTCATGTTCGATGCTTTATTTCAGTATTGTTGTTCTTCGGTTGGTACCCCTTGATCTTTGTTTATTTTTGCTTATTTATTCTCTGCCACCATTTGTAATTTCTTGCTGAGGTGTTCTGTCTTTGGAAAGCCCCAGGTTCAGAGCAGTAGCAGGTAGCAAAGTTATTTTTGGTGTTTCTGGGCGACAATGTTGGTCGTTGTTGTTACCTCATCTCAACGAGGTAGACTGTTGTTTATTTAGTTACTGGTTCAGACTTACTTTACTGTAAGAGGGTTCGTATCAGTTGTTGGTACCCACAGTTTTGTTATTTGTTTGATACTTGCTAACTGCTTATTTCCCTCTATGTGGATGTGGATTACTTGCTCTTTGGGTGGATTTATGCTAGGAATGCATGTTAGGTATTTTAAAGAATAAAATCTATTA